>OX578140.1:38668478-39870978 GCA_951213105.1 Amaurobius ferox | reverse complement strand
GGATAAGAATTATCTTGTTCCTAACTGGCGTGTTGCTCATCTCGACTTTCTAATACCAGAATCCATTTTCAAGTAGCTTGTTTTTAACACTTTACAAGATAGTTGAAAAGTGCTTATGACTTTGTTCATTCTGCCTGTCTGTCTGTCTGTCCGTTAGCACGACGACTATCATAAAAATGACTTTATCAAAATTAAATTTTATAGTATGTTGTTCAGACGATCTGTGGGACCTCTGGGAATATAAATGAATAAGATCATCCAATTAATTTTGGATTGAACCCGGGTTGAAGAAAAGAAATACCTTGAACCCTATGGGACCCAATTTTTCAAATATTTTTTAAGCGGATTTAAAATTCACAAATTGCTTCGACAGTTTTAGGAAATATTCAAATTATCACATAAAATATATAAAAGAGATTTTAGAAAAATATATTCAGTAGTATTTTAAATAAAAATTAAAATAACAATTACACCCATTATATGAAGAGATCACGTGACCCACTTCAAAATAAAATGTGGCATCCGTCTTGTGTCAAAATCGTGATTTTTGAAGTTCTTTTTAATTCATATTTAGCGTTGTATCCGTCCTAAAACCGCTTTATTTTTGCTTAATTTCTGAGCATCTACATACTGAAACAACGCAATTACAATATATTTTAGTTTAAATGATCATCGAATTTTGATTATTTCTACAATGAAGCCTAATATTCACTTGCGGAGAATATAAACACCAAAAGATGTAGATTGAGTTGTATTAGAATTGATGCATTTCTTTAACGCAAAATTATTTAGCTCATGGAGTCTGCAATATAGCTGATATGAATGAAACATTGATTGATTTTACATAGAGAAGCAGACGATTATTTCGAAGTTTTAAGAAAAGTTTTAAGCATAGAGTTAAATTATTTGAACCTCCATGGTTTTAAGTTTTTAAATAAAATAAATTATTATAGTATTGTGATGAATGAAAGGATTGGAAAAAAGTTTATAAATGAAATGCTGCTTTTATATAAAGAGCCAGGCGATTTATATTTCGATGACGTCATTTGAATAAAGTTCATTTGTTTTCGATGAAGTTTTCAAATATGATAAATTATTGTAGTAGTATGATAATTTTAAAAATATTACCGAGGAATGTATCGCATTTCAGAGGTGTTTAAACCAGGCAATTTATATTTCAATGTCGTCATTTGAAAGAAGTTTAAAGTTATCAAATATAATAAATTAACGTACCATTGTGATTATTTTAAAAATATTACCGAGGAATGTATCGCATTTTAGAGATGTTTAAATAAAATTGCATTGAAGTTGGAAAGTGTTTCATAATCAATGCTTTATGCATGGTTGATCTTTTTTTTTTTTTTTTTTTTTTTGCTTTGCTAACTTTGCAAGCAAATATTTAAGAATATGTGTCTTTGTTCCAAATGATCGCAATTATATCGCTTATATCGCATGTTACACTTCATTTTAAAATATTGAAAAAAAATCTTTCAATTCATACTAAGTTTAACAATGCGCCGAAGTGGGATAATGACGTCACAAACACAAAAATAATATCACGGCTATTTTACACAAAAATGATGGAAACTGATCGTAATCATAATTACGTCATATTTTGTCCTATGCTGGCATGTTAAGAAAATATAAAATTTAGAATAAAATTCAAAGTTTTTACTCGAATTAAAAAAAAAACCTATCTAATTCTAGATTTATTACTTTCCTTATATACATAATGTATAAGGAAAGTATTGTGACGGGGTCGAAAATTCGAATTCGAGTTTTCGACGGGAGAGCACGTTTCAAGCATCCCTGATCACGAATCAAACATTTTTGAAGTGATGTCTGTGTGTGTGTGCGTGTGTGTGAAAGTATGTGTGTGTGTGTGTGTGTCAGTGGGTCTGTGGAGACGATAACTGACGAACGAATGGACCGATTCGAACAAAATTTGGTACAAAAATTACAATCCGTAAACACTGGAAGTCTATTGTTTTTAAACGTAATCGAATGTTCATAACCCGCCTAAATTTTCGAGTGAAATTTTGAAAAAATCGTCAAAAAATCAAAACCGCTAATAAAGTTACGCAAATAGACATTTCTAATGTAATTTTTCATTAGGAAACGATTAACATAAAATTTAGAACGCTAACATGAACCGTTCTCGAGATATTTCACATTTAAAAAAAAAAATTATCAAAAAGTCATATAAAAAAAATATATTTCCTATTGATAAACATGTTCACTTTTCATATGTACCACCATGCGATAAATTGGGTGACATCATTCTCGTGGATCTAGCTCGTTCCATTCATGAGAAAGTATACTTCGAGTAATACTTTTGTATTTGAACGCCAATATTTATCTGTTATAAGAATAACTTATTTCTCCGTCAGTAAAGCTTGGCGAGATTTTGGCGACGAATTTGGCAGAATGTCGCCAACTTGGCGACTTTTAGAAATGTTGCCAAATTAACGAAAATCTCGCCAAATGGATTAAAATGACGCTAAATCAATTAAAATGACGACTCATTGTCGAAAATTCAATATCTTGGAAAGAATATAAGTATCTACTATAAGAAAAACCTTTTTTTTTTACTGTAAAAGTAGTAAATTCATTGCATTACATAAGGAAAGTCATGTGTTGTCCACATAAGATTTTTTTTAATAGCAAAGCCGGATATAAAGCTTCGTGAAAATCCATTAATATTTGTGGCAGCTATCGTATGTACAAGAAATCGTACAGATGACAGACAGGTATTGAATAATGAGACAGATGACAGACATATATATATACAGGGTGTCACAAAAACATTGACCTCGGCTTTTATTCCTTAAATATTGATCTTAGACATATATAATAAATTACAAAGTTGCGTAAAAACAGATACTGAATTTTATGAAATCTATAAAAATTTTCAGGGGATTAAATTTGAAGAAATAAAAAATTTAAATTTCTATACGGCCCCCGCACAAGAACATTTCCAATGCGTAAAATGTGCCCCATACACTAATAACGTGATGTACAAAATTTCGGCATTTTATCATAAGAAGTCCCATAGATATGTATATATATATATATATATATATATATATATATATATATATATATATATATATATATATATATATATATATATATATATATATATATAAATTGAAGGATTTTAATCGAAAATTATGCGTAAACTACTGTATGTACAAAAAAACCCATCTCTAGCATATCTGTTACAAGTGAGTAAATATAGACCCAAGACTAAGGATAAAAATAGAAGATAAAACATATCACTACAATGGTAACCACTATATATATATATATATAATAGCTTGAAAAAGACTAATACTCATCGAATATTTTCAATAATTATATTATTTTAAATAAATAGAAAATTCACTCATTTAATGTCCATTATTGAATTGCTGTCCTAGCTTTTTCACCCCCTATTTCATTGTTCTCCTTATTTAATGTTATAAATATTTACAGCATATTGTTTTCAGTAAAATTAATTTGTTATGAACATGCAAAACCTGCAAGTATCACTACTAAACTCAAATAGAATGATTAATAGAAGAATCCTTCCCATTTTATTGATATATTCGTCTATATGCCAAATGGGAGTTTGAAATAGAAATAATATCTCGAAGGATTTGCGAAATATTATTCAAATAATCATTCTGATACTCGGATTAAAAATGATTTGCAATTATTTAGTGGGGATGGCAGTAGATCGATGTGTTTGTGTAACAATAAATTAACAATAATTCGTATCTGTGATTCATTTAAAATTCCTAATCGACGGCTTATTAAAGTTTTCATTGGGCAAAATAAATGACATAAGCAATTAAGAATGGGTTTGTAATTTTATAAAAATACTATATAAATAGGCTAGAAATGGCAGTGGCTGTTTTGTTATTAAATGCAGTTAAATCTTTCTGTCTCTATCGAATTTACTTAGTCAATTTTACATTTTCTTGATGTATATGTTAAAATCTACAACTAATAGGATGAGTATAGATGGACCACTGAAGTTCTTTACTATTTAATACACCACTGAAGACCTCAAGATATGTAAAGAATACAACTCAGAAGACACCTCCAAATGCACGGCCATATTGCAAGCAAAGATAAATCCAATTTGATATATAGTCGAGTTTGGAGTTATGTAGGCAAAACTAAGAACCTGATATTAACTCCAATTATACATCTTTGAAGGGTTTTTAAAAGAGCGAATGAATACGAGTGAAATTATTTTTAAATGAGTGAATGAGCTATGAATGTTTGTTCATGGCTAGCTAAAATATCGAAATTAAAATCGCCTTTCAAAACAGTTCAAAATATTAAAATATGGAAATTACAACCACTCTATTTCGAAAGCTAAGACTTCGATCCAAAATACAATTATACACAGTGATTATAATTAAAGTTCCAGGTTTGAAAATGGTCTCAAATAAAAAGCACTGGTCAGAATGATTTGAAATTTTGCGTGCACACTTGTGGAGCAATGAAATTTTGTTTGGTGAAGAAAAAACAGTAGTTCAAAAAGTCGCCGCTAGGAGAATAATTGGCGCTTTACTACACTAGAATGCAATACAAAAGTAATAAACGTTGACTTACTCATTGGCTAATGACGTAATAAATGTTCAATATGCTGTCCTTCGAATACTGAATTAAAAGTCAATAATTCATCATCATATGCATGCAATTAATGAAAAAATAATTTTATCCATTGAAACAATGTTAAATTCTAAGCAAACGTAAGCCGTATCTTTTTTCACAAAAAGTGGATTTAACGTGTTTTGCATAATTGCTCTTCAAATTTTGCTGCAAATTTGCATACGACAGTGACGTTGCAATAAACGTTTGCTATAAAAAAGGAAGAGCGGAACTTGTTTCTCATAACTTAATGATAAATCTCTATTGCTCTGTCGTAATGACTCTATCATTAAAAGATCGTGCTCTTCTTGTCAAATTGTTTTATGAGAATAACAGCTCTTGTTTAGTAGCTCTAAGAAAGTTCAGAACGTTGAACACGCTATTTTGCGCTTTCAGCTTGTTTTAGAATGCGAAGGACAGCATATTGAACATTTATTACGTCATTAGCCAATGAGTAAGTCAACGTTTATAACTTTTGTATTGCATTCTAGTACAGTAAAGCGCCAATTATTTTCCTAGCGGCGACTTATTGAACTATTGTTTTTTTCTTCACCAAACAAAATTCCATTATTCCAAGAGTGTTCACGCAAAATTTCAAATCATTCTGACCAGTTCTTTTTATTTGAGACCATTTTCAAACAGGGAACTTTATTTATAATCACCCTGTATATTGTTGTATGAATTTTATAAGGCTACAAATGACTTCCTTATTATTTATAGCTAGTACTTATAATAAGCAACACGGACTTTAGAAACGGAAAACATTTACTTTTCTTCAACTAGACAATACAATAGCACAATAACAATAAAAGTTCTGTGAAATCAAATTATTGATCTAAAAATTGTATTTCCTACTACACATTTTTGAATTTATATATATAAACGATATTTCGAATAAATAAAGTGAAGCGTAAAATAGCCCTGGCAAAATTTTTTGTTTCTCTCTATATTAAAAAACAGCTCGGTGCAGCCGCTAACCAAATCCTTTTAAAATAGAGAGATTTTCTGTCAAGGCTAGAGCCAGACCTATTGCATCAAATTATTTGCAATTTGGCATAATGATTTAGAATATATTGCCATGTGTCGCCTCCTATTTTAGTTATAATCGAATAAAAATTTCTGCTTTTATATAATTCTGAAGTTAAAAAATTTTTAAACTACTTCTGTATGAATATATATATATATATATATATATATATATATATATATGTTATTTTCTTTGTTGTATCTTCAATATCTAATCTTTCATTGATGCAAACGCTGTTGCCATTTCAAAAACAATAATATTTAAATTATTGATTTCAACAATTAGAAATACATTAGTTATTCAGAGTTTCATTAAAATATTACTTCTTTTGAAATGGCAACAGCATTTTCAACAATAAATCGTATTTGTTCATAACAATAATGCTTGTAAAACTCTCTATTTGCTTGTAAGGCTGCTACGCAGGTGTAATGAAAGTGCTTGCGATGCGAGAATTAGCAATAAATGAGTGATAAATGATTTTCGTGTGCGCTGACCGGGATTAGTGGAAGCCGGTCGTGCTTGAGAAGCATTCTCCGGCAGTTGGTGAACGTCAACAATTAGGGAACGGCCCCAACAGATGTATTACGCCTGTGCAGCAGTCGGATACAAAGATCTCTTGAAGCGAGCTCATCGAAAACCAACGAGTAACAGGCAAAACCTCTCGACTAGCAATGTGAGTTACGGGAGATTGGTGAGCGTCAGCCAGCAGGGGGAAGGAGAGCCCCTAGATCTACACGATTTGAAACCTCTAGAACACGAAAAAACTATTTTTATCCTGACGTTTGTGTGTGTGTCTGTCTGTCCGTCTGTGCAATGTATGTATCCACTCTTACTCAAAAACTAATGAACCGAATTTCACAAAATTTGGTAGTTAAGTTACTTGTGAGATACTCTGGTACTGATTAGATTTTGGTAGGATTCGAGAAAAGAACAAACTGCCTTTTCTGACGAAATGGCCCGCAAAAATTTCATGTATCCACTCTAGCTAAAATACTAATTGATAAAATTTCACAAAATTTGTTAGATAAGTTACTTGTGGGATACTCTGTTGATTATATTTTGGTACAATTCGGAAAGGAATAACCTGTATTTTTTTATGAAATGGCCCGCAACCCCCCCCCCCCCCCCACAAAAAAAAAGAAAAGAAAAAAAGACTATATATGTTCAAATGTATCAATTAAATTATTGTTTTATACGCAATTTTTGACGAGGAAAAGAATATAACCAGTTCCATTATTTTAGGACTAATCGTCCTCAAAATATTTGAAATTTCTTGCATTTTTGTTACGCCGCTTTCAGAAAAATGTCCAATTACCAACTAAAAACAAAAATTGAATTAAAAATGCATATTTAGTGTTATTTTATGCAATTAAACTCAATCTAATGAATCATTAAAGAAATGAAGAAATAACGAATTTAAGTCTGCAGAGAAAATCATGTGCTGCCCACATCAGATTTTTACTTAACCTAAACACTACCATGTATTGCAGGGAATGTATTGAAATCGTGCCGAAAATCACAAATTGAGTTTTTTTTAATCTACATGTTTTAAGACCTCTAGAGCATGAAAAAACTATTTTTAGAGTGACGTTTGTGTGTGTGTCTGTATATCTGCGTGTGTGTGTGTCTGTATATCTGCGCGTGTGTATGTCTGTCTGAGCAATGTATATGACCACTCTAACTGAAAAACTGAATGACGAAATTTCATAAAATTTGGTATGTAAGTTAATTGTGAGTGACCCTGGTGCTGATTAGATTTTTGTACGATTCGGGATAAAATAACCCGCCTTTTTCTGCGAAATGGCCCTCAAAAATCGTATGTATTCACTCTAGCTAAAAGACTAATTTTCCTTTGGTAGATAAGTTACAAGCATAACCCATATATATATTTTTTATTTTATTTTTTTTTTTTCAAAATGGCTCTCAAAAATTATTAGAATCTGAAATAAAAGACTACGTATGATCAAATGTATCCATTAAATGCTTGTTTTATACGTAGTTTTTGGCGATAAAAATAATAAGATCCACCCCATTACTCTAGTATTAGCCATTCACGAGATATATTAATTTTTTCGCATTTTTGCTACTCCGCCTTTGAATATACCTACAGTTACTAAATAAAAATGAAAATTGAATTAAAAGATTAAAAGTGCAAATTCAGTATAATTTTAAATAAGCATGCGTTTTTTTATGCAGTAAGACTCAATTTAATGAATTATTAGAAAAAATATAAATAAAATAAATTTAAGTCTGCAGATAAAGTCATGTGCTGCCCACATCAGATTTTTTGTATTTCTAAATAGCACCAAAGTACACACAATTTAATTGAAAAGTTTAAAAATATAAGAAATAAGATATTAAAGATTAGTTTAAATTTTTTTTCATATCTATTTTACTTATCTGTATCGTAAAAATAAAAT
Organism: Amaurobius ferox; assembly: GCA_951213105.1. NCBI lineage: Eukaryota > Metazoa > Arthropoda > Arachnida > Araneae > Amaurobiidae > Amaurobius > Amaurobius ferox. The sequence continues at coordinate 39,862,884 of OX578140.1, read as the reverse complement.
AGAGAACAATATAAAAAACAATGTGGGTAGCATATAACAACAGATTTATATTTATTTTTCTGTACGTATTCAGTAATAAATTAATTTTACTTTTATGGTACAAAATACACATAAAAATAAATGCTTATTTGAAATTATATCCAAAATGAAGATATAAAATAATGTCCTTTCTCATTTGGTGCCATGACGCATTTTAAAATGGTTCTTAATTGCAAAAAATTTCAAAGAACTGAAATATATAATAAATGTTTTATCTCAAAGTAATGGAGTTAGTTTATTTGATTTGTAATCAAACAGATGTATAAACCAAGCATTTAAATATAATAGTCTTTTATTATAGATTGTTTTTTGGAACAGATGTCAAACATCGACAAAGGCCAGTTCCAGTTTTCCAAATCATAGAACAATCTAATGTGCACCAGTGTAACTCATAATTGTCTTCATTATCAGATTGCATGAAATTTCTTTGGATACATATAAAAACTCAATCTAACAATTTTCCAACTCAAAGCAATATTTTGCTTACACATTGCCATATATTGTAAGGAACGTAATATGTAAAAATCTAATGTAATATGCAATAATCTACTTTTTAAAGTTGCGACGAATTTGGAATTTATTTTAAATTTTCGTTTTCATTTATCAATCTTGTTTATTTTAAATTGACGACGAGGCAAGCAAGGATAGACATAAACTCAAATGTTTCAAGAACGGTTCGTCTCATGGAAATGGGGTTATTTTCATTATTTTTATTGTCAAATATTGCATATAAAATGAGTTAGTTAACACACTTAAGAATATTTAATCTCTTAGGTCAGTATTCGGCAATTTTTGCTGGTCATTTTTTAAAAGAAACACGTTTTCCGTTTTTCGAATCGCACTAAAATCTAATCAGTTGCAGGATAACCTCCAAATAACTTATCTACCAAATTTTATGAAATTTTGTCGAATAGTTTTTGAGCTAGAGCGGATACGTACATTGCAAAGACACACACACACAGAGACAAACAGACGATATTTTCGCATTCTGGAGATTTCGAAACGTGAAGATCCGTCGAAAACTCGGGTTGCGATTTTCGACCCGAGTCCTATACTTTTCCTATACATTACTATGCATTGTAAGGAAAGTAAACATGTTTTTATTTCAGCACTTTGATACAGAAAATGAAAGGAGGTTTCAGAAATCAGGTTGAGGATAATGTTCCATGGCAAATATGGAACATTGCGAATTGTGGAGGGAGTACAACCTATAAAGATGGTCCTTGTACTACTCCTACAATACTTATACATTTCCCTTGGCCAACACCTGCAAAAGGGTGAGCAAGCAATGTTTCTGAGAAATATAGACAGCGATGGCTCAGTTACAGAGGGGCCCACAGCAGGGCGCTTTTGGGGAGTGCTGACCCTTTGACCGTTTCCGGAAGCACGTGCGCCCAGGTTCATGGGAACTTTGGCCCAACTGTCAGATATTAATTCTGGGGTGCTACCCATCCCCTGTCATCATAGCACCCAATAGCTGGATATAATTCTGGAATATCCAATCAAAATACCAGGGGCTGCAGTGGGGGAGCCAATAATAGACCTGGGGCGTAATTGTGTAGGAGGGCACATTTTCCGATGTCCGAGAGAGAGTGGGTTTTTTTTAGAGAAGTTTTGAGGAGACTTGATATTTTGATTCCGAGGAGAAAGGTCCTCAATCCACGGAGCAGACGACGGACACCCGTTGACTACCGACTCGCTGACGAGCTATTCTTCGAGATACTGAGGTATGCCATGCATGTATTTTACATACTGTGTCGATGACACGATTTTCCTCTTTCTCTCTCTCGCGCCGCATTGGTTTAGCCTTCATATTCAGGATAATTAGATTTTGTGAAAACTAAAATAATTATATTTTAAAGTAACATGTGTTTAGACACGAGTCAATTTCAATCTTAATGTAATTTAATCATGGGAAATCTTGCTTATATGTTTTAAATGGGTAATTTTGGAAAGTCGTGTTTGAAAGCCTTTCTTTTGCAACGGGACCAATATTGTGTAAGGAGATGATGTTTGGTATTAATCATACTTATGTTGGGATGTCAGTAGAATATTCCATTGTTATTATAATCATTGTATCAATAAATATTGTTATTGTTTTATATCATGTCCGCGGTCCTCATTTTCCATTAAATTGATTTATATGTATTTTTATTCGACACGGCCAATGTCGGAAATTGTTTTAATGGGTAATAATACTGATTTATGCGTTCTGACCGAACGTGTGGTGAAAATCCACGCAACAGATAAGAAGAAAAATCAGACCTGACACTCATAATCAGAAGTCTGTTATAATCAGAAATATGTCTTCCTCTCTCAAGTCCCGGATAAGATGCTTATTTTCAGCGCCAACTTTAATTTATACCTCTTGATCATATCAAATCCCCATGTAGCGAAATAGCAACAAGATCTATGCATCACTTTAGAAAACACATGAACTCTTTAAACAAGTGCAAACATTGAGACTTTTGCAAACTTCCATTCTTCAAGAAAATGTCAACATGTCTCAGTCTATTTGGAAACTGATCGGATGAAGACTTGTTTTCAGGATAACTTATTTCCTTTTCTCAAGATTTCTGTCTGGTGTCTCTTCAGAACAGCATCGAGCAATCAAAAGAACAGAAGTATTATAGAGATTCGATATTTCGAACGAGTCATTTGTTTCGAAAAACAGAAATGGTTAATGAGAAAATTCTTTCGAATGTAATTGATCCATTGTTCTAAATGGCCAATAAGTCGTAATGACGTTTGTTGTAAATGTGATATCTAGAGTAATTGGTGCTTATATGTCACTCTATATTTAAAAATATGATGTGGGCAGCACATGATTTTCCCTGCAGACTCAAATTCATTTTTTCTTTATTTCTTTAATAATTTATTAAATTGAGTTTAATTGCATAAAATAACACTAAATTTACATTTTTAATTCAATTTCTGTTTTAATTTGGTAATTGAGCATTTTTCCAAAGGCGACATGACAAAAATGCAAAAAAATCTCAAATATCTCGAGAACGGTTAGTCCTAGAGTAATAGAGTTGTTCTTATTTTTTTCCTCGTCAAAAATTACGTATAAAACATGCATTTAATTAATACTTTTGAACATACATAGTCTTTTTTTTATTTTGAAAATTTTTGAGGGCCATTTCGTAAAAAAAAGGCGGATTGTTCTTTTCCGAATCGTACCAAAATCTAATCAGTACCAGTGTATCCCACAAGTGACTTATCTACCAAATTTTGTGAAATTTGATCAATTAGTATTTCAGCTAGAGTGGATACATGAGATTTTTGAGGGCCATTTCGCAAAAAAGCGGTTTTTTTTCGAAAAGTACTAAAAACTAAGTAACACCAAAGTCACGTCTAAGTAACATACCTACCAAATTTTATGAAAATCGATCCATTAGTTTTTGAGTTAGAGTGGATGCATACATTGCTCAAACAGACGGACAGACACACAGATGTCACGCTGAAAATAGTATTGTCGCATTCTAGAGGTCCCAAAGCGTGTATATTCGTCGAAAACTCGAGTTGTGATTTTCGGCATGATTCCAATACTTTCCCTATATATTACCATGTACTGCAGGGAAAGTAAAAAATCTGATGTGAACAGCATATGACTTTCCCTGCAAACTCAAATTCATTTTCTCTTTATTTCATTAATAATTTATTAAATTGAGTTTAATTGCACTAAATAACACATGTAATTAATTGAAATGATACTAAATTTTTACTTTTAATTCAACACTTGTTTCCATTTGGTGACTGGACTTATTCTCCAAACCGGCATAGCGAAAATGTAAAAAAACTAAAATATCTCGAGAACGGCTAGTCCTAGAGTAATGGAGTTGATCTTATTCTTTTCATCGTCAAAAGTTATATGCAAAACAAGCATTTAATGGATATATTTGAGCATACGTAGTCTTTTATTTCAGATTTTGACAATTTTTGAGGATCATTTCGCAAAAAGAAACACGTTATTTTTCTTCCGAATAGTACTAAAATCTAATCAGCACCGGGGTAACCCACAAGCGACTTATCTACCAAATTTTGAGAAATTCGGTCCATTAGTTTTTTTATCTAGAGTGGATACCGGCAATTTTTGAGGGCCATTTCGCAAAAAAGAGAGTTATTTTATTCCGAATCGTACCCAAAACTAATCAGCAGCAGGGCCATACACCAGTGACTTACCTACCAAATTTTATGAAATTCGGTCCATTTGCTTTTGAGTTAGAGTGGTTGCACAGACAGACAGTCACACACACACACAGACGTCCCGCTAAAAATAGTTTTTTCGTGTTCTAGAGGTCCCAAAACGCGTAAATCCGTCGAAAACTCGTGTTGCGATTTTTGGCATGATTCCAATACTGTCCCTATACATTACCATGTATTGCAGGGAAAGTAAAAAATCTGATGTAAGCAGCACATGACTTTCCCTGCAGACTTATATCCACGTTCTCTTTATTTTAATTAAATTTAATTCTCTTTTAATTCAATTTTCGTTTCGGCTTGTCCTAGTGTAATGGGGTTGGCCTTACTCTTTTCTTATTCAAAAATTGTGTATAAAGCAAGTATTTAATGGATATATTTGAGCATACGTAGTTTTTTATTTTAGATTTTGACGGTTTTTGCGGGGTCGTTTTGCAAAATAAGGCAGGTTATTTTTTGCCGAATCTAACCAAAATCTCATCAGCATCAGGATAACCCACAAGCGACGTATCTACCGAATTTTATGAAATTCGGTCCATTAGTTTTTCAGCTAGAGTGGATATAGGTAGTTTTTGCTGACCATTTCGCAAAAAAAGGCGGGTTTTTTTTATCACGAATCGTACTAAAAACTAATCAGCACCAGGGTAATACCCAAGTGACTTACCTACCAAATTTTATGAAATTCGGTCCAGTCGTTGAGTTAGAGTGGATGGATCCATGCATTGAACACACAGATAGACAGACAGACAGACACACACACACACACACAGACGTCACGCTAAAAATAATTTTTTCGTATTCTAGAGGTCTCGAAATGTGTAGATCCGTCGAAAACTCTAGTTGCGATTTTCGACATGATTCCAATACTTTCCCTATACATTACCGTGTATTGCAGGGAAAGTAAAACGTAGCTGACGTAGTCACCGCTGTTAGACAAATTTTGCGTCCCACGAGTTTCTCTGTTGCGTAACCGAAAAACTATATATCATACAGAAATGTAAAATTTAGTACACTTATATAGAAATATTAGAAAAATACGCTGACATAAGCCGTTTCTCAATTTAATATTTAGGTTACGATATATTGAATGTCAAAGCCAAAGAAAGAATATTTTAACTGCGAGTTTCCATGCTGGACAGACTAGCAATAACAAAACAACGAATCTTTGCAGGCTACCTTTATAGTTGCATTTTTGCAAGGCGGAATTATTTTTATTAAATTTAGATTTAATTTATAAGTTATTCTATTTTTTATGCACCTCTAAAGTGAAAAATGGCAAAGATGTAATTGGTCGAGCCGATTTCTAACTTCACTGTGATTAGTTGTTGGCAGAAAAGTCACAGAGATAGCCAAAGACCGAGTTATTAAAGCATTAAAGGCATTAACAGTATAAATACTTTATTATAAACTTGACTACAATATTAGTTAGGTACTCTTGGGACAATGTGGAATGTTGACAATGCTTGGACCTTATTGTTGATTAAGCAGAACGTTTAGTAAGTATTGATATCATGAACATTACGATTAAAATGTAGTTATTACTACACAATAGTTATATTATCATTGTAAATCTACTGTAAAAATGTAATTCGTTTTTTTGTCACTGCATTACGAATAAACGGAAAAACGTACAGTTATGAAATTTTACATATACACTAAAAAGAGCCCGTAGATGTGCATGATGGGCTTAGAATTTTGATTTAGGCCTTAATTAAATACATATTAATTAATTACATTTTGTATTACCAGTATTGGCAAAGATTGCATTAGTCAAAGCAATCTTTGCTAATACTGGTAATACAAAACACCAATTACATCTGTGATTGGTTAAAAATATCACGTCCATAAGTTAACGGTATATATCACATCACTTAAATAAACGGTAGATTACAAGATTTGTTGACAATTTTATGCCTTATCTTTGATTTTTACACATAAGTAAAAATCAAAAGTACTTAACGAATCAATCAACTTTCTTAACAAGCTTCGAGGATTAGTGAGAACCAGTAAAAAAGGGCTGCCCCAATAGACATATTGTATCTGCATAGCAGTTGGCATGAAACCTCCATATTCACAGAGTTTTGAGCATTGGTGAGCATATCAAACAGAGAAATGGGGCATTTGGCAGAGTGAAAGAGATCGCGTAGCAAGTTCCGGGGTTTCGTGGGCGTCAGCGAATAAAGAGTGAAGCCCCAACGGGTGTGTTACGCTAGCGACGACCGCCAGCGAGTAATGAGCGGCAGCGAACATGGGGCTCAGACCCCGGGGTTGACGAATGTCAGCAAGAAGGAGACATAAAAGCGTTATGTGTGTCTGACCGGTTGATTCATATCAGTCTTCATCTAACCTTTAACAATAGCAAATTCTAAGAAACAGATATTGCAAGGAAAAGGGAAATTTTTGAATCGGGAAGTTACTTCTCCAGAACTGGAAGTGAAAATCTTAAAGAAACCCTTTACCCCAACCGGAAATTGATGCTGAATCTAAACAAAAAAGCATCTGAAGCTCTATCTGTAGCCAATCCTGAAACATAGGTGTTTCAAGAACATGTTTTGAATGGGAAGTGTAAATCTTTAGTGAACCATTCCAGAATTTGATGAGGAACCATATTAGGTTTAATCTAAGCTCTTTTATATAGTTAATTTAGAGAAATGTGCAGTTCAAGTAAAATGAAAACTTTTGGACCGGAAATAGAAAAATGTCAGACAATGGAAATCTTAGTTAACCCTCCTATCTCCTTCAAAATTTTACGCTGAATCTTATGTGTCATTATCTAGGATATACATAGACCAAGCAGATCCTGAGAAATAGATGCTTCAAAACTTTGAGTGCTAACTATAGTACAGGAAAATCATTGCCTTCTATCAAACTAATGTGCGGAGACGCATGCTTTTAATAAGAACAAACATTGAGGCTTTCACAAACTCCCTCTTTTAGGAAAATGTCCAGATGTCTCAATCTATTTGTAAACTGATCCGAGGGAGATTTTATTTTACAGGAATCCGTTTTCCTTCATTCTTGAGTCTCTTCAGACCAGCAGCGAGCAGTCAAAGGATCTAACATGTTATAGAAATTCGATATTTTGAACGGGCTATTGGTTTCGTAAAATGGGGGTAAAGTGATTAATGGGGAAAATCTTTCCCATTTTATTCGGGGGTATTCTTGGATGCCCATTGAGTCGGAATGACGTTTGACGTAAATGCGATATATCCAGTAATCTGCGAAAGCGTTACATAAATAATAATTGGGTTGTTGGGGGTTTAAAAAAGGATTTTGACTGATTTCACGGTAATGATTTTAAATATATAGATGTCTTTGAACGTTCTTATTTTAGGGACGTATGATATATGAGTTGCACCGACTTTGTCAACGCTAGTTCAAGGAAATTATTCGGAGTGTGACTCAACTCGCTTTTCTCTTTATTTATTTATTTTTACTTTCCTTATATACATAATGTATAAGGAAATTATTGTGACAGGTCGAAAATTCGAATTCGAGTTTTCGACGGGAGAGCACGTTTCAAGCATCCCTGATCACGAATCAAACATTTTTGAGGTGATGTCTGTGCGTGTGTGTGTGTGTGAGTCAGTGAGTCTGTGGAGACGATATCTCACGAAGGAATGGAGCGATTTCAATTAAATTTGGTACAAAAATCACAATCCGTGAATACTGGAAGCCTATTGATTTTAAACGCAATCGAATGTTAGAACCCCCTAAATTTTCGAGTGAAATTTTGAAAAATCATCAAAAAATTAAAACCTTTAATAAAGTTACGCAAATGAACATTTCGTATGTAATTTTCCTTAGAAAACGATTGACATAAACTTTAGAACAATAGCATGAACCGTTCTCGAGATATTGCACATTTTTCAAATAAATTTATCAAAAAATCCCATAAATAGAAAAAATATATTAACCGTTGAGAAACATGTTCACTTTTCAAATGTAATATCATGTGATAAATTGGGTGACATCATTCTCGTGGATCTAGCTTGTTCCATTCATGAGAAAAGATACTTTGACTAATACTTTTGTATTTGAACGCCAATAGTCATTTATTCGTTATAAGAATAACTTATTTCTCCCTCCATAACGCTTGGCGAGATTTTGGCGACAAATTTGGCGTAATGTCGCCAACTTGGTGACTTTTTAAAATGCTACCAAATGAATGAAAATCTCGCCAAATGGATGAAAATGACTCTATATCAATGAAAATAACGACTCATTGACGAAAATTCAGTATCTTGGAAAGAATATAAGTATCTGCTATAAGAATAACCTATTTTTTTTTGTTGTAAAGTAGTAAATTCATTGCATTATATAAGGAAAGTCATGTGCTGCCCACATCAGATTTTTTATTTATTTATTTATTTATTTATTTTATTTTAATTTTTCAAATTTTACATGAAAAGATTTGAATAATCGGTATGGTGTTTCCAAATGATTACAGCTATAGCGTTTTACTGTTCACTTTAAAGGGCTTGACAAAATATTTCTACTAATACACTATGTATCCCAGGGGGAGAGGGGGTGTAACTTGCCCCTCAAGAGGGTCTACTGACGTCACGAATAAAATACATTGTATCACGGCGATTTTTTTACAACATTGATTGAAACTAGTAAGTCTCGTGATCCATAATAAACCATTTTAGGCATAGTTTTGTCTAATTTTGTTATATTCCGCCATGTTAAGAAATATATAATTTCGAATACATTTACGCGCAAATTAAAAAAAAAAATCTGTCTAGTTCTAATTTTTTTTATAACGAAGCCGAATATATAGCCTCGTGGAAATCCATTAATATTTATTTATGTCTGCTATCATTGTAACTACATTAGTGTAACGTTATAAAATATTTATTTGATTCCATGAAATCATGATTAAGACTGAGTATCATGTGTAAAGAACCTTGCTGCCCCAATCGGAAATCGTAACGCCCAGCTGACGCTCTACATTTGAGCTATTAGGACGGAATTGCAAGTTCTTGTCGTCAAAGTGGACACAAGATTAAAAATACCCGCTTCTGAGCTTCAATTTCCATTTATTTTGAATGATTTTAATATTACTTAAAAGGATAATGTCATTTATCTACCATCTTAAAAAATCTGATGTGAGCAGCATATGACTTTCCCTACAGACTTAATTTTCTCTTTTTTTTCATTAATATTTTATTCAGATTAATTGCACGAAATAACACGCATAGTTATTTAAAATGACACTGAATTTACACTTTTAATTCAATTTTCGTTTTCAATTGGTAACTGGGTGTATTTTGAAAACCGACATAGCAAAAATGCGAAAAAAATGAAATATCTTAAGGGCGGCTAGTCCTAAAGTTATGGGATTGGTGTTATTCTTTTCATTAGCAAAAATTACGTATAAAACAAACATTTAATGGATACATCTGAGCATACTTAGTGTTTTATTTTAGATTTTGACGACTTTTGCCGGCCAGTTTATAAAAAAAGGCAGGTTCTTCTTTTCTGAATCATGCTAAAATCTAATCAGCAGAGTAACCCGCACGTGATTTATCTACCAAATTTCGTGAAACTTGGTCAATTTACCTTTTAGCTAGATTGGATACAGGCAATTTTTGAGGCACATTTTGCAATAAAAAAAAAAAACCAGGTTATCTTATCCAGATTCGTACCAAAATCTAATCAGCACCGGGGTACCTATCAAGTAACTTATCTATAAAATTGTATGAAATTCGGTCAATTAGAATTTGGGTTAGAGTGGATACATATATTGCACAGATAGACACACATACACACACACATACACACACACACACTTAGACGTCACGCTAAAAATAGTTTTATTGTGTTCTAGAGGTCCTAAAACGTATAGATCCGTCGAAAGCTCGAATTGCGATTTTCGCCATGGTTCCAATGCTTTCCCAATACATTACCATGTAATGCAAGGAAAGTGCAATACACAATGCTCCTATAGTTGGCGAATAATGATTTATTTTAAATGCTGCTAAAGTTGACTTTATTTTCAATTGAACATCTCAAGTCGAAACGATTGCTGAAAAAGTTCCATTCAAAGGATAAGAATGGATTGTAGAATCTAGTTAATATAGTAAATATAGTTACATCATCTCAATGGATAGAAAATTTATAGTTTGACTCCCCCTGTGATTTATGTTCTAAATTTGCACTTTTAATTATGATATCATGGCTGTTACTCAACGATATACAGTCTGCTGGATCATATCTATATGGTTATTTATTGTAAATTATGTAGTGTAGAATTATCGGAATTGACAAAAGGAGTTTGTATTCTGCAAACCAAGTTTATAATATTATGTGTGTGTGTCTTTTGGGGGGGGGGGGGGGGGGTAATTACATGAGCTACGAGGTTATTACATATTACAATAACACCAAAAGTTTGTTTTGATATGATTAGTAATAGTTTAGTTAAAAAGTTAGTTGAAGAAGCTATTTCTGTCATCTGCGCCTTGTTTAATTTTTCTCTCATTTCCTTTCTCTGTTTTGTTACTCTATACGTCCTTCCCCTCTCTATGTAAGCATGCAGACACTGTAGAGAAAAATATGTTTTTAGCGAAGCAGAAGAATACATCGAAGACGCATTTTTAAATTTGATTCAGCGTTTCTTATTTAATATTTGTTTTTTTCTTAATTTTCGTAATTTCGTATTAATCGAACTAATTATCAAAGATATTCGATCCTAATATTATCTGACAGCTTACAGAAAGCTCTTTTCAAACAACTTTAACCAGCATCTGTACATTTTATGCTGATCAAATTTTATGGGAGAGTTTTAGGGATAAAGTTTTTAAAGGATTTATTTAAGAAAAAGACCACTCCTCTGTGGGATATGTGCCGGTACCCAGCAAATGTCTGTGGTACTCAGTGAGAGAAGGGGGCATGGTGAGGCACATTTATGAACACTATTTCATTTCTATCGTTTTGAATTGAGAAAACTTGGTGTGTGTTGTCATCCGTGACCGGTCCGTATAACGGGCTACACGGACTCGCACCGGTCAGGAGCAAGTTCTACGCAAGTCTACTAAAAATATGTTAGAGCTTTTCAAAAGCGAACTGGGTTTGTTTCCGAAAGCGGCTAATTCATAATAAGTGGAAAGTTTCATTCACAGTTGATTGTGTACACAAATTGTATGAATTGTATCCGATACTGAGAGAAAAGGTCCCATGAAACATTTACAAAGTTTATTTATTTACAAAAAACAATATATATATATATATATATATATATATATATATATATATATATATAGTGCTGGTGCTACTTGGAAGAAATTAATATATTTCCGATGCTCCTTAGAAAATTTACGATACTGATGTCGTTCATTTAAGAAATTAATGCTGGTACTCCTTGACGATTTTAATATATTGCTGGTGCTCCTTAAAGATTTTATTATATTGTTGGTGCTCCTTGACTATTTTATTATATTGCTGGTGTTCCTTGACAATTTTATTATATTACTGGTGCCCCTTGATTTTATTCCATTGCTGGTGCTGCTTAAGGATTTAATTATATTGCTGGTGCTCCTATATAATATACGCATTGAACTGACTGACTTACTGAATGAGTGAGGGGTTGATGTATCAAAATTATATAGCATTTTCACTATAGTTAGTTTCTTGGTATCGTTCGATCCGACTTAGCTTTAAGACCAAGGGAAAAATCTAAAAATTTCAAAAAATTTGAATTAGGGGTGATAGTGCAGCAGACGAATAATCCAAAAACCACGGAACCACACTGCTTAATTATCGAGCACTTCTAGCTCTAATCTTGGTTTTAGTCTCATTCAATTAGCTTTTACATAAGCGAAAAAATTTAATATTTTGAAAATTCGAATTAGGGATGATAACGCAAAGGAATAGTAAAAAAAAAATTCAAAACTACTTTTCAAAATAACAGAGCACTTCCACTCAAACCAGAATCTCGGTTTTGGTTTCATTTGATACGTTTCGACTTCTAAATCAACAAAATAACCGAACATTTCGAAAATCTGAGCTAGGGGTGGCGGTACAAAGGGATTTTCAAACAACTTGCACCACTTTGCCTCTCTAAAACAATAAATATATAAATTGATATGTTTTCTCTGCCAAAAATTAAAACTGATTATTAAAAACTTTTATTAAATGTGTAAGTGTCATATTTCAAGACAACTAGCCATTGAGAACGCTCGAAGCGCGGGTAAAATGTCCAGTTTTACATAAATCTGATGTTCTCTAGTAAAGGGTTGCTGGTTTAGATTTTTTGCAAAAATTGTGACTTTTTCTTTCAAGAAATATCTTGAATACTCGAACTCATTCTTCCTTCATATCAATATTCCCAATCGCTGTCATTTGCGTCCGCAATTAATCACTTGTCGATAAACACGTCCTCGGAGTTTTGCATTGCGTCCTTCAACTCGAAATTCGTTCATGGCCGCAGCAATCTTAGGAGAAAATCTGCATTTGGGATGAATGGCAAACCAGAGACTGCCAAACATTGCATATTCCGGCGCATTTCCGGCTGCCATTCCGAATGCGAAGCACTGTACGTCCGGTTTTTCAGTCAGCGGAGAAGACGGATGACTTGCATTAGCACAAGATGGCTTTAGGATACGACAAAAACGGGAAATATGGCTTTGAGAAGAAAGTAAGACAGGAGCATAAATTTGTACCGTATGGCTTGCTTTGTGGTATTTGCAAATGAATTCCGCGAGAGCCGTTTTTAGCACGGGATTCAATATTTTTTTTCATGTTCAATGCCGATGTTTTTGAGGTTATGCTTATGTGTTTGACTTCCTTAAGACCGGATTCAGGCATGACGTAATTAGCTATAAGCATAGGGATTTGGCTTACCCCGATGTCTCATATGGTTTCATAAAAATTTCTAATGTGGACAGTACATAACTTTTCCTATATAATACAATTAATTTGCTTTTTTCACAGTAAAAAAAAAATTGTATAAAATCTACGGCACAATGTTTTTAATGCTGAATTATACATATGACTTTTTTTAAATGCAACATGCAAAACAATTTCGACGTACGCAATTAACTGATATTTCGCGCAATTTTAAATGAACAATTACCAATATTGATAGCACTGCAATAAGCAATAGTCTATGTATTAAAATACTTTGATAATCAATTTACCAATTCGGCGTCATTTTTAACTTAATGGCGCCACTTTTGCAAGTTTAACGATATTTTAGTCAATCTGGGACGAAATATCTCCAAGTTGGTGATATTTTGCTAAATAAGTCTCCAACTTCACCAAATACATCACCAGGCGCTACAAATAAACGGAGAGAAGAGGATTTTTTATATATTAATGACTGTTAGCAAATTGTTAGGTGTCAAAATACAACCATTCCACAAAGTATCTTCTCTTGTAAATCGAACGAGATAGACCCACGACAATGATATTAACAAATGTATCACATAATATTACAAATGAAAATTGAACCTATTTCACAATAGTTAATATATATATATATATATATATATATATATATATATATATATATATATATATATATATATATATATAATTGATTTAAAAAAGTGCGATACCTCAAGAACGGTTCAGCTAGCTTCTAAACTTTGTGTCAATAGTTTTCTAAAAGATTAAAAAGTGATTATTTACGTAACGTTATTAAAGATTCTGATTTCTTGATAATGTTTTCAAAATTACTTTCGAAAATTTGAGGAGTCTTTCGAACATTCGATTTCGCTTTAAATTAATAGGCTTATTAGTATTGATGGATTGTAATTTTGCACTAAATGACGTTCCATTCATTAGGTAACGTGTCCACAGACTCATAGACACACATACAGTGACATCGCCTCAAAAACAACCGATTCGAGTTCAGAGATGCTTGAAACGTGCTCTTCCGTCGAAAACTAACATTCTAAATTGTAAAAATTTTACTTGAATATTTCACTTTGGCGGGAAGAAATTAGAATCTCATCCCAGTATCTCAAAGGTTAAAGCATCGGCTGGCCAGTTGAAAGATCCAGGGTTAAATCCCCGGATGCTACAGTGAAACCTTTACAACCTTTATATTACAGACAATTTTGGTTAGATCAAACTTATTTTTATTAGATCGTTTTAATTTATGCAAAATTTATATTCATGATATTATTATAATGATCACGTGTCACCCCACGTATACTTCTCGTATCAACTCACAGTTAAAGAAAAACATTGATTTAGATAATTAGTATTAAATATTTAGAAAATATCTTCTGCGACAGAACAATTGCGCATATTCGCACGATTTTTGCTTTGGTTAGCATTCATATGCGGACTTTCACGTGACAATGTCTCGCGTTATGTAAGATAAGTGAACAAACAACACCCTAAGTGAGGCAGATCTTATAACACCAGCTATTACGTGGGTGAAGCAATTCTCTAAGGAAATTAATGCACGAAGAATATTTTAACTCTGAATGATGTAGGTCTTGTATTTATAATTGAGTGTTCTCTGAGACATTAAGAGTTTGTTTATAACTCATTTTCCACTTTAATTGCTGAAGATATAAGGTCTAGCATTGGTGTTATTTTGGGTAGTAAATTCTAATAAAATTTTTAAATCTTTGTTTTTCGCATAACAGCCCCATCACTAACTGAAAAAGATTCTAACTTTTAAGTGCGATATAACACGCTACGACCAGGAGTCTGATTTGAATAATTTCGGCGAGGCCATAATGAACTTTGTGCGTTTTATTCGCGTTTGGAAATGAATTTTAAAACGTATTGTATGATATTGAGCTGAAAATATTTTTATATTGTTATAAAATACATTCATATTATTAATAGATAGATCCGTCAATACCCGAGTTGTAAAATGTGTACAAACTAGCCTTCTAAGGGGTTTTGTCTTTCAAAAAGTGTCCTTGTCCTATAAAAATTAATAGGGAAATCGGAGTGTAGAAATATATTTTGACTATATAGATAAGCGTATTGAGTTAATTTTTAAAGTATAAAGTGAAACTGATATTCTCTAGTGAAAATAAAAAGTTGGGAAATGTCAGCTGTTTCATTTGTGGAAACACGAAGGTTTTTGGAGCCGAGAAGCCTCTTAAGAGATTTGCTAGAGTCACAAAAATAAACTATCTATATAAAGGACTTTCAGCAGGCTGCAAGGTACACCTTCAGTTTAGAACCACCCTTATAAAGTATTGCACCCCTTGCAAACACTTATTACGCCCCCTCCATATTTGATTTCCCCTTTTTGAATCTACCATGTCTTCTCCCTCAAAAAACTATTTGGTGCCTGGACCCCTCATTTCCACTCGAGTGGTGTCCTCCCCCCCCCCCAATTATCAGCCCTGTTCGGCTCAATAGTCACGCTTTCGAATCCATAGACACATTTCGACAGTGCACATATACACCATGTTGTACACTTAAAATCACCTCTTGAAATATACTTCCATTATTTCTTTGTATTTATGTACGGTACCTGAACAAAAAAGGAACACATCTTCAATATTTTGCATTCTAATCATATAATCTGCGCCGTTCAACTTCAATTTCTAATTGTTAAAAAGGACTGTAAAGAACGTAAATGCCACACGTGACTAATACCTGCTCGAATATAAATCTCCTCAAGGTTACTACTTTAAGGTCAGGACATTTAAAAATTTCTCAAGAACGAATATTTTCAGTTTTTAAAACCTATATCGATTATTTCCCTTTCTGTAATACACGTATTTATAATTTCTTTATTCTTTGGCATCAACATTTAAAACTATTCCAAAAATGATATTCTTTGCTAAATCAAACGAAGTAAATTCATAAGAATGCTGTTAAAAACTTTGCCACATAATATTTCATATCGAGAGTGAACATATTGGATTGTAATTGCTAATATTTATAATTTTGTGAAATGTGTTAACAAGTTTATTCTAGAAACATGCAATATCTGGAAAATGGCTCATGCTGACATTCTAAAACGTATTTCATTCTATTTGCAATGAAACATTACGCATTAAATGATAGATAGGTAATTGAAAAGTATTAAAAATCCGAATTTTTTAATCATTTTTCAAAAATTTATTCAAAAAAATAATCGTGCAATATCTCTGGAACGGTTCATGCTACCTTTCTATAATATGTATCATTTGGTTTCTAATGAAAATTTATGTATGAAATGATTATTTTTTCTTACCATTACTAAAAGCCCTAATTTTTAACGATGTTTCAAAAATCCATTTGAAAATTGGAGAATGGGATCTTTCAAATACTCGATCGCTTTTAAAATCACTAGGATTCCAGTATTAAATGTTTGAAATATTCGTACCAAATTATTTTTGATACGCTTCATTTGTTCGTGAGATACCGCATCTACAGACTCACTGACACACATGCACACTAACATACATACACACACAGACATCACCTCATAAACGAAAACGTTCGTTAAGTTGGGCCATGTTTAAAACGTGCTCCTCTGTCAAAAATTCGAATTTGAATTTTAAACACCAAAGCAATACTTTTATTGTACATTATACTGTAGTATAATGTACAGCCGTGGAAAAATAAAACGCCCCACCCTCTGTTAATCGAGCATCGTTCATTGTAGAGAAAATTGAATGATACCATTCGATTAGGAATAACATCTTCTACAAATTAATGTACGTAAAATTTGCATAAGGGACCGTCTTCATATCTAAACGCGCACAAACTTTGAAATTTTCAATGGCAACACCCAATTTTGACGTCACCCACAAGTTCTAGACCCCCAAATTAGTCCGAATTCAAATTTTCACGACGTTTCTATCTTTATATCCGAAGATATTCAATATTCGGGATCAGCTCCATATTGAAAACCGCAATTTGAAGGGCGATGTTTCGTTGATTGACCACAGCACTGTTGTAAATTATTGAACTATCCTCTTGACATTCAGCATTATGACTTACTTCACAGCCAAAGGGTGGCAGGTTTGATTCCTGCATGAGAGGGTGAGCATTTTCAAGGCTGTGTGTGGTGTTGTCTTGTTTGTGTGTGTGTGTTACTAAGGCAGTGGGCTTGTAATGCGTAGGATTATGTGAACCTCAAATAAGGGACGATTATTAGGGGAAAAAAATCGTACTGGGTACGTTGTTAAAAATTAATGGGGCTGAGAGACCAGAAATAGATCTCACATGTATTTTGGTGAGACAGGTTTATGCCAGTTATTTATTGATTCGAAACTTCGGACAATACTGCCAGTCTGAGTGGCGCCGAGGTTTGCAGCAAGCCATAAATTTAGGAGTGTCAAGACAGAGGGGGCTCTTACGAGGATGTCAAGTAGCGACATTGGTTCAATGATTAACCAATGGAGAAACTTCTTGTTACGTCACACTAAATGCTGCAAATGAAAGCAAAGGGGGAGTGACACCCCCAAGGGAAAAAGGGAACCACAACTTGTGACCGAGTAAGGACATTAGAAGAAGATAGGAAAACTTGGAGACGATGACTTGAATTGAAATACAGACTTGTGTTCCGTAGAGGTTTCAAAATAATGGAGATCTATTGATGTGTGAGTGCAATTAGAGTACGAGAAAGAGCCACACACCGAGAGTTATGGCGAGTACGAATTACTGACGCCAGCATTTTGATATATGATCATAGTCCAAGACAGCCTTGACGGTATGTGTTCCACAAATAACTTTAAGTCTAGAAACGTTTAGGCAAATTCAGTGGTCTCACGTGATCCCCCGCTAAAACTAATAATTAATTGTGTAATGAATTAATAAGTGTTTAAATGGTGCACTCAATGAGTATTATAATAATTAATATTCCTTTACAGGACTCACGCAAAGTAAATAATTGGAGGGTTATTGCAAACACGACGCACAACGTAAGGATAAATAATGTTAATTATAATTTAAGTTCTAGTAACTTTTTATTAGCACACCACAGGGGCATTCGTGCCAGGGTCAATAAAAGGAAGAAGAAATAAAGAAGAATGAAATGTTTATTTTCAAATGTCATTTTATAATGCTGTTTCAAAATTAATTTATGAGACTAACAAATATCTGCAGATTATGCGACAAAACAACTCCGTTGGAACTTGATGACGAGTTTAAAAGTATCAATCCGTCATTATCAATCACCGTTTGATGTCTTGTTGGTGTTTAGTATCACAAAAATTTTACAATTTGCTATTGCTTTATATAAATATTTTTTATTATAAATTATTACATTTTGTGGGCGATTTTAACTCGCAGTAGCTCGGGAACTATTAATCGGCAGTAACATAAGTAGATCCCATTTTTAACAATACAAGTTTGCACCCTTCAATACAGTAGCAGAATTACGTTGATTAAGTTGCATCTATACAACACTGTTTATACAAAGTTTTTATTAAAACTGGGTAAAAATAAATGCCCGTTTTCTTAAATAAACATTAACTTACAATTAATATAACTTTTTCAAATTAGTCATTTTTTAAACTAATATACGACCACTAAATTCATCGTGATGCTGAATATTTAAACATTTTAAAAGAACTAGTGGGAGGAAACACCTGGAATTTTATATAAACATACTAGCAGCATACCCGTTCTTCGTACGGAGTATATAATATAAAGAAACTTGAAATTCATAATCATGCCCAAATTCTTATAGTATACTAAATGACATGTTTAATCAAAATATTCTGTTAAAATATTTAATATAATGCTCCTAAAAAGAAGTTTAAGAATCTCTGTTCTCGCTATATAAAATTATCTTCATGGACATATCTGAAGAATAAAACATCTTGGACCCCTTATGTAAGCAAATATAAAAAAAAATATGGAATTGAATCAATATATGCAAAATAAAAGCGTTAAAATTGTATGGGACCCGTACTAATTATATACGCGAATATTAGACAATATAACCTGTATTAGTAGATTACATGTATAAATTGAAAATACCAATAAACCCGTAATCTTTAAATCTGAAGACAGTCATTTATTCCAATATATGTCAAAATTAAAGTGCTAAAATTATATGGGAAGATATACACGTACTACTTATAATGTCCGATTATTAGTAGAAGATTACCCGTTTTGCAATATGAGTCACAATTTTTTTTTGGTAAAATACAACAGACGACGTAATAAATTGAATATATAATTAATCCCCTTAATCTTCATACCAGAAGACTGTACTTGATTCCAATATATATGCCAATATATGCCAAAATATATGCCAATATACCTGTACTACTTATATTCTCGTAGGTTAGAAGATATACCCGTGCATTCCTAGAAGATTACTCGTACAACGTACAATATGCGTGTGTCAGCAATTTTTACCGCAATAAAACAATGGCGTAATAACTTAAAAATATCAATAATCCCTGAATCAATAATTCCGGAAAATATCAATAATAAAAATGTTTAATCCTGAGGAGTATAATTGATATTATCCAGTCCAAAATGAAATGGCAATGAAATTTATTTTATATACATATCTTCATTATTCAAATCGGAAAGGATTTAATAAAAATCGTCTGCCGCATAAACACATTGGATTTAAATCCGTTGCTAAGCGACATGATATCATTTGCTTCAAATAAATTGAAATAATACAAATTTTGTAATAGAAAAAATATCGTCTAAATAGTTATATTTCTATGGAACATTTGGCGACAGTTTCGTCAAATTAGCGACATTTTAAAAAATCGCCAAATTTATCGCCAAGTGGGACTGTAGAACTGACAGTTCCACTTTGCGACAAATTGACGAAATATCATCACAATACTATCCCCTAACAAAAAACAATTAATATCATTTATGTAGCGCAATTTTATCAATTTCAAGATATTTTTATAGATTTGAAAACATTTTTATCAATTTGGTGACATTTTAAAAATTCGCTAAATGTATTACTAAGTAGGATGGTTGGTCTGACAGATGAATGCTAACCAAACATCATTTCAGTACTCTCTTCTAACAAAACAAAAAGAAATTTCATTGATATGTAGAAGACCCAAGCCACACGACCAACCCGAAGGTTTATGGCAGCTGTTTGTGTGTCGTTTATATCAATTTGGCGACATTTCCGTCAATTTGGCAAAGTTTAAGAAAAGTTGTCAAATTAGCGATATCCCTCCAAATTCGTAGCTTTGAATTTGCAGATCTGAATGAAACATTTTTATCCCGTTTCAATATACTAAATGAAAACACTACAATTGTATTAGACGATATACCCGCTCTACTCTTTTTCTGTTTCAACAATCGGCTATATGAATTTATTGGCTAAACATAATATATGAGTTTAGTAGCTAAATACGATATAAGCTTGAAAACTCTTTGCAAAAATAAATGAAATTTGATGTACGCAGTCAGCAATTAATATAATTAAAAGAAAAATCAAACTGTCCATTCATAAGATATATTTTATATCCATTTATCCATTTATTTATTATTTAAATCGAAAAAAAATAATAAAAACATTAACAAACACATTTAATTTAATTGCGATGCCGAGCAACATGATATATCCTCCTAAAATGTTAAAATTTATTAACCACTAACAGCACACCCGTTATTCGTACGGAGTGTATAATTTAAAGAAACTTAAAGTTCGCAATCATGTGCAAATTCTGTTAAAATATTAAATTTATTGCTCCTAAAGAGAAGTTTAAGAATATATGTTCTCACTATGCAAAATTATCTTCACGATCAGATCTGAAGAATAAAACATCCTGCCCCCTTTTGTAAGCAAATTTACAGAAGAAAAAATAGGAATTGAATGAATATATGCAACCCCGTACTAATTATATTGTCGCAGATCAGAAAATATGCCAATGTGTTAGTAGAAGATTACCCGTATTACAATATGCGTCTCACAAATATTTGCCAAAATAAAAGAGATGACGTAATAAATTGAAAACATCAATAATATCCGTACTCTTTATACCAGAAGGTCGTAATTGATTCCAATATATGCCAATATATATCAAAACATATGTCAATATACCTGTACTACTTATATTCTCGTAGATTAAAAGATATACACATGTATTTGTAGCAGATTCGTACAACATACAATATATGAGTTTAAACAATTTTTGTCATAACAAAATAATTGCATAATAACTTGAAAATATCAATAATCCTTGAATCAATAATCCCCGAAAATATAAATAATAATAATTTTTAAACCTGAAGACCGTAATTGATATTATCCAGACAAAAATGCTATAAGAAAAATCAAATCGTTCTTTTCAAAAATATATTTTTATACCCATTTATTTATTATTCAAATCGAAAAAATAATTATTAAAATTAACAGACAGATTTAATTTAATTGCGTTTCTGAGTAACATGATATAAGATAGAATCTTATAACATGTTAAATATGTCATGTCTTATAACATAAACTGCGAAATTAAATAACGATTTTGATTTCTCTATACTTCTCATTGTTCCGTAAAAGCTTGTTTTAAATAAACCATGAACCATGGAGATAGATTTCCCCTTTAAATCATGTTTCAAACAATTCATGTTTTCAGAAAGTGACTAATTAACGCAAAAAATCTCCCATCAAACTCAGAGATTAAATTTTAATTCACTTTCAAACGATTTTCAAGCTTTTCGTTTGGATAAACCACGGAGTTAGGGAGTAGAACTCCTAGGAAAAAGTTCCGTTTTTCATTAATATCTGGACAACCCCAGGTTTTAGAACCTCGAAACTTGGACCAAATTTATGGGGGGATATTTCAAGGCTATTCACCAAATTTCATTAAATTCGGTTCAGCCGTTTTTCCGTGACGATGAGACAAACGAAAATTTCGTTTTTTACTAATATCTCGAGAACCACTGGTCGTAGAAACTCAAAACACGGATATAATTTTAAGTGGGGCTATTTCTGGGCTACCCACAAAATTTCATCAAATTCGGTTCAGCCGTTCTCCCGTGATGGTGTGACAAACAGACAGACAGACAGACAGACAGACAGATTTTCATTTTTATTTATATAGATAAAAACTCTTTGTGAATCGATTTTTATCAAAACGTGTCCAGCTTTCTATTCATATTTTTTCGATTATTGATTTCATAATTAATTTTTCATACAAACAATTTATTCTACAAAAATAAAAATCACGTAAATGTGTTTGGGTTGTTTAGTAGTAACGTCATATAAATAATCAGCGTGAGCAGATAATTATTACAGAAGATATGAATGGAAGTCTTGGAAACTAATTTAACATTAGGAGCTCAAAACATTACATACTCACAACTCAGAAACGAATGACTTGAAATTTGGTATCACAGGTTGAATTTTGCTCTAGTTTTGAACTATGCTGTCAAACTTGGGTGTTGCCATTTAAAATTTCAAAGTTTGTGCGCGTTTAGATATGAAGACGGCCCCTTATGCAAATTTTACGCACATTAATTTGTAGAGAATGTTATTCCTAATCGAATGGTATCATTCAATTTTCTCTACGATGAACGATGCTCGATTAACAGAGGGTGGGGCGATTTTTTTTTCCGCGGCTGTACAATAAAAGTACATTATACTACAGTATAATTTTTGTCTATCACTTTCCTTACGTATATGTACGTAAGGAAAATAATAGACAATTTTGTGCTGAATTGTCCTGTTGTGATAACTTTTCTACAGTAATGTAGGCTGCAGGAAAATTTTCACAAATACTAAACAGTCTTTCAAATTGCAATTTTTGTCTCTTTCTCTTTCTCTCTCTCTTTCATTCCCGACTCGTTTCATTGATAATTGGGAAAAGATCGGACTTCTGACTGCGACGCAGTAAGCACGTCATGATGTACGACCGAATGAGAAAAGGGAACGGAAAATGAGGGAATAACACAAAACACAAGATGTTATGCAACTGAAATAACGCAGTGAACAAGCAAGTGCAATTTAACCTTAATTTAAAGGGCATTCGAGACTTCGATGGATGGGTATTAAACAAAGCAACTGCTTTCTTATGTGTGTTTGTGAAATTAAGCATAAAATATTGGAGACAAAATAGGATGAAGAAAATGCCCTAAACTATAAACTTAACCAATTTCTACTTAAAATTAACTTGAATGAGGCTCAATTCGACCTTCTCATATACCAGAATTTATTTTTATATTCAAATTTTACAAGAACACATTTAAAAAATCTGTATCGCTGGTCAATGGTTACAACTATAGCGCGTTTCCCTGTACTTTAAAGAATTTGAAATAATATTTCGATTCATACCATGCTTGGCAATGTACCCCCCAGGTGGAGTAACTTTCTCCCTGAGGGGAGACTAATGACGTCAGGACCATGATTATCCAGATATTTGGGATTCAAGCATTGACAGAGTCAGTATTCAAGTTATTCAGACGGTTGCAGTGTCAGTATTCAGAATGTTATGAGACAGTTAATGAAGTCTTATTAAGACGTTTGTAAAAGTCGTCATCAAACAGTTGTAGATAGCAGAATATAATTAGTTAATAGTTAAATTATCAGTTATCAAGATGTGACAGACAATTAAAATTATAAGAGTTGAAGTGATGTATCAAAAAGTTGAAGCCAAATGTCAGAAGGAGAATCAGAAAGTTGGTGCATCCATACTGCGCAACAGACCATCAAAACGTGGTTAAAATACAAATGTATATATATATATATATTAGGTCAATGCTTGGACGTTGAAATAAGATTAAAACGACCTGGTCTCACATGGGTATTTTCTCCTCCTTAAGCGATTTTATAATACATTTATGCAATTTTAATTATAATAATAATAGAAGTGTGAACAAATGCTAATTGGTTTTAAAAGATAAACAAGTAGATTTTAATGAGTAGTATTTTTGATTTAATGGTTATGATAGGGGACTCGTTCAAAGAATAAATGGTGTAATTAAGAATGGATAATCAAATACTAATTCACCACATAAAGTTTCTTGAAAATTCATTAATATTTGTGGACGCTATACATAAGAAATTGACCACAGAGATATAGACAGACATCACTCCAAAAATAGTGAAACCGTGTTCAGGAGGTCTTAAAACATATATTGGTATCAAAATCTCGAATTTGAAAATTTTCGCAAAAACAATACCTTCTACTATATCACAAAGTATGAGAAAGTCAAAATCTGATGTTGGCAGCACGTGACTTTCTTTACTTTAATATTTATGAGAAAAATAACTCAGAAAAAGGATTGCTTTTATAAACAGCTATTTTTCTTTTCTTTTAACGACTTCATGCATACTTGAATGAAAAAAATCCAAACGACTGAAATATTTCGATGACAGCTTATCCTACGAAAATGGGATTATATTTGCTCGTTTTGTTATTCAAAATTACGTACAAAATAAGCAATTGATGCAAGTAATTGAAAAACAAGTAATGTGCACAACAAGTGTATGCCATTTGTTTCATAAAGAAAAATTACGTATGAAATAATTATTTATTTATAATTTGTGAAGGCCCATAATTTTTAATGATGTTTTCAAAATTCCATTCAAAAATTGAGGAGGAGGTAGGTCTTCAGAATATTCGATTGCGTTTAAAATTAACAAGGTTACAGTATTCACTGATTATAATATTCATACCAAATTATTTTCGGAACGCTTCATTTTTTCGTGAGATATGGTGTCCAGACTCACGTAAACACATACTAACATATACACACTAACATTCACACACTAACATACACACACGCGTAAAAATCACCTCAAAACGTTCGATTCTAGTTTTAGGATGCTTAAAACGTGATCTTCCGTCAAAAACTTAATTTCAAATTTTCGACCACTTCACAATACTTTCTATATACATAATACTATATTAATTAAAATAGGATGTTATTACGGAAATCCGTAAACAACGTGACATAAAAGAAAATACCAATATACAATACGCGCATAATGCTGCAGACAAGTACATGGATAAATGTTAGAAAGGTACATTAACCAAATCAAATAATAACGAAATCAAATAATAACGAAATACTAAAATCAATAAAAGAGTTAAACCACAGCCACAATGCCGAAAAAAGAAATAAATATTCAGCCCTGGCTTAACTGAACTAGACTAATTAATTAGACTAGACTCATTTTCCTCCCTGGAGGGTTTTAGGCAATATCACTGTAACCGACAGCTCCCCCCCCCCCCCCTTTTGATCTTATTCGTCCTTCTCGACCATCTTCATTCCGGCTCTGCTCGTACTTCACATGCAGTTTAGGATTCCTGCCTCAAGTTAATGGTAATACGTGATTTCCTGGTTTTTTTTCTGTTTTTTTTCAATTCTTCCTCTTTTAATGCTTTTAGTCTGTTGCATTGGTATTTATAGTAACTAACTATTGCCAATTCTGAAACAAGCATGTGTTTCAGTTAATTAGAGCTAGATGCACAGACTTGAAAATGAGTCTAGTCTAATTAAATCTTCAAAATTAAGCCATTGCTTAATATTTCTTTTTTCGGCATTGTGGCCGCGGTTTAACTGTTTTGTTGATTTTAATATTTCGTTATTATTTGATTTCGTTATTATTTAATTTGGTTAGTATATCTTCATAATACTATATATATATATATATATATATATACATATATATGTGTGTGTGTGTGTATGTAGGAAGAATAAAAATAGAAGTAGTAGAAACTCATAATTATTTAATGCAATATTTAATAATATTACATTATTATCAATTGTCAATGTTACATCATTATACATTATTATAATATAAATAATGCAGCATTATCAATGTAATAATACAAATGCATAAAAATGCCATATTAAATTATGCATACATCTTAAAATGTGCTGAAATTTTTTTCTATCGAAATAACTGTGATTATCTTCTTTTTATGGGACTGTCATACGACTGTAAGCTTTTTACATATCCTTCGGTGTATTGAAAAGGAAAGGAAG
The DNA here is from genome assembly GCA_951213105.1 of Amaurobius ferox. Taxonomy (NCBI): domain Eukaryota; kingdom Metazoa; phylum Arthropoda; class Arachnida; order Araneae; family Amaurobiidae; genus Amaurobius; species Amaurobius ferox. The sequence continues at coordinate 39,836,799 of OX578140.1, read as the reverse complement.
AACTTGCGCCTAGTGTGCAGGATAAGCATTCCTACAAGAGTGCACAGAATAAAATTAGCTTTATTTAAATCCGTAAACTTTCTGGTCACAGGATGTTTGTCGATGTCGCTGCATGTAAAGTACTGTCCGGAACAGATACCTGTTTTGGATGCTTCTCATCCATGCGTAACGTTATTATGATATATCAAAGATATAAAATCGTAAAGGACATCTTGTTCCAAAGATGACTACTGAGATTATGTCGAAAAGTTGTTTGAATAAATTTCACATCCATATTGTCTGCCGACACTGCTGTTTGTAAAAACAGGAAGGCATTTCAGTTACTTCAATTGATCCAACTGCATTCGATTCTGTATAAAATATCAAGAGTCTAAGTCTCCACTCGCCTTTCTCATACATTTATATCCATTTTCTGAGCAAAGGTATTTTTTTTTCTAAATATTCAGTAAACATTTTTGTAAAGTTTGTTTTAATTTGGCAACATCTTAAGGACGTCGATAAGTGGACGTAGTTGACTAATATGCATTAATATAAAGTATTCTCATACCTTTATCATTCATAACGTAAATTGTCACTTTACCCATATGCTGTATATTACCATGTTCTGGGAATTACTGTTTTCCCTAAGAAATATTATATGTCTTAAAATTAAAATAATTTTAGTTGTAATCATGAAAACTATTAAATTTCTTTAATGTTCTAGTTTTTTTGCATGATGTATCTACACATAAAATTTGATTACGATTGTATTCATTCCTGAGTTATCTTAAACAAAATTTACGCGCGCACACAAACATCTTTACCAAAGTATTCAAAATGGGCTCATATCCCTTTTCAAAACTCCTTCTATCGACGCAAAACAACGAATGGCACAACTTGGACTATGGCCCGTGATATACCAACATAAAAATTCATATATGAGCAGCATATGACTTTCCCTACAGGCTCAAATTCAATTTCTCTTTATTTCATTCACGGAGTTATAAAGGAGATAACACTTCTATGGATGAGACGCTTGAAAATGCCATAATGCTTTGAGAATTATATCCAGTTATCGCTAGTGTTGGTTAAAGTAGCTGCTATTGTTAGTTGACACAACAGAAGGAGTAATATTTAGTATATGTATTTTTGATTATTTTTAAATTAAGGGTTCCCTAATTATGAGTATAATTAACCAGTATTTTTTCGTAGTTGTACGATAAAGTTCAGAATATATGAAGATAAAAATAAATTGAAAGGTAAAATAACTTTGAATACGTAGGATTATTTTTACTGTTTCAGTTCTACTTTGCATTGCGCTAATAATTTATTTTTACAAAATGAACAGTTTAAATAAATATTTCAGGCCTTTCGCCATAGAAATGCATACAATTGCAGGACTGCTTAACTTATCCCAGCGTCACCTGAATTATTGTCTCAAACGATATTGGCGATTTTTAATCCTTAACGCTCGAGATTTAGTATTATAATATATACCAACAGATCGAGGGGGTGTGGTTAAATTATTACAGTACGTTTATAATAATAATAATAATAAATACGTGTGAACCTGGATTAAAGGAATGAAAGTTAAAAAAAGATCCATGAAAACGGAAGTTACAATCCTTTATTACTGAATTAATTTTTATAATCTTTCATAGTATGACATTTTTAAAAACAGTCCCTTAAGTGTAACGAAGGGTTCCCAGGACATGTTTAACAATATGCTGATGTTTGTTTGCTCCTTAGAATTTGGGGATCCAGGTATTTTTGGAAATGTTAAGAAAGGTATACTGGGAATATAATTGTCGTCATCTACAATACCTTCCCATTCATCATTATCTTCATCATCATTTCACCTAAAATTTTTCGTCACTACTATTTCTTCGTCACTACTATATGAAAGTCTTCTTCGTTTAGGGCACACTACTTCACTGTTGTCAGAGCGACTGTCAGAACCACTACAATTGTCACAATTAGTATTCGAATCGCAATCTCCAATAGTATTATTTACATCCATGTTATGTAACTCAAAATCCCACTTATCTTCACTACTAGAAATTTCATTTTCCATGGTATTATTTGACTGCACAATAGATGTATGAAGAATAAATATTTATATACTCACTAGCAGTATAGCAAAGCTACACAAAAATATTATATAAAAATATTATATAATTTACTTCGTAAATTTCACTTAAGATTATGCGAAGATACTTCAAATTCAAATTTAGGCACAATACAAAATTGCAGTAATTGATTAGTTCTACACGATACTGAACGCAAACGAATATTTATAGCTGATATTATAACTAAGCTGAATATTCCTTCCGCTTAGGACAGCCGACCGTTTGTCGACAGTTTGCAACAATCATTGGAGTTTTATCCCGGAGGCCGTAAACTTACGTACGTACGAATTTTACATTATGAAAATGATTCATTTATCTATATATATATATGCGATAACAGAAGTGTTTCAATGGGTGAGTCTTACGATTTCTATAGCATTAATACATGTCTCCGCAGCAGAGCCTTTCGAGCGTTAAGGGTTAACATGAAGTTTTAACTCCTTTTACCTGCATGATTTCATTAATAGTTCATACAGTTGAATTTAATTGCACTAAATAAGAAATATTGGAAATTACACAGAATTTACACTTTTAATTCAGTTTTCGTTTTCATTTGGTAACTGGACTTATTTTCAAATCCAGGCAAAATGAAAGTAATGGGGTTGGCCTTATTCTTTTCATCATCCAAAATTACGTAGAAAGCAAGCAATTAAGTTGTTGAGACCCAGACCGTCCGACCTACCAGAAAGCAAGCAATTAAGTGATACATTTCAGAATACGTGGTCTTTTACTTTAGATTTTGACGATTTTTCAGAGATATTTCGCAAAAAAGGCAGGTTCTTTTGCCCCTAATCGTACCCAAATCTTATTAGCACAAGGATAGCAAACAAATGTCTTATCTACCCAATTTTGTGAAATTTGGTCAATTAGTTTTTTAGTTAGAGTGGATACATGTGATTTTTGCTGGCCATTTACACACAGGTTCTCAGTAGGGGAAGGAGGGTACGGTCCATGTGGATGCCTCCCCCACTGGGTTCCGGTCTAAATTGGGTGGCATTTCCTGGCCGTCCAAACAGTTACCTTACACCTTTCTGGTAGGTCGGACGGTCTGGGTCTCAACCAGAACAACAACAACAACACAGGTTCCTAGACACACACACAGGCAAACACATAGATATAACGCTAAAGAGATTTTTTCGTGTGCTAGAGGTTCCAATACGTGTTGATCCATCGAAAACTCGAGTTGAGATTTTCAGCATGATTTCAACACTTTCCCTATACATTACCATGTATTGCAGGGACAGTAAAAAATCTGATATATGCAGCACATAACTTTCCCCGAAGACTCATATTCACATTCTCATTATTTCTTCAATTATTCATCATATTGAGTTTAATTGCACTAAATAACATCCATAATTATATAAAATGACACCGAATTTTAACTTTTGATTTCATTTTCGTTCTTATTTGGTAACTAGACTTATTTTTAAATGTGGCCTAGCGAAAATGCAAAAAAAACTAAAATATCTGAAGATCGGCTAGTCTTAGTGTAATGGGGTATGTCTTATTCTTTTCCGCCTTAAGGAGACGGTGGCTGTTAATTTTTTTTTATTTATTTATTGATTTAGAAACATGAAAATTTGTATAAATATTCCTCTTAACATTACTATATACAATACCATTAAATTTTATTTTCAATTTTGTTTTAATTTTGCATTTTTTTTTAACGAAAATTTGAAAATGCTCCTTGCGTGCCATTTGTTCACAGTTTTGATTGATTTTACATTATGATCGCTCAAAAACATATTATGATCAAATTTGGGTATTTATTTTTAAATCCCTTAGAAAGTTCATTTTTAAAAAACATTTTTTTGCATTAAAACTTAATTTTCATCATTTAATTAGGTTCTTATCCACTTTTAATTACCTTAATGAAGTCCAATTATAAAATGCATACCCAGTTTCATTAAAAAAATATGAGAGACATCTTCTTGCCAAATTCCATGCATCTCAGACAAAAATTAAGACTCATGGAACATTTTAAAAATGTAAAACCTTTGAAAATTCCGTTTCGAAAAAAATGCATTCAACCTTTTGCTTACGGGTGGGACAACATCCATCCCAAACGACGAAACTCCCAAAAAAGACAGGTATTTGACATACCCTATCCCAGTGTTTCCCAACGTGGGGCCCACACCCCACAGGGGGTCAATTTGATTGTTAAGGGGGGCAATTCGAAAATGGACTCGTCCAGAGTTTAAGTTAACCATATGGCGACTCTCAGTCGCTACTCGAGCTGGGTAAACATCCAGTATAGGTAAATTCTGTTCGCCATGTTCGTAGCCGTGATTTCACTATTATACGCTAGGGGGCAGTCGTAATTAAAACCACCTGAGTCAAAATAGATAACCCTAACTCACATTATGGCCACCAGAGTACACTGGGAAACGTCAAATAAATCCCGCCATGTTCGTTCCAAAGATTATTAGATGCTAGGGGCGGTCGCCTGTTGAGGCAAAGAGTTAAAAGGAGAATTGTTGGTGTTAATTTGAAATAAGCGTTCGTTAAAACTGTTGTAAAAGTCTTGTTGATTTAAAAGAATATACATTGTATAAATATAAGTAGTAAGTTTTTGTGTTTTATTTTTATTTATTTCAGTTTTAGAAGCATCTTTTTCCAGAAAAATTTGTGAAATGGAAAAAATATGTTATTTTGCGGTGGGGTAAATGTGTCATATACATTTAAATATGCATTTTTTAGTCTACGTTTACTCCACTTCACATTAAATTAATATTTTAACACAAACTTTATTTTTAGTTTTTAATTGATCTCATATTTACTTCTTTCAGCCCATAGTAAAATGAGTGGTGCAAGCAAGAAAAAAATTCGTCAGTATTAGGAGGAATATTTAAAATTTGGTTTCATACACGCTCTCCACGATGGATGGTCACCTTTTTGTGTTTTATGCCAACAATGCTTGACCAACGAATCAATGAAATGAGGTCGTCTTGAGACGCATTTGAAGGCGAAACATAGTGCTCATATTAATGCGCAAGGATCTCACTAAATTTAAATAATAAATAATTACTAATAATTAAAATATAGAAAAATCTTTCATTAAAATTATTTCGTACTTGAATTTCAGTTCTCCATTATATGTTTTGAAAATTTACTTACTGTGTTTCCTCAACAATTTCCTAGTGATTTCTTCCTAAAGCCTATCATTTAAGTTTTTTCAGTGAACAATTCAATTTTCGAATATTAAAAATTATGTATATGTTACATGGGGGGCATAAGAATTTTAGAAAGGTTTAGGTGGGGCATGGCACAAAAAAGGTTGGGAAACACTGCCCTATCCCAAACAGTTCGACCCCCTTTGTAGGCATTGGCGTCCATGGAAATCGCCGACAGAAACATCGCACGTGCTGAGCAGATGCGATGTTTCTGTCGGCGATTTCCGTGGACGCCAATGCCTAAAAAGGGGGTCGAACTGTTTGGGATAGGGTATGTCAAATACCGTCTTTTTTGAGAGTTTCTTCGTTTGGGATAGACGCTGTCCCACCTATAAGCAAATGTTAAATGTGTAAAATAATGCTATATATTAAAACTTTTTTCAGTTGATTTTTGCTCATTTCAACGTCCTCCGTCCCCTTAAAAACTACGGAAGCATTTAATTAAAGCAAGCATTTTATTGATATATTTGAGCATACGTAGTCTTTTATTTTAGATTTTGACGATTTTTGCGTGCCATTTCGCAAAAAAGAAGGCAGGTTATTTTTTCCGAATCGTACCAAAATCTAATAAGCATCACTGGGTAGCTAACTCACAAGTGACTTAGCTACCAAATTTCGTAAAATCTAATCTATTAGCTTTTGAGCCAGAGTGGATATAAATTTTTTTGGTCCATTTCGCAAAAAAGGCTGGTCCTTTTATTCCGAATCGTACCAAACTCTAATCAGCATCAGAGTAACAAACAAGAGACTCACCTATTAAAATTTATGAAATTTGATCTATTAGCTTTTACGTTAGAGTTTATACATACATAGCACAGACAGACAGATACACACACATACATATGTGATGTTAAAAATTGTCTAGAGGTCCCAAAATATGTAGATCCGTCGAAAACTCTAGTTACGATTTTCGACATGATTCTAATATTTTCCAAAACATTACCATGTATTGCAGGGAAAGTAAAATAGTTTTTATTTTTATTTTAGCATTGTTTAAAATTAGTATCTGATTTCTAAATTATATACGATTTCTAGGATTTAATATTTCTTATGTTGTTGTTGTTGAGACCCAGACCGTCCGACCTACCAGAAAGGTGTAAGGTAACTGTTTGGATGGCCGGGAAGTGATATTTCTTATGTGTTGTTCACCGGGAAAATATGAAATTGGAGTTTCTCCTCACCAGTTCACATACATTATTTTCAATTTAGCTTAAAATTATCTAACTCAAACACAGTACAACATTTCAAAATTCAAAATACTTCTGACGGAAAGTCTTTTTGAAAAGTTCGCTTATTTTATATATATTCAGATAAACTAACTTTTAAAATCTGAATTATATTTCGTCAAGAAAATAATTTTTCCTTACTTGAAACGGCAGTCATTTTTTTTTTAAATTGAACCATATGCTGTACAGTAGACACAATTTATTTTTTTTTCCTTCACTGGAAGAAGTTTCTAAGCAATTTTCTTCAAACGGTTTTCACTTTCTTTTGAATATCTTGGATTTGAGTCAAAAGTATTTGAGGATAATACGAAACAGGGTTCTGTTTCTTTATTTTTATTTTTTTATTTTCAGGATAATATTGACTGACAGAATATTTTATGAATTGAGAAAATGAAATTATTTTTGAATATTTATGGGAAGCTGCAAATATTTTTAAATATTAGAGAAAATTTTATGAATATATTCTGACGTAGAATAAAGTTGTCTGGGAACAACATTTTAAACATTTTGACAGAATTCGAATAGTTATTTGCTCATACTAAGCGTAGAAAAAGAAAGCATTGTTTTGCCGAAGACTTTGGGATTTTAAATTTTAATGAGGAAAAAATGAAAAATAAATAATGAAAAATAAGGCATAATAAAAATTAAATTTTTCTTTTGCATAATTATGGCGCATTTAAATGTAGAAAATGAATTTTTAATCATGCGCAAAATTGAGCCAAGCAGATTCAATTCAAAACAATCTATAATAATAATGGAAGATATTGGTATGTCTGTTTGTTGGTCGCATAGCGAAAAATCTAAGTGACCCACAGCTACGAAATTTTCAACGATACTTCAGTTAATATCCTGATCTAATTCGATGTTTTAAAAATCGAATTAGGTTTTTAGTTATTAAATGTTGATGCCATTTTGAGAAATTTTTGCACAAATCTGTTCTTTTGCGATTAAAAATATTTTCGCAGAGTTTCCATCTTGACACCATCATAAAGATAAGAAAAATTCGTATTCGTAAATTAATTCTTTCATATTTAAACAAAATTGAAAATTCATTGAAATATGAGAAGTTGATGATATCTAACATGTTTATGGTAACATCCGAAAATTGAAGCGTTGCACTCCAATTTTCGACATACATATTAAGCAATATCTTCTAATAATTCTAATGATCATCTAATAAGTCTAATGTGCTTTCTAATTATTTTAGTTACCCTATTCCTGAATTCTCTACAAATTTTAATATGAAACATCTCATATTTTTTCTGTATTCAACCTTTAAGTGGAAATCCGAAATACAATCTTTCCTCTGCAAACTGTTTTTTTTTTCATTGCTCCGTCATCGGCTGTTTGGAAGATAGCAGTAGTGGTGGAGGGATACAGTTGACATACGAGAATTCGCTGAGAATTCCGGAGCAAATTTAATCAGAGGGCAAACAGATTCCTCAGAAACCAAAATTATTTGCCGGGACTTTCCAAGTATTTTCATTTAGAAAGCATGCTGTTTATTTTAAGCATCCCCCACTTAAATAGCGCGTTTATTTAGATTATATTAACACCCTCCCATGCCAACCAGGACTCCAGACCTATTACCAATAGACCACGTCTGGGAAATGCTGAGAAGGCAATCGTAGCCTTCTCAGAATACCCCATATTAGCTGACCAGTTGCAACATTTGTGACAGAATATTCCACAAACAACTTAATTGAGTCTATGCCGCACCGAATATCGGCTTATATAGCTGCCCGGGGAGGACCTAATACTTAGTCATTTTCTTGTAATAAAACATTTCCTTTTTGCTCCTAAATTTTAATCAGTTACATATCTCCTCAAACTATACGTGCATGCCGAATTTCGCAAATGTAGCTCAATTTCTCATGGGTGCATATATTTTTTGCAGTGTTTAGATAGCATAAAAAATTTTATTTGCAAATTATGGTTCCTGGTTTCATGCCTCCCCAACTTATTTTATCGCGCTTCGTCACTATTGACTCATAAGAACTCTAAAGCATCAAATGAATCATCTGGGCTGAGCTATTCTCAATTAATAAAGCTAATTAAAATTTGTTGATGTTGTTGATGTTAATAATCCCACTTGTCAGGAAAATACCAACATAAGCCCGTAAGACCCAAGTCCATGATAGAAAATGCAGATTATGTAGATTCAAAGACCCCAGACATCTCATATCTCATGGTAGAAACCTGACTTTCTCCCTTAATTAAAATTGTAAATGAAAATTTATAAAAAAGATGTATTTCTAACTTTTTTTTTTACTCTTTTGTCACTGTTGTGCGAATGTACCGTAGTCAGTTTGATATAAAATCATAATAAATGAACTTTGTTAAAACATTCTATACTAATTAGGTAATATAATACATTTGAAATAAACATGAAATGATTTTGTAACAGTTGTGGAGAAATTTGGGGGAAAATTTACAATCGGTTGAGTAGTTTCGAAGAAAATGCAATCACAACAATTTTTTGTACAGCAATACCAACGGACAGAATTATAAAATGTTTTCTTACTCATCACCTTAAAAACATCTCTTTTTTTTCTCAAATTTGCTGATAGTTAATCTCAATGCGAAAGTAATAACTTTCTTTTAAGAAAGAAGTAAGAGTACAAATTTATTAGAAAGTTAAAAGTCTTGTTTCAATCGAATATTTCGATTGATGATTTTCTACTTTCTCATACTGTAGAATATAGTATAGAGAATGTATTGTTTTCACGAAAATTTTGGAAATTTTGATGCCAATATTTATTTTAAGACCTCCTAAACCCGTTTTGATTATTTTTAGAGTAATGTCCGTCTGTCTGTGGTCGATTTCTTATCGTCCCCAAATATTAATGGATTTGCACAAAACTTTTTACCTGGCATTGTTATCAAAAAATTTAAATATAATTTTTATTTTAACTCCGAACGAAAACTTAATTATAAAATTAATTAAGAACTTGATTAAAATCTTATTTAAAACTTTATTAAAAAGTAACTTCTAAAACTGGATGTTACTTTTTTTTTTAAATTCGAACGAAATGTATTCAAATTTTGTATTTTATTAACATGATAGTATAGGACAAAATTTTATATAATCATGCATAAAAGGGGTTATTTATATCTCCATGATTCCAAAACCTAACAGTATCAATCATTGTAGTAATACAATTTTTATGATCGTGGCATCATTATCCCCCATGGTGGGAAGTTGATCTTCTAACTTGGTATCAATCGAAATATATATTTTCATGCCCCTTTAAAATGAAGGGTAACATAATGTAATTATAATCGTTTGGACCAACGATATAAATTTTACAGATTTTAATTTTTTCGAAAAAATATGTGTTAAGTGGGTTTGTCTGTATAAGACATAACATATTAACACTCTTTACCTAAATTTTATAGTAAGTACTATGCTCTGTATATTTAGATATCGGATCATGATACAGCATTTACAAGAAAGAAGTATAAATGGTTCTGTCTCAAAAACAACTCTACTAAGAAAAGGACGTTGCAGTATGCAAAGAACTGCAACCTTTATAACCATCATATCACTACACTTAGATTAGTTGTACAGTTTTAGGAAAGCACAGGAAATGGCATCATGACGCAGCTAAGCCATAAAACATTCAAACAGAGTGACGCCTAGAATTTTACTATTGGTCTTATTTTATTCCGGCTTTAATCTTGGATAGAATGACGCTACTTGTTTCAGCCAATATAATGTACTCCAATGCAATTTCAGAAGAGCATATGATGATAAAGAGAAACCATGTCAAGAATTGAACGTTGCAATGGATGGTGATGGCTAGCGATAATAGTTACAATATTTTCAATATGCATATTTTCTTGTACATCTTTTACGCTACTTTTGACAAGCATTATGAGTAAGTTTAAATGTTAGAAGAGCATATGATGTTTAGAATAGCATATGATGATAAAGAGAAACCATGCTTAGAATTGAACATTGCAATGTATGCCGATGGTTAGTGACAGTAGTTATAGTCCTTTAAATATGCATATTTTCTTTTATATCTTTATGTTACTGTTGATAAACACTGTGAGTAAACTTATTCGATAACAGTCATAATTAAAATTAACATAATAAAATTAATATTAAAATTAACATTAAACAAAACATTAAAATTAACAGTCATAATTAAAATTAACATACATACAAAATCAAACGAGTATCTATTAATCAGAGAAAATATAATGATGGATTTTAGATTTATGTTTACGAACATAATTTTAGATTTATGCATAGAAAAATTTCTATTACTCTCATGCCGCAACTGAAGTCAATGAACTTTCTATCGTAGACGCCAACCGCTGATTTTTATGATAGACTCATTTACAATCGAGATTGGAAATTACCCATTCCAAAATAAAACTACTTCTATTCAAGTGAGTCAGTCTTTTATACCCCAAAGTTTGAGAAGAAATTCAATGGAACCAATGCTTGCTAAGAATTTAAATAAAACTTCAAGAGACCTTCAAGGCAACCTCAAGGGAAACAGGAGTCTAGAAATTGTGAAAAAAGCGATTTAATTAATTTGTAAAATATAATTTTTTAACTTTACCTCCATGTCTTACACAAGTAATTACGACTTCTAGAAGTATTTTTAAACTTTTTTTTTTTCACTAAAAGTGTTGTAATCGTGGAAAGCTATTAATGGCCGTTGACTAATTTGTTATGACAACCATCAGTTTGCAATTTACATGTTAGAAAGACATTTCGATTTAATTTTTTCTTAATATTAATAACTATTACTACTAAGATTAAAAATCTGAATAAATCGTTAAATAATGCCATCTAGTCACGCTTGCCGAAAGGATATTTCTTTTAATACAACCCTTAACTTTGGGGGTACACGAGGCTGTTGCAAATATTAATATTAAAAAATGTTGTATTCTAAAGATGATAGGTGCTGAATCTAGTAACAATTGTGTTAAAATGATGAGGAAGCATGACGTTTTGCGCTTGTCTGTAGCAAAAAGTACAAAGCTGAGACTGAGAAAAAAGTAATAAAAGAAAGAAACAGAAGATGCATATATAAACTTTCCCACAGTGCTGGTTTCCACTGAAAAATTCCATTATCCGTAACAAAATTGCCAATTTGGACTTTAAATGATTTTTTTAATTCATTTGTTTATTTATTTATTTTTTTTTTTTTCGTCAAAATAGGACGTTACGTTGCTTACGTACCTTTTCCTCAGATACTTTAATATATTGATTAAAAATTTTACGCCAATTTTATATTGTTTAGTATAATGAACAAACACAAGAATTTTATTATATTTTTAATACTTTACAACAAAGTTGAAAAGTGTTTATAACTTTGTTCGTTCATTCTGTCTGTCTGTCTGTCTGTCTGTCTGTCTGTCCGTTGGCACGATAACTGCCGTAAAAATGACTTAATCAAAATGAAATTTTAGTATGTTGTTCAGACGGTCTATAGGACCTATGGGAATATAAATGAATAATATCACACAATTAGTTTTGGATTGAACCCGGGTTGAAAAAATGGAATACATTGAGCCCTATGGGACCTAATTTTTCAAGCATTTTTTAAGCGGATTTAAAATTCACAAACTGCTTCGAAAATTTTAGGCAATATTCAAATTGTTCCATAAAATATATAAAAAAAATTTCAGCGAAATATATTCAGTAGTTTTTTAAATAAAAATTAAAATAATAATAACACCTCTTATATGAAGCGATCACGTGTCCATGATATGAAACGATCACATGACCCACCTCAAAATGATATATGGCATCCATCTTGTGTCAAAATCGTGATTTTTAAAGTTCTTTTTAATTCATATTGAGTATTGTATCCGTCTTAAAACTACTTTATTTTTGCCTAAATTCTGTGCATCTACATACTAAAACAACGCAATGACAATATATTTCAGTTTAAATGCTCATCCAAATATGATTATTTCTACTATTTAGCCTATTTTTCACCTATGTAAAATGTAAACAGCAAAATATATAGAATGAGTTGTATTAGAATCGCTGTAATTCTTTAACACAAAATAATTTAGTCCATGGAGTCTGCTTAGCTGATATGAATGAAATATTCATTGATTTTAGAAAGAGAAGGACGATATTTTTCGATGAAGTTTTACGCATAGAGTTTACTTACTTGCAGCTCAATGGTCTTAATTTTTAAATAAAATAAATTATTATAGTATTGTGATGAATGACATGAATGGGGGAATTATTTATGAATGAAATGTTGCTTTTATAGAGAGAGCCAGGCGTGTTATTATTTTATGACGTCATTTGAATGAATTTCAATTGTTTTCGATGAAGTTTTCAAATATAATAAATTATCGTAGTATTATAATAATTCTAAAATTATTACCGAGGAATGTATCACATTTTAGAGATATTTAAACCAGGCAATTTATACTTTAATGCCGTCATTTGAATGAAGTTCATTTTTTTCGATGAAGGTTTAAGGTTTCAAATATAATAAATTAATGTAGTATTGTGAGAAGTTTTAAAATATTATCGAGGACTGTATTGCATTTTAGACATGTTTAAATAAAATTGCATTGAAGTTGGAAAGTGTTTCATAATCAATGCTTTAAGCATGATTGATCCTTCTTGTTTTTTATAAAATTATTGGTAATTGTACGGTTAAAACTTAATTTTTCAGTAAAAAACGTACAATTCTTAAAATAATAAATAGTAACAAACCACTGTGTTAAAGTATATATTAATAATTGATAAATGTATGTTTTAAATTTAATACATTTCTTGTAAATAGTTTCTGTATAAAAGGTAGATAGTTTTTTTTTTTTTAGAAAGTATATTTCAATGGCGGAAGATGAAGGACTCCTGTTCCCCGGGTTGTGTTTCATCACTTCGATCAGGCAAAACTTTACACTAATGCCTGTAAAAAAACTTGATTTCTCTATGCCACAACTAGAGATGCGAGTCGAAAAAATTTCCGCTGTATTTTCCAGGAAAAATTTCCACTTTTATTTCAATACATATTAACTTGTAATTTGTTGTTTTTGTTATTTTATGAGACCATAGAATGTTTCCCTTGAATTATCAGTAGGCATTGAAAGAAATGCAATATAATATTTAATGTAGTTTTGTAACTATAATCCGTTTTTATGTTTTTAGAATATTATATTGTGCAATTTATGATTCTGATGGCCTTTTGTGCAATGCTTTAAAATTGGAATTCTGAAGGTAAAAAGCATTTTTATGGATGAATTAAATTTTAAAAGCAAGTGTATTTAAGAACAAGAAAGATCAATCATGCTTAAAGCAATGATTATGAAACACTTTCCAACTTCAATGCAATTTTATTTAAACATGTCTAAAATGCAATACATTCCTCGGTAATATTTTAAAACTTATCACAATACTACATTAATTTATTATATTTGAAACCTTAAACCTTCATCGAAAAAAATGAACTTCATTCAAATGACGGCATTAAAATATAAATTGCCTGGTTTAAACATCTCTAAAATGTGATACATTCCTCGGTAATAATTTTAGAATTATCATAATACTACGATAATTTATTATATTTGAAAACTTCATCGAAAACAACTGAAATCCATTCAAATGACGTCATAGAAAAAATAACACGCCTGGCTCTCTCTATAAAAGCAACATTTCATTCATAAATAATTCCCCCATTCATGTCATTCATCACAATACTATAATAATTTATATTATTTAAAAATTAAGACCATGGAGGTACAAGTAAGTAAAACTCTATGCGTAAAACTTCATCGAAAATTATCGTCCTTCTCTTTCTAAAATCAATGAATATTTCATTCATATCAGCCATGCAGACTCCATGGACTAAATGATTTTGTGTTAAAGAATTACAGCGATTCTAATACAACTCATTCTACATATTTTGCTGTTTACATTTTACATAGGTGAAAAATAGGCTTAATAGTAGAAATAATCAAATTTGTATGAGCAGTTAAACTGAAATATATTGTCATTGCGTTGTTAAAGTATGTAGATGCACAGAATTTAGGCCAAAATAAAGTAGTTTTAGGATGGATACAACACTCAATATGAATTAGAAAGAACTTTAAAAATCACGATTTTGAGACAAGATGGATGCCATATATCATTTTGAAGTGGGTCATGTGATCGTTTCATATCATGGACACGTGATCGCTTCATATAAGAGGTGTTATTATTATTTTAATTTTTATTTAAAAAACTACTGAATATATTTCGCTGAATTTTTTTTTATATATTTTACGGAACCATTTGAATATTGCCTAAAATTTTCGAAGCAATTTGTGAATTTTAAATCCGCTTAAAAAATACTTAAAAAATTAGGTCCCATAGGGCTCAATGTATTCCATTTTTTCAACCCGGGTTCAATCCAAAACTAATTGGGTGATATTATTCATTTATATTCCCATAGGTCCTATAGACCGTCTGAACAACATACTAAAATTTCATTTTGATTAAGTCATTTTTACGGCAGTTATCGTGCTAACGGACAGACAGACAGACAGACAGACAGACAGACAGAATGAACAAAGTCATAAACATTTTTCAACTTTGTTGTAAAGTGTTAAAAATAATAAATTGTAGCTGTTAACTGCAGTATACAGGTATAAGAAATTTCAATGCATATAATATTTTATATATTTCTAGATTTATACCTCTTTATATGATATGTGTTTGATTGTAACTGCAATATAAGAACAAATACTTTTAAAATGTCGCTGAACATATTATTCCAGCTGAAATGTAATATAGAGAATAATTTCAAAATCTTTTACTGCGGAAAATTTTTTCCGTTTCAAAATTTTCCGGAAAATCCACATCTCCAACCATAACTGAACTCAAGCAATGAACTTTTCATCGCAGACGACAATCAATGAGTATACGAAGCAGCCTTATTTACAATCGAAATCGGCAATTATCCATTCCAAAATAAAATTCTTTCTAGGCAAGTACGTCTTTTGTATCTCAAAGTTTCCCCCAGGCAGAAAATTAGATGGAATCCATCTGGGAATGCTCGCCAAGAATTTAAATGAGACTTCGATAGACCTTCACGGCAACCTTAACCTACTCGCGTTGTCACAGGCATGGCATTACTCTTACTTGTAAGTCTTCCTGCCTCATTCTGATCCAGATGCGTATCACAGGTTGGAAAGGGTGTTTCTCACGCAATTTAGAGTATTCCAGACAATACGAGAGTTTGAAAAGTATTTGGAAAAGAAGATCAGAATTCGCTGTCGTAGGCTTGTACGTAGTTCTATATGATAATTAACAGGATTGTGTGTGCCTCCACTCAGCTTTCTCATACCAGAATCCATTTTAATATCTATTTTTCTCAAATTTTACAAGAAAAATTTTGAAAAATCGATATCATGGATTCAAGTACAATTATAGCGTGTTATCCGTCACTTTAAAGGGCTTGAAAAAATATTTCGATTGATATCATATTTAAAAATATATCCCATGGAGGGCGCGTAAATTGCCCCCCCCCCCCCAAGAGGGGCTAATGACGTCATGAACAAAAATAATTGTATCGCGACTATTTTTCATAACAATAATTAAAACTATAGAGTATCGTGATCATTGAGCTATAAGTAAACCCTTTTATGCATGATTATGTTAAATGCTTCCATGTTAAAAAATTATAAAATTTCAAATACAGCGGAAATTCAATAAATTTCCGCTGTATTTTCCAGGAAAAATTTCCACTTTTATTTCAATACATATTAACTTGTAATTTGTTGTTTTTGTTATTTTATGAGACCATAGAATGTTTCCCTTGAATTATCAGTAGGCATTGAAAGAAATGCAATATAATATTTAATGTAGTTTTGTAACTATAATCCGTTTTTATGTTTTTAGAATATTATATTGTGCAATTTATGATTCTGATGGCCTTTTGTGCAATGCTTTAAAATTGGAATTCTGAAGGTAAAAAGCATTTTTATGGATGAATTAAATTTTAAAAGCAAGTGTATTTAAGAACAAGAAAGATCAATCATGCTTAAAGCAATGATTATGAAACACTTTCCAACTTCAATGCAATTTTATTTAAACATGTCTAAAATGCAATACATTCCTCGGTAATATTTTAAAACTTATCACAATACTACATTAATTTATTATATTTGAAACCTTAAACCTTCATCGAAAAAAATTAACTTCATTCAAATGACGGCATTAAAGTATAAATTGCCTGGTTTAAATATCTCTAAAATGTGATACATTCCTCGGTAATAATTTTAGAATTATCATAATATTACGATAATTTATTATATTTGAAAACTTCATCGAAAACAATTGAAATTCATTCAAATGACGTCATAAAAAAATAACACGCCTGGCTCTCTCTATAAAAGCAACATTTCATTCATATATAATTCCCCCATTCATGTCATTCATCACAATACTATAATAATTTATATTATTTAAAAATTAAGACCATGGAGGTACAAGTAAGTAAAACTCTATGCGTAAAACTTCATCGAAAATTTTCGTCCTTCTCTTTCTAAAATCAATGAATATTTCATTCATATCAGCCATGCAGACTCCATGGACTAAATGATTTTGTGTTAAAGAATTACAGCGATTCTAATACAACTCATTCTACATATTTTGCTGTTTACATTTTACATAGGTGAAAAATAGGCTTAATAGTAGAAATAATCAAATTTGTATGAGCAGTTAAACTGAAATATATTGTCATTGCGTTGTTAAAGTATGTAGATGCACAGAATTTAGGCCAAAATAAAGTAGTTTTAGGATGGATACAACACTCAATATGAATTAGAAAGAACTTTAAAAATCACGATTTTGAGACAAGATGGATGCCATATATCATTTTGAAGTGGGTCATGTGATCGTTTCATATCATGGACACGTGATCGCTTCATATAAGAGGTGTTATTATTATTTTAATTTTTATTTAAAAAACTACTGAATATATTTCGCTGAATTTTTTTTTATATATTTTACGGAACCATTTGAATATTGCCTAAAATTTTCGAAGCAATTTGTGAATTTTAAATCCGCTTAAAAAATACTTGAAAAATTAGGTCCCATAGGGCTCAATGTATTCCATTTTTTCAACCCGGGTTCAATCCAAAACTAATTGGGTGATATTATTCATTTATATTCCCATAGGTCCTATAGACCGTCTGAACAACATACTAAAATTTCATTTTGATTAAGTCATTTTTACGGCAGTTATCGTGCTAACGGACAGACAGACAGACAGACAGACAGACAGACAGAATGAACAAAGTCATAAACATTTTTCAACTTTGTTGTAAAGTGTTAAAAATAATAAATTCTAGCTGTTAACTGCAGTATACAGGTATAAGAAATTTCAATGCATATAATATTTTATATATTTCTAGATTTATACCTCTTTATATGATATGTGTTTGATTGTAACTGCAATATAAGAACAAATACTTTTAAAATGTCGCTGAACATATTATTCCAGCTGAAATGTAATATAGAGAATAATTTCAAAATCTTTTACTGCGGAAAATTTTTTCCGTTTCAAAATTTTCCGGAAAATCCACATCTCCAACCATAACTGAACTCAAGCAATGAACTTTTCATCGCAGACGACAATCAATGAGTATACGAAGCAGCCTTATTTACAATCGAAATCGGCAATTATCCATTCCAAAATAAAATTCTTTCTAGGCAAGTACGTCTTTTGTATCTCAAAGTTTCCCCCAGGCAGAAAATTAGATGGAATCCATCTGGGAATGCACGCCAAGAATTTAAATGAGACTTCGATAGACCTTCACGGCAACCTTAACCTACTCGCGTTGTCACAGGCATGGCATTACTCTTACTTGTAAGTCTTCCTGCCTCATTCTGATCCAGATGCGTATCACAGGTTGGAAAGGGTGTTTCTCACGCAATTTAGAGTATTCCAGACAATACGAGAGTTTGAAAAGTATTTGGAAAAGAAGATCAGAATTCGCTGTCGTAGGCTTGTACGTAGTTCTATATGATAATTAACAGGATTGTGTGTGCCTCCACTCAGCTTTCTCATACCAGAATCCATTTTAATATCTATTTTTCTCAAATTTTACAAGAAAAATTTTGAAAAATCGATATCATGGATTCAAGTACAATTATAGCGTGTTATCCGTCACTTTAAAGGGCTTGAAAAAATATTTCGATTGATATCATATTTAAAAATATATCCCATGGAGGGCGCGTAAATTGCCCTCCCCCCCCAAGAGGGGCTAATGACGTCATGAACAAAAATAATTGTATCGCGACTATTTTTCATAACAATAATTAAAACTATAGAGTATCGTGATCATTGAGCTATAAGTAAACCCTTTTATGCATGATTATGTTAAATGCTTCCATGTTAAAAAATTATAAAATTTCAAATACATTTCGAAGATTTCGCTCGAATTTTAAAAAAAACTCTATGCAGTTCTAGATTTTTTTTTATAACAAAGCCGGATATAAAGTTTGGTGAAAATACATTATTCAGGACCGTTATCGTGTTCACAAAAAATGGAACACGGACATACATACATACATACAGACAGACAGACAGATGAATATCACTCCAAAAATAGTGAAAATGTGTTCAGGCGATCTTAAAACATCATCAAAATCTCGAAATCGAAAATTTTCGTGAAAGCAGTACATTCTCAATACCACGCAAGAGAAAGTAAAAATGGAAAACATTAATTTTGGAAAAGACGCGTGAGCGTTGTTGAATTTTAACGCAACGCACCTTTTGCAGATATTTCTGCTTCAGACTTGCTCGATGACTGGCAGAGATGTGGAAGGATATTCTCGCGCAATTTAAAAATTTTCAGATCTCTTAAAAGTTTGAAAACTACTTGGAGAATCAGTTCCGAATTCTTCACCATAGTGTAGTTTTCTTTTTCAATGGGAGGAAAAAGCAACAGATTAAATTTAGACGTTTATAAAATTGCCAAATTCTGAGATTTAACACATATTTCACAAATCATATTGATTTATTCTAGTCCGATACCTATCACATGTATGAGATTGAGTTTCCCTGATGCAATTTAGAAAATTCCAG
Organism: Amaurobius ferox; assembly: GCA_951213105.1. Classification (NCBI taxonomy): domain Eukaryota; kingdom Metazoa; phylum Arthropoda; class Arachnida; order Araneae; family Amaurobiidae; genus Amaurobius; species Amaurobius ferox. Next base: position 39,817,225 of record OX578140.1, on the reverse strand, counting down.
TCAAGAGAGTTCGGTAAGTATTTGAAAAAACACTTCTACATCAGCTTTCGTAATCTTATTTTTCAATGGAAAAAAAAAATGGTTGAGGGTACTTTTGCAAAAGCAGTGCTGGTTTTTCCCTGCCGTACATTTAGTTACTCTAAACTCTTCCGTAAGTCGCGCGGTCTGGGGTCTTCAAGTCCAGAGCCGGTTAATCAATTTTAGGTGACGAGTTCTTAATATTTTCTGGGGACTTGTTCAATGTTTACAACTTGACTCAGTTTTCGATAATAATGCTATTGTATATCGAGCTACGGTCATGCTTCTGTTACAAACATCAATATCAATGGATGGGTTTCGCGCTTATTATGCGCTTATGATCAGTACCGATTGAAATGTACCCCATATTCTGTGTGTTCCTCATTTTTTGTTGTTGTTTCAGCATGGAAAAAAGCTATGATATCCAGATTTCCTTTTAAAGCCATAAATCTGGATAAATCTGAATATTATTATAATTTTTTTTTTGCAAAGCTTCATTATGTTGTGTGGAATAAAAAGTATTTAATAGAAAATTTTTCTAAATTAATTTTTCAAAATTATTTAAAAGAACCGTTTTAAATTTAGTTACCTGAAACTATGTGATAGAAAATTAACTTTCTTTAATGTGGACATTTAAAGATGAGAACAATTTAGTGTACAGCAAAAATGTGAACATTTTAGAAATGAGAACGAGGTAACGCATAGAACAAGTTAATACAGTGAGAAAGTGAACAGTTTAAAGATAAAATGATCTAAATTAGTGTACAGCAAAGATGTGACCACTATATTGTTTTGTAAAATTTTAAATATGAAAATAAGTTAATATCATGTACAGCGAAAATGTGATCATTTAAAGATGAGAAAGGTTAATATGGAGTATATAGCGAAAACGCGAACATATCGTTAATGAGAGCAAATTCAAGATGAAAATAAGTGAATATCGTGTACCACAAAAATATGAATATTTTAAAAATGGAACAAGTTAACCTTATGTTCAGCAGAACCAATATGCCTAAATATGTATCTGAACAGAACCATCATGGAATAAAGAATCTAGTTCACTGAAGGAAAATAACAAGCATTAAGCACAGTATTTTAAAATTAGAATTCTTTGAACATCCAACGTATCATGGATGAAATGAAAAACTATCGACAAAAGTACTTGATTGTACATTTAGCCCTCAATCCATTTCTCCATCTTTCGTTATATATATATTTAGTGGCATTCCTGCTTTCATAGTAAACACCACTTCGTTATGTTCTTCAGAGCAATGACATCCACACACCGGGGGTTGACGAACATTTCCGATGCAAGTCACGTGATTGTGGGAAAAAAATAGAAAACTGTCGCTTCCCCTCAGCCCAACGAAGAGTCTACAGCTCGCTTGACCAACAGGGTGTGACTAATAGTAGGGAATACACGGGGTGAGTCTATTGAAGAGTCCCAGGAACGGCTGAGAATCGTCGGAATGCTGTAAAAAATGACATGTGGTATAGACATTTTTTTTATTTTGTGCCGGTCTGACTCAATTATGGTAATTGATGAAGGTAAGCATGTTTTGCTTTAGCGACATTATGTTTGGCATATTAATTACATGTATGCGATTTTGTAGTCGCCCTGGTTGCATTTTGTTACGAGAGATCTGCAATGACCAAAATGTTAAGACTTTTCCTAGACTAATAGACAGTATTATTGCCCGCACCTGGCGGGGAACCAAAGAAATGTTGACTATAATCCAAGTCCGGTCCAGCATGGCCAGGCCTAAAACTGTTCAAGAGAAATTCGTTGAGGCCTATACTTTCTTTTATCAAATAATTGAAGTGAAATAATTTTATTTATATACATATTTCATCTTATACATACTTCTATTTTTTGTATTAATTAATATTTGAAAGTGGAAAAATATAATTATATACAATATGTCTAAATATAAGTATAATGAGCGGTATAATAGAAGGGAAAGACATCGACATAGAGACGGCAATAGATCCAGTATTTGGCTTTGGTGTTATACTGAGAGATACAGTATACAGAATAGAGAAAGTATTGCGGACATTTTCGAATTCATGATTTTGATGTCAATATATGTTTTAGAAGCTCCTGAACACATTTTACATATATTTACAGTGATGTCCGTCTGTCTGTGGTCAATTTCTTGTTTACGCGATATCTGACACAAAAATTTAGGAATTTTCACGAAACATTATATCCTGCTTTGTTAAGGAAAAAACTAGAACTAAATAGAATTTTTTGAAAATCAAGCGAAAACTTTGAAATTCATTCGAATTTTTATGTTTCCTCAATATGACAGCCTAGAACAAAAATTTACATAAGTATATATAAAAGGGGTAATTTATAGCTCAATGATTGCGAAAAGTTTAGCAGTCTCAATCATTGTAGTGAAAAATAGCCGCTATACAATTTTTGTGTTCGTGACGTCATTAGACCCCTTAATTAATAAGGCAATGCGTCTGAGGCGTTTTTATTGCCTCTTAAATACATTTCTGAAGGCAGGTAAAAGACGGCCAAAATCCTAACCGTATAGAAAAACACGTGGTTAGAGGTACCACATAGCGCCATGTACTGAATGCGTTTAAGGTCCATCTCCCGATCATTGGATAATTCTTTTATTTGGATAATAATCGAAATTTTTAGGACGATACGTGGACTGAACATTAAACTGCAAAAAAAAAAAATAAATAAGTAAAATTTATATAGATAAAAAGGTTAAATTACTAAAAAGTAATTACAAAATTGAAAGTTTTTACCTTTTTAAAAGCCATTGCTCTTAACATTATTGCCCAGTAAAGCGAAAGGTCCCTTAAAGTTCAAGGGCACACGGTATCGACAGACGGACCCGCAACGTTTTAGTAATGAGTGATGAACGCACGACTTATAAGAACATGTGACCTGCAATGCCATCCGAAGGAATTCCTTAAATTTAGATCTACAGTGCGGTGAAGTGTCCCAATTAGTATAACTGATTACGTACTAAGTGACTGGGATTCTATTCATGGTTCCGGGTGATTGACTTTTTTCTCTTTTTTTTTTATCAAAAATAGGTAATTGGAGATTTTGTATAACATAACACCTATCTGCAGAAATTTTAGAATTTTGCCAGGCTCACACATGACAGTACTCCTCAGTAACAGGCAAATATTTGACTAATATTGGCAGGCAATATTGGGTCGTATAATGCTACCGCTAAAGCTCGAAAGCAGTTATTGTGCACATTACCCAGCTAATTTGCAGATGAACTGATTTGCTCCATTAATCCGGAATCAAGAGTTTTCCTCACTTTACCTAGGTAATGTGCACATTAACGGCTTCCTTATCGTTAAAGTTCAAAAGTTTGTTTCTCTCATTTCCTTTCCCTACTCCTTCCCCCCCTCTCCCTCCACTTTTAGTTTGGTTTCGCCAGCCTTTTGTCGTCGCCGGTTGTTTTTATTTCTCATAATTTGCGTCGGCTGCCAGTGCGTAGCATAACTAATTCTGTTTTCAAATTCGTTTCTGCCTGTTAGCGCGTGCATTTGTGTCGTGATTTTTTTAAAGCAGATAAATTTAGCTAATTTAGTATGCAAGCAGGCACCGAATTGGTGAGTAAAATGAAGAAAAGATTTTTCGCAAATCTCTTCAGCGAAGATTCAAGATCTTATTTTCACTTTAACGAGTGCCTAGTGGGTAATGTGCAGATTACTTAGGTAATTTGAGAAATGAAACAACTTTCGGCACTTTAACGGATCACCCTAGTTAATCTGCACATTACCTAGATAATCTGTGGAATAACTTATTTCTGCACTTTAGCGGTAGCATATATATTGTTATGTGGGTTTAACCACACGTCCGGTTAGAACGCATAATTCAGTGGTATTGTTCATTAAAAACAATCTCCGACATTGGCCATGTCGAATAAAAATACATAAAAATCAAATTGATGGAAAATGAGGACAACGGACATGATATAAAACATTAACAATATATATTTATTAACAAAAGGAAATTAAAATAATAATAAAAGAACATATTTAATTGATTCAATTAACAATCTTACTAAATCATAATCACTCTCCATTGACATTCGTGTTTGACTTTTGCTAAATCATGAATATTTAAAATATATAATAAATCCCCTTCATTTAAGTTTTCAATTAAATTCATTCTGATTATTTCACTCAAGTGTAAATTGAATAAGAAGTCGAGAGAGTGCGAACTTATCTAAATTAGTGTCAAACAGACTGAGAGTATAAGAGACATGCATTTCGTACCTTCGATACATGGTTGGATCGTCACTGGGTGCGGGGCACGTCGACCGCGGAGGAAACGCCGGTCATCGCTACGTCTTTTGGGAGAACTTTCTCTCCGAAGCACAAAACCAATTCTTTTTGCTCTTTTTCAAAAATCTAACACTCTCTCGAACATCCGAAAAATGTCTCCTCCCACGCAATTAAGCCCCAGGTTTATTACTGGTTCCCCCAATTGAAGCCCCTGGTATTTTCATTGGATATTTCGGAATTATGTCCAGCTATTGGGTGCTGTGATGACAGGAGGACGGCGATCACCCCTGAATTAATATCTGGCAGGTGGGTCCGCGTTCCCACGACCCTGGATGCACGTGTCGCCGAACCGGACAAGGGTCAGCTCTCCCCAAAAACGCCCTGCTGTGCGCCCCTCTGTAACTGAGCTATCGCTGTCCATATTTCCCAGAAACATGGCTTGCTCATCCTTTTGCAGGTGTTCTCTTAGGGAACTGTATATGAATTGAAGGAGAAGTACAGGGACCATCTTTGTAGGTTGTACTCCCTCCATAATTCGCAATGTTCCATATTTCCTTGGAACATATATATATTGGGCAGGGCAAATAATTGGTTTATATTGGCAGCCAATATTGGGCTAGTATATATGCATTGGGACCGGCAAATATTTGGCTAATATTGGACCAGTATTAGGATATTGATATTTTACCAATACGACGCCGATATTGGGCCAGTATTGGAATGTAAATATTTTACCAATACTACGCCAATATTGGCTATTACGGTATAGAGAACACTGTTTTGCCAAGATGTAGCCAATATTCGGAGTCAATATTTAGCTAGTACCTGTAAAATATTGCTTAAAATATACATAACAATTTTTAGTCAATGCTTTAGGTACAGTTTTAAATTATAATGGAAGGTTATTTGTTTGAGTGAGCAAATAAGAAAAAATAAAACATTTCAAAAGCATTGAAATCTAATTTATTTTTTCAACGAAGCACATATTATACGCTCCATTATAGTAGTCAACTTCAATCACGGGTCATGGTAGTTAGCAGAAAGACGCTCCATCCATTACGCATTAGCAAAATAGCTGTTTATGTAGCATTATTCATCAGCTCAATTTTACCCAATCAAGTGCAGCACTTAGAAAATTTCGCGCTCGTAAAATCACTTTCTTGATTAATTTTACTTGTATTTTTAAATGGCGAAAATAATTTTGAAAACAAGAAAGAACTAGACACTGAAGCAGATTAATTTTGCTCAGTAAGTCTACATTTTAAAAGATTTTTTCCGGAATCTATTTAAAAATAAATTTCTTACAGATATGTTTTAGAAATATTTCCTGTTCAATTTATTTTGTTTACTTTTATAAATAACAAGTTGAAATACCTCCAGTTTGGAAGAACTCCTTATCTGATTTTTTTTTTCTTATGACCCCTGGATTCCATAAAGATTTTGGACCTCTGGGCCCATAATTTCAAAACGTAACATATCAAGTTTTATTTCGGAATTGTGTACAATTTTTATATCTATATAAGTACATCGAAATATCGAGCCCCATATATATAGACAGGGTGTCCCCAAAAGATTGAAACGTGCTTTAATTCTTTACCTGTTGGAGATAAGTGGGCAATGTAAATTGCAAAAATGTTGAAAGTAAGGTAGGAAATAAGACTGCGTTAATGAAATAGTCCCCCTTTTCATTTTCAAAAAGTTACACTTTTTAAATTTTTATACGACCCCTTTAGACAAATGTGGTCAATCAGGAATTCTTTATTTTTAATGCATGAATATCATTAAACAAGAAAGATCAATCATGCTTAAAGCATTGATTATGAAACACTTTCCAACTTCAATGCAATTTTATTTAAAAAAGTCGAAAATGCAATACATTCCTCGGTAATATTTTAAAACTTATCACGATACTACATTGATTTATTATATTTGAAAACTTAAACCTTCATTGAAAAAAATGAACTTCATTCAAAAGACGGCATTGAAATATAAATTGCGTGGTTTAAATATCTCTAAAATGCAATACATTCCACGGTAATATTTTTAAATCTATCATAATACTACGATAATTTATTATATTTGAAAACTTCATCGAAAACAACTGAAATTAATTCAAATGACGTCATAGAAAAAATAACACGCCTGGATCTCTCTATAAAAGCAGGATTTCATTCATAACTTTCTCCATTTCATTCATCACAATACTATAATAATTTATTTTATTTAAAAATTAAGACCATGGAGCTACAATTCATAAACTTTATGCTTAAAACTTCATCGAAAAATATCGTCCTTCTGTTTATAAAATCAATTAATATTTCATTCATATCAGCCATGCAGACTCCATGGACTGAATTATTTTGTGTTAAAGAAATACAGTAATTCTAATACAACTCATTCTACATATTTTGCTGTTTACATTTTACATAGGTGAAAAATAGGCTTAATTGTAGAAATAATCAAATTTGAATGAGAATTTAAACTCAAATATATTGTCATTGTGTTGTTTTAGTATGTAGATGCACAGAATTTAAGCAGAAATAAAGTAGTTTTAGGATGGATACAACACTCAATATGAATTAAAAAGAACTTTAAAAAATCACGAATTTGAAACAAGATGGATGCCATATCTCATTTTGAAGTGGGTCATGTGATCGTTTCATATCATGGTCACGTGATCGTTTCATATAAGATGTGTAATTATTATTTTAATTTTTATTTAAAAAACTACTGAATATATTTAGCTGAATTTTTTTTTACATATTTTATGGAACAATTTGAGTATTACCTAAAATTTTCGAAGCAATTTGTGAATTTTAAATCCGCTTAAAAAATGTTAGAAAAATTAGGTCCCATAGGGCTCAATGTATTTCATTTTTTCAACCCAGGTTCAATCCAAAACTAATTGTGTGCTTTTATTCATTTATATTCCCATAGGTCCTACAGACCGTCTGAACAACATACTAAAATTTCATTTTGATTAAGTTATTTTTACGGCAGTTATCGTGCTAACGGACAGACAGACAGACAGACAGACAGACAGAATGAACAAAGTCATAAACACTTTTCAACTTTGTTGTAAAGTGTTAAAAAATCGCATATCTGTATCTTTAAAATCAGCTGAATTATGACAAAGGAAAAAATCTGACTTATGCCACTTTTCCGTACCATGTGAAAGGCTGTTTCATCAGTGAAAATAGGGATCACAAACAAATTGACGATGGAAATTTTTTCAATCAAAAATAAGTTAATATGTGTCAAAATTTTTTATCACAAATGCATCTAAATAAAGCATTACACATACAAAGATCATATAAAGCAGTGGTACTCACTAGCAGTGGTACTCACTAGCAGTGGTACTCACAGTTGGGGCACATAATTAAAATTATCATCTAGTTTTATCTTTTTTAACACTTTACAACAAAGTTGAAAAGTGTTTATGACTTTGTTCATTCTGTCTGTCTGTCTGTCTGTCTGTTAGCACGATAACTGCCGTAAAAATGAGTTTATCAAAATGAAATTTTAGTATGTTGTTCAGACGGTCTGTAGGACCTATGGGAATATAAATAAATAATATCACCCGATTAGTTTTTTATTGAACCCGGGTTGAAAAAATGAAATACATTGAACCCTATGGGACCTAATTTTTCAAACATTTTTTAAGTAAATTTAAAATTCACGAATTGCTTCGAAATTTTTAGGAAATATTCACATTATCCCATAGAATATATAAAAAAAAATTCAGTAAAATATGTTAAGTAGTTTTTTAATTAAAAAAATTATTTAATATAGGGAAAAAAACAAATTCAATTAAATTCTGACTTTGGGATATCTTCCAGAAAGAAAAGAGAGAGATATTATATAATAAATATCTCCCCATTTGTTTAAACGTTTTGCATATGGGAGTGGCTTCATATTTTAAAATAATTTGGTAGATAACAATTTTACATTTTTTTTAAATTTTATATAACTCTTCATGATAAATTTAATTGATGGCATTTTAAATGCACTTTCCTACGCCCTAGAGAGTTAAAATTTGGTACACAGCTTAAATTTGTTGAACATTTTATTCGACAAAAATTTGATGGATCTTTAAATATAGATCATACATTTTTTTCGAAATGGCCTGAAAATAATCCCCGTTCACTTCTATAAATCATTGGTGTAATATTGTTAAAAATTCTGATGTGGACAGCACATGTCTTTCCCTGCAGACTCATAGTCGTTCTCTTTATTTATTCAATGATAATTTGAGTTTATCTGCACAACATAAGTATTTTAAATGACATTGAATTTACACGTTAAACTTAAATTTGGTTCTCATTTGATAGCTGGACTTATTGTCAAAGGTGGCGTTGCGAAAACGCGAAAAAACTAGAATATCTCAAGAACGGCTAGTCCTAGAGTAGTGGGGTTAGTCTTATTCTTTTTGTTGTCAAAAATCATATATAAAATAGGAATTTAATTGATATAATTGAGCACACGTAGTCTTTTATTTTTATATATAACGATTTTTGCTGGCCATTTCGCAAAAATAGCCCGTTCCTTTTTCCTGAATCGTAGTAGAATAACCTACAAATGATTTATATACAAAATTTTGTTAAATTTGGTATATAAATCACTTGTAGGTTATTGAAATATTATACTCCAAATATTGTTAAATTTGGTTCATTAGTTTTTAGCTAGAGTGGATAAAGGCAATTTCTGCGGCCATTTCGCAAAGAAGGCAGATTCTTTTATTACGAATCGTACTATAATCTAATGAACATCAGGATTTCCCACAAAAAACATACCTACCAAATTGTATGAAATTCGGTCCATTAGTTTTTCAATTAGAGTGGATGTAATATCCACACAGACACACAGAAACATACACAAATACACCCTTACACACACAGACGTCTTCCTAAAAGTAGTTTTTTCGTGTTCTAGAAGTCCCAAAACGTGTAGATACTTTGAAAATTCGAGTTCCGATCTTCGGCACGATTCCAATACTTTGAGTACATACACATACACATATCTATTATCTGTGTATTATCTGTGTATCTAAATTCCGTGCCTATGCAATTACAATAGTTGTGATTTTAAATGATCCCTAAACTTTTATTATTTCTTCAAGGAAGCCTAATTTTAACATATGCAGAATGCAAATATCTCAAGCGATTGTAAGATGAATTACATAAGAATTGCTGAATTTTTTTCACACAAAATTATTTAGCTCTGGAGTCTGGAATACAAGTTATATGAATGAAATATTCATTGATTTTGCATAAAGAATCAGATGATTTATATTTCGATACAGTTTTAAATATTTAAGTATAATAAATTACTGTAGTACTGTGATAATGTAAAAGATATTACCACTGAATGAATCACATTTTAGAAATTTTTAAATGAAATTACATTTCAGTTGGAAAGTGTTTCATAATCAATGCTTATGCATGATTGATCTTTCTTGTTTTTGATATGTCACAAATTTACATTTCTAATTTGATATAGGGTCCCCATTCACAATGTTCAATTTTCAATTAAATCTAACTCGCTCAATTTTAAAGATACAGATATGCTGTTTTTTTAAATGGTCTTGTTGCATTAAAAATAAAAATATTCTGATTGACCCAATTTGTCTAAGGGGGTCGTATAAAAATTTAAAAAGTGTAACGTTTTGAAAATTAATGGGAGGACTATTTCATTAACGTAGTCTTATTTCCTACTTTACTTTCAACATTTTTGTAATTTACCATTGCCCACTTATCTCCAGCCGGTAAAGAATTAAAGCGCGTAATATATATATACAGCGAGGCGAGAAGGTACATATAAATGACTGATGTTAACTCCAGAAGCATAATGCAATACAGTAACGACATAGACAGGGTAATTAGTTGGCAGTAGAACTACCTCTTGCAGCGATACAAGCAGCAACAGTTTGAGGAACAGATGTAATGAGTTTCCTGAGGGATGAATGACCATATGCCTTCAAGCATCACAGATCGTCCTCTGTTTGAGGCTGGGGCAGGGTAGTTAAATGGCGGCCAATCACGTCCCATACATGCTCGATGGGTGAGAGATCTGAAGACAGCGGAGGACAATGAAGCACCTTGCAAGGCTTGACTCTTAATGGTCGCCGTATGCGGACGCATTATCTTGCTGGAAAACAGACTTTTGCAACCGCTGAGGGTAGGGTAGTGAAACAGGCCACAGCACTTCATCCACATATCGTCTAGACGCCACTGTGCCTCTGATATATGTGAACCAGAGGTGACCGGCTATCGAAACCGATGGCACCCCACACCAATATGCCGCGTTGTCGAGCAGTATGACGTTCAAAATTCACAGCAGGATTTGATCTGTTTCCACGTCGCCACCAGACTCTCATACGGCGACTGTTGTTCGACAAACAGAACCGAGACTCTTCGAAAAGCACCGCCCTGTCCCATTCAGTTGTTCAAGGAGGCTCGGGCCCGACAGCATTGCAATCTCTCACGTCGGTGTCTTGTCGTCAATTCCAGTCTACTGTTTGAGTGTAAGCCGCTTTCGGCCAATCATTAAAAAACTATTTTCGCTAATATTGGAACAGCGAGCAGGAAGCGAATCCTCCCGACTCGCGAATCCAGTTACGGGGGAGAATGAGCGGTAGCAACGGAGCGCCGAGATTCTAGCGAGTGTCACTGAGAGTCAGCGATTAGGAGGCGAAGCCTCGACTCGTGATTCGAGTAACGGGTTTAATGAGGTGGCAGCCAATGAAGGGAGAAGCCTCGGGAGTCTGAGAGCGTCAGCGAGACATTGGACACGTATAGCCGAGCGTATGCGCCGTCCAATTTGGAACAGCTAGCGAAGTGAGTACTAGGGCTGGTGAATATCCGTTAACAAGGACGGTACTCATTTGCGTATTACGCTTGCGTTGCAAGCGGCATGAAAGGGCTCGCAAATCGAGCTCAGCGAGCATCAGCGAGTAGGAGGCGAAGCCCCCTGACTCGCGAAGCCGGTTGCGGGGTTTGTCGAGCGTAGCGAGCAAGGGGCACGAGCCCCCTAGTAGATTATATATATATATATATATATATATATATATATTATTCGAGATCAATCAGCTTTGAGATCCCTTATTACCTTCGGGGGGACATTAAAACTTTGTGGGTCCAAAGAGTAAGTATCAAGAGTACTCCTCGAAGTATGGGTCCTGATTACAGCCAAAATATTTTCAGTGAAGTTTATACCTTCAGATTAACCGTGATGTCCAAAATTTTAAGATGAACCCCCAAAATATATCGAATTCTAGGTCAATATCATATCAAATTCGACATCCCTAAGAAGTGGTGTCATTCCAATCGATTTCCGTCCAAATTGAAAGTGATAATTTTTATACCTCTTGTGACTGATTTAGAGTGATTACGGAAAAAGCTATATTTTTTAACTTGTCTTTGTCAGAAATATATATTCCTGCCAATAAGAACCCATTTATATTTTAACAACCAATTTCCGGAAAACGACTAAATGACACCACTGTAACTCGAGGTCCGGGAATCCATAAATTTTTGGATGCACCATTGAAGTTATCTTAATTTTAGTTTTTGAGATCCCTCACATTTCTAATAGTTCAGGCCAGAAATATCATGAGTCCCTGTGGGCCAGTAATGCGTTTGGCCATTAAAATTCACTACTTAAAATAATGTAGACATTTTCTCGACATCCGATCAGACCTATCTAGAGATCCATAGGTATCCGTAAATTAAAAAAAAATCATATTCTAGTCTTCGAACAGCAAATTCACTGCTAACGAATGACGAGCACAGCCAAAAAGATCAAAACGTATTTAAGAGCTCTTAATATGCACTTTCTTGACAATTTTATATTCAAAAAATTTTGTGACCTCAATAAATTATTATTACAGAATTACCTCTCTGTACTAAAAAAAAAAAATGTAACGGACGCCTCCAGCCGATGACGCTATTTAACAAATTTCAGCGTTCTTCGAGTTTTCTGTCTCGTACCGAAAAAAAAAACCTTGCAAAAATATAAAATTTGGTACATTTGTAGGTGAATGTTAGGGGAACACGGTAAAAGAAACAGTTTTTAGATTTTAACTATTAGTTTAAGAGATATTATTTGTCAATGTCCCAGGAAGTGTATTTGAGCTGCGAGTTTGCGTCCTTGTCACATTAGCAATAGCAGGACCACGACTTTTTGCAGGCATATATCTACATGTTTGAATTTTTGCAAGCCTTTTTTAAAAATTTCGATTTAGTTTACAAGTTACTCTATTTTTATGCACTTCTGAAGTGAACATTTTTCTTTAGTATGGACAAAGTTTTAATTGATGGAGCCGTTTGGAAGCACAAGGCGATCTTATTTGCCGACCAGGTTGTTGTTGTTGAGACCCAGACCGTCAGACCTACCAGAAAGGTGTTAAGGTAACTTGCCGGCCAGGTTGAAGGAGCTCGCGAAGTAAACTCCGGAAGGTTAGTGAGAGTTAGTTAACAAGGAGCGGACATCCAACGGGCGTATTACACCTGCGCAACAGGCGACACCAGCGAGTTCTTTCGTGCCGACTGTTACGCACTCGATGAACTCACGGCGAGGTCTTCGAGCACCAGCGAGTAGGGGTGAGGTTCCCCAACTCGCGCAACGAGTTGCGGAGATTGGCGAGCAGCGGGCGGAGCCCCTTAGTATGAAAGAAAAATTAAAAAAAAATTATAAAATAATTTCTTTTTTAATATTAAAAATAATAATGTAATATTTTTTTCAAAAAATGAGGTTCATAGATAGCATTGAATTTATAAGTTCCAAAAATTCTGTTTCTCAAACAATTTGAATTTAAGTTAAGAAACGACTTAGTTAGAATATCATTCCTTAAATTCAAATTATTTGAGGTGCAAAATGTTTGCCATTTATAAATTTAATGCTTTGAATATGAAATTTTAGAATGAATTACAATATCAAAAAGTCAAGTTACCAATTTCTTAGAAAAATATTTCAAAACTTAAAGGTTAACGTATTTCAAAACTTAAGGAAAACATGAGCGACGTATATAAGCCCAAATAATGCAATGATTGTGCTCCATTATTGTGTTATTTGTGCTTATATAAGTTGATCATTTTTTCCTTATCCTTTGAACAAAGTGGTACTTTACTTATTCATTAAACATGTTTTTCAGAGAGTGTAGACTTTATAAAGTAGGCAGCGCCATCTAGTGTATACTATATGAAATAAATATTGATGGATATATTAAAACCCAAAGCATGTAACTTTCACAACATCGTTAAACGCGTATACTTGTTAAAAAAATATTCAGGACACGAATATCAGTTGCCATAACTCAGAAATTGCTTGAAATAAAATATGAAAAAGAATTAAGGAAATAGAATGAATGCTATAATATTAAGCATCAAGAAACTTAGAGTGAATGCATATATTGTATGCTTACTTATTATTAGTTCTTAACAGATTGTAAACTAGTAAAGATGTGAAAATCTCCTTAAAAGCTCACTAATGGTCTCGCAGAGTACATATTGTTAAAATTTTCGCGAGCGAAATCGGTCTAAGGATTCTGTAATAAGACAGCGAGTTTATTATATATATGTATATACAGTTCCATTTACCGCATCGCAAATCATTTTAATGTTGAGGAATGTTTATTATTTGCAAATACGTATATTTTAAGCGTAGAAATAAAAGTACTTCAGGCTTAAGAAAGTTTTAAAACGGTCCCGAGTGTAACGTTATAGTATTTTATATTGAAAATAAATCTTGTAAAAATTGTGCCCTTGAGATCCCTGTTTAACCGGGGGGTCAAAAACTTAAGTTTCATTTGCTTCATACTAAATTCATAGTAATTCTTGTCTGCGCCCAACTGTAACCTAAGGCAGAAATTCCTCTAGGGGCTTACTTTCACCTCTCGATATATATGAAATGAACAAAAATATTTATCAAAATAATAATTGCATTCTAGAAAAAGATATACAAAATGTGGTTATTACATATTTTAATGGAATTTATTATTGGCAACTTACTTATAGCCAACATACTAAATTAGTACGGTATATACCCATATCTCCATAAAATGAATCTATCCGCTCGAAAAATCTATTCCGATGACATACATTTTTTTTTGGGGGGGGGGGGGGAGGGAGGGGGGAGCAGACGTTAATTTTTGTATATTCCAATTGTTTAATTTGGGACCCCTCAGATGAGGTAGAGGTCCGGGACAGCTACATTAACGCAGTGGCTTCTGCATTAACGTAGAGGCCCAGCAGTGGCGTATTTTGAAATTCAGTTTGTGTGAGGAAGGTTCAGTTTTAAATATCAATCTCAAGGGGTCCAAGTTAGAGATCTGCACGGGCTTGGGCCTGGTCCGTAGACGTAGGCCTGACCTGGCCCACGGGCCGGGCTCAGGCAACGTTTTATAGAATTCGGGTCGGGTTGGGACGGGTCAAAATAAATAGAAATGCTAATTTACTTGAAAATAAAATATTAGTGTTAAATTTTGATTTTTTTTCTGCAATTTTAATTTCAATTATTAGAATCCAAATGTTTCTAAATTATCAAATTAAATGCATTCTATTATTAAAGTAAAACACTTCCGTCAATTTCTTTCCGATAACAAATATTGATTGAAAATTTATTTGAGCAAATTGCTATAATTTAAAAATAATATATTGATAAGACAAATTATTCTCTTTGAATTTATGTATATTTGTATTTTAAACATCTACCACTTTTAATTTAGAATGATTATATTAAAAAAATATTCATAACGGTTTCGTAATCAAAGAAAATATTATCTATGTATGCATGCTTACGTAGAAACTTTAATAGCATTGAGATATTTTAAAAAATACTAATATTTGTAGCATATGACATATTTGCTTTTCAACCACTGCAATTAAGGATATTTGGTGCTGATGAGCTCTAACGAAAGGCTGCATGTTCACTGGCAACTTAAGTGGGGGAATAAAGCATTTTTTAAACATAATCTCAATGAAGAGCATTTTTCGCATTTAATTTCTGATATTATCAAACCAAAATAATAAATAAAAACACACTTTACAGTAATGTGCATTCTTGATTTGCACAGATTTTTCAAATTTGCGTTATTTTTAATTTATTTCTATGTGTAATATAACTTGTGTTTAATTCCTTAAATGCAAATTTGGATCATCATACCGGCTTTCAATGTATTGCCAAAAAAATTCGGTCCGGCTGGGATTGGGGCGGACTTTAGGTGCTTTCGGGACGGATTAGGCTAGGGTGAAATATTTAAAATAATTCTTCGACTTTGGCCGCGTCAAATCTTAATACTTTCGAGCTGGGAAAATTTTAAATTAGACCTATGCAGACTTTTGGTTTTGCTTCTCCTGCCAGCTTCAAAAACCGGAATTTCTCCAAATTCTGATTTCCCTCCTTTTTGTTTAATTACTAATTTCTTAATTCTGAGATAGTATTCAATTTCATTATTACTATTTGTTTTTATATTTATTTATTGGAGGTTAAAACGGGATGTTTTTCTAGTTCAAGGATTTCTGAACGACAAACTGAATGGGGATTCAATAGATTTTTTTTCTTTATTACATATGTGTTTAGTAAGCATTTTGAAACTTTTCAATTTCGAGGGGGGGTAATCCCTAAACCCCCACCCCCCTTAAATACGCCCCTGAGTGTCCCGCATGCCTCTACGTTAATTAGACTCCGATTCTTGTTGTTTTGGTCAAAATGCGTCAACTGCAAAATTACCAATAAGAAAATGAAAATTGTTTAAATATAAAATAATGCTGTAATGAGAGAAAAAATAACGCAAATTATTCCTCGTACACTTATTTGCAAACGATAACAGTATATTGTAATTACGTTCAGCCGTTAATTGTGCGGCAGTCCTTGAAAAGTTGATCAGACGCGACGTAATCATTATAAAATTACGCAGTTAACAGCGGGCAAACGACATAACACCTGTAAAATGCCATGTTCGGAGATTCTGTTAATTGATTTTTCCATGTTCTGTAATGCACTCCACATTGGGAAGTAGATATTTTTAAAAAGTTCTGTTTAGAACGGTAATTTATTTCGATTCCGCTTCGAGCGTCGGTAGCTTTGTTACCTATAATTAAACATTTATCAGGCTCTTACGCAAATAAGTTACTAAAATATTTCTAAAATCATGTGATATATTAGGAAATGTATTTTGGGCAATAATGTGTTACTGGCAATAACACATTTCATTATCTCTAGTTTTATATTTGGAGAAAAGAAAGCATTTACACTAAAGCCCCATTTTTACGTTTCTTATGATGCCAATTAAACTCGATGAATAAATAAAAGATGTCTGATGTGGGCAGCATATGACTTCTCTGCACAGCGCAATGAATTTATTTCTTTCACAACCAAATAATGGTGAATAAGATCTACAGAATAATGTTTTTGGTATTGAAAATAAAGAATAATTACAAAAAGTGATTTCTCTCAAGAATGGAACGAATTAGATCTACAAGAATGATGTTAAAATATTTGATTGCATATGGAAATTGAACATATTTAATGATGAGGAAGACATTCCCATTACATATAAAAGTATGAGAGTGTCTTCTTTATTTTGGAGGACAGGCGGGTTCTTGTGATTTTGATATTTGATGATATTTACTACTTTTTTAATTCTATATAAATTTTGTGAAAAATGTATTTGGAAAATGTGCAATATCTTGAAAATGGTTAATGCTTGTGTTCTAAAGTGTATGTAGTTTTTAATGAAATGCTTTGTATGAAATGATTATTCATTTAACCTTTTGCTTACGGGGGGAACAGCGTCCATCCCAAACGAAGAATCTTCCAAACGAAGAACATCCCAAACGAAGAATCCCCCCTTTGCAGTCATTGGCGTCCATGGAAGCCAATGCTTGCAAAGGGGGGTTCGAACTGTTTGGGATAGGGTATGTCAAATACCTGTCTTTTAGGAGAATTCTTCGTTTGGGATGGACGCTGTCCCACCCGTAAGCAAAAGGTTAACAGTGTTAAAGATCTTGATTTTTAAATACTTTTTTCAAAAATGCATTCTAAAACTGAGGACTTTCCCAAAAGTTTTATTGCGTTTAAAATCAATAAGGTTCCAGTATCCATTGACTGTAATAATCATACTGAATGTCATCTGAAACGTTCCATTCGTTAGTAAGATATCGCATCAAAAGTCCTACAGACACACACACACATACACCAACATACATACATAATACACATTCATTAACGTACATGCAGGCGCACACTAACATACATACATAATACACATACATTAACGTACATGCAGGCGCACACTAACATACATACATAATACACATACATTAACGTACATGCAGGCGCACACTAACATACATACATAATACACATACATTAACGTACATGCAGGCGCACACTAACATACATACATAATACACATACATTAACGTACATGCAGACGCACACTAACATACGTACACTGCAGAGTCCACTTCGACGATAAGAGCTTGCAATTTCGTCCCAGTAGCTCAAGGGTAGAGTGTCGGCTGGCCAGTACGAAGATGAGTGGTTCGATTCCTGGTTAGCGCAGCAAGATTCTTTACAATGGCGTCTGAACAAATTAACCCCGTTGTTTAGTGCAAAGATGTCGGCGATCTGAAAGTAACCCTAGTACGGATTCGCAGTGGACTCTGATATACTGAGCGCCGATTTCAATTCGGGAGAACAACGACCAAGCAGAGAGCTGGTCTGGAGGATAAAAATAGCAGCAGGAGGCTAACCTGGGATAAAAATATCACACAGTGGTCAATCAGATTGTCCATAGCATGTCAATCTGACATTAGAGGGTGCAGAATGCAAAGTCCACTTCAATAAGAACTTGCAATTCCATCCCAGTAGCTCCCCCAGTAGAGAGTTGGCTGATCAGTACGAAGATCCGTGGTTCGATTCCCGGTTGGGGCAGCGAGGTTCTTTACAACACACTACACATACAAATAACCTGCTTACACAAAACACATACACTAACATACGTACACATACACTAACACACACACACACACACACACAAGGAAACACTTTAAAAATATATGATTCGCGTTCAAAGATACGTGAAACATGCCCTTCAATCAACCACTCAAATACATCTTTTCAACCCCGTCACAATACTTTCCCTACACATTATACTACGTGTGTAGAGAAAATAATAAGTAGAACTAAAAATTGTGTTAAAATCTACCACAAAAATGACAGCACAGGACGCTGTTATAGTAGCGTCGTTATATTGTACACAGTAATTACAAGTATGTAAAATTCACCAAAATTTTGGTGAATAATTCAAATAAAAAAATATGATGTGGACAGCACATGATTTTCCCTACAGGCTCAAATTCATTTTCTCTCCATTTCTTTCGTAATTCCTTAAACTGAGTTTAGTTGTACAAAATAACACCCATAATTGTTTAAAATGGCACTAAATTTGAATTTTTAATTCAATTTCATTTGGTAACTGGACTTATTTCAAACAAATGTATTGCAGAGAAGGTAAAAAGTTGCTGGGTAATTTACAAACAACAATTCACTGAATAATCGCAGGAACAATTCAGCGCCAACCCAAACTATATTTTCCAAAATGGCGATTCATCGTAAGTCGAGACCACAGATTACGTGTTTGTTACAAATGCATTTTTTATGGAATACGTTAGGGAATAACACAATCTTATTAAAGTGGAGTGGATCCTGTAAAATAGAGTACATGATTGTTTTTAAGATCAATGGATATACTGTCATTATTTAAATAGTAATTTTTACTTTCCCTGTAATATATGGTAATGCACAGGGAAAGTATTGAAATCATGCCGAAAATCGCAACTCCGAGTTTTCAACGGATCTACACGTTTTGGGACCTCTAGAACGCGAATATTTTTAGCGTGACGTCTGTGTGTTTGGGTGTCTGTCTGTCTGTTGAATGTATGTATCCACTCTAACTCAAAAACTAATGGAGCAAATTTCATAAAATTTGGTAGGTATGTGCGTGTCACTTGTGCGTGACCCTGGTGCTGATTAGTTTTGGGTACGATTCGGGATAAAAGAACCCACATTTTTTTTTTACGAAATGATCTTCAAAAATATCTTGTGTCACTCTAGTTAGAAAACCTAATTAACCAAATTTCTCAAAATTTGGTAGATAAGTCACCTGTGGGATATCCTGGTGCTGATTAGATTTTGGTATTATTCGGTAAAGAAGAACTCCACCCCCTTTTTTTTACGAAATGGTCCGCAAAAATCGCTAAAATCTAAAATAAAAGACTACATATGCTCAAACATATCACTTAAATGCTTGCTTTACACGTAATTTTAGACGACAAGAAAAATAAGACCCACCACATTACTCTAAAATGAACCATTCTCGAGATATTATTTAAATGTTTAATTTTTTTTTGTTTTAATTGTTGGAAATGAGGACGATTTTTGCTATAGTCAAAAACTATTTAATAAAGTTTTTTAAAACTTGCTAGTTAAGTCCCTTAATGGTTATCCTGATGCTGATTAGATTTTGATATGATTCAAAAAAGTATAACCGACTCTCTTTCCGAAATGGCCCTCAAAGATAATGAAAATCTGAAATAAGTGACTAAAATGGATACATATGTATATGTAGAAATAGTGATTAAGTACTTGTTCTTCAGGTAAATTTTAACAATTAAGCGAATACAACTAACCTCATGATTGCAGGATGAAACGTTCTCAAGATATTGTTTTTCTTTTATTTTGCGGACCTGAAGAAAGTAAAGTGAATTAAATTGCCAAATGAAACGAAGATGCATGAAAAAGGCTAATTGGACATAGTATCAGAAAAGTATCCATGTTAATTTCTGCAATGAAACTCAATTTAGTGCACAACGAAATAAAAAATGGCAAAATGAATTTAAATCTGCAAGGAAAGCCATGTGCTGCTCACATCATATTTTTACTTTCCCTGCAATACATGGTAATTGGAATCATGCGGAAAATCGCAACTCGAGTTTTCGACAGATCTACACGTTTTGGGACCTTCAGAATACGGAAAAATTATTTTTAGCATGACGTCTGTGTGTGTGTGTGTGTGTGTGTGTGTGCGCGCGCGCAATATGTGTAACCATTCTAATTCAAAAACTAATGGACCAAATACTATAAAATTCAGTAGGTAAGTAAGTCACTTGTGTGTGACCCTGGTGCTGATTAGTTTTTGGTACGATTCAGAAAATAATAACCTGCCTATTATGCGAAATAGCCCGCAAAAATCTACAAAATCTAAAATAAAAAAATCACATATGCTCAAATGTATCAATTAAATGCTTGCTTTACACGTAATTTTTAACGATGAAAAGAATAAAATATGCCCCATTACAGTAGGACTAGCCGTTCTCGAGATATTTTAATTTTTCGCATTTTTCCTACGCTACCTTTGAAAATAAGTCCAGTTACCAAATAGGAACGGAAATGGAATCAAAAGTACAAATTCAGTGTCATTTTAAATAATTAGGGTGTTATTTTGTGCAATTAGACTCAAAATAATGAATTATTGAAGAAATAAATAGAACGTGAATATGAGTCTGCTGCGAAAGTCATGTGCTGCCTACATCAGATATTTTACTTTCCCTGCAATACATGGCAATGTATAGGGAAAATATTAGAATCATAGCGAAAACCGTAACTCGAGTTTTCGACGAATCTACACGTTTTGGGACCCAGGAAAAAAACATGAAAAAAATATTTTTAGCGTAACGTCAGAGTTTTCGCCTGTGTGTGTGTCTGTCTATGCAATGTATTGTGGTAAAGGTTTTTGTTGAAAAATTGTGATATCAATATTGGTGATTACCAGACTTGTAATCTTATTGCGTTGTGTTGTCCAGGTTCCATTTCCCCCTGCCGATTCTAAGAATCGGTTGGTCATCCTTAACTCGAAGCTAATGGAAAGAGCCCACATAATTCTACAAGAAGTGGGAAGCATAACATATACTTAAATAAAATATATTTATTCTAAATCGAAAGTAATTAGCATTTAGCAGATACAAACATTCCCTGTCTTTTCTTGGTGGCACTGGATTGAAATTAAGTATATTAAAAGCTCATAATAAAATTAAGACATTGTCACAGTTTATCGAAGAAAAATCAAAATAATACTTATATACTAGTGCCAGTCCAAGACGATGGGAGATCGTGGTAAGTCATCCTAAACATTGTCGAACACCGGATGGGCCCTGGATGGCCAAGGACAAAGTTCGATCATTTTAATCCCCGGCACTATAATTCTTGGAGTTGAAATCAGACCTCCAGGCGACTGACTCGCAAACTAGTGCAGAAACTCCATTTTCGAATTTTGAACGCCAACAGAACAAGATGAATCGAAACTAGTTGGCAATAGAATTTAATGGTGATAAAACAGAGATATTTATCCTTCATTAACCTCCAATTTTTTTCCATTCTTAAATTTAATCACGTATTTTAAATAATCGTCGGTCGAACTTAACAATTTAATTCCATCGCGCCGTGCTCTCCGGACGTCCACACACCTCCAAGGTTAAGGATCGAAAAGCCTGAAGAGTCCTTTGAACAGCTCCTACGTCACCCTATCAATCAAGCCCTCATTCGTTAATCAACACCTGCATCCGTGACGTATCGTAATTAAAAACTGAAGTACATGTCACTCCCAGGCAAGGCCGGCACCAGACAAAACAACGGCATACACAAAGCTCCGGACAAACTCACGCTTTTCCACGTTAGCCTATGGAAACAAGAAATATTTCAGCAAAATGGCTCAGAAATACAAGAAATTGAGAAGGGGTTCGAAACTCGAGACGACAGTATGTATCCATTATAACTCTAAAACTAATTGATCATACTTCGTAAAACTTTATAGATCAGTCTGTTATGGGTTACCCTGTTGCTGATTAGATTTTGGTATTTTTTGGAAATACAAAAAACCTACTTTTTTTTTTACAATATGAGCCGCAAAAGTCGCCAAAATCTAAAATGACTACGTATCCTAAAATATGTCAAGTGCTTGTTTTATACGTATTTCTGACGATGAAAATATATGACCACACACATTGCTTTAGAACTAGCGTTCTTGCAATATTTTAGTTTTTTTGCATTTTCACCACTCTGCCTTTGAAAATCCGTCCAGTTACCAAATAAAAACAGAAATTGAATTAAAAGTGCAAATTCGGCATCATTTCAAATAATTATGCGCGTTATTTTGGCAATTAAACTGAATTTCATCAATTATTAAACATAAAAAGAGAAAATGAATCTGAGTCTGTAGGAAAAGTCGCACGAGTGTTTGAGCTTCCCAACCATATATGGTAATGTATATGGAAAGTACTGAAATTGTTTCGAAAATCGCAACTCGAGTTTTCGATGAATCCGCACACGTTTCAGGTATTCTAGAACCTGAAAAACTATTTATAACGTGACATCTGTGTGTGTGTGTGTGCTTGTGTGTCGGTGCTCCTGTGTGTCCGTCTGTGCAATGCCATTCTTGCAATATTTTAGTTTTTTTTGCATTTTTTTCACTCCGCCTTTGATATGCTTTGGTATCCACGACTCTTCTTTTGATATTCACTCTAGCTAAAAACTAATTGACCAAATTATTTTTAAAAAACTGGTAGATAAGTTACTTATGGATTACTCTGGTGCTGATTAGATTTTGGTATAATTCGAAAAAGTAAAACCTCCTTTTTACGAAATGGCCCGCAGAAAAGTATATATATCCACTCTAGCTGAAAAACTAATTGACCGCATTTCACAAAATTTGGTAGAAAAATCTCCCTTGGGGTGGATGCTTTGATGCTGATTATATATTGGTACAGCTCGTAAAGAAAAAAAAAATTGTCTTTTTTGTGAAATGACCCGCAAAAATTGCCGAAATCTAAAATAAAAAACTACGCGTTCTCAAATGTATCAATTAAATACTTATTTTACACTTAATATTCGACTACGTTAAGTAACCTCATTAGTGTAGGACTAACCGTTCTCGATATATTTTAGATTTTTTGTATTTTGTTCACGTCGCCTTTGAAAATATACACCCATACGCCAAATGAAAACAAAAATTGTAATAAAACTGCGCATTTAATGTAATTTCAAATAATGATCCGTTTTATTTAATGCTATTAAATTCAATTTAATGGATTATGAAAGAAAGAATGAAACAAGGAAGATCAATCATGCATAAAGCATTGATTATGAAACACATTCCAACGGGTAATGCAATTTTATTTAAACATCTCTGAAATGCGATACATTCAGAGGTGATATTTTAAAAATTATCGCAATACTACAATAATTTATTATATTGAAAACTTCAAACTTCAACGAAAAAGAATGAACTTTATTCAAATGACGGACGTCATCGAAATATAAATCGCCTGGCTCTCTATATAAAAGCAGTGAATATTTCATTCATACACTTTTATTCCATTCTTTTCATTCAGCGATGATATTTTTATAATTATCACAATACTACAATAATTTATTTTTCTTAAAAACATAAAACCATGGGGGAAATACTTTCTGACTCCATGCTTAAAACTTCATCGACAAAGACAATGCTATAAAATCGTCTGCTTCTTTATGTAAAATCAATGAATATTTACTTCTTATCACCTATATTCCAGACTCCGGAGCTAAAACACTTTGTGTTAAAAAATTCAGCAATTTTTATACAACTCATCTTAGAGCTTGATGTATTTACATTCTGCATACGTCAAAATTAAGCTTCGTTGTAGAAATAATCAAAGTTTGATGATCATTTAAACTAAAAAATATTGTAATTGCGTTGGCGCAGAATATAGATGCACAGAAATTACGCAAAGTAAAGCGGTTTTAGGACGGATGCCACACAAAATATAAATTTAAAAGAACTTTAAAAATCACGATTTTTACTCTGGGAAAAAAGATGGATGCCGTATTTTATTTTGAAGTGAGTCACTTGATCTCTTCATATTATATGGGTGTAATTATTACTTTAATTTTTATTTAAAGGAATGCCGAACATATTTTGCTGAATTTTTTTATATATATTTTATGGGATAATTTGAATATTTCCTAAAACTTTCGAAGCAATTTGTGAGTTTTAAATTTGCTTAAAAAATGTTTGAAAAGTCAAATCCCATAGGGTTCGATGTATTTCATTTTTTCAACTCGGATTCAATCCAAAACTAATTGGGCGATATTATTCATTTGCATTCCATATGCTCACAGACCGTATGAACAGCATACTAAAATTCCATTTTGATAAAATCATTTCTACAGCAGTTATCGTGCGAAAGGACAGACAGACAGACAGACAGAATGAACAAAGTCAAACACTTTTCAAGTACGTAAAATGTTAAAAAGTAGTTTGATTCTAGAGTGAAAGTCATGTGCTGACCACATGAGATTTTTTTCTGTCAAATAAGTCACTTAAAGTGAAATAATCGCACCTCAAAACCTGTATGGAATTAGATCACGAGCTTTAAATCTGCGGAAGATGCTAAAATATACAAAAATTACGACATTATTTAAAAGTCGACAGAAGAAGAATAAAAAGTACTTAAAATGATAGTAGAAATAGTAATAAAAAGTAGAGATTTTTTTTTTGCAAAGGAACACAGCTAATTTTAAAAATAAATATATGTTTGAAATTTCTTACAGTTAACTACTTTTTTACTGAAAATTCATTCTTTTGAAAAATGCATGCAATTTCACACTGCAAGTATTTCACTCCCTACTTCTCAAATATTCCGTTTCAGATATTCCATGTCAACTACTTTTGGAATAAAATATTCTGCGGCGTCTTTCATGTTTCAGAACGATACTCAAATAGACTATGGAATAAAAATACGCGTTTTACAGTTCCATCTTTTTATTGCATTTGCAACATTCGCTTTTAGAATAAAGCTATCATTGTTTCAACCCGAAATCAATTTTGAAATGTTTGAACTCAAACAAATGCATAATAATAAAATATTTGAATTTTTCGTGGAATATAACTTGGCATTTTACTTGGTATTTTTTCTTAAAAGGTAGCTTTCAAAAAGAGTATTACAAACAGTAGATTAGGATATCGATATTTTTACAAAATATTTCAGAAACATTTTTGGCGATATAAAACAGCCTGGTTGTTGCAGCCTTAACTATAGATAAATTATTTTTAAGATTATTAAAGTATCTAGTGGAATTCTCAACAAATAATTTACATGCGCTAAACAAAACGTAAACGTTTAAAACATCAAATTCAATGTAAATTTTAATATGTATTTATTGAATGTAGCTGAAGACTATTTCTTCTGTTTTCCTACTAGCTGGCCCATCATTAGAGTTCCTTGCCTCCGAAATAAAAGAACAGTTTCCCCACTTGCTCAAAATCAGGAGATATAAATAAAATGTGTGTGTTTATGTCGTAAATATGATACGCGTGTGTTAATACAATGCTTACTCGATGTGTGAAAAATTATGAATCGAAACGTTACATGCCAAAAAAAAATTCGTTATGCAACAAATATATCTTATTTTAGTAGATAAACTAACAAAATGAAAAAATATAATAATATGTTGTGAAAGTCACTTGTTCGTTCGGTTGAAGTGGGCCGTATGCACTTGCCCTATATTATTGTCAGTGAAACTGTATTAGAGATCCGATAAGCCACGTGAAATCACTCCATTTAAAATTTTATAATGAAAAAATTATTAAAGAAATGAAATTTGTGAATGATACCTTAGTTATAGCCAATGTAATAAGTATTATATGTGCAATATTTTGAGATCTGTAACTACAATAACTAAGTAAAAAAATGGTTTTAAAAATGCACTATGCAAAAATGTAATTACACTTACCCCACTTCACTCTATCTTTAATCAGCAATTGTTTTTATTATTTTATCATACGTAGTATTAAAAAATTGTTGTTTTCACGAAAAATTTTTATTTCGAGACAGTGATGCCAATATATATATATATATGTTTTAAAACCTCCTAAACACGTTTTGACTGTTTTTGAAGTGATGTCCGTCTGTCTATTTGTCTGTGGTCAATTCCTTATATACACGATAGCTGCCACAAATATTGAAGAAATTTCACAAAACTTTACATTTTGCTTTATTTACGAAAAATCTAGAACTAAGCATACATTTTTTTTAATTCGAGCGAAAACTTCGAACTTTATTCAAAATTTCATATTTTCTTAGCATGGCAGCATATGAAAACATTTGACTGCATATGAAGGATTTTTTATGGCTCAATGATCACAAAACTTCAAAGTTTCAATAATTGTAAAAAAATTACCGTGACACAATTTTTGTATTCGCGGTGTTATTAGCCCCCCCCCCCCTCGTGGGAGTGGCAGGTTATCCCATCCGGGGTTACATTATCAAATTTGCATAGATCGAAAAATGTTTTCAAGCTCTTTAAAATGAAGGGAAGAGATGCCATTTTTGTGATCATTTGGAACAACGATACGGATTTTTTAAACTTTTTCTTCGTTAAATTTTCAAAAGATAAAAAGAACCATGCTTAAAAACGGATTCGGGTATAGGAATGCCACACACTCCAAGTTAACTTCATAGTCAGCATGGTTAGTCTAAATATTTTAAGGAAACTATATTTTTCTTGAAAATTCATTATTTTTTAAATTACATGTAATTTCACACTATATGTCCCCTTTTTCTTCAAATGTACAACAGTTCCTACGAACCCTTGTATATTTGAAGAAATTTATTTATTCGTAGTATATATAAATACATTTGTTCCTTGTATATTTGTTCCTAGAAAAGTTGTTTACCGCCTCAATATCTTTATAAGGACAGATCCAGAGTGTACACGTTAAATTTATCTATAAAGTGACCATGACTGATCAGATCAAAGTAATTGCAACGTCCTTAGCAGATTGTTAAAATTGTTAATATAATTAAGTCGGCAACAAAGCGAGATAGAAAAAAAGATCAATTTTAAAGTTATAGAGGATCATCTAATAAACAGAAGTAGGCATCAGGAACGTAATGAAGCGTAGAGGGAAGGCAATTTCACTATTTCACATATTTTTATCTAGTTCACTTCTTGTCGAGTTCTTATCTTAACTGTTTAAATTCTCCGTTGGGGGCGCTGCATTCATTGGAGTACATAAGTACTTTCCTAGGAACCCTGTATGTTTCAGATATTTTATTTCATCTCCTTTTAGAATGAAATATTATATGCGACATATCCTATCATGTTCCAAAACAAACTTTCAAAAAGTCCATGAAATAAAATATATGTCTTATAGTCCTCATTTTTATTATATGCAACATTTGTTTGAGAATAGCTAGCATTTTTTCGACCGAAATCAAATTTGAAATGTTTAAACTCAAACGCATGCACTGTAATAGAATATCTATTATTTTTTTCTTTTTTCGAAAGAAGTTAGTATTAATTTTAGTAGATATTTTTTTTCTATTTGTAGGTAGCTTTCAAAATGTGTATTATAGATCGCAGATTGACATATTATAGTTTCTGCACTGTAAAAAAGTTTTGAGAAAAATTTGAGAGCTCGTTGTCCAGTTAAAATTTTGCCTTTTCTGTATTAAGGCCTTTTTGGGCTAAATATTTAATGTCTCGACAAATATTTTAATTTATAGCATGTAATAATTAAACAGTTGCAATAAACAGTTAAATAGTTGAAATTAATAATTAAATGTACAGCTGTGTAAATAAATGATCTACCCCTTGTTAATCGTGTATCGTTCGTAGTAGAATAAATTTTCAAAATTGCCATTCGTTAGGAAATAAAATTGTCTTTAAATTCATATGCATAAAATTCATATAAGGAGCCATCTTTATACCAAATTGTATACAAACTTCAACATTTTCAATGGCAACAACCAGTTTGGATGTCATAAACACATTCTACAATCGCCTCCCCATCCCTCACATTAGTGTAATATTGGCATAGATGCAAAATCTGGTGTCAAAATTGGGTGTTGTCATTGAAAATGTATTTAAAAATTGGTGACCATTTAATTATCAAGACGGTTTTTTATAAAGATTTTAGAAATAGGAATTTGTAGAGGATCTTATTCCCTATTAAAAGGTATCTTAGAATTGGCAATGCTATGAAAAATTTACAACAACGAAGAGTAGATTTTTTTTTCTGTGTCGCAGTTGTACAAAAACGTTAAAATAAAACAAAAGCGATTACATCTCAATGGTGCATCAAAACATTGTCTGTTCTCAGAGACGGAAGCTCTCTTTGAATGGTTTCCTGTCACAAACCACTGATATAATAAGATCCTATGCAGTATTTTATAGGTTGCCATACCAGTCCTATAAATATCTATTATTTATGTCTTTTCCACCTATTTCTTTCACTTCAAGAATTTACTAAAAGTTTCACCGAGTATATTACCAAATACCGTCAAATCTGCTGCCAAAGTCATACTCATTTGACCGATACATGCAGCATATCTGACTGTAGACGTTTGATGCGTCCAAAATTTTCATTATAGATAAAACTTGACCATAACAGTAAAGGTTAAAATATCCACATTAATTCCATTTCAACAACATAAAGAAAGTCTGCATGTTATATGTGCATTTAATTAGTATAATGTTATTTTCCTAATCATTTCCATTCACATTTCAAATTTTATTAATATGCCCGTTTAATGATGGACATAGAGGATAAAATCCTCCCATTATTCATATTAAACATAAGAGAAACCGAAGCTTGTTGTCTGATAGAATTTACCGACTAATATCAAAAAACTGTTTTATATCATAGTAGATGGCTTAAATTTTTTAAAGTAGATGCGTGCGATCTTTCAGGAGAATAAGTATAGCCATACGCTACCACAAACGTATCACGCTGCGCAAGGTGGAACGACAAAATTAAACACTTTAACCACTTTAATGACTTGCTAA
Source organism: Amaurobius ferox (assembly GCA_951213105.1). Lineage (NCBI taxonomy): Eukaryota > Metazoa > Arthropoda > Arachnida > Araneae > Amaurobiidae > Amaurobius > Amaurobius ferox. Next base: position 39,788,044 of record OX578140.1, on the reverse strand, counting down.
TGGGCAGCAGGATTTGGTCACACATTCTGTTTTTATATAGTTGATTACATATAATTTAAAGTGTATTAGTATGTGTTGCCTCAAAGAATTGACTAGGTGAGTTATTTCAATATTTGACTACGTTTTAAGTTTGATTGATCTTTGCATTTCTATTATTGTTTCATGAGACACGTTTAAAGTTTCATAAAGCTTGTAAATTAGATAGGGGCTTGTAAACGTAATATATACGGGATTAGTTTATTTAATGACAGCACAAGGGAATTTTAAATAATTAGAGCCACTCTATTTCAATCATAGTTTTCCATAACAATTAAAACCATATCTAACAGCCAATTAAAGAAAATATACTAATAAAGGCAGAAAAAATAGGCCAACTGCTATGTTACCAATTCACCACTAAAACAATCACTGAAATAAGAAAAATATAATTTAAGCAAAAAAGCATACCCAGAAACAAAAAAAAAAACGCTATAAATAGAGAAATTGAATAAAATAAATCGCAAACACTTCTTTCCAGGTTAAGAACAAATTGCCTCGACATTTTAATTTCATAAAAACATTTCAACGTCGGATTCTGAAGAAGGAACCTTTTGTTTAATATGATAGTTTTACTGTTTTAACTTTCATGATGATGACTAGGTGCAATTTATAGGACGTGCGATGTAGACTTATTATAATTGTAATAGAAAGTCTAAATATGCCTACTCAGATGATGATTTGAAAGTAAAGTTTAACCATATTTTCCAGCATCCAGAATATTCGCGAACAATAAAACGATTTTATTAATTTTGTTGTGGTCTTATTTCCCCCCTTTGAATAGTTGATGTATGAGTAAACACAACAGTTAGTCGACATATCCCGATACAGAATTCAACTAATCCAAATCCTGGAGTTTTTGTTGACTTTTTCTCACCATCCATATAATAACTGTAGCATGTTTTAGCTCAACTTAAACCGCCTTTAAACTAAAATTTTTCAAGCAATTTTAAACAGTAAATAGTTAAATAAAATCACAAATCTGAAACTACTCGACAAACTTCAATCTGTCCCTACTATGAGATAACCATATAAAATATAGAAAACTACATATTTTTCTCTCCACCGGATCTAAATATAAAGATTCTCGTATTTCCCCATCTCATGAAATAGTAGCTTCCATGTTTCATCTTCTGATCCACCCGTCGAAACGTCCATACGTGATCCATACCCACATGTGCTTCTGTCCCTTTTAGGGAACTCAATATGCATTTTCAGTTCGCGCGTGAAATCCTTGAAAGGAAATGGGTGTATTTCTTTCCATTTGGTTTCGTCTGTTACACCTTTGTCTTCGTAACAAAAGCCAGACAAAGGGATCAGAGCACAGCCATCCTTGTTTAATTCCTGAGAAATAATTTTTTATGCAGAGTTTATGGGAAAAGTCTTAAATACCCCCAATAACTTCGTAGGAAATGGTCTATTGAGTATACATATTATGTCTATCTATGGTAAAGTGACCATTCCCGATCGAATAAAAATTATTCTAGTACCCCTAGCTTAAAATTAAAAAGTTGGGATGATGAACTGAGAGACAAAAAACACGAAAAAAGCCGAAGTTCTACAGCATTGTCTAATTGTTAGAAAGCGACATCATTAATTAACGAATCGCGTATATGAAAGGCAATAAACGCCTGTCAAAAAATAGTACTATCAGGGTCTCTAACACGGTGACATCTGCAATGCTTTTCAAAGTACGCGGCCATATTTTCCCTCGAATTCAAATATGCATTCATTGTCACTGATGAAAGATATTTCGAGCGTGCTGCGTTCATTAGATTCTTGGGGGCAACAACACACCTAAAGTTCAAAACAGGATTGGAAGCCATTCATCTTTTAGACTAGGTTTGTTGGTTCTCCTGCACACGACGAAGGGGATGTCCTCGAAATAACTGTATGCTTCATTATTGTATTGTTTGTGCTTATATACGTTGCTCAAGTTTTCCTTATAGTCATTAATAGCTTTTAATAGATGAACTGTATAACTCAGCAGAGGTTTGCAGTTTTCCTATACCGTTTTAGTGTCATGTTAGGTTTGCCACATGTAGAGTACCATGTGGTTCTTTTGCTGTTGATAAAGTTAGAATGAGAATTTTCAACTCTGAAATTTAAAATCAGAATTCGTAATGTCACTGACAAAATTGCGCCTGATGTTTTTCGTCATGAACTGGACTACGTTTTGGACTTCTATCGAGCGACTAAAAACGTTCATCTACATAAGTCACAAAATGTATCTAAAAATCACAAAATAAGTCTAATGAATCTGAAAATAAATCATACTCCCATCTATCACCAGCAGACAGCATACAATAAAATGCATGTATGTCAATATTTTACTGGTTATTGTTTTCTCCCTTTTGTGCTATTATTTCATGTCTATGCTATACATTTATGCATATCACAAGACCTCCACAGAAGATATGCCCCCATGGAGTATAGCAATATATGTCCCTTACCAAATAAATTTCCTCTTTCGTCGTTTCAAATTCGATAAACTTTGGAACAGTTTGCAAGATGCGTCTACGTAGTTTGACCATGTGTAAACATATCTTGCATTATTTACAGAAACTACTTAATATCAACGCTCACCAAATGCCAAATATATCTATTTAGGATACTTTGATTCAATAAAAACTTTTCGAATTTTCTTCAGATATTTTCATGTAGACTTCTCAAAAGGAATTTAAGAGTAAATTTCACTAACTGCAGCTTTTTAACTCGATATCTTAACTCAAGATATCAATACGACCCGCCATATACACGTATACTTTGGCCTTCATTTAAACCTGACAGGCCAAACTGTGGCAATTATACCTATTTGTCTGGGGGTCTTACATATTCAGAGCTTGAACTGTTGATTCATCCTCTTCAGTCTGACTTAATCTTGTTGTGAGTAGAATACAACAAGAAGTATGGTGTTAAAATTCTCCAACGAATTCAGATTAAAAAAAAATCTTATGACCAAGTGATCATGACTACAATAGCAAAATAGAATGTAAAAATGAACATAAACGAACAAAAATTTTTTGAATGAAAATAATAAAAACACAGGTGATGTTGACCAAGCCGTATGAACTGAAAACTCTGCCGGAAAGCGACGACATACACGTCAGTTCGGCCGCAGCTTCGACACAGCCAGCCAGCTGAACTGCAAAAATTCTCACATTCCAACAATCCATTTACCGCATACTGCCTCACACACATCAATCAGTTCAGCCTTCCTCAGGTCCATTGGAACGCCAAACTGTACCTGTATGATCCACCTAAAGAGAAATGTTTCGCAATAAAGATTTTTATTTATCTTCTCAAATTATTCGATTTTAACACATCCATATTTGCGTAAATGGTCAGCAAAAGAGATTTAGCATTAAATGATATAGTGCTTTCTATACATAATATTTTTATAATTTTAATAGAAAACTGACTATTTTTCCCATATTTCGAAACCGCAGCTTAATGGATTTTCCTTATGCTTGAACTGCGCTCCTTTTGCAAATAACATCCATCGATATTTTTATATGCTTTTTAGCATGAAATTCTCGATATCTGTAATGACAGCAAGAAAACTCGCCACAAGTTTCGAACGTTTATGAAGACCTAAATTCAGTTTTACAATGCATCAAATTTCATCTAGTTATGGTTGCACGAGGACACAATAGCCAAGTTTATGTTATAAGGGGCTCTCCCAAAGCCAGAATGACACATCCATTGCAGATCCAAGGACTGGATTTAAACATGCTGGTTCGTGAAAACGAATCCATGAACTCGGTCCATGGATTGTGTTATTTGCAATGGGAGAACGATCCTGGCATTGAGAACTTCCCTTTAACCTTTTGCTTACTGGTGGGACAGCGTCAATATCAAGCGAAGAACCTCTAAATGGACGCCATGTCTGCATGCGCATGGTGTCCATGCACGCCAATGTCTGCAAACGGGGATCGAACTGTTTGGGATAGGATATGTGAAATACCTGTCTTTTTCAGAGGTTCTTTGCTTGGGATGGACGCTGTCCCACCCGTAAGCAAAAAGTTAATGCGAGTTCTGCGTCTCTGAATTTTCTTATATATTGTATATCTACATATATATGAAACGTAATATAAAATATGATATATATTCTGAAGGAAACATAAAAATCTTGATACAAACCTATGAAAAATATCTTACTATATCTATTTTTAGCAGAAATCTGAATATAAAATTCCAGGATCCAGAGATATACGTCTCGGGAAATACTGGTTTTCCGTGTTTCTACGTCTGATCCACCCGACGAAAGGTTGATCTATACCCTTATTTTCATTCTTCTTTCTTTTCGGGGAACTGAGTATGCATTAACCGTTAGTGAGAAAAATCTTTAAAAGGAAATGACTGTCTTTCTTTCGAAATATTTTATTTTCTCATACTATTGTATAGAGAAAGTTTCATTTTTATTTTCAAAAACTTTCTAAATAATGTCTGTAGTAAGATATGGACGTGATATCTCAACGAATGCTCGTTTTTCTTAGAAATTTTATGATTAAATTTGTTAAGTGAAAACGCTACATAGAAGCGGAAATCTTTAGTGCATTGATTTGATACCGGTGAACTGAGGTGTGGATGTGCTTATTACTCTTTGTTTTCAAAAAATATTAAATATCCGAATGTTTCTGACTACCAATCGATAAGGTGGCCATTATAGCCACAGGGAAGCCGTAAAACAATGTAGTTGATTAAGAGCGTCTTGAAATAAATAAAGGTTAAAAACCACTATCTTAGTCAGACCACTACCACTAAAACTGCATGGTGAATCCAAATCGATAATCATGTAAGCTCTAGTTCTAGCCGATTCTGAAAAAAAAAATGTTTTAAGGGAAAACTTTTGAACTAGAAGTAGATAAAAATGAAAAATTGAATTAGTGAAGCCCTCAACTCCTTCAAAAACGGGACTCTAAATCCATATTTTATTAATTTCTAACTAAGCTCCATCTGTAACCAATTCTGAGAATTATTCTTTTTAAGAAACAGAAAAATTTCGAACTGGAATTTGGAAATCGAAGGATTTGAAATTGATTAGTGAACCCTTTAAGTACCCCCCTCTCCTCTAGACTTTTGAGACTTTTTTTCCTCTAGACCTTCTAGCTGAATGTGTATTATTCATCATCTAAGTTCTAACTATAACCAATGCTGAGGAACAGAAATTTCAATGACATTTTTTAACCCGGAAATGGAAAAAGTAGAAATTCTTAATGAACCCTAATCCCCCTCCGCAATTTGATACTAAATTATGCATTTGTCATCTAAGTTCCTTTTGCAGACCATTCTGAAAAAATAGGTGTTGCAAGCAAAATGTAAATTTTGTACCGAAAGTATCATCTCCAGAGCCAGAGATTGAAACCCTTAGTAAACGTCCTATTCCGCTCTAGAATTTAATATCAATCTTTGTACGAGCTTTATTTATAGCCAATCATGAGAAATAAAAGTTTCAAATAAACTTTTTGGAGCGGAAGTGGAAATTCTGATTATGTGTGTGTGTGGGGGGGGGGGGGGGGTCTGAACATTCGATCGAGTTTAAAATCAATAGTGCTCCAGTGTATTCAATGATTGCAATAATCGTGCCAACTTCTTTAAATTGTTCTATTCGTTCGTGAGATACCGTTTCCATACACTTACGGACATACACACTAACATACACACTGACGTCACCTCTGAAACGTTCGATTCGAGCTTAGGGATGCTTGAAAGACGCTCTTCCGTCGAAAATTCGAATTACAATTCTCGTCCCCGTCTCAATGCTTTATCTATACATTATACTATTTATGTAGGGGAAGTAAAAACGTTGAAACAATTATTAAAAATACGAAACTAAATATTTTTTCTGACAGATATTTTATTATTAAGTCCCAGATCCCTGTATTCCCCATCTTAAGTAATACAGACATTCGTGTACCATCTTCCGATCTAGCAGACGAAATGTTGATCTATATACCTCTTCCCCCCTTTTCTTTTCAGACTCTCTCTGCATTTTTAGTTCGTGTGTGAAATATTTAAAAGGCAGCAAGTTTTTTTTTTTTTTAAGAATTTCTTTTTCGTCAGTTGCATCTTTCATTTTAAGAAAATGGAGGAAAAAATGAGATAAAATCCGATGGTCGAACATAAAAATCGTCTCTTGTGTCTCAGAAATATGTTTCTTTGATCTCCAGAGTCACTAGTTATGAGGCTACTCTTCAGAAGAATGCTTGGCACGTGACTTACATTATGTGAAGTCCGTCGTTAAAATTTATACGAGGAAAATATATCGTTGATTTGTTTTTGGAGTCTAAATTTAAGTAAGTGCTGACAAATAACATGCACTATAAAACATTTCCTAGGTATTTCTTTGATAAAAAGGAAACAAGAAAAATCAATCATAAATAAAGCATTCATTACGAAACACTTTTCATCTGCAATGCAATTTTATTTAAACATCTCTAAAATGAGACACATTCAGCGGTGATATTTTTTAAATTATCACAGTACCACAACAATTTATTTTACCCTAAACTTAAAACCATGGAGGTAAAAGTACTTTCTAACTCCATGCTCAACACATCATCGAAAAAGGCAATGCTATAAAATCGCCTGCTTCTCTATGTGAAATCAATGAATGCTTAATTCATATTGCCTATATTCCAGACTCCAGAACTATATAATTTTGAGTTAAAAAATTCAGCAATTCTTATACAACTCATCTTACAGTTTGATTTGTTTACATTCTGCGTACGTTAAAATTAGGCTTCGTTGTAGGAATAATCAAAGTTTGACGATAATTTAAACTCAAAAATATTGTAATTGCGTTTGTGTATCTGCACAGAAAGTGTATAAAAACCGTATGTGCATATTAAAAGTGTATATGCACAGAAAATACGAAAAGATAAATGGGTTTTAGGACGGATGCAACACTAAATATATCGATCACGAATATATCAATCACGATTTTGGCATTGCTTAAAAAGATGGATGATATATTTTATTTTGAAGTGGGCCACGTGATCCCTTCATATAATATGGGTATCATTATTATTTCAAATTTTATTTAAGAAACTACCGAACATATTTTACTCAAATTTTTTTATATGTTTTATAGTATAATTTCAATATTTCCTAAAATTTTCAAAGCTAAAAGTTTCGAATTTTAACTTCGCTTAAAAAATGTTTGAAAAATTAAATCCCATAGGGTTCAATATCTTTCACTTTTTCAACCCGAGTTCAATCCAAAACTAATTGGGTGATACACTATATAACCTGAAGTATCCGAACACCCCTTCGTAAAAGTGGATATGGCTATGTACGTCATAGAACGAGATAAAAGTGGGCACCACAGCCTCAGGCAATTATAAACGTGCGTTAGAAAGACAATGAGTAAGTCGCAGAGCTGAGTGATTTTGTACGTGGCATGATAATTGGATACCATTGTTGGAACAGATCGGTTCATGCCTTTTGGCATTGTTGCAGGTACCTCGTTCAACTGTAAATGATTTCACTGTAAAATGAACACGTCTGGGATCTACAACTGCAGGAAAACGAAGTGGTAGGCCGCAAAACTCATAGCTCGCAGCCGTCGAATCCTGAAGAGGGTGGTGCTGAATAATTGCCAGGCCCCGTTTGCAGAGGTCACTGGTGAGTTCCAAACTGCATTTGCCATCATCTGTAGCAGCAGGACTATTCGACGGGAGATGAAAAAAATAGGTTTCCATGGTCGTACAGCCGCTCATAAACCCAGCATCAGCACGATCTATGCGAAACATCGGTTGCAGTGGTGCAAAGCTCACCGCCATTGGACTGTGGCGTACTGGAAACAAATACTTTAGACTGATGTATGCTGCTACACTGCCTAGCAGTCCAACGAATGTGCCTGGGTTTGGCGGATGCCAGGTTAACGCTTCCTGTCCCAGTGTATTGTGCCAACTGAAAAGTTTGGTTTCACTGGCATTATGATTTGGAGCTGTTTTTCGTGGTTCGGCCTGGGCCCCCTTATTTCCTGTATCGGAAAACATAAATGCTGCAATGTATGTTGACATTCTTGTCAACTCATCAGTTCCAACTCTCTGGCAATAGTTCGGGGAAGGATTGTTTCTGTATTAACATGATAACTCTTCTGTCCACACAGCGAAGGCTGTGCGAACGTGGTTTGCAGAGATGGGTGTTGAAAAATTAGACTGGCCTTCACAGAGTCCCGATCTGAATCCCATTGAACACTTCTGGGATGAATTGGAACGCAGAATACGTGCCAGACCAAATCACCCATCTTCCGTGGCCAGACTCACTGTAGCTCTCATCGCCATATGGACGGCAGTCCCTGGTGAAATATTTCAAAAGCTGGTGTAAAGTCTTCCCTAAAAAAGTACAGGCTGTGATTGATGCAAAAAGAGGCCCAACGTTCTATTAATATGTGCAACATGCCTCTCTGATTCCACAACGTCCGGATTAGTTTGCCCATATAGCGCATTATTCATTTACATTCCCATATGTCCCACAGACCGTTCGAACAACATACTAACATTTCATTTTGATAAAATCATTTTTCACGGCAGTTATCGTGCTAACGGACAGACAGACAAACAGCATGACCAAAGTCATAAATACTTTTCAACTAAAAACAATCTCGTATGTTGCCCACAAAAATCTTAGAAATCTCTCTACACAAAACCACTTTATAAATCTCATATGTTCCCCACAACAAAGTTTTAAAGTGTCAAAAATCTGTTGTGGGCAACATATGATTTTCCCAACAGACTCATATTCGCAAACGATTAACTTTAATTGCTGAAATTGACATAGTTACTTAATTTATATTATATCCAGTATGAGATTTTATTACGTCTTTGTTGAGTAACGCGATTTGAAACGTCCCCAAACGTTGGGGGTGGGGGATAGAATTTATTTTTGATGAGGGCCTTAACAAGTGTTAAAGCGTCCCTGCTTAGAGTTTTTATTATCCACAGAACTCCAGCACATGAATGGTAAACTCAAAGAAAAGAGTGAAACTGACCCCAAAATCGCCAAACCCAAAATCTACATCGCCAAATTAAAAAAATCGTCTCAAGTCTCTAAGTGAAATCCCTAAATTTGAGATAAAAAAGCAATTTTGTCCGAAATTTGCAGCTGCTGCGCCATTTGAAAATGAAGCTCAAGAGGGGTGAAACTCAATAGCAGAAAGATTTAATTAAGAAATAGGCAGTTATTGTAAATATAGGCATTGAAAAAAAATTCACTCCATCCTAATACCTAACTTGAGGTAAATAGCTAAAATAATCAATGTTTTGTAAGAATTAAAAAATTCTATTCCCGACTTCTTATTTTTCAAGTAGTGTTTTTCCCAGGGAAAGAAGTGTCTAAATTTAAATATCAACCGCGCAGATTGCGGACGAGAGATGGGAGTTGGAACGTGGCTGCAGCCGATGGTAGAAAGGGTGGATCATGTAGATTCTGATTAATCATTTGTAAATTACGTTAATGGGTGTTTATTTTATGATTTTTCACAGTTTTAAGAATGAACAATAATATATAATTGTTGTTTTTATCAAAAGATGCCTGCGTGTTCATTCCGCCACCTTCACAATTTTAATTTTGTATTTTTCAGTCCGACTCAATTTAACAGCCGGGAAGAAAGTGAGCTCCTCTCACAGCACACCTCTCACAGCACTCTCCACAGCACACCAATTTATCTAACATTCGATGACACCGCCCTACATCTTTGATCCACAAAAATATTATATATAATTAGACGCAAAGGATGCCGAATAATTGCAAATAATTGAAAATTCTAACTCTTATTTCTCGCCGATAATGTTCGTCCCAAGATTTCGCCTCACGTTTAAGACAAATTGCGTTTTTACATACGGCACGAATTCGCATCATGAATTTCTGGACATTCTTAGTTACAAAATTTTGGCTTTGAGGCGATTTTTGAAAATAATTAAAAATTATATTATTATTTTTTTCCCCGTAAACTTTCAATAAAAGATCCATATCTCTCATTTATAACCAAATTGTAATTCTTACAGCCAGTATTCACGTTGTAAATCTCCAGATAAACGGATAGACGCATATGATTGGACGGGTTTCAGTAATGTACTTGTTAAGGAAAACTAGAGAAACGCAAATAAGCATGAATAACATAATAAAACAGCATACAGCTGTTTCGAAGATAGGCTGGATCCATTTCTTCAGTGCAAGAGAATCAACAAACCCGAAATCCAAAAGAGGAAAGGGCAATATAAATATACGCGTCACTGTGTTATTTGTGGTTATTTATGTTACTCTAGTTTCTCTTATCCTTTGCAAAATCTATTTTATTTATTGAATGTACATGATAGTTGTAATGTATACACATTTGTCAAAGCTATCGATATTTTCACATTTATGGTATTGACTACAGGAAAGAACATAATGGAGCCACATTTTCTATTCCCTACCCTCCTAAGGTCATTTTTTTCCCTTTAACTATTTTTATGCCCTTCAGAATCAAAGTAAATATTTGCATACTTATAGTATAGTCCACGGAACAGAACCTAACTGAGTTTCATTTTCGACTTTTCTTCAGAGGGCTGGTCAAAAACAGAAGAGATGGGATTGGGGGGGGGGGGGGGGGGATCGTCCGTAAGTTCCCCCAGATCGCCCCGGTGAACAATACAGCTGAAATTTTATAATAATCATCCCGGAAAAGAACCTAACTGGGCCATGTTCAATTCAGATGATGCCAAACACCATACATTGTTAACGTTGTTACAACTTCTTTAAGTGTTAGTTTCTCTAACTTCGACAGGCTTAAATACGGCTTTCAACGTATATTTAATAACGAGTATACGACTGTCCTTACTTATATTATTCTCCAGTACTCTCTGTAAGTAATGATGTTCAGGCTCCAGTGAACAATAACTGATTCTGCCATGAATAGAAATAACAAGATGAATCTTATATCGACTACGAGAACCTATCGATTTTCGTCTCATTATCTGCAGCTACAAACGTGCGTTTAAATATTCCTATGTCTAGTTCATTTTATATGTATTAGTAACTAAAAATGCATAATTTTAAAGACATAAATTTCCAGTCTCTAAGGTTGTCTTCAGGTCTTTAATAAAAGCTTTTTAGCTTAAAATAGTGACACAGATATGTGCAATTAGACAGAAAAATTACCAGAACGCTTTGAATATTTACCGTTCTAAATATCCGAAGAAAACTGTAACTTCCTTTTAACCCAAGGGATCTACTTAGTTCATTTATGACACTGTCTCATTATCATTGTTAGGACAAAAATGAAACACATTCTGAGAAAACACGGTGTTTTAGGCACCAAGTGATTAGCTGCATCGAAAAGACCTCAATAAACAAACATTTGGGTTTTTGAAAGAAATACTTCTAATAATTCCTCCTCAATAGTTGGCAATTGAGGTTTTCATTCTCAAATGAAAATGTTTTGCCATAAAAAAAACTAAAAAATTTTAAATGCATATTTGCTTTATTATGTGCAATTTAATGGATAAATAATATTTGATTTTTTTTCCTTTAAATTTTAACTTTCTCATACTTGTAATTGAGAAAGTATTGTTTTCACGAACATTTCGAATTCGAGATTTCGATGTCAATATATATTTCAAAACCTCTTGAACACGTTTCGAGTATTTTTGGAGTAATGTCAGTCTGTCTGTATCTGTCTGTCAGTATTATGTATGTCTGTGGTCGATTTATTATGTACACAATAGCGACCCAGAATATTAATGGATTTTTAAGAAACTTTGTTATAAAAAATCCTGAACTAGATAGAATTTTTTTAATTTGAACCAAAACTTCGAAATTTAATCGGAATTTCATATTTTTTAACATGGCAGCATTGGACAAAATTTGATATAATTATGTGTAAAAGGGTTTATTTATAGTGGAGATGATGACGAGACTTCATAGTTTCAAACATTGTGAAAAATAGCCGCGATACAATTTTTTTGTTCGTGACGTCATTAGACCCCTTGGATACATTGCCATATATGGTATCAATCGTAAAAAGGACTATTTAAAGTGAAGAGTAACACGCTATAGTTACAGTCATTTGGACCCACAATACCGATTTTTGAAATTTGTTCTTGTAAAATTTAGAAAAATGAATTCGCTCATGAGAAAGACGAGTTGAGCCACATTTCCAGTTAATTTGTCTGTCAAAAATAGTGGATCACGTGACACGACTGTTTTTGACAGACGCATGTTCTTGATCGTTAGCACTGGTGTTCTGTCAGATTTATTCTGAGGACTATTTTTTTTACATAATATTTAACCTTTTTATACTGCTTACTAAAGAAGTATTTATTTTTTAAGAATCACTTATAACATTCACTTATAAGACATCACTTATAAGACATCACTTATAAGACTCATAACATTTTTAAAAACAAAAAGAAGCATAATATCAAAACAAAATAAACATATTTCTTTATTCCGCTGTCGGTAAAATAGGATGTTATGACATAAAATGACCGTGCGTGTTACGTGCAACGATTTACATAAGTACGAAGAAAATCGTCTCAAGCCTTCAAAATGAGCTCAGGTATAAGAATAGAGGATATGAAATCTTTTCGCATCGTGATACACGGCTATCAAGGGATTTTATGTAAAATAGATAGAACCTGCTAGAAAATGAATGCATGCTTTTCCATCGAGTATATTCCTTCATATTGCTATATCTTCAGATTTCGTCGGCATTTCACGCAAGAACACGTAGCAAAATTTGCGTTTAGCTGCATTAACGTTCATAACGTGTTAACATACATTCATTTCCAGACATATAGTCATTATAATTTCACTGTACATGATAATTCTTGACGGAATCATAATGCACAGTGAAATTTCATTTTAACGAATTTAAAGGGACAGCAAGAATAAAAAATGTCCATAAACTTCTGTTTGAATCAACAAGCATGCTGATTACGCAATTGTTAATATTTTCTTTGTAATATTCAGTTAACCTTTTGCTTACGGGTGAGACAGCGTCCATCCCAAACGAAGAACCTCCCAAAAAGACAGGTATTTGACATACCCCATCCCAAACAGTTCGATCTCCTTTTGCAGGCATTGGCGTCCATGGACGTCAATGCCACACTGACACGTTCATGTGATAGGGAAGGAAGAGGGGAGGGGCTTAAATTCCAAATTATATTTATACTGTTTTATTATCTTTGTATTTTACTATTTCCAGAAAAATAGACGACATATGGATTTACATAATTGAGCAAAATTTCATAACGATCTTTTAAATTGAACAATACATTTAAAAATTCGATCTTCTTGATATTTAGAATTTTACCTCACACCCCCTCAATTCTGAAGTAGGGATCCTAAATAACTGGAACGACAAATCCGTCTTGGTGTATTGGGGAAAAAACCAAGCAAACTAAATATTTTTTTAAATGATTTTTATTCTTTATAAAAAAACGTGTTAACACTGCTTCCCAATTTCATACCTCGACTCAGTGACTTAATATTGACGCAAGTATCGAAGTTTATCGATAAAAATCGGAGATCATTCGATTTAAACCGAAAGCACCAGGACGTGATGACAAAGCAAATAGAGAGGGAGGAAGGGTGAAAAATCAAAGAAAAATCTACGGAACTGTACGTACGTAGCCTGGCGCCTTAAGTCATATCGATCGGAAGAGACAGAAGGGGAATAAAAAGATAAAAAAATGAACGCTGAAAAACTGCAAAAAAAAAATGATAGCTTTTTTTGACACCTTGGAATATGTGGTTGGATGTACGAAAGAAAAAGCATTTCGTCTGTCACAATTCATTATGGTAAATCAAAAAGCTTTGAAGGTCTTTCATTCTTTTGAACTATATGTTATTTTTCTTCAATATTTAAATATTATTAAATAGAATGTGTCAAATTTGACGGTTTGTTCATTTTAACTCTTTCAATGATTATACATAACATAATCACAGAACGTGTAAAAGGAAACTTCTTACGTCTTGAAATCGCGGATAAAGTGCAACGATCAGCATCCATGGACTGGTGTCGTACTTATTGGTGTTCTTCACACGAAATAGTCGATAGTTGCGAGAAAATTGTTATTCGCCGAAATTCTGTTTATCCTCTGTGGTAACACAGAAGCGAGTCAAATAGTGTATCCATTTTTGTCTCGGGATTTTCAGGAATGTTGGTCTTTTATTGACATGAACTGTCTATGCCTACGGCAAACCTAACTTGATAATAGAGAGTTGTAGGAAAAATTGTATACCTCCGCTACATTACGTTACATTATAATTAGTCAATGTGCGCATAACGAGCGTATCAACACAAAACAGGGTGATTAGTACACATCGTAATTAAGTTGGTATTACCGCAAATATATAGTTGGCGAACCAGACAGAAGTCGGAAGAGGGGGATATGATAAACGTAAACACTTTGGATGCTTTTCTCCGAACCTAATAGATAAAAATATAATAAATTTATAGATGTTTTGCCGGAAATAAGGTACCTATAATGAATAAACTAAAATAATCAATATTTTAATGAATTTTTGTTTTTCGTAAAACAAAAGTTTTATCTGAGAGCACCTTTATGCTTCACTTGACTTACTTTTATTCAAATTATTTTATAAACTATAAAAGATAGATTTAAACAATACAGGGCGAAACGTTCAGTAGAAATTTAATTTATAGATCAATCATTAGTTTTTATAACATTCGTTATAGTAGTTTTCGAACAATCGTCTTTCCAAGTTGAAGAAGATTGCAAATTCTCCATTTTTAAAGTACGCTAAAAATACTAGCTTTGAACAGTAGGAAAGCCTTTAATAGCCCCGTGAGAAAATATATAAATGGAATTAAAATAAGAGTTAGAATTTTAAGATAAAAATTTTAAGTTAGAATTTTAAGTTTAGAATTTCAAGTTAAGAGTTAAGAATCGAAATAAGAGTTAAAATTTCGATATTACAGCTAGTTATCAACAGTAAGTTCGTAACATATTTGTAAAAAGTGTCTCTTATATAATTCTATTATATACTCGTATATAAAATAGAAAATGTGTACGTATGCCCAAAAGTCTCTAACCATTTTCAGATGGCAGAAATTTGGTGCACAAATCAACTTCGAAAAATCAAAAAATAGAAATTCCGAAAAAAATAATTTTAAGGGCTTTCTGCACGCCAACACATTTAAAATGTATATTAATTAACATACTTCCCGTTGAGATAAAAATTTTAAACTGGGCGCAAAAGTAGATAGATTATTTTGAAAAATTACAATTTGCATTACAGACGTGATGCACAATAAAACATTAGAAATGTGCTCTAATAACAAAAACGTATCTACCACAAATATTTTTAAATTTAATTTTAGTCCTAACTCTGTGCTCTAAATTTAGTGCAAAGCTTATTAGTTTGACACACAATTAAAATGAAAAATTGAAGCTTCGGATAATATGCATTATATGAGTGCTACAAAGAAAAAAATCTGATGTGGGCAACACATGACTTTCCTTATATAATGCAATGAATTTATTACTTTTACAGTTAAAAAAATCTGATGTGGGCAACACATGACTTTCCTTATTATAATGTTATGAATTTACTACTTTTACAGTAAAAAAATAGGTTTTTCTTATAGTAGATACTAATATTCTTTCCAAAATATTAAATTTTCGACAATTAGTCGTCATTTTCATTGATTTAGAGTCATTTTTATCCATTTGGCGAGATTTTCGTTAATTTGGCAGCATTTCAAAAAGTCGCCAAGTTGGCGACATTCCGCCAGATTCGTCGCCAAAATCTCGCCAAGAGTTATGGACGAAGAAATAAGTTATTCTTACAGCAGACAACTGACTATTGCCGTTAAAATATATACATATTACACAAAGTATCTTTTTTCATGAATGGAACGAACTAGATCCACGAGAATGATGTCACCCAATTTATCGCATGGTATTACATATGAAAAGTGAACATGTTTCTCAATAGGAAATATATTTTTTTTTATTTTATATGACTTTTTGATAATTTTTTTTAATAATGTGCAATATCTCGAGAACGGTTCATGTTAGCGTTATAAAATTTATGCCAATCGTTTTCTAATGAAAAATTACATAAGAAATGTCTATTTGCTTAACTGTATTAGTGGTTTTGATTTTTTGACGATTTTTTCAAAATTTCATTCGAAAATTTAGGGGGTTCTGAACATTCGATTGCATATAAAAACAAAAGGCTTCCAGTGTTTACGGATTGTGATTTTTGTACAAAATTTGGCTCGAATCGGTCCATTCGTTCGTCAGTTATCGTCTCCACAGACTCACTGACACACACACACACACACACACATCACTTCAAAAATGTTTGATTCGTGATCAGATATGCTTGAAACGTGCTCTCCCGTCGAAAACTCTAATTCGAATTTTCGACCCCGTCACAATACTTTCCTTATACATTATGTATATAAGGAAAGTAACAAGAAATATTAATCATGCATAAAGTATTGATTATGAAACACTTTCTAACTGCCATGGAATTGTATTTAAGCATCTCTAAAATGCGATACATTCAGTTGTGATGGTTTTTAAATTATGATAGTACTACAATAATTTATTTTACTTAAAAACTTAAAACTATGGAGGTAAAAGTACTTTCTAACTCCATGCTTAAAACGTTATAGAAAAAGGCAATGCTATAAAATCGTCTGATTCCCTATGTAAAACCAATGAATATTTTATTCATATCACCTACATTCCAGTCTCCAGAGTTAAATAATATTGCGCTAAAAAATTCAACAAATCTTATACAACTCATCTTACAGCTTGATTTATTTACATTCTGCATACGCTAAAATTAGGCTTCGCTGTAGCAATAATCAAAATTTGATGATCATTTAAACTAAAAAATATTATAATTCCATTGACGCAGAAAATACGCAAAAATATAGCGTTCTTAGGACGGATGCAATAATAAATATAAATTTAAAAGAACTTTAAAAATCACTCTATGAAAACAATATGGATGCCATAATTTATTTTGAAGTGAGTCATGTGATCTCTTCATATAAAATTGGCGTAATTATTATTTTAATTTTTATTTAAAAACTACCGAATATATTTCGCCCAATTTTTTTATATATTTTATGGGATAATATGTAGAAGTAAAAGATGTAGAAATACTCAATGAGATAGAGACTTGAAATTTTATTCATACTTTTCAATTCTAATGAGCTTTCTAATCAACATTTTATGTAAATTTACTTTACTCACCACACCAAACTAGATGACCAGATACTTCCTCAAACTAAACGTTTGAAATATGGAATAAATTTAAAGCGCACAATTTATTGAGCGTATGTAAACTTTTGGGTAAAGCAAGAACTTGAAATTCGGTAAATATGTACTAAATGGTGTTTGGTAAATTTACATTATAGGACGTTTTACTCTCCAAAGATTTTCAAAACATATTTTTCATTGTAATACATAATTTAAATTCCTCGTAAAGGTATACTGTTTGACAATAGAACTAACTGTTGTAATGGAATATATCCTTTCTAAGTGACATAGAATTTTGTTTTGTTTCCACGATTCCTGTTTTATATACGAATTAAAAAATAACCATAAACTCTGTGGAACAATCTAGGAAAGTCGCACAATAAAAGTTAATAAAACACAATAAAACAGCAAATAAATGTATATTCTAATCGCAAATGAGATTACCATATTCTCAAATCACTGATGTTCTTCCAGTTCCCTTATCAAAATATTATAAACTTAACATACTGGAAAAAACATTATACACTACTTTTAATAGAAAATTCTCAGAAAAACAGAGATATCTGATAAAATACCCGACTATCAACTGCTGGTTGATATTGTTGAATTCTCCAAATGTCGCCAAGTTGGCAATATTTTGGCAAACTGTGTTGCCAAGGTCATGGTCTCAGGCTTCATCGCAATGGCATTTATCAAATAATGTAAATGTTCTTTTTTCCCTTTAAAAGATTTCAGAGTGAGGGAAAATACATATCGTATAATTGCAACAGTACTGCAGGTTGAAGTAAAATGATGCGATTTTTTTTTAATATTTCACGAAGAAGCGATTAGCAATAGAAAAATGCAAAATGCAGTATGTAAAACAAGAACTCCAAAATTTTCTGATTATTCATACGCAAGAACCTTTCCATATCTAGCTGCCACTAGTGCAATCTAAGATTATAGAAAAGACAATATGGGGAGAAATATGCCTTTTTGCGTTCGAAGCTTCATACCACTAAGTCTGCTATTACCATGCAGCGGGTCTTTAGAATAAAATATGAAATATATCATCCTGCTGCGAATCTCGTTCGTAAACAATGCAATAAATTGCAAGAGAGTGGTTGAATCTGTAAAGAAAAGATCCCCGTTTGACTTCATGTGAGTGTCTGCACATTGAATTTTCTTAAATATAGTATAGAGACTATTTCAGTGTCTATTTCAAATAATACAAGTTTCGTATTGTTGTGTTTAATAGTTTATATTCAATGAATGTTTCAATAAATGTTCAATAAATGTTAAATGTCATTTTGACTCACCCTCATTACTTGTCCATAATAGAAGCTGATCGGAGGAAATAGGATAACGCGGGAGAGACGATTAACAGCAGAGTCCCTGGAGTGGCAAGCAGTAATGGACTACGGACAAGAAGCTATTAGGAGGGCTGATTAAATCTATCTTCTGTAATATGTTTTTTAGGTGTGGAGATATTGAATATATATCACTTTTTTATTCGAGAAATATTGCATTTTCTTTGTTTTATTAACAATCTTGACAATATTTAATCTACAAATTTACAAAAGAAATTGTGTAGTAAGTAAACTAAAGAAATTGTTGTTGTTGTTGAAACCCAGACCGTCCGACCTACCAGAAAGGTGTAAGGTAACTGTTTGGACGGTCGGGAAGTGCCACCCAATTTAGACCGGAACCCAGTGGGGGAGGCATCCACAGGGACCGTACCCTCCTTCCCCTACCACCAACCTCTCGGAAGGACTTTCGGACCCACATGTTTAACGTGATCGTACTCCGCATGAACACGGCGGCAGTTTTGGCAGTGGCTGGAATCGAACCCGGGCCTACCGAGTGCAACTCCAGCGCGCTAACCAATGGGCTACCGCGCCCCAACTAAAGAAATTGTGTAACAAGTAAACTAAAATTGTGCAAGACAGAAAGAATGGTTTGTCTGCAACTTTGTAATAAATTGGGTAAATACCAGTCAGATATATACACTCGTCAAAAGTGAAATTGCAACACCATGACGGAATGCATGAGGCCATATGCAAATCACAATACCGGTATAAGAGAGAGTCATATCCAAATAATTAAAAGAACAAACACAGATATGAAAAAGAAACCCGTTTATTCAGTAAAGAATGTGACACGCATAGGAATCTATACAAGCCGCTAAACAGCGAGGCATACTATCGATGAAGCTATTAATGGTTACCTGAGATAATCTTTGCAAGCAGCGTCCACTGCGGCATGCAGTTCGTCTACGGTATGTACCCGTGGTCCCCAGTACACCTGACGTCCGATGAGAACCCACACATGTTCAATGGGAGAAGAGATCTGGCGAAGCTGCGGGCCAGGGAAGGATGTGAATTCCGTTCAGGCTATTGATAGTTCGCCTTGCGGTGTGCAGTGTGACATTGTCTTGCTGGAACACCGTAAAAAAGACGACTTGCACCAGTGGCCGAACCACAGGCATCACAACTTGTGCGACGTACCGGTCCGCCGCCAGATTACCTGCAATGTACAGAGCTGTTAGCTGATCGAATATGATACCTCCCCAAATCATGATGCCCGGTGTGACGTAAACAACACCGGATGCCATTCATTGATCCAGTTGCGATGACGACGACACCATGCCAAACGTGCATCCCTGTGTCGAGTGCTTAATAGCATCCCAGTGGCTGGCCGCCGTGCGCGCAACTGTACTTCATGCAACCTGTTACGAATAGTTTGGGTAAACGCAGGTGCAACCATTTATGCGGCTGCGGTTGAGCTGGTGCAAGCTGTTTCGAATGTCACTTACCGTTGCGAACGTGTCTCGATGAGCCTTTCGGCAAATCTGCCGGTCTGCGCGCTCTGTCGTGCGCCTTGTCGATCCACTACCTATTCGGTGTGTTCTCTGATGCTCCTGTATCCATCGTTTCATACGTCGCTGAATGGCATTCACGTTGTGCCCAACGTATGTGCCAATTCCACGTATTGGCAAACCCACGGTACGCAGCTCCAGGATACGGTCTCGTTCTCCAGCCGATAATTGCTTGTATACAGCTCGCTGACGTCTTCGAAGCATAGTTTCTTCACTTTTTCGAAAGTTTGGCTGCTGATAGCATTTACGAAACGAGCCGTCTACTGATCTTTATCACCCAAAACTGGGTGTCCGTGATCCGATACGTACGAAAACTTAATTATTTGCATATGACTCTCTCTTGTACCGGTACTATGGTTTGCATATAGCTACGTTCATTCCTTCGTGGTGTTTCAATATTACTTTTGACGCGTGTATAAGTCACAGATATGCCAAATTAATATGCCCAGCTGTATAGCACTTTTGTTTCTTTAACTTATACGATGTAATATGCGCTGAGAGAAACCATCTGAATTAATCATCCATGCAAATTACCTGTAACTTGACGAACTGTTGACGTTCTATAAAGCATGGGAATGAGAATAAATAAACAGCCCGCTTAGTAAATGAGCAGAGATGTAAGGGCAAAAGGAAATTATTTTTACCATAACTGTTAATGATAAACTGATGATGATGGCAGATAAAAATTAAAACTACACCCATTAAACATCGAAATTTATCTTTGTGCTGAAAATAAATTATTTAACAAAACTTGAGTAACAATATGTGTTTAAAAATATCATTTGCTAAAGTGTACTTTAAGTAATTAAGTTAATGTACACTACTATTCATTTTTATCGTAGTCACTAGCTAGCGTTCTGTAGATGTATACATTTACTAAGAAATTCTGCAATATATGTGCGAGCAAAAAAGTAAAAGTACGTAAAGAATTTTCTTTAAAAAAAAATTTCGTGTATATATTTTATTGAATATTAATAATTTTTTTTCTGGTAAATTAAAAATATCTATGAAAGCAGATAAATTTAGATATATCTTACTATAAAATTAGGAACTAAACGATTTTAAATTTCTAGAAAAACCATTTCAATACAGAAATAATGAAAATTTTCATACTGCTAAATATACGAGTATTTTGATTTGAAACGTAAAGGCAAAATTTTCCATGGGATTTCATTCACATCCCCATGCAATATTGGACTAAACAAGTATGGCAATTCACCGCTCAGCTCGAGCATCTAAGTGTACGTTAACAACAACACACTTAGTGCTCAGATCTAAGATAGATTTGTGAGTGGTACTCTCCCCGTAAATTTTAATATCTGCTGTCATCTAACAATTCAAAATATCTGAAAGTTTTGCTAAAACGCCACTGCTTTCAGCGCCGATTATCATTTCTCGTTCAAAGTCTACCAGATCGTAATCTTTACACACTGAAAAAATTGGTTAAAACACTAAAAAAAAACTTTGATGTGGGCAACACATGACTTTCCTTATATAATGTAATGAATTTCTACTTTTACAGTAAAAAAATAGGTTTTTCTTATAGTAAATACTAATATTCTTTCTAAGATAATGAATTTTCGACAATTAGTCGTCATTTTCATTGATTTAGCGTCATTTTCATCCATTTGGCGAGATTTTCGTTAATTTGGCAATATTTCAAAAAGTCGCCAAGTTGGCGACATTCTGCTAAATTCGTCGCCAAAATCTCGCCAAGCGTTATGGACGAAGAAATAAGTTGCTCTTACAGCAGATAAATGACTATTGACGTTCAAATACAAAAGTATTACTCAAAGTATATTTTTTCATGAATGGAACGAGCTAGATCCACGAGAATGATGTCACCCAATTTATCGCATGGTATTACATATGAAAAATGAACATGTTTCTCAATAGG
Organism: Amaurobius ferox; assembly: GCA_951213105.1. Lineage (NCBI taxonomy): Eukaryota > Metazoa > Arthropoda > Arachnida > Araneae > Amaurobiidae > Amaurobius > Amaurobius ferox. The sequence goes on along the minus strand of OX578140.1, from coordinate 39,766,014 downwards.
AAATATTTTTTTTATTATTTTATATGACTTTTTATAATTTTTTTGAAAAATGTGCAATATCTCGAGAACGGTCCATGTTAGCGTTCTAAAATTTATGTCAATCGTTTTCTAATAAAAAATTACATAAGAAATGTCTATTTACGTAACTTTATTAGTGGTTTTGATTTTTTGACGATTTTTTCAGAATTTTATTCGAAAATTTAGGGGGGCTCTGAACATTCGATTACGTATAGAAACAAAAGGCTTCCAGTGTTTACGGATTGTGATTTTTGTACCAAATTTGGTTTGAATCGGTCTATTCGTTCGTCAGTTATCGTCTCCACAGACTCTTTGACACGCACACACACACACATATACTTTCACACACACACACAGACATCACTTCAAAAATGTTTGATTCGTGATCAGGGATGCTTGAAACGTGCTCTCCCGTCGAAAACTCGATTTCGAATTTTCGACCCCGTCACAATACTTTCCTTATACATTATGTATATAAGGAAAGTAACTAGGTTTACTACCACTAGAATTACACTTTTAAACAGGTAAATTTCCAGTTACGCACTTAAAAGGGTAACTATATCTATATGAATGTGTTATTTTAAACTTTTATATGATAATTGCATGGAATAATGGGTATACATGTTGCTTTATGCCGAAAAGACAATCACAAATCATTTTAAGTGTCTGTTTACCTGATACGCACTTGTTTAAATGCCTATTAGAGCCTTTTAAGAGGGACCCAATTAAGTAGGTAAAGAAGTGCGTAAAGTGGACATATCATGCTACCTCTTTACCTGTTTAAAACGATCTTTTCAGCGTAAAATAAAATATACCCATTATTCCGTGCAATTGTCATATTAATGAATAAATTAACCATGCAAATATAGTATATGTATATATAGCTACCTTTTTAAATGTGTAACTGCTGGAAATTTACACACACATATAAAAAGGTAACCATATATATATATATATATATACATACACCGACAAAATCGTATCGAATTTTGCATTCACGTGTAAAAAATTCTATGTCGATACTTTAACACAATGCTATAAGGATAGTGCCATGTATACCTTAATTCCTAGCAACGAATCAATCATCACTAATAGAATAAAAGCACTGTATAAAAGAATCGGTATGGATATTAAATCAGTAAAATTTCCATACTTGATCCTTATTCCCAAGTTACACAAAAAACCAGTCAAGTTCCGTACTGTAACAGTGGGATGCGGATCGTACCTGGAACAAGCAAATAAAAAACTTCTGAAATTACTCCAATATGTTATAACTGATATTAAGAAGCAAAACTCCATAATGTTAAAAAACGGACAGGAATTGATAGACCGACTGAAATTTTGCCATAAAGATTTGAACTTCAGAAGCTACGATTTCCGGGATCTGTTTAATAACATCGATTTAACAAACCTACAAATGATCTTGAAAGAATTACATGAGGAATATAATTTAAAACCATATATAACTCTCAGAAGATATTTGGATTTGATTGAGTTAGTATTGAATGAAAACATACTATATGACGGTACGCATTACTACAAACAGGTCAAAGGCATACCCATGGGTGGTGCATGCTCATCAATATTGGCGGATATTTATCTATCCAAATATGAAAGAGGAACCCATATATTATCGGAAATACCTTATTTCCGTTATGTTGACGATGTGATATTAGGGGGTTATGCAAACACCCCTGACATAGATTTTGCATTCTACCCAAGGGAATTAGACTTAATTGAAAACCCGATCAATGAGGATGGATCGACAGACTTCCTGGACTTGTCAATAAGAAAACACCAACAGTATGGAATTTATACAACCATACACGACAAGAGAAATTCATACAATATCAAAATTAATAATATTATTGATTGGAATTCAAACCTCACTAAAAATATATTCAGCAATATTATTGTCGGTTACTTCAGAAGAAACAGAAACTACAGTACTTTTAAAAAAGACTGCATTCATGAATGTAATAAAATAATAAATGATGCATTAAAAAGAAATTACCCTAGATATTTTTTACAACATTATTACTATTCCTTTTTCAAAGAAAGAAATTGTACATTGTTTGATTCTAAATGAGAATTCTTAATCATATATATTTTCATATCTGCGATCCTATCATCATGAAGTCTTTTCGCGCATGTGCGACTTTCCCTTATAAAATGTTGTGTTTTCATGCTGGATAGTAAGGTGTATCTCTTCCATGCTTGGTTCCATCTTTGCTCTTTTGTCCGTTCGGGTGCTTCTGTCTTTGCACATGTGGGAGATTGACCATTGAGTTACATTGGTGCCGTGAGCGTTGCCCGGGTCGTAAAAGCTGCTTTAAGCGGGAAAGGGGTGTCGCAATCCACCCCTGCCATTCTATGCAAATCATATGGTCACTCCTGTTCTCGCTTATTTTTTCTTCTTGTTTATATCCTTATATATATATATATATATATATATATATATATATATTTCAAAACTTGAGTCCTGAAATTCATAACTTTCAAACACATTGAGATAATGTGTTTAAAAGTTTCATTCTAGTGGCAGTAAACCCACTCTAACATTTCTAACTTTTCTTATTGGTTATAGCATTGAGATAATGCGCAGATAGATACTAACAATAAATCCTGTACTTTCAATAATTATTTCAAAAAGCTATTCTCATCGTCTGATTCTGTTAATTTTATCTACATTGACATCAGTTTCTTTCATTACCATATCCCCGATCGTCCTAAGTTGTTAAAATGACAAGTGTTTTAGAGACTGCTATTTAATGATAACTTACTAGTAAAAAGGTAGGTGCAATCTTTTGTAATCTCATTGCCGTCTTTCAAATCTCATTTACTTATCGTTCTTTGGAAAATAAATGTCATTAGAATGCTCTTGACACATCTCAAGTAAAAAAAATAGAAGTCGAAGTCGATGTTCAAGTCAATCTATTTAATATAATTCTACAATCAGTTATATTTCCTTGGAGCTTCTTGGTAAATGTTTTTGTGTGCTTACCTGACCAAGCCTCTTTATTGAGCTCAGTTCCCAGCTATACGCTTCAGACTGAGCTTTGCAGTCTTCTTTGCCCTCACGCTACAGTGAACTCAAGCTTAAACAAACATACGTCTGAACTATTATATCGTTATTTCATTTCACAGAACCACAGGTCACATCTTATTTTGAAAATTGACCCAAGTGGTGGCTAAAGGAGATCAACAAGTTTATTATGTTACGAGCCTTTATTTTGATATCATGACAGTAATCTTCCTGTCTAAAGTATTTGTAAAATACTTTGCTGACCCAAACGATAATTGAACCACAGATATTCGAACTGGCAAGCCAACGCTCTACCGTCAAGCTACTGGAACAAATTACATCCTCTTATCGTCGAAATGAACTCCGCATTCCTCTCCCACTAATATCAGATTGACGTGCAACTTGATAATCTGACTGATCACCTCCTTGCATTTTACGTCAGTTTAGCCGCCTGATATTTTTTACCCAGATTAGTGTCCTGCGTGATTGTTGGCGCCGAGTTCGAAATCGGCGCCTAATATGAGTCCACTGAATCCGAATTAATCGTACTAAGCTCCCTTTCGAACCCCCAACATGATTGAACTATCTTGCAGGGCTGATTCCTTCAGGTGCCTTTGTAAAACACGTTGCTGTCCTAACTTGAAACCGAACAACGAATCTTCGTGCTGCCCAGCCGATGCTTTACCGTTCAGCTACTGGAACGGAATTGCAAACATTTATCATCGAAATTATCTCTGCATATCATATTCAAAAACACTTTGGGAACTGCTCATCAATCCTTGTGTGTCACTATGCTTTCTAACAAGTAAAACTCATTAAACACATATTTACTTTTATTTTGTGCATATTGTCATCACTGATACTATTAGACTGCTGATGAACAACTAATTGGATATTGATGGCAAAGTGTGCACTTTTATAAACCAGTAAGTGCATTTATCAAACAGCAATTTTGTTTGAAGAAACTTATGTTGACTAATCACTGTACAAGCAACTCTAAATTGATTAGCCAGTCGTCATTTCTTAAAAGATAAGTAAAATTATAGTTAGAGTTTTTGCAACACCATAATGTTTCACAATATAAATATTTAACTGGTGAATTGGTGGCAGGGATATTTCTACCTTAGCCTTTCACTTTAGCTTTCTTAACTATATTTGCTTTTTCAGCTTTCTTAACATTTTAGCTTTCTTAACTTTCTTAAACCTCGTTTCTATGCATACAAATTCCATTTGGTACATAGTCTGGGATAACGTTCTGAATAAATGTCAGATCTGAATCTGTTTGAGATTTGTCTTAGATATTTTCTTAGATTGTTTGAGATTTACTTAGATTGAGCATAGTCTTTAATAGAATTCTGTACAAAACAAAATCTGACAAAACATGCGGAGGAATTCACCCAAGTGAGCCATAGAAAGAGAGAGTATGTTGCATCTTCGATGAAAATATGCATGCACAGGTAAGCTTTGTATGCAAGATCAGAAGCAGAAGTAAAATGCTTCGTCCTCTATATATCTACTACTAAAATTATCTACTACAAAATTATAGAAATATTGCAGTAGGTACGGTGAATTAAATTTTGAACGTTTTAACTCGTGCAATGCTTGAAACATTGCTTCAATCATTATCCTAATCATAAATGAATGAAAACTCACTTTTGAAGTGGCCCACTAGAAAAATTAAACCGCCAATGGCGATCGTAGTATTGTAGTCTACTACATGACTAAACTTAACGTATCACAAATATTTTATATACTCTTTATACGAATCTAAATGCAACCATGTGTAACAGAACAATAAGATTTCCTTACTGGGCTGGTGCCCGTTGAGAAGTGTAATCTAAATAAATAAATAAATTTATCCTGTACAAATCCACAAGAAATATTCTACATTTGTCAAAAGAAATGTTCTACATTTCCATGCTTTACAAAACCATACAGACAACACTTAGCTCCGTCTGAGGCACTTTCTTCCCAGAAGACGTGAATGACAACTCAAGAGAGGTCTCGAGGGGCCTGGTAGTCTACGAAACTCGCATACTTTTAGCTCAGTATAAGTTCTTATCGTTTCCTCATCATTTATTATTTTACTGTCTGGCTTCTTCCGTTTCTCACGCTCCCATATTGAAGCGATATATCCTCAAATATTATGTAAGGGATTAATACAGGATTACTTTATTTAACGTTGCATCGCAGAAGCAAGCCAAAGAAAAATATATTAATGTTATTTTTCGTTCTCAAGAGGCTTTTCATTGGGAGCTTATACAGATGATAGAATCTGTTCTGCGTTGCTTACATTGCTTACACAATTATCAAAGGAAAACAGATTAAAGGGAAGAAAGAAGATTAATAGAAAAATTTCCGTACAAATCAGAGAAGTGAGGTATCAAAGGGCCGCAGGCGATAAATACAAATTAGGAACAGGACTCATTAAATGACATTTATAGTGTGGCAATATTGTAAATAGTAATTTTAGTAAGATAGGTCTATGCTTATTGTTCAATGGAATTTAAGAAAAATAGCAAATAACTGCCATATTTCGCAGTAGATAATATTAATTTATAACAGCAAATTCATGCATTCTTTTATTAATAAGTATACAAACGCTATTCCGCTGCGCGAGTAGGAATGACAAAATTGGAATAAATTATGAATAATCATTTTTGTTTTTAGTTTTATGTTTTTGTACAGTCGAATTGCATATATTTTATGTACATTAGTATAAGTTACGTCATTGTGAATTCAGTTGTATATGTTTATTACATCTTTGCATTTCTGTCAGTATTTTCTCGGGATAAATTTTGAGTTTAAATAAAAGAGGACGAGGTTTGCTAACGATAAATAAACACACTTTACTATATGACAATATAACAAATTTCAAGTAGTCTAGAGCATCAATAGAGTCACTATACCCCCCCCCCCCTCCCCAGGAACCCATTTCATTTTGAAGAAATGATATATTGAGAAATGGAAAACAAAATATTTGGTTAACGCTCTCCCTCCCAGAACTTTTATCTGTCGACGCTACTGTAAAGCACTGTTTCAGTCTTGGTTTTGCTCACACTTGGATTCAATCTGTTTTCAGTGACAGGATACAAAAAAATTATAAATGCATAAAAAGTAGGGTCAATTGTTATATGGCTGATTCATCAGTGAATCAAGAACTAGAAAAATAAATATATTAACGCAAAGGCAGCTGAACCAGAAACATAAGATAGCTCGTAAAGAAGAACATAACAAAAGAAACACTGGCTGCTGAGACATATTTTTAAGTTGAATTGATCCTATATATTTTTTATTTTATAAAAACACTTCACCTTATTCTGATAAAAAGACATACTTCTTGATATGTGATCTGGCTTGTAATTTTAGTTCTTGACTGGGTGCAATGTATAAGACGTGCAATATGGCGCTATGAAGAAATACTAGTAGTGTCCAATTTAGATTGATTTTATGCACTAAGTAGATGAAGATAATTATCACCAAATTTTAATGACCAGAATGTGTGCGAAAATGAAAAATGAATTTAATTACTTCAGTACAGCAGCTCTTTTCTGCCATTGAATAGATATATAGATATATCCAAAATTAATTTTTGTCAACTTACTTCTAAACCTGGGTTAGTTGATTTATTCGCACCATGAGTATATATATATATATATATATATATATATATATATATATATATATATATTACTTGTGTAAAATTATCATGATTTGCTGCTAAATTTCAGAAATATATATATCTAAATATCCTTTCAAACTAAAATTTTCCAAAAATTTTAAATAGTAAAATTACAAGAAAAAAAAAGTGCAAATGCAAAGGTAGTCAACAACTCCTGGTCTTCCCTACTTCACCTTCCAAATAATTCATAGTATATGCTTAGAGAAATTATTGTAACGTGGCTGAAAATTCGATAACACATTTTCGATAGATTTGCACTTTTTAAGCATCTTATAAAGTACTTGTCTTATTTTTAGCAGAACAGAATTTTAAAATCAAATCAGAGCAATATATTCAATATGTTCTTTTTTAATCACACAAAACCTCGAGAATGATTTTTTAAAACTTTGATGTCACACAATGTATTCCATATTCAAACTTTTCTTGAATCACGATAATTGTCTGACATGTTTTCTATCTTTCCAGATCCTGCAGAAGCCCCTCCATTGACTCAAAAAGCTGAATACTTGCACATTTATAGTATCGACCATTGGAAATACCCTAACCTGTCTAATGTTAACGTAGTCATCCGGTGAATTAGAGGGCTATATATTTGCTCACTTGTAGCATCGGCCGCTGAGCCAAAACTAGTCGGATTTTTTATTTTTCTCCCAAATCGAAAATCCCGCTTCCGTTAGATACAAATTAGTGCACGAATTGGGGGAGGAGGGGTAAAGTATTTCAGAAATCTACCCAAGCCCCACCGGGGACATAAGAGGCTGAAACTCTACACATGGGATAGAACCTAACTGGGCAAATATTCCATTGAGGCAGCTGTTTTCCATGCTAAGCACCAAACATTGGAAAATAAAATAAAACTACAACTATTTTATGAGTGTTTGTTTTCCTATCTTTAACAGACTTTAACACTACTTTTTAAAAAAAAATAGTGTTCCCATAAAAAACAATATTAATCGACAAATGTGAGAAAACCGCATTCTACCCCCCCCCCCCCACACACACACACACACACACACACACCATCCTCTCATTTCCGAGTGCTCAGAAATCTGTTTTACGCAAATAGCAAATACCTCAGACAGCCTTTCCAAGCAAAACGGAGATTGCCCATACCATACATATAATATACCTACACCACAGAAACGGAAACATAAAAAAATACATTGTCTTTTTCCCATCTGAAGCAGATTTTCATTGACATCCTGTGAATGGTAAATTCTATTCCGCGTGGCAGATGTAATTATCGGAAGAAATTGGATCAAAGGGGAGAAGATTAACACTAAGTTCCTGGATAGTGCTGAGTAGGGAGTTTGTAAAAAGTCGTAAAAAAGGAATCACTAACTATTACGATGGTTAATTATATATATGTCTACTGTTATAAATTCGCGCGGTGTGCAGATACTGAAAAATCCGATAAAGTTTTAGTTTTAAAAAATATTTCCTAGTTCTGTTTACAACACTTAGCTTTGAGAACATCTAGGATTGTGTTCTTATTGAAGGCTTCTGGACAGCATCCATGGCCACTTTTATACTTATCATGCGCGCAGCAGCATGGAATAGCCAATTCATGTAATGGCAATAAGAAAAATTGTTATGTACACTATTTTTTGAACTTCTAAGGAACCTCCAATCATCAGTTCTTCCACGCAGCTAATTTCAAATTACTTAAAGATTGATTTCGGCCTGCACGAGGCTACAATTACCACTCTCAAATCCACAAAATCCGCCTATAGGGTGTGTTCCAAGTTACAAGGGAGAGTTTGCACTACATATAACAGCACCCATGGATTGATTTCACGCCAATTATGCCCGCGTCAGCAAATTTTATTATTACCATTGCAGATATCCACTTAATAGCACGGAATAGCCGATAAGTGCAAAATCGATACATAAATACTGACGTGCAAATGAAGTGATCCTAACTTTGGAAACACCCCCTTTGGCGGGTTCTGGGAACAGTTATATAAAAATTCTTACGGAATGTCCATTATTTACTTTTGCAAAATGACCTGTAAGAATTGATTGTTGCATTTTCTCACCAGCTTCTCTTTAATCTGTTTTCCATCTAACATATTATTTTCGTCCATTAAGCTAATGTTTACTTTCATTGCAAAACATAGAAAAGATTAAGGCAAAACACAGAAAAGCGTATTATAATTTAACAAAAAATTAGGTTAAAAGACTTCATGAATTTATATTTTTGAGAATCCTTAAATACGGATATACCTTTTTTTAACCATCTCTGTGAATATATATCCAGGAAATTTATCGATTCAAGTAAAATTTTACAAAATTATATCAATCGGGAAAAATAAGAATTAGTTATGTTGATTTTCATGGATTTCGAATGCTTGAAAATGTGTTTTTAAAATTTTTTAATACATGAAAGAAACATTATGGTAAAAGTATTAACAATCTGTTGAAAAATGCATATGCTGTGTAATCAAACTTAAATTCATTTTCTCTACCCTAAGCCATTGAGTTTAATTACACAAACGGAGACTATTTTTCTTATTTTCCTTTCCGGATTTTCCTTCAACGGACACTATTGGGTTCTTTGAAAAGAACCAATTTAAGCAGGTAAACAAGTGATTAAAATGAACATCTCATGTTACCTTTTACCCATATAAAACCCTTTTTTCAGCACAAGATAAAATGCACCCATTATTTCGTGCAATTATTATTTTTCATGTAACAGAGTAAACTAACACGTTTATATAGACATAGTTACTTTTTCCTTTCCCTACAATACATGGCAATGTATGAAGAAAGTATTGGAATCGTGTCGAATATCGAAACCCGATTTTCCAACTGATCTAAAAGTTTTCGGATCTTTAGAACACGAAAACCATTTTTAGCGTGACGCCCGTGTATGTGTATGCGTGTATGCAACATAGTATATATCCAATGTAGCTGAAGAACTTATTGACCCAATTTCATGAAATTGGATAGATAAATCAATTGTGGGTTACTCTGGTGCTGATTGGATTTCTTTACTGTTCGGGAAAAAAAAACTTGCATGTTTTGCAAAAATGCTCAAATCGCCACAACCTAAACGAAGAAAGATTAATCATGCACAAAGCATTGATTATGAAACACTTTCCAACTCCAATGCAATTTTATTTAAACATCTCTAAAATGCGATGCATTCCTCGGTAATATTTTTAAAATTATCACAATACTACGTTAATTTATTATATTTGAAAACTTTAAACTTCATCGAAAAAAATGAACTTCATTCAAATGACGACATTGAAATATAAATTGCCTGGTTTAAACAGCTCTGAAATGCGATACATTCCTCGGTAATATTTTTAAAATTATAATAATACTACAATAATTTATCATATTTGAAAACTTCATAGAAAACAAATGAACTTTATTCAAATGACGTCATCGAAATATAAATCGCCTGGCTCTTTATATAAAAGCAGCATTTCATTCATAAACTTTTTTTCAATCCTTTCATTCATCACAATACTATAATAATTTATTTTATTTAAAAACTTAAAACCATGGAGGTTCAAATAATTTAACTCTATGCTTAAAACTTCATCGAAATAATCGTCTGCTTCTCTATGTAAAATCAATCAATGTTTTATTCATATCAGCTATATTGCAGACTCCATGAGCTAAATAATTTTGCGTTAAAGAAATGCATAATTCTTATACAACTCAATCTACATCTTTTGGTGTTTACATTCTCCGCAAGTGAATATTAGGCTTCATTGTAGAAATAATCAAAGTTCGATGATCATTTAAACTCAAATATATTGTAATTGCGTTGTTTCAGTATGTAGATGCTCAGAAATTAAGCAAAAATAAAGCGGTTTTAGGACGGATACAACGCTAAATATGAATTAAAAAGAACTTCAAAAATCACGATTTTGTCGCAAGACGGATGCCACATTTTATTTTGAAGTGGGTCACGTGATCTCTTCATATAATGGTCACGTGATCTCTTCATATAATGGTCACGTGATCTCTTCATATAATGGTGTAATTGTTATTTTAATTTTTATTTAAAATACTACTGAAAATATTTTTCTAAAATCTCTTTTATATATTTTATGTGATAATTTGAATATTTCCTAAAACTTTCGAAGCAATTTATGAATTTTAAATTCGCTTAAAAAATGTTTGAAAAATTAGGTCCCATAGGGTTCAATATATTTCATTTTTTAACCCGGGTTTAATCCAAAACTAATTGGATGATGTTATTCATTTATATTCCCATAGATCCCACAGACCGTCTGAACAAAATACGAAAATTTCATTTTGATAAAGTCATTTTTACGGCAGTTGCCAACGAACAGACAGACAGACTGAATGAACAAAGTCATAAGCACTTTTCAGCTGTGTTGTGAAGTGTTAATAAAAGACTAACGTATGCTCAAATGTAACAATTAAATGTCTGTTATATATGTAATTTTTAAAGATTAAAAGAATAACCTACAGTTTACTTATCTATCAAATTTTGTGAAATTTGGCCAAATAGATTTTCAGCTAAAGTGGATACATATACAGCACAAATAGCCAGAAGCGCACGCACAGACGTTACTCTAAAAATAGTTTTTTAGAGTTCTAGAGTGCTCGAAGCGTGTAGTTCCGTTGAAAACTCGAGATGCCATTTTTGACACGATACCAATATGTTCCCAATTATTTCTATGTACTGCAGTGGAAGTAAAAATATTAGAGATTTAGTTAAGGGATACTGAAGATTACTCAATATTGATATATGCAAGTTTCGTTAATAATGGAATAGCTAAGTCAATGGCTGCACAGTTGGTTCAACAACTCCTCTGATCCCAGTGTTACCGATGCCTCTGACTGTATGTAGGTAACAGTAAGCATGTATGTATGCGTCAAAAAGGTAGGGAAAAGTATAAAACAAAAATTTAAATTGTAGAGCATACACATATTGACTACCACTTTGCAATATACTATTTTAGTCACCTTGGACTACATATAAGTGTTTTACTATGCACTAACGCATCAAGCCCCTTTTAATAGCATGATGTAGTCAGTAATGTAAAAATGTATCAATGTATCTGAATAGAAGTTTTGTTAATTGTAAATAGTATGTACAATAAAAATGGTGTATTTGAAGCAATTGTAAACATCGTGAGCTGTAAAATTCTATTCCATATGTATGATATAATAAATGTGATTTGTGTATGCAAGAAAAGTGAAGTTCACCTTCAGTTCATCCCACCTTAGAACGTTGAATACTATAACAGGTCAGCTGTTAGCTTGTGGTGAATTGTATACATTAATGGAATTTCTATACCGGGTGGTTTTAGAAAGAATGTCCAATAGGAATAAAAAAATATCAACATTTGACCTCAAAAGTAAAGTGAAATAGTAAAAATAACCAGCGAATAGAGGACATTTTTGCTATGATGGTTGCGTTCTTGTTAAAGCTAGTTCCATAAAAATGTGAATTTCATTTTTTTTTATACGGTTCCCTAATAAAATACGTAAAGTAATAAAATTTGCCCCGCACTTTATTAAGACGAAAAATATTTACCCGGTAACTTTTCCAGAAAAATTCCCCGAGATATTCGAATTATTATTATTAGGTATTTTTCGTTCTATTGCAAGGGACCAGTAATCAATAAATTGTCAAAAATTAAATGGGAGTAAATTTCACTTGACTGCTATCCTGTTTTATATAAGTTTGTGGATGTCCCCAGTATTTACTTTCAGAGAAAGTTAAATAGTCACACTTGCAGTTCAGTTGAAATGGACAATAAGTCGAAGGAATTCAATTATCGCTATTCGAACGGAATTTCCATCAAATGCGCGACGGAAATCTTACGAATCGAATATTTTTTATTGAGGGGCCATATAAAAATTAATATTTTAAAAATTAAATCAGTTCCCGAAAAGTGCAAATGTTATAGCTAGGGGGTGTGACAGCCCGGTAATTAGTCTGTGGAGATTTCACTTGCACGACCTCAGTTCGATTCTCGCCTTTGCCCAGACTGCTCCCACGTTTACTCGAAGTACGGGCACGTTAAACTTGTGGGTCCGTAAATCCTTCCAAAACGATGGTAATAGGGGGAGGAGGGTACGGATGCCGACCCTACTGGGTTCCGGTTTCAATTGGGTGGCACTTCCTGAACATCTAATCAGATATCTGACACCTTTGTGTAGCCTGGGAACACCGCGTGCTGTTGGCACATTTCGGGCGCGGTTGCCCAGTGGTTTGTGCGCTGGATTTGCACGCTGCTACAACTGCCGCCGTATTCATGCGGAGTACGATCACGTTAAGCATGTGGGTCCCAAAGTCCTTCCGAGAGATTGGTGGTAGGGTAAGGAGGGTACGGTCCGTGTGGATGCCTCCCCCACTGGGTTCCGGTCTTTATTGGGTGGCACTTCCCGGCCGTCCAAACGGTTACCTTACACCTTTCTGGTAGGTCAGACGGTCTGCGTCTCAACAACAACAGCACCTTTGGGTAGGTCTGACGGTCTGGATCGAAGTAAAAGAAGAACTACCATAGCTAAATTTTCCTCTGTTTGCTGATTATTTGTCATATTTCACTTCGCTTCTACGGCCAATCGTTGATTTTATATTTCTTTCAGACATTCTTCGTGAAACCTTACTAAATTAGACAAAGTGCGAATATAAAAGTATCTGCTTCTCTGTTACTGAATCATTATTACCCATTCTAGTCTGTTTTCTGTAAGAATGGATGGCTGCCATTTTCTTAAGGGTCTCCTTAATCGGTTTCCCTACAAACAGGTCCTTTTCTTTCCATTAGTCTCATTTTTATCTACAGTAATTGTCTTGTGATACGTCAGAATGTTTTTTTTCTTCATTTCCTGTTCGTATTTTGATTATACCGGCATACTCTTTAGAGAGCACCGGAGATAGACATGGCAAGAAGTATTTAGAAGAAAAAACGCGAATGCACTAAATTGCTATTGTAAAATTTAAATTTAAATCTATAAAAATAAAATTGAAAAACCTGTCTATTTGTTTATTCGTCTCATCATCACGGGAAAACGAAGAGATAGAATTTTATGAAATTTCGATGGATAACTTAGGTAGGTTCCTAATAAAAATTTAGGCTTTATTTGTCCTTCTGTCTCTCTTCGTGTCCCGTCTGATTTTAATTCCATTTATAAATAGCTCCCTTTTGTATCGGTAAAGTATTGGAATCGTGTCCAAAATCGAAACTCGATATTTCGACATACTATCTACATGTTTCGAGCACTCAAGAACACGAACAATTTTCAATGTAACGTCTGTGTGTGTGTCTGTGCAATGTATATATCCACTCAATCTAAAAAACTAATGTACCAAATTTAACAAAACTTGGTGAATAAGTCACGTATAGGTTACTCTGGGACTGATTATATTTTGGTTTGATTCTGAAAAAAAATCCTGCCTTTTTTTCTGCAAAATTGCACGCAAAAAACGTATCTATTAACTCTAACTGAAAAACTAATTGGCCAAATTTTACAAAATTTCGTAGATGAGTCAAATGTGTGATACCCTGGTGCTGATTCGATGTTGGAAAGATTCGGAAAGAAAAAAAAACTGCTTTTCTTGCAAAATGACTCGTAAAAATTGTTGTAAAAATCTGAAATAAAAGATTACGCATATTCAAATGTATCAATTATATGCTTGTTTCATACACAATTTTTATAAATGAACAGAGTAAGACCAACCCCATAGCTTTAGGACTAAACGCTTTCGAGGTATTTTAGTTTTTCCGTATTTTGCCACGCGCCTTTGAAAATACTTTCAGTCGCCAAGTGAAAAACGAAAATTGAAATAAAACTGCAAATTCAGTGTCATTTCAAATAATTATGTGCGTTATTTAGCACAATTAAACTCAATTTAATAAATTGTAAAAGAAAGAAAGAGGAATGAATTTGAATCTGTAGGAAAAGTCATATGCTGCCCGCATCAGAAAATTTTCCTTTTAGATTTAGTGAAATAAAATGAACAAATATCGGCTAACGGATAACCTGTTATCTGAAATCATTATTGAATATAAATCCTAATATTATCAAATCCATCTGCTTCTGAAAGGTTTAGTATTCAATTCTTTGAAATAATCTTATATTGCGCCTAAGTATTGTCAATAGACTGTTTGTTGTGAATGAAATTTTTAAATCTCTCTTCTTTTCCAGCATTTATTGTGCAGAACAACTGTTTTCGACAAGCTTCAGCGGGAGAAACACGCTCTTTCGCATCCTTAAGCTTCTTTACTTTGTGTACTTAAAACATTTCTACTGTGAAGCGCTACTGGTAGACATCCTCCAATTCTTCTTCAGAGAATAACAAGAAGGGGCGAAAATAAATGAGACCTGCGATCGATTTTGTATTACCCGTAGATCATATTTCTCTTGGGATTTATGAAAAGGAAGGAGATTCTTTAGATTTCAGGTTTTCTGTTCTGGAGCTTTTTCGCATGTCCTCGTAATAAATTATGCGTTATTATCTGATACAGCGAAGATACTGCAGGAGCCTGAATACCTGAGCGGTCATTGAAAAACCCGGGTTCGATTCCAGGTACCAGCCGATTGTAATTCGTAATTAAAATGAAATCTAACGGTATTTAAAATTCAGAAGTAGTACACTATTGAAACATTAATTAAAGTAGCCATCTGCCATAATAGCCGACAGTCATTGTCAAAACGGGTAGCGCTGTAATACAAAGATATTCTTGCACAGTATTCTTGCACAATTTGACTCCTTCAGCTATCTCAAATAATTTTTACCTTTCTTACAATACACGAATACTTAAAAAAACGAAATATATCGAAAACGGTGTGCCCTAGTGTCATGGAGTTGGTCCTATTTTTTCCACCGTCAAATGGACATATTAAACAGGCATTTAATCGATACATTTGAGCATACATAGTCTTAAACTTTCAGATTTTGGTGATTCTTGCGGTCATTCAACAAAAAAAGCAGGTTCTGTCTCCGAATCATACCAAAATCTAATCAGCACCAAGGTCACCTACAAGTGGCTTATCTACCAAATTTTGTGAAATTTGCTCTATTAGTTTTTAGCTAGAGTGGATATACATTGCATAGAGAGACACACAGACACACGTTACGCTAAAAATGTTTTTTCTGGTCAACGTCTATTCTATATCCGTCGAAAACTCAAGTTGCGATTTTGAACATGATTTCAATACTTTCCCTATACACTACCATACATTACATGGTAATACTGTAATAAAATGTAAATTATTATATGTAATATTATAAAATTAGAAACTGATTATAATTTAAAATAAATTATTAAATATACTAAAATGAAAACAAATGCCTACTGATAATTGATAAGGAAACTTTTCTACCACTTTCTTAAAAAAATAAAGAAAAAGAAGATATTGTTAAACCTCTCAATAAGTAAAGCATAAAACGTTTGGAATAAATATTGCATTCCGTTTTTAATTTAATTAAAATGACAAAAAGAAAACAAAAAAGATCAATTATGCATAAATCATTGAATATGAAACACTTTCCAACTGAAATGCAATTTTATTTAAACATCTCTAAAATGCGATACATTCAGCGGTGAAATTTTTAAAATTATCATAACACTACAATAATTTATTATACTTGAAAACTTCATCGAAAAAAAATGAACTTTATTCAAATAAGGTCATCGAAATGTAAATTGCCTGGCTCTCTATATAAAAGAAGTGAATATTTCATTCATAAACTTTTTTTTATTCCTTTCATTCAGCGGGGATATTTTTAAAATTATCACAATACTACAACAACTTAATTTACTTGAAAACGTAAAATCATGGAAGTAAAATTACTTTCTAACTCCATGTTTAAAACTCCATCTGAAAAACTATAATATGGAATTTTCTGCTTCTCTATGTAAAATCAATGAATGTTTCATTCATATAAGCTATATTACAGACTCCAGAGAAAAATAATTTTGCGTTAAAGAAATTCAGCAATTCTTATACAACTCATTTTACAGCTTGATGTGTTTACATTCTTCATACGTGAAAGTTAGGCTTCGTTGTAGAAATGATCAAAGTTTGATGATTACTTAAACTCCAAAATATTGTAATTGCATTGGCGAAGTATATAGATGCATAGAAAAAAAAAGCGGTTTTAAGACAGCTGCAACACCAAATATAAATTAAAAAGAACTTTAAAAATCACGATTTTGACACAAGATGGATGCCATATTTTATTTTGAAGTGGGTCACGTGATCTCTTCATATAATGGATGTAATTATTATTTTAATTTTTATTTAAAAAACTACTGAATTTATTTTTCTGAAATTTCTTTTATATATTTTAAGTGATAATTTGAATATTTCCTAAAACTTTCGAAGCAATTTGTGAATTTTAAATTCGCTTAAAAAATGTTTGAAAAATTAGGTCCCATAGAGTTCAATGTATTTCATTTTTTAACCCGGGTTCAATCCAAAACTAATTGAATGATATTATTAATTTATATTCCCATAGGTCCCACAGACCGTCTGAACAACATACTAAAATTTCATTTTGATAAAGTCATTTTTACTGCAGTTGCTAACGGACAGAAAGACAGACAGAAAGACGGACAGAAAGACGGACAGACAGACAGACAGGCTGAATGAAAAAAGTCATAAGCACTTTTAAACTATGTTGTAAAGTGTTAATAAAAGTCTAACGTATGTTCAAATGTAACAATTAAATGCCTGTTATATACGTAATTTTTAAAGATTAAGAGAATAATCCACAATTTACTTATCTATCAAATTTTGTGAAATTTGACCAATTAGATTTTCAGCTGGAGTGGCTACATATATTGCACAAACAGCCAGAGGAGCACGCACAGACGTTAGTCTAAAAATAGTTTTTTAGAGTTCTAGAGTGCTCGAAGCGTGTAGTTCCGTTTAATACTCGAGATGTCATTTTTTACACGATACCAATATGTTCACAATTATTTTCATGTACTGTAGCGAAAGTAAAAATATTAGAGATTTAGTTAAGGGGTGCTAAAGATTACTCAATATTGATATATTCTAGTTTCGTTAATAATGGAATAGTGGAATAGCTAAGCACATAAGCATAGCTAAGCCATAACTAGCACTGGGATCAGAGAGAGAGAAGTTGGATCAACAACTCCTCTGATCCTAGTGTAAAAAATATGAATGCCATATTTTATTTTGAAGTGGGCCACGTGATTTTTTCATTTAATATGGATTCAATTATTTTAAATTTTATTTAAAAAACTACCGAACATATTTTGCTGAAATTTTTTTTATATATTTTATGGGATAATTTGAATATTTCCTAAAATTTTCGAAGCAATTTGTGACTTAAAATTCGCTTAAAAATATTTGAAAAACGTTTTTTATAGACAGACAGACAAACAGAATGAACAAAGTCATAAACACTTTTCAAATATGTTGTAAAGTGTTGAAAAACAGAAGTGGAAAAATTTCTAGAAAAACGTAGTGGAATTTTTTCCGACCCATATCTCTAGCCATAATACATGATAATGTATAGGGAAAGTACTGGAATTGCGTCGAAAACCGGAATTCAAGTTTTTGACGGTTCTACACATTTTACAACCTCTAGAACACAAATATACTATTTTTTTTAAGATTTACTGTTACATATATTCACGAAAATACCACTTTTATACGATTAAAACATTTTACTCTACGGAAATAATCAAAAGTGACTAACAAAACGAAAATCGTAAGATAACTGTTGAGGGGTATTCCCCATATAAAAGTTCTTACTCCAAAAATTCCAGCACTATTAAATTCCTTCAAAATTTTAAATTTTGACAAAAAATCTACGGAAAAAATGACAAAAAATCATGATGTAAACAAACACACAAACCGAGAGATGACAGTAATTAGTTTTATGGATTTCAATAATCCAATTTGTATTTGTCTATAACAAATTTGATACCATTTTAAACGTGTTTCTATTCATAGACTTTCCATTTACGTGTCACAATATGCAAATCAAAATTTCTTTTAATGTGAAAACAAAAAATCCTAATGTATAATCAAACAAAAAATACACTGAGCCAATGCGAGTATTTGCTTTCATGTGAGAGCGCAACAAGGGATTAACTCCCAAAAAGAACTGCCCAATAAATCCTAGCGATTCGCAAATTAAATTTGCCTCTTTTCGGCATCAAAAAAGCAAATAATTAGGAAATAACAAAAATGAGCAACGTACGTTCGCGGTACTTATAGCAACATAAACCCGAGGTAAATAGCTCGTAAAATATCTGCAAATAAGTTCAATTATATATGCTTAAAAGGGAGATAAATGCATCTGATAAAACTTCTGTTTAAGTGGAGAATATACCCGTTATGAAAAAATAGAAATATATAGCAATTAAGTTTGCTAGGAAAAAACAAAAGTCAACAAAACAAAATAAACTTCTTAGATGATACTGTAATTTTTTCGGTTGACATTAGTCGCGTGTATTTAGTGTATTTCGTAGATTAAATTAAGAAGCAGTTTTTGCTTTACATTGCATACTTAAAGAGAAAGCATTGCAATGCGGTCAGAAATGGGACTGCGAGATTTTGAGAGATTTACACTTTGAGAGTGATTATGAATACGAATAAACTATTTTAAAAGGGTGTCTGCATGTGGACACAATTTCGTTTGATCAAATTTATCAAAGCGAACACTTTGTGAGTGCTTTTACCTCTAATAAATTTACCCCCACACCCCGTTTCTCTACACTGTCTTTATTCACACCTCATGGAATCTCGAGAACGAACCCGTCAAAAATGGTGAGCAACTTTTTGCTCAACATCTTTGGCGGGCTCGTTCTCAGATCACGTAGAGCTGATGTCGGCACATAGTTTAATCTCACAAAACATTTTCATCTATAAAACTTTCACGTTATAACTTTATGTCATTTACGTAAGTCATAACTATGTTTTTGCCCTGTTCATGCATTTTATTTGCGAATTATGGTTCAGTATCTTCAGATGAAATGCTCTCCTCATTCTAACGAGTCTGATTCGAGTCAGTCGACAGTCTAGTCGACAGTTGAATACTACTTACAGGGTATTAACATAAATTACGTAAGAAAATGAACTAAAATATAAAAAATAAATGGTGTGAAAAAAATCTTTCTATGTCAAAGGATTAGATTAAAGTGCATACGAGTATTGTTTATTTTAGCATTTCTGAATAGGACAGCCATTCGTCTATAACC
Organism: Amaurobius ferox; assembly: GCA_951213105.1. Classification (NCBI taxonomy): domain Eukaryota; kingdom Metazoa; phylum Arthropoda; class Arachnida; order Araneae; family Amaurobiidae; genus Amaurobius; species Amaurobius ferox. The sequence goes on along the minus strand of OX578140.1, from coordinate 39,746,105 downwards.
ATATTATATCAAATAACAGATTTCTGTAATACTTTTATTGTATATTCCTAAACATTATACAATACTCTACAACTTTTTAATTGGATTTTTTCGTCTATCTTGCTTTGTGGCCGAATTCGTTATACTAGCTTTTGAAAATTTCTGCTAAAGGCGCTGTACTCACGTTTATTCAATCGAGCATGATCAATTTACTATGGATAGATCCAACGTGTACGCTCATTGACTTTTCTTTTTAAATTTATTAGGATGCTTAAAGATCCCTGTATATACCGGTCATTTTCTAATTTTGCCACTTTTAATTTATTAAAAATTTTGTCCTGGTGTTGAAAACTTAAACTATCTGTTCTTCTTCTTAAACCAGTTCTATGTTCAAATTAACATAAATAACAATTTTCGATTCAATGTATTGATTAAAGACTAATTAAAAACTGAATAAGTATGATGATACTACTATACAGCGAATACCTCTCATTAATCCCAGGGAGTATAGTTTTAAAGGGCCCAAATAAAATTTGTAAAGTAAGTATTATGAAATAATATGTGATAATAAGAGCAAGTCAAAATTTCGAGAAATAGGCAGAATTTGATCAATCATTTTCACTATCATCACTATTCACGCATCAATCATTTTCACTATATTCCAGTGGCGTCGCCAAATGGGGGACGCCAATACCTACAAAGGGGGATCGAACTGTTTGGGATAGGGTATGTAAAATACCTGTCATTTTAGGAGGTTCTTCGTTTGGGATTGACGTTGTTCCACCAGTAAGCAAAGGTTAAAGTGAAGGGTAACACGCTTAACTATAATCATTTAGATCCACGATAAGGTTTTTTAAAATGTCCTTGTAAAATTTGAACTTAAAAATCTACTTAAAAATAGATTTTGCTACGAGAAAGTGAGTTGAGCCACACTCCACTAATTTTTAACACTTTACAACAAAGTTGAAAAGTGTTTATGACTTTGTTCATTCTGTCTGTCTGTCTGTCTGTCTGTCTGTCTGTCCGTTAGCACGATAACTGCCGTAAAAATGAGTTTATCAAAATGAAATTTTAGTATGTTGTTCAGACGGTCTGTAGGACCTATGGGAATATAAATAAATAATATCACCCAATTAGTTTTTTATTGAACCCGGGTTGAAAAAATGAAATACATTGAACCCTATGGGACCTAATTTTTCAAACATTTTTTAAGTAAATTTAAAATTCACGAATTGCTTCGAAATTTTTAGGAAATATTCACATTATCCCATAGAATATATAAAAAAAAATTCAGTAAAATATGTTAAGTAGTTTTTTAATTAAAAAAATTATTTAATATAGGGAAAAAAACAAATTCAATTAAATTCTGACTTTGGGATATCTTCCAGAAAGAAAAGAGAGAGATATTATATAATAAATATCTCTCCATTTGTTTAAACGTTTTGCATATGGGAGTGGCTTCATATTTTAAAATAAATTTGGTAGATAACAATTTTTCATTTTTTTAAAATTTTATATAACTCTTCATGATAAATTTAATTGATGGCATTTTAAATGCACTTTCCTACGTCCTAGAGAGTTAAAATTTGGTACACAGCTTAAATTTGTTGAACATTTTATTCGACAAAAATTTGATGGATCTTTAAATATAGATCATACATTTTTTTCGAAATGGCCTGAAAATAATCCCCGTTCACTTCTATAAATCATTGGTGTAATATTGTTAAAAATTCTGATGTGGACAGCACATGTCTTTCTCTGCAGACTCATATTCGTTCTCTTTATTTATTCAATGATAATTTGAGTTTATCTGCACAACATAAGTATTTTAAATGACATTGAATTTACACGTTAAACTTAAATTTGGTTCTCATTTGGTAGCTGAACTTATTGTCAAAGGTGGCGTAGCGAAAACGCGAAAAAACTAGAATATCTCAAGAACGGCTAGTCCTAGAGTAATGGGGTTAGTCTTATTCTTTTTGTTGTCAAAAATAACATATAAAGTAGGAATTTAATTGATATAATTGAGCACACGTAGTCTTATTTTTATATATAACGATTTTTGCTGGCCATTTCGCAAAAATAGCCCGTTCCTTTTTCCCGAATCTTAGTAGAATAACCTACAAATGATTTATATACAAAATTTTGTTAAATTTGGTATATAAATCACTTGTAGGTTATTGAAATATTATACTCCAAATTTTGTTAAATTTGGTTCATTAGTTTTTAGCTAGAGTGGATAAAGGCAATTTCTGCGGCCATTTCGCAAAGAAGGCAGATTCTTTTATTACGAATCGTACTATAATCTAATGAACATCAGGATTTCAGACAAAAAACATACCTACCAAATTGTATGAAATTCGGTCCATTAGTTTTTCAATTAGAGTGGATGTAATATCCACACAGACACACAGAAACATACACAGATACACCCTTACACACACAGACGTCTTCCTAAAAGTAGTTTTTTCGTGTTCTAGAAGTCCCAAAACGTGTAGATCCTTTGAAAATTCGAGTTCCGATCTTCGGCACGATTCCAATACTTTGAGTACATACACATACACATATATATTATCTGTGTATTATCTGTGTATCTAAATTCCGTGCCTATGCAATTACAATAGTTGTGATTTTAAATGATCCCTAAACTTTTATTATTTCTTCAAGGAAGCCTAATTTTAACATATGCAGAATGCAAATATCTCAAGCGATTGTAAGATGAATTACATAAGAATTGCTGAATTTTTTTCACACAAAATTATTTAGCTCTGGAGTCTGGAATACAAGTTATATGAATGAAATATTCATTGATTTTGCATAAAGAATCAGATGATTTATATTTCGATACAGTTTTAAATATTTAAGTATAATAAATTACTGTAGTACTGTGATAATGTAAAAGATATTACCACTGAATGAATCACATTTTAGAAATTTTTAAATGAAATTACATTTCAGTTGGAAAGTGTTTCATAATCAATGCTTATGCATGATTGATCTTTCTTGTTTTTTCTGGCGGCGCTGCTGCTGCTATAACCACATAGTAATAAAGCAATATAGCTTTGTCAAACAGTCTTATTTCTAACTAGCAGCATACCCGTTCTTCGTACGGAGTATATAATATAAATAAACTTAAAATTCACAATCATGTGCAAATTCCTATAGTATACTAAATGATATGTTTAATCAAAATATTCTGTTAAAATATTTAATACAATGCTCCTAAAAAGAAACCTAAGGATCTCTGTTCTCACTATACAAAATTATCTTCACGGGTAGATCTGAAGAATAAAATATCCAAATAAAGTAAGCAAATTTATAAAAAGTATGGAATTGAATCAATATATGCAAAATAATAGCGTATTGTATGGGACCCGTACTACTTATATGCGCGAATATTAGAAAATATAACCTGTATTAGTAGATTACATATATAAATTGAAAATATCAATAAATACGTAATCTTTAAACCAGTAGGCAGTAATTAATTCCAATATGTGCCCAAATGAAAGTGCTAAAATTTTATGGGAAGATAAACCCGTACTACTTATAATGTCATAGATTAGAAGATATGTCCTAGTGTTAGTAAAAGATTACCCGTATTATAATATTTAGTTTGAAAAAAATTTTCCAATATATAACAGATTACTTAATAAATTAAAAATATCAATAATCCCCGTGATCTTCATACTGGAAGGCTTGATTCCAATATATGCCAATATACATGTACTACTTATATTCTCTTACATTAGAAGATATACCCGTGCTTTTGTAGAAGATTACTCGTACAACGTACAATATATGAGTTTCAACAATTTTTGCCGCAATAAAACAATGCCATAAGAAATTGAAAATATTAATAATCTCTGAATCAATAATCCCCGAAAACATCAATAATAATAATGTTTAAACATGAAGATCGTAATTGATATTATCCAGTCAAAAATACGATGGCAATGAAATTTATTTGATATACATATCTTCATCATTAAAATCGGAAAAGATTTAATAAAAATCTTCTTCCTCATAAACACATTAAATTTAAATCCGTTGTTAAGCGACATGTTATGATTTGCTTCAAATAAATTGGTGGTCAAAATATCGTCTGAATATCTCTAATGAAGGTTTGGCCACATTTAAAAAAATCGCCAAATTTATCGCCAAGTGGGACTGTAGAACTGACAGTTCCACTTGGCGATGAATTGACGAACCATCATCAAAATATTATCCCCTAAAAAAACCACAATTTCGTTTATTTAGGGCAATTTATCAATTTCAAAATATTTTTATTGATTTATAAATATTTTTATCAATTTGGTGACATTTTAAAAATTCGATAAATGGGATACTAAGTAGGGCGGTTGGACTGACAGACAAATGCTAACGAAACACCATTTCAGTACTTTCTTTTAACAAAACAAAATAAAATTCATTGATTTACTTCATTTTTATCAATTTGGGGACATTTCAATCAATTTGGCAACTTTTAAGAAATTTGCCAAGTTAGCGATATCCAGCCAAATTCGTAGCTCTAACTTCGCAGATCTGAATAAAATATCGTGATCAAGTTTGTATATACTAAATGAAAACACTAAAATATTATTAGAAGTTATACCCATTCTACTCTTTTTCTGTTTAAACAATTGGATAAATGAATTTATTGGGTAAACAGAATATAAGTTTATTAGCTAAACACAATATATAAGCTTAAAACCTCTTTGCTAAAATACATGAAAGTGATGTATGCAGTTCGCAATTAATATAATTAAAAAAAATCAAACCGTTCATTTATAAGATATATTTTAATATCCATTTATTTATTATTCAAATCGAAAAAATAATAATAATAATTAACAAACACATTTAATTCCGTTCCTTTGCCGAGCAACATGATATAAGATAGAATCTTCCTCATAAAATACGAAATTAAATAACCATTTTAATTTCTTTATACTTCTAATCGTTGAGTAAAAGCTTGTGAAATTGTGAAATATAAAACATGGAGGTAGATTTTTCCATTTAAATTCATGTTTCAAACAATTCATGCTTTCAGATAGTGACTATTTAATGCAAAAATCCTGCATCAAACTCAAAAATAAAGTTTTAATTCCCTTTGACGTTTTAAACAAACGATTTTTATCCTTTCTGTTTGGATAAACCACGGAGTTGGAGAGTAGAACTCCTATAAAAAAAAAGTTCCGTTTTTCATTAATATCTCGACAACCCCTGGTCTTAGAAACTCGAAACTTGGGCAAAATTTATGGGGGGATATTTCAAGGCCACCCACAAAATTTCATTAAATTCGGTTCTGCCGTTCTCTCGTTATGATGAGACAAACGAAAGTTTCGTTTTTTACTAATATCTCGAGAACCACTGGTCGTAGAAATTCCAACCATTGACTAAATTTTAAGTGGGGCTATTTCTAGGCTACCCACAAAATTTCATCAAATTCGGTTCAGCCGTTCTCGCGTGATGGTGTGACAAACAGACAGACAGACAGACAGACAGACAGATTTTCATTTTTATTTATATAGATTAGAATCATCTACCATTAAAAATATGCAAAACTATATTTTTATTCAGAGCTTTTAGTCTTATTTGAGATATTAAAGTCGTTTTGCTGTACAAATTTAAAAAAATTAGAACGTAAAGTTGTCCTTCAAAGTGAAAATACAGTAGAACTTCGGGATATTGATTTTATAATACAGGAATGACATTTCACAGACTATAAATATTTTCCAGCGAACTAAGGTCAAGACATCAAAGAACGCTAGGACATTTCTCATGTTTTATTAATGATGCAAAAGGAAATTTGGCAGGCGGGCGATCGGGATATTGGCTACAATGTAGCAAAAATATAAATAATAAATTATATATCATGTATTAAAAAATCGCAAAATCTGTAAAAATTGAATCATATCAAAATGTTAATATCTACTGCTTATTTTCTTTTATATATTCTTAAAATATTGGCGACGTGCAAATTTGAATGCAGCCAAGCAAGGGGTAACGGTTTTCTTTTTAAAAAATTGTTAGTGACAAAATACTTGCCATACTGCGGTTTTTAAGACTTTTCTTTTGTCCTTGAAACATCTATTTCCCAGGAAATCTCTTACAGACATAACTCAGATAACGACTAATTTAGATTCAGCCTCAAATTCAGGAAGAGAATAGAGGACTCGCTAAAGATTTTCGTTTCGGAATTAAAAATTTTCATTTCGTTTAAAACATATTTCTCAAGATTGGCATATATATATATATAGCAAATAAAAGTATGAAGGAAAATATAGGAATCAAGCCAACGGGGAAGCATAAATGGCCGAGGGGGATTGTGACCCCTCGTTCCCGGTTATAGCATGCTATTACACCTAGGTAACACTCCCGGAACCAAATACTTTGCCGAAACTTGACCTCCGAAATGGTGTCGAGCACAAGACACTGACCGTGGAAGTGAGTACAAAACTTAAGAATCGAAGAAAAGTCCGAAGTACAAAACCGAAGTAAAACACATAATGAAAAAGGCCAAGAGTCGTTAACAAAGGAGAGTGCAATCCATATATAGCATTATACTACCCACTAGGGTGCGCTATCAGCAAGTTCCGTGAAGGTGAATCGTACAGTTACCATCATAGGTGTGTACAAGTTATATCCTTAAAATAAGCGTTTTTTACATCGTTGTATATAGTATTATAATAATGTCGAAGGAAATTTGCGGGATAATGTTTCTTTTTCGCCTCTTGCATTATTCTTCTGTCATTTTCAGTTCGATCTTTTTTGAAGGTATGGATTCTTTGATTGCGTATCAGATGATTGACTATAATATTACGTAATATATTTTTACTCAAATTTGAGTTCCAATCGATTACGTGATTGATGCTGGTCTTGAAAGTATTTCTCTTGTCGTATAAAATGGTATATAAACAATTGTTTTTATCGTAAAGGATACTAATATCCAGGAAATCAACTTGATTTTTATTTTCCATGTGTGTTTCTATGAGATCCAAGTTATCAGGGTAGAAACTGAAGTCAAATTCAGGCATTTGTTCGTATTGGCCCACAAGTATGTCATCCACGAAACGAAAGTATGGTATTTCATTTAATATGCGAGTGCCTTCCTCGTATTTATTCAGGTAGATGTCTGCAAGGAGTGAAGAACATCCTCCCCCCATTGGAATGCCTTTGACTTGCTGATAATAGTTGGTCCCGTTAAATAGTATACTTTCGAACAGAACGATCCTGATCATGGCTTTATATTTACTTAATATAATATATTCCTGTAATTCATAAATCTCATAAATCTCTAATAAAATAATAAGAAGATCATCAAGGTCAATATTATTAAAAAGATCTTTAAAATCGTAACTTCGGAAATTCATACGATCAGGGAAGAATTTGAGTTTGTCGAGTACTTCATAACTATTATTTACTATAATGGAACATTTATGCTTGATTTTTGTCATGACATGCTTCAGCAGAGCTAATAGTTTAGAATTAGCTATAGTCAGATAAGTCTTGAAACCGACAGTTACGGGACGGAATTTTACAGGGGTTTTATGAAGCTTCGGAATCAGGATGAGGTAAGGAAATTTAACTTGTTTTAAATCATAATCAATCCGTTTATATAAGGCCTTGATTTTATTTTCTATAGTACGGCCTGTAAGGTGTAATTTTGTATACATAAGTTCATCTTGATAATGATTACAAAGAACATCCACGTAATATTTGATGCATGTAAGTGTATAATTAGAAGCGACTTTGTCGGTATAAGTTATTACATAATCGTTGCAATATTTATTCAAAATGTCTTCTTTGATCTTGCTTTGATTTTTGTCAGTACGTTGATTTTTATCAATACGTAAGCCATGATATTGAAAATTGAAAAACCCCGTAATATTAAATTTCCATTCTTCAAATGCGTCCAATGGTACACTATATTTCACGGCCATCCTATATATAAAATCATTAAGATCCTTCTTGAAATTATTTACTACATTTGCAAATTCTTGAATACGGAATTTTGTTCCAAGTTGCAAAATAGACTTCATGTTGGTATCTTGGATGAAATTCAAGTCCCCTGTTATGATGTGTCCATGATGACGATCGGTAAACACGCTGTTTTCGCAATCACATTCACTGGATTTGTACTTTTCTGTATTTTGCCCAATTTGATTGTAGTTGAAAATTTTTCGACCATTCGTCTTCACAAATCTGTAAGCCAATTTAATTTCGATGTTAGGTATGGGCATAAGGTGAGACATGTCTTTCAAGAATGCTTTAAGAGGTATTTGATCATAAGTTTTGTTTCTGAATGTCGTAACGAAATATTGAATTTTGAACGATATTTATAATAAATCATTTTACTTCTTGGTGATTGAGCTAATACGATTACGTGTTTATATCCTTTGAGCTATTGTGACCAAACAAAGTTAAAAAAAGTATAAACTTATTGCATGGTTGTAATGAAAGGATACAATGATTTTTTATGATTACACGTTGATTTGAAATACATGTTAAATGAATCTTGATGCATTATGCTATATACAGGATCGTAACATTTATACACATTACGGACACTTTTTTGTTTTACCACTGGCTGTAACGAAGGTTGCTTTGAAATAGGCTTGAAATAATGCAATATACTAGACATGGTAAGGGTAAAAGGTTGACGATCATACAGCTACCCTCTATCGCTGTATTACCGAGCATATACAGAAATTACTATATAATTGCCAGTCGCTAAAATGTAAATGTGTATTCATCATAAATATAAATTCAATAGTTTATGACTCATATTGAGGAGTGGAAATGATATAAGATTCAGTCCAATTCACATGACAAGACGTATCCAAATTTGTCGGATATCCTGTATATAGCATAATGCATCAAGATTCATTTAACATGTATTTCAAATCAACGTGTAATCATAAAAAAGCATTGTATCCTTTCATTACAACCATGCAATAAGTTTATACTTTTTTTAACTTTGTTTGGTCACAATAGCTCAAGGGATATAAACACGTAATCGTATTAGCTCAATCACCAAGAAGTAAAATGATTTATTATAAATATCGTTCAAAATTCAATATTTCGTTACGACATTCATATACAAAACTTATGATCAAATACCTCTTAAAGCATTCTTGAAAGACATGTCTCACCTTATGCCCATACCTAACATCGAAATTAAATTGGCTTACAGATTTGTTAAGACGAATGGTCGAAAAATTTTCAACTACAATCAAATTGGGCAAAATACAGAAAAGTACAAATCCAGTGAATGTGATTGCGAAAACAGCGTGTTTACCGATCGTCATCATGGACACATCATAACAGGGGACTTGAATTTCATCCAAGATACCAACATGAAGTCTATTTTGCAACTTGGAACAAAATTCCGTATTCAAGAATTTGCAAATGTAGTAAATAATTTCAAGAAGGATCTTAATGATTTTATATATAGGATGGCCGTGAAATATAGTGTACCATTGGACGCATTTGAAGAATGGAAATTTAATATTACGGGGTTTTTCAATTTTCAATATCATGGCTTACGTATTGATAAAAATCAACGTACTGACAAAAATCAAAGCAAGATCAAAGAAGACATTTTGAATAAATATTGCAACGATTATGTAATAACTTATACCGACAAAGTCGCTTCTAATTATACACTTACATGCATCAAATATTACGTGGATGTTCTTTGTAATCATTATCAAGATGAACTTATGTATACAAAATTACACCTTACAGGCCGTACTATAGAAAATAAAATCAAGGCCTTATATAAACGGATTGATTATGATTTAAAACAAGTTAAATTTCCTTACCTCATCCTGATTCCGAAGCTTCATAAAACCCCTGTAAAATTCCGTCCCGTAACTGTCGGTTTCAAGACTTATCTGACTATAGCTAATTCTAAACTATTAGCTCTGCTGAAGCATGTCATGACAAAAATCAAGCATAAATGTTCCATTATAGTAAATAATAGTTATGAAGTACTCGACAAACTCAAATTCTTCCCTGATCGTATGAATTTCCGAAGTTACGATTTTAAAGATCTTTTTAATAATATTGACCTTGATGATCTTCTTATTATTTTATTAGAGATTTATGAGATTTATGAATTACAGGAATATATTATATTAAGTAAATATAAAGCCATGATCAGGATCGTTCTGTTCGAAAGTATACTATTTAACGGGACCAACTATTATCAGCAAGTCAAAGGCATTCCAATGGGGGGAGGATGTTCTTCACTCCTTGCAGACATCTACCTGAATAAATACGAGGAAGGCACTCACATATTAAATGAAATACCATACTTTCGTTTCGTGGATGACATACTTGTGGGCCAATACGAACAAATGCCTGAATTTGACTTCAGTTTCTACCCTGATAACTTGGATCTCATAGAAACACACATGGAAAATAAAAATCAAGTTGATTTTCTGGATATTAGTATCCTTTACGATAAAAACAATTGTTTATATACCATTTTATACGACAAGAGAAATACTTTCAAGACCAGCATCAATCACGTAATCGATTGGAACTCAAATTTGAGTAAAAATATATTACGTAATATTATAGTCAATCATCTGATACGCAATCAAAGAATCCATACCTTCAAAAAAGATCGAACTGAAAATGACAGAAGAATAATGCAAGAGGCGAAAAAGAAACATTATCCCGCAAATTTCCTTCGACATTATTATAATACTATATACAACGATGTAAAAAACGCTTATTTTAAGGATATAACTTGTACACACCTATGATGGTAACTGTACGATTCACCTTCACGGAACTTGCTGATAGCGCACCCTAGTGGTAGTATAATGCTATATATGGATTGCACTCTCCTTTGTTAACGACTCTTGGCCTTTTTCATTATGTGTTTTACTTCGGTTTTGTACTTCGGACTTTTCTTCGATTCTTAAGTTTTGTACTCACTTCCACGGTCAGTGTCTTGTGCTCGACACCATTTCGGAGGTCAAGTTTCGGCAAAGTATTTGGTTCCGGGAGTGTTACCTAGGTGTAATAGCATGCTATAACCGGGAACGAGGGGTCACAATCCCCCTCGGCCATTTATGCTTCCCCGTTGGCTTGATTCCCATATTTTCCTTCATACTTTTATTTGCTATATAACTGCTTTACGTACTTGTGCAGCATTGAGCCATCTACGTTAAGCCTTTTTTCATACTTATGTATGCTTACGTTTTCTTCATCTAATTACTTTTGTATTATATTATATATATATATATATATATATATATATATATATATATATATATATATAGAACTAGAATTTTACACCTATCGCTATTTTTAATTACTTTGAAAAATCCTTGAAATATTAAACAAAACCGACCTCTCTCTAACTTCTACTTACATTCAACTTCTATTTTCGAACAGATTTTATCAGAGTTGTCCACATTTCTCTGCGAAGTCAAATAGCTTGTGAGACCTTAATAGATTGAAAAAAAAAATCCTTGCTTGATATTTTTATTTGCGATTTCATGTCCAAGAAATTTTTCCCATTTCCCACTGAAGTTACAATTCTCAAATATTTCCCGCACCACACATTTTCCTAGGCAGATATTTCATTTTTCTTGATATCTTTGTCAGATGGGAGAAGTTATATCAGATACCACCGAGGGAAATGTTTGAAATATTGAATTTTGATAATCAACTCTATTAAAAGGATGTTTGTATGTGGACACAATATCGTTTGAGCAAATTAATGAAAGACCAGTGCATACGAGTATTGTTTATTTTAGCATTCGTGAATACAACAGCCATTAGTCTATAACCATATTATGTCAAATAAATTTTTATAAGGTTTCTATTGTATATTCCTAATCATTATACAATATTCTACAATTTTTAATTGGCTTTTTTCATCCATCTTGCTTTGTTGACGAATTCGCTATCCTAGCTTTTGAACATTTCTGCTAGAAACGCTGTAATCATGTTTATTCGTTTGGACATTATCACTTTATACTATGTATCGATCAAGCGTGTACGTTCATTGACTTTTCTTTATAAATTTATTGGGATGCTTAAAGATCCTTGTATATACCTGTCCTACCAGTTCCTAATTTCGCCATTTTTAATTTATTACAATTTTTCAGGGTGTTTAAATATAAAACTATTTGTTTTTCATAAATAAGGTTATTAACATAAGTAACAATTTCCGATTCAATGTGGTTATTAAAAACTGTTTAAGAACAGAATAATTAGGGCGGTACTACTATACCGCGAAATTTCTCATCGCACCCTTAGAGCATAATTTTAATGGACTAAATGGAAATTCTGGAATAAGTATTACTAAACTTTAACATGTATTAAATATTTTACATTTGTCTTTTAGGCATTCTCATGCAGATTCATTAAAGTAGTAGTTAATATGGTAATTTACACAACGCAGTATGTTGGTTATTCAAAATTATGTTCCCATTCCACTATACGGTCTCAATAATAATAATTGTAACATTTAATATGTAATTTTCTTTAATGACTGTTCGTAGCTCTGCGACGCGCGGTCGCTAAGCCTATAGTGAATAAGACAGACACACATTGCCTTTTATTATATAGATTCGATGTCAGATCAGCAACCGGCATCATAAATTACACACTTATTTGCTCACCACATGGAGCGTAGAAGAATGTTTTTACAAAAAGAAACCTACTCTGAATATTCCATTTGTGGATTATTTAAATGAACGCGATCCTGCCATACGATTATTAAATACGTCCCCGTTTCCGGAAGTGCTCCTATTTAAGAGCCATACACTTTCCGAGCTATTGGATCATTATTTCATATCTTAAACAAAATAACATTTGCCCCGAGGGCAAAACGCGACCTTACCCCTCAAGGTTTCATCGCCAACTCAGACTAATAACTTTTTTATAAGCGATTGTAGGAATTGATGTTGCTAGTCCCGAGCCAGGCCCGAACTCGGGACCCCGTGCTTACAAGACCGACATTATAAGGTTAGAGTAAAAGCTAGCTTCCGCTCCGAACTTATAATTCGGGTACAGGTTCCTAGCATCTTCGATCGATGTCTTTGGCAGGAGCAGAGTCTCGGCTGCTGCCACACGATCATCATTAGTGGTAGTACGCTCACGCGTGATATAACAAAAAGTAGCTCCAGTACATTCCAATATGAAAATTACATCCGGGTTAACGCTAGAGGCAAAAAAATGTATCACAACTCCTTTGGTTATCCGCACAGACCAAACGTCTCCTAAAGGTCAGGGGCAAACATTTGGCGGCTTATCAGTTTAGAATAAAATTATATATGGAATTTTGAAATGAAAACGATCTTAAACTTTGCCGAATATAATGGAACGAAATGGAATTTTGAAATCGCGTTTCCGAAAAAAAATTTAGACGAAATTAAATAGTAAATGAGGCGGAAGGAGTTCATAACAAATCAATGAAATCATCAAAATGTTATAATTAGATAGTTGACTCAATCACAATATTTTCCTCTTGCATATACAGTGGAGCCCACTGTATTGTGAGCTCGAATGTACAAAACTATCGGTTATTACGATTTTTATTCTGCCACGTTGTATCTACAATACCTTCATAATGTTAAACATATCGCTTAGAGCGAACAATTAGACAGCTGTACATGAGATTTGGCAAAGTTTTTAGTGTGAGTGAGGTAAAGAATTTTGTAGAAAGAAACCAAACTTCCAGGAGCAACAATTACTTTGGTTACAAAGATTCATTTCCAGATATGTTGCGCATAAAAATACCCTCAGATATATTGAAATAGCCTAAATACATGAAAATGCCTACGAATGTTAGATTATGCCATGTTCATTTGCGAACAGAAAAAACTTGTGGTTTTAAGGAGAAATCCAACAATCATCCATTTAAGATCCTGTGTATGGAAATAGTTCATTGTGGAATAGGTCACGAGAAAATATTTTGCCAGGAGATCTTATTTTTGTCGATTATAACGCAAGCGATGATTGTGCTGAAGCAGAAACACAAGAGATCAATAATACCATTATTGCTACAATATGACCAGTCTGCTAAATTCGAAGCCAAAGAAATTGAAATTTATTTAAAAATAAGGGAGATAACTACAAAAATTGCCATGGAAATCCTCCAAAGTTTGCGCAACTATTATGAAGCCTGCGTAAACTGCAGTGACAATTGAGATACAACACGAAAAGTGTTATGCATATGTGTTGCAAATTCAGATGTTCAAAAGTAAGTCACATATTTTCGTCATCGTAGGTAAATGACAGAGCAATACATATCAACCTTACTATAATAATTGTTTGTTTCATAATATGCAGGCAACATTGTTATTGTTAATCTTGTACCTAACCTTTTAACGGTTATTTGGTATACCGGTTATAACGAATAATTTTACCTACCCCACGCAAATCGCTATTTCTTGCTGCACTGCACTATGCATAGTGGGAGAGCAAAAATAGACATCCAAGTTAAAGGGGAAGAAATCCTTAGTAATACCTATATTTGACGGACAGTCTTCTAAATAGTTTTTGTTGCCATAAAAGTATATTTCTTTTTCCCAGAAATTCCATTGTTTGCTACATAATAAAGAAGTGAATTCCCTGAAATCCATATCTCAAAATACAGCTCAAAGCATACGTTGCAGACAAGCTGCATTGCATTGGAAAGATACTTATATAGTGAATTCTCCCCATACAGTATTTACAGAGAATTTTTTACGAAGATACATACCCTTAAAGATATTTATGACATTGTTCCATCTTTTTTAAAACCTCTGTTATCCAAGATAATAGAAAAGGGAAGAGAAATGACTATTGCAGTTGTATTTTTTGAATCCTATATATTTTAAATCAGATGGAGATCAAATATGACATGAGAATGAAAAAAGATATGACGTTCAGGAGTGTATTTAATAATTTTTATATACTAGAAACATATATAATTTATGTTTTTAAAATAGTATCAATTATTTCTTTATTTTTTGTATCTCTGTATATTAAAAAATCGGCCACTGCTGCAATCCGATGGACCCGAAATGGTTAATGAATAGCGTCTTTGTGAATGAGTTGTTTGTCTTTAGACATTTTAAAAATAGTTAAAAATATTAAATTATCAAAATTATAACCACTCACTTTCGAAGACTAAGAATCAATCCGATCATATATCCTTATATGGCTTTCAAGGGTTATAAACTTCGCGCAAACTGTATGTAGGACTCTGAATTCTTCTCGTCAAGTTCCCAGAATAACTTTTGATCTATTTTACTTTCTTTATATTTTCACATAGGATAACTCTTCGAGATAATTGTGCATGAATAAAAAATGTTGTAAGTGTTAAGGGGTCTGGATAAATTTTTGTACCATTTAGACATCAGTCATACACACCACTGCATACATCCTGCAGGATTGAATTGCTTGGCCTCTAATGTAATGAACTCCGGTCAATGTCGGGAATTGAATTGCAGATCTCGGGACTGTCCAGATGGCGTGCCATTGGACTGAGATCCTTGACCTATCATTAAAGTGTAACAATCATGCTACCTAGTTATGCTAATTAATTTGAAATTCATCAATTTTTTAGAAAGAATTTAGGTCAAAATTACAATTATATAATGTACTTACAAGAATTATTTAATCTAAGCTTCAAAAAATGAACTCTGGCAAGACATGATGTAAAAGTTCTTTGCATCTTTGGGAAAAAATGTTTGAAAAGACTTTTTGAGAAAACATAGTTTGAAAACATAGAAAAAATATTTTGAGAAAACATAGTTTCAAACTATAAGGATTGCATAACAAAAATGTATGCCAAAACACACGTCGAATCATCAACACTTTAAACATATAAAGACAACCAAAAATGGTTGCGAATTTGTGTATACGTCAAGGATGGAGATCTTAATTAAATACGTTTAATAATAACCAATTTGTAGTTGTCTTCATATTTTTAAACCATACAGAATGATTAAAATTAACAAAATGAAATGAGTGGGACTTTTGCTAAGAATAGATTATAAAAGAACCCCCAAAACAATATTCATGTCCACACCAATCGGGACAAACCCAGATAAAAACCAAAATTGAGATGCATCGTATCGTTTATGTAGACAAAGGCTTTGAGGTCTTGAATATAAAATTTTGGAAAATAATTGCTTCAAAAGCGACCGCTTGAAAGCAAATTGTGACCTGTGGATGTCGCCCCTACTGGGTTCCGGTCTAAATCCTGTGGCACTGTCCAGGTCGTCCAAACAGATACCTTAGACCTTCGGGTAGGTCGGATGGTCTAGGTCGAACGAAAGAAAGAATACATAATAAAAGTGACACGGCGTAAGGCATTCAGCGACCACCTGCGAGCCATTACACGACCACTACAAGATTTCTCCGAGCTTTTTTCAAAATGAGGCAGATCTAGTTCGCGAAGGTGGCTAGTTATTTATAAATTAAAGCAAAACTAACGATATGATACTCATACCATGATATTTATGAATCCCGATACAACAGATTGATTTGCTATCACATACTTTAACCTAACTTCGAATAATTAATTGTACAAGACGATACGCTTGTTTGCTTTGAACATGTTGTTATTTATTTATTGATAATTGATGATCTTGGTTGATAGCAGATAAGGAACCTCCTATTATTTTATAATCACACAGAGCATTTAGAACACATAAAAATATATAGATTAAAAGTTGTGTATATTATTTTAAGTTAAGAACAGTCAAATCATGGCTAAAATTAATAAATTCACATTTTTCTCTCACCTTTACCTTTTTCCAATGCCTTACGCAAGATAATTTAAGATTTCATATTTACAAAACGTACTTAGAGGACAAAGAGATATGTTTCATTATCATTTTACCATGCGATAAATAATTAATAAGTAGAACAAAAAGCGCCAGAATATCTCTAATACTGATACCACCATGTTAGTAAAACATTTGGTCCTTAGTTGAAAATAAAGCTTCTCCAGGAGAAAATTGCAACATCCATCTTTTGTAGACAGTTTTCTAAAGAAATATCTTACAGTGGTAATAAGATTACATTTCTTCTTCCTAATTATATTTTTACTTATAACAGAGAAGTGAATTTTCCGGAATTCATGTCTTCTTAAAGTTATATTGCTCCGAGCAACTGTTTCAGATATGAGTAGTACTTGCAATAGAACCATAGATTTACTTTCAGAGCTATCTTCCTGTAATGGAGCAATAAAAAAGAACTGCTTACAAGGCTGTTTCTTGAAGTAATTTATAGCAGTGTTCGTTTTCGTTCTATCTCTATATTCACAGTTAGATTCATAGTAAGAGTGTTATGATGGGGTCAAAAATGCCATTTTAATTTTTGACAGATTTATAAATTTTGAGCATCCCCAAATATAAACAGATA
Organism: Amaurobius ferox; assembly: GCA_951213105.1. NCBI lineage: Eukaryota > Metazoa > Arthropoda > Arachnida > Araneae > Amaurobiidae > Amaurobius > Amaurobius ferox. The sequence goes on along the minus strand of OX578140.1, from coordinate 39,728,735 downwards.
GTTTTTTACTTTCCCTGCAATACATGGTAATGTATAGGGAAAGTATTGGAATCATGCCGAAAATCACAACTCGAGTTTTCGACGGATCTACACGTTTCAAGACCTCTAGAATACGAAAAAACCATTTTTAGCGTGACGTCTGTGCGTGTGTCTGTGTGTCTGTCTGTCTGTCTGTCTGTCTGTCTGTCTGTCTGTGTGTCTGTCTGTGTGTCTGTCTGTCTGTCTGTGCAGATTTTGTATCCACTGTAACTAAAAAACTAATCGACCGAATTTCACAAAATTTGGTAGGTAAGTCACTTGTGGGCGGGGCTAGGGCTGATTAGTTTTGGGTACGATTCGGAATAAAAGAACCCGCCTTTTTTTGCGAAATGGCCCGCAAAAGCTTGTATCCACTCTAGCTGAAAAACTAATGAACCGAATTTCACAAAATTCGGTAGATGACTCACGTATAGGTCACTCTGGTGCTGATTAGATTTTGGTACGATTCGGAAAAAAATAACCTGCCTTTTCTTGCAAAACGGCCCGCAAAAATCTTCAAAATCTAAACTAAAGAACTTGGTATACTTAGATATATCCATTAAATGCCCGTTTAATACGTAATGTTTAACGACGAAAAGAATAAGACCAACCCCATTACACTAGGACTAGCCGTTCTCGAGATATTTTAGTTTTTCGTACTTTCCCTACGCCACCTTTGAAAATAAGCCCGGTTACCGAATGAGAACGAAAATTGAATTAAAAGTGAATTACATTTAATAGAAATAAATAGAACGTGGATATAAGTTTGCAGGGAAAGTCATGTGCTGACCACATCAGATTTTTTCTTTTGCGGTGTTGCCTGCGTATACGCGTATATATACGCATATGTATAAATTTTTTCATATGATATGTCTTATACAGCGATTGGGTAAATCGAATGAAATTTGGTACGATTGCTTGATATTAATAACTGGAAATATAATGATTTTTAAGGTCAAACGATGGAGAGTATAACTTTAGAATGCTTTTATTGAAAATTTTTTAATATAACAGTCAAGTTTTTCAAACAAGTAACCATCTCCATTTCTTTCATTAGAAAACGAATAAAAACGAGGAACAACATAAGAATAACGGAATGTTAAATAAAAAATGTCAAAGAGGAATTTAAATAAATTGAATGAATGAAATCATTCTTATGTGTTCATTTCTATGTTATCTATTCTGGTGTTCCTTAAAATTCTGTTTCAGTTCAAATATAATTATTTCATGGGCACTCCATGATTTTATTTTTAGTCACATATTACCAAGAATGTTGAGACAACTAAAATTTATTTTTTACTTTATAGTGCATTTTAATAAAGCCGCGGAAATTTTGAAAAAGTTCTTTTATAAATATTATTTATTAATAATTGATAATTTGGATTGGCAGCGCAGGAGGAGGTCCCAAATTCTTTTGGAACCCCACAGTATATTTAAAATATGTAAAAATACATGCAATGAAAGTTAAGTATGTAATTTTAAGTCAAGGACCGTGAAATGAGACCTGAAATTAATAAATTTATATTTTTTCTCACCTTTGCTTCTTCCTCAATATATTAAATATTTTATATTACCAAAACGTACTTAATTAGAAGACAAATAAATATAATTTATTCGTTTTTGCCAAACAATAAATAATAATTAAGGAAACTAAATGTTTGAAAAGAAACCTAATACCATCATTTTAGTAAAATATTTGACCCTCAGTTAAAAATAAAATAATTCCAGGAGTGAATTGCAACACTTTGCTTTTACAGAAAGATTTCTAAAGAAATATTTTACAACGGTAATAAGATTACATTTCTATTTTCTAATTATATTTTTCGTTATAATAGAAAAGTGAATTTTGTGGAGTTCGTGTCTTCTTAAAGTTATATTGCTCCGAGCAACAGTTTCAGACATGAGTTCTTACATTAGAAACATATACATTACTTTTATAGCTTATCTTCCTGTAATGGAGCAGTAAAAAGGAACTGCTTACAAAGCTTTTTCTTGAAGTCATTTATAGCAATGTTCCATCTTTGTACTTTCCTTACATACATAGTAATAATTCATAACAAAAGGATTAAAAGTATCATGACGGATTCAAAATTTTTAATTTGATTTTTGACGGATTTACAAGTTCTAATAATCCTCAAATATGAATAGAGTTTTCTTTTCCGATAATGCCTATATGCGTAAATACGTATGTGTATAAATTTTTACACATGATATGTATGATTTTAAATACTGGAAACATAGTGATTTTGATCGAGATATAACTTTAGAACGCTCGAAGTGTAACTTTAGAATATCTTTATTGAAAAACCTTTAACATTCAAATGTGTAAAGAAGTAATCAATGTTGTACATTTTATTAGAAAACGAATGTTAATATTTTAAGAGTGACATGAACCGTTCTCGAAACAAGATGCATTTTTCGAATTAATTTCCAAAAATTGAAAATTTTGGTGGTTCGAAGTCGATCAAGATCAATGGGAGTTTTGTATTAATTAGATGCAATATGTTTATCTAATTTGTCCAAATTGCACCTTATTTCCCTCAGATAGTGTAAACGGAGTGAACACATAGTGACTCAAAAACGTTCGAATCAAATTTAGACATATTATTACAAACTATCCTCTGGAATTGTGAGTGTGCTCTCAGGATACAAGAATGAGTCCAAATCTCTGGATAACTAACACGTTTACTCATAAGCACAGGATAAAAAGGAACAGTGAAAAATATACAATAAATCAGCACTTAAACATTCCACCAATTTCACAAAATACCGGATACTATTCTCAGGGGCGTGACAGCTCAGTGGTTAGGGCACGGGTATTGCACTCGGATGACTCAAGTTCGATTCCCGACACTGACCAAACTGTCGCCATTTTCACGCGGAGTACGATCACGTTAAACATGTCCGTAAGTCCTTTCCAGAGGTTAGTGGCAGGGGAAGGAGGACACGGTCCCTGTGAATGCCTCCCCCACTGGGTTCCGGTCTAAATTGGGTGTCACTTTCCGACTGTCATACCTTACACCTTCTGGTAGGTCGGACGGTCTGGGTTGAAGAAGAAGGATACTATTCTCAAAACACTGACGCATCTCACTTCACAAAACAGAGGCTACTATTCTCAAAATAGTGACGAATATCACAGTTAAATGTAGATCGTATCACGTCAACTGCTCTCCAACTGAGTGATGACTCATTTTATAGAATCTACAGAAACTTCTAGAAATCTCTCATATCTCGTAGAATATTCATTATTTTGAGGCATTTCTCGAACCTTCGAAAAGTTGCTAAATGTAGTCAAATTGGCAATAAGTTGCCAAATTTGGCAACCCGCCTTGAACTTTATGCAATGCCAACCCTAGCATATGCCAACCCTAGATTCACGTCATAGGAAAGGTTGCCTGAACGGGTGGCTTTTCCTTCTAATTTTCAAAAGGGACTCTAATGAGAGCGTTTTACACGTTCGTAGCAATACACAAAGTGTCTAAATCCACGCTAAACTAAACTCAATTTCGCATTTTGGACTCCAATAAACTCAATTTCGAATATTGGACTCCAATACAATGCATTATTATATGGATATAACGAAAGTAATATTACGAACTGATGCTATTTGATACGTTTTTAAAAGGTTATAAATGAACCTTTTTTGCAGGATTATAAATGAACATTTTGTTAAAATAGTTAGATTTTGAAAGGATTACTGGTTAATTGTATTTTATCACTTTAAAATTCAGAAATTGTTGTATAAAGCAAATGAAGTTGATTACACCGCAAGTTACCTTCCTTACATAGTATAATGTATAGGAAAAGTATTGTGTTAGTGTGTGTCTCTATGTATATATTTATGTATTTTAGTGGGAGTCTGTGACCGTGATAGTGGATGTGTGTGTCTGTAGATGCGATATCTCACGAACGAATGGAGCGTTTTAAAAATAACTGGGTACAATTACAATAACTAAATACCGAAACTTGACTACTTTGTAAAGCAATCGAATGTTCAAAAGATTCTCCTCCCCATGTTCTGAATCATTAAATTCATTCATTTGAATCATTAAAAAATCAGGACTTTCAATAATAATGAATGAATAATCATTCCATACTTAATTCTTTTAGTAATAAACGAAATAAATAAACTTGAGTAAGCTAGCATGAATCTTTCTCGAGATACTGCATAATTTCTGGTTGAATTTAAACAAAAAATCATTAGAAAATCATATCCTTCGATAATTAAAACTAAGCAATCATAGCACGCGTAATTCTTCATTAGAAAACGAGTTACCCGAACTTTAGAAAGCTAGCATGAACCGTTCTCGAGATATTTTTATTAATAACTTTATAAAAAAATACATAAAATTTAAAGATTAAGTGGTAGGTATCATCAAATATGTACACTTTTCACATACAATTTCATGCAATAAATCAGTGAACATTTTTCTTGCAAATCTAGTTCGTTCCTTTCACGATAGAAGATAACTTTTGTGATAGAATATGCCTAAGAATATGCCAATACGCTTGTTTTTACAGACCTTAATAAAATGTGAATTCTATTTTGTTGAAAATTTTGCACTTGGGTATGAACAAGTGATTCTATTTGAGCCAATAAGTTGGCAAAAACGCCAGATTTCAACTTACATCATGTTAAATCAATATCAAATATATTGGGCTGGAGATTTTGCCCAGCAGTTTTGCGTTGTGAGAGAAATGAAGTTATTGTATTATGTTGTAAACGTCATGTGCTGCCCAAATCAAGATTTATTTTATTTATCAATGAAGAAAACATGTTTAATAAAAATACATGAGACCTAGAAATACTTTAAGTAACATTTAAGATTAATACTTTTAAAGCATTCTTGAATATACATCAACCCTTCTACATTGTGCCTGTGTGTTTATCTGCGAGTTTTGGGTAAGAACATTGGGGAAAAGTTTATCTAAGGGAAATTGCGCGCGATTATTTTCATCGGATAATATCCTATTGATTTTCTAGATGTTAACAAAAACGAATTAGACAAAAGTAGAACTAGCCAACGTATTAACTAGCCACTTTACATATACTATATTTAAAAGTGAATGAAATAAAATATAGAAGGTTAATAATATATATATGTGTGTGTGTGTGTGTGTGTGTGATGAACGCTAATATATGATGAATTTTTACTATATTTTCTTACAGAATTCTTGTATTACATTATGAATGAGATATACTCACCTATGCCAGATGAGTGTTTTACTACGCATATCAGACTTTTTTTCTAAATGAAGTGTATAAGACAAGCAGATATGCAATAGCGACTGCGAATGGAAATTTAGATTTAAAATCCTAAAATCAGTGGGCATAATTATTTAATAGTTATGATAATCCATTCTTGAGAGACTGAGATAACCGAGTGGTTAAGGCGCTGGGATCGCATCCATTAAACCCGGGTTTGATCCTCGAAGCCACCCTATCTTTATGCGAAGTATGGGCACGTTAAATCTGTTGCACCCCCTCCCCATTGGGTCCCGGTCTAAATTGGGTGGCAATTTTCAGACTGTCCAAACGGATATCATACGACTACCTGTGTAGTAAAAAACATCTGATTTATTAGAGTTGTTACTCTTCCACAGGAACATGACATCTTTTGAAAGACTATAGCGAATATTTTTTTTTCCGAAAGAATATATTTGTTTAATTTCAGAAGATGATTTTAACAGCTTAATAGTGAAGTGAGCTTATGAGCGTCACTTCTACTTCCACTTCTGAGACTAGGATTGGAATCGTATCCCAGTTGCTCAATGGTCAGAACACATAGGTTACTCGGTCTGAAGATCCATGGTTCAGTCTTATGTTGGAACAGTGAGACCTTTACTACGACACCTAAACGAATTAACCCTGCAGGTTAAATGCAATGATGACAAGAGTTGTCAAAAGATCCAGTTACAAATTTTTAGTGGAACTTTTTAACATCACAATCACACAGGGTGCTAGCCTTTGTATAAAAGAAAAGCAAAGAATAACGAAAGTGATCGTCCAGATCGGCAGTAACACGCTAATCTTATTTTAGAGGAACGAAATTTTCGGACCCACTTTTACGAGAATATATTGAATCGTGATTCAGTATCTCAAAAGTTAAATTATTGACTAGTCAGTTCGAAAGCCCGTGGTTAGATCCCCTGCTGGTATTTTTACATCCACAATAGAAAACAAAGTATATCGCTCTACAAGCTTACTTGATCCAGTTTCCACTCATCTGATAATGATTTGTGCTTCAAATCCCGATTTAGAAATATATATATTTTTTACATCTATCGCTATTTCAAATTACTTTGAAAATTCCTTAAAAGATTTAAAAAAAACACGACCTCGTTATAACTCCTACTTACATTCAACTTTTATTTTCGAACTGATTTTTATCAGAGCTGTCCACATTTCTTTGAAAAGTCAAATAGCTCATGAAATCTTAATAGATTCCAAAATAATCCCTGCTTGGTATTTTTATTTGAGATTTCATGCTCAGCAAACTTTTCTATGTCCCACTGAAGTTACAATCCTCGAAAATTTCCCGCACCACAGATTTTCCTGAACATATATTTCATATTTCCTGATATCTTTACCTGATAGGAGCAATTGTATGAGATACCACTGAGGGGAAATGTTTGAAGTATTGAATTTGGAGAAAGAAATAACGAAACAGGAGTTTTGGGAAAACCAATTTTTTCCCGTTGCATACACTTAAATTCACCCGAAGGACCATGCATCACTGAAGGCACATCACTGAATATTCGGAATATGTTTAAACAACAGTTAGGGATATATTTTAATGATGGTCTATTGAATATCAATCCAAAATAAGCAATTCTTAACATTACAATAAATAAAACTACTTGCCAATAACTTTCAAATGCTTCCTTAGAAAGTCAGGAATCCCCAATTGTTTTATGTTGTTTATGCTTTCATCCTATTTCTGGGGGAAACTGGTCTGTATGCCGGACATTCAACAGTTTGTTCTTTGCTCACCTCTGCGCACCAGCGCGTGCGCTCAAGCCAGGAATACTGAAATTAGGCTATTAATCAGACGGCTATGTATTCTTCACTGTTGAGTCCAGATTTAATTTTCAGACTGGTTTTCGTCGCACCACTATATGAGGAGATCTGGGAACACGCCACCTTCCCCTTAGCATCAGGGTAAGGGACCAATTTAGAGGTGGTGGAATCTTGTGGACAGACAAGGCTGAACTGGCACACAGAGCGCCACATCTTAGACAGAGGTTCTGCCACTAGTAAGAGGTACAACTACGATATACTGAAACCAAATTTTCAGCTTTTTCTAGTTGTTGTAGGTCCACATCTTCGTATTTATGGACGATAACACGTATAACACCGCTCACAGCTGGTCGATGTTTTTCTTCAAATTGAGGATATCCAGCGAATGCAATAGTCATTTAAGTCTCTAGATATGAATTCTATTGAGCATGTGCGTAGGATGCACGAAGAAGGCAAATTGCATCCCGTCAGTCTCTACTAAAAACAAAAGTATAACGGTTTGCTCATACATATTATGGACAACCTCAAAAAAAGCATGAAAATCTATATGTGAATTGCGGAATTGCAAGAGGTGACCATATTCCTTTATAATACTCGTGTACCAGCTATGTTTAAGTTTCTTTTTCCACAAGAAACAAATATATTTGGTATATTTTATTTTTGAATGCATAATTCTTGTGCACGAAATAATTCTTATTTTTGTATTTCTGCTGTTGTACTTGCATTACCTTATTGCATACGCAGAGTAAGTTTCGTTTCATTTGGACTTTTGTTTCGTTAAATATTAACAAGTCTAGGAATTATATTTAACTTTTTGACACAAATGTAACAATGTATAACAGAGTTCATTTTTTGATCTAAAAGCAGATTTATATAACGAGTATAATAGAAATTTCGGATGTAAATTTATTCACAAAAGTAAGTACAACTGCATTACTAGAATTTAAAATAACTCAATGAGTCTTCAACATTACACGGATGCAAAATTATTCTTTTTTACCTTTATTGAAAAAAAAATGAACTTTTGTTATCTGGGTTAGATTTATTAGGTAATTGTCAGACGGCACAGTTCGATCCCTCTTTGCAGACATTGGCCGTCAATGCCTGCAAAGGAGGATCGAACTGTTTGAGATAGAGTATATCAAAAACTTGTCTTTTTGGGATGTTCTTCGTTTGGGATTGATACTATCCCACCCGTAAGTAAAAGGTAAATAATAATTAAAACATTACATTATAAATATATATATCTATTTATTATTTATTTATTACCCTCAAACAAATTATTAAATTTCAATGTTAAATATCACTGACTAATTAAAAGAGCATTTTCCCAGGTAAGGTTAAAACTAAACATCCTTTGAGTAACAGTTCACAGTAGTAGCTGAAAATCATGACTTAGAATTCTTAATTTCCCTTCCGTATTAGATTTATATCAATTATTTAATTATTTCTAAATTCCCAATAAGTTATTCAATTTGTTACTTAGGGAGAGATACTGAAATAGGACACATATCTTTATTGATAGATTGTGACATCGTTTTACACGAGTTTGTCATTTTGGACTTTCGCACACAGAATTCAAATAACCCGCAATATATGAGGTCGTTACTTCAAAAATATCAATTTATCTAGTCACATTATAATAGCCAAGTGTGCATCGAAGATTCTCCTTTAACTTTTCATATATATTTCTAGTTTCAAAGTGTGTACCTCCCAAATATTCCTCAACCAATCATATATTCCTTTATTATATTCTCTTAAACTATAGTCAAATTAAATTTTCTGTAGTTCTTCCTCGTGCCTTCATAAATGGTGAAAGGCGTTTCCCCCTTCTCGCATCCCTTGCAAATTATCCTTCCCCAAGCCGCGTGTATGGTCAGGGCTTATCCTGACCGTTACTCAACTAGGTGTTTATTACCCAAGTTTTGTTAACTTAGTGTCGACAGCTTTCTTTTCTAAAAAGGGATATCTATACAATTTCAAAGACAAAATTCGCAAAAATATGTGTAGATTTGAAAGACTCCTCCTTAACACGTGTTGACCACATGAAAACTTTAGAGATGAGGTATGCGCCTCGAAATTTTAATAGAACATAAAAGGTACCTCTCCTGCATATTTACTGAAATAAACGGAATGTCCTTTTTTGAACGTAATTACAATTCGACATTGACAATTATCAATACTGATAGCATTGGCAATAAGCGATATAGTTCAAATATATTTTAATAATTAATTCCTCAATTTGGCTTCATTTTTGTTAACTTAGCGCCATTTTTGCAATGTTTAGTATATTTTTGTCAACCTGAAGCGAAATATCGCCAAGTTGGCAATATTTCGTTAAATGAGTCGGCATGTGCACCAAATTCATCACCAAGCATTACAAACAGATGGAGAGAATATTTGTTATAAATGACTGTTGACAAATTATTAGGCGTCAGAATACAAAACTATTACACAAAGTATTTTTCCTCGTGAATGTTCAAAATTAAATGCTAGTAAATATCCATTGACTGTTTTCCTGTTTTAAATAAGTTTGTGAATGTCCCCTATATTTATTTTTAGAAAAGGTTAAATATTCATACTTGCAGTTCAGTTTAAATGGACAATAATTCATGAAATCCAACTATGGATTTTTAAGCAAAGTTTTCATCAAATATACAGCCGTAATCTTACGAATTGAATTTTTAATTTTCCATACTATGCAATATCGTATGGAAAAGGTATGGTTTTCCCGGAAATTTTCGAATTCGATATTTTGATTCCAATACATGTTTCAAGCCTTCTGACCACGTTTCGTCCGTTTGTATGTCTGTGGTCGATTTCTTGTGTACACTGTAGCAGCCACAAATATTAATGGATTTTCACGAAACGTTATATCCGGTATGATATTAAACAAGAAAGATCAATCATGCTTAAAGCATTGATTATGAAACACTTTCCAACTTCAATGCAATTTTATTTAAACAAGTCTAAAATGCAATACATTCGTCGGTAATATTTTAAAACTTATCACAATACTACATTAATTTATTATATTTGAAAACTTTTAAACCTTCATTGAAAAAAATGAACTTCATTCAAATGGCGGCATTGGAATTTAAATTGCCTGGTTTAAACATCTCTAACATGCGATACACTCCTTGGTAATATTTTTAAAACTATCATAATACTACGATAATTTATTATATTTCAAAACTTCATCGAAAACAACTGAAATTCATTCAAATGACGTCATAGAAAAAAATAACAAGCCTGTATCTCTCTATAAAAACAGCATTTCATTCATAACATTTTCCCATTCATATCATTCATCACAATACTATAATAATTTATTTTATTTAAAAATTAAGACCATGGAGCTACAAGTAATTAAACTCTATGCTTAAAACTTTATCGGAAAAAATCACACTTCTCTTTGTAAAATCAATGAAAATTTCATTCATATCAGCTATGCAGACTCCATGGGCTAAATAATTTTGTGTTAAAGAAATACAGTAATTCTTATACAACTCATTCTACATATTTTGCTGTTTACATTTTCCATAAGTGAAAAGTAGGCTTCGCTGTAGAAATAATCAAATTTAGATGATCATTTAAACTCAAATATATTGTAATTGCGTTGTTTCAGTATGTAGATGCACAGAATTTAAGCAAAAATAAAGTGGTTTTAGGACGGATACAACAGTCAATATGAATTAAAAAGAACTTAAGAAATCGCGATTTTGAGACAAGATGGATGCCATATATCATTTTGAAATGAGTCATGTGATCTTTTCATATCATGGTCACGTGATCGCTTCATATAAGAGGTGTAATTATTATTTTAATTTTTATTTTAAAAACTACTGAATATATTTCGCTGAATTTTTTTTATATATTTTATGGAACAATTTGAATATTACCTAAAATTTTCGAAGCAATTTGTGAATTTTAAATCCGCTTAAAAAATATTTGAAAAATTAGGTCCCATAGGGTTCAATGTATTTCATTTTTTCAACCCGGGTTCAAACCAAAACTAATTGGGTGATATTATTCATTTATATTCCCATAGGTTCTGCAGACCGTTTGAACAACATACTAAAATTTCATTTTGATTAAGTCATTTTTACGGCAGTTATCGTGCTAACGGACAGACAGACAGACAGAATGAACAAAGTCATAAAAATTTTTTAACTTTGTTGTAAAGTGTTAAAAAAATGGATTCTGGCATGAGAAATTCTAGTTGAGCCACACACCAGTTAATTTTATTGAGAGGCTGTATAAAAAAATAAATATTGTGTTTTTATAAAGTTGTCAGTTCCAGAAGAATGCAACTACTATTTGTAAATTCTCCTCTGTTTGCTCCGATTATTTTTTATATTTCACTTTAATTCTACAGCCAACCGTTTATCTTATATTTTTTCAAACACTCACGGGAAACATACTAAATTAGAGTGCGAGTTCTATAAAAGTATCCGCTTCTCTGTTAATGAATCTTTATTATTTATACTACTCCGTTTTCAGTAAGAATGGATGGCTGCCATTTTCTTACGAATCCTCCTTAATTGGTTTCCCAACAAACAGTTCCTTTACTTTCTATTAGTCTCATTTTTATCTACAGTAATTGTCTTGTGATATGTCAGAATATTTTTTTTTCTTAATTTCCCTTTCGTATCTTGATTATACCGGCATACTCTTCGAGAAGCATTCATGAAAGACTTGGAGAGAAGTCTTCCGCTAGGAAACACATTGGCGTCCACGCCAAAGTGTTTCGAACTGTGTGGGATAGGGTATGTCAAATACCTGTCTTTTGGGGAGGTTTTTCGTTTGGGATGGACGCTGTTCCATCCGTAAGCAAAAGGTTAAAGACGGAAAGAGTAAAACCAACCTCAGGATGCTAGGACTAAACATTCACCAGATATTTTAGCTTCTCGTACTTTTACCACGCGACCTTTGAAATTACGACCACTCGCCAAATGAAAACACAAATTGAAATAAAGCTGAAAATTCAGTGACATTTTAAATAATTATCCGTGTTATTTTGCGCAATAAAACTCAATTTAAGAATTTGTAAAAGAAAGAAATTTAATTTAAGTCTGTAATGAAAGTTATGTGCTGCCCATTTCAGATTTTTTATTATAAATTTAGTGAAATTAAATGCACAAATATCGGCTAACCAATAACTTGTTATCTGAAATTCAAAACTATTATTGAATAATAAATAATTCCAGCATTAAGACATGGCACTCTTAATACAAAGTTTAACACTATCACATCCGTCTGCTTTTGAAGGGTTTAGTATGAAATTCTTTGAAATAATCTTATATTGCGCCTAAGTATTGTCAGTAGACTGTTTGTTGTGAATATTTTTTTTAATCTCTCTTCTTTTCTAGCATTTATTGTACAGAACATCTGTTTCCGACAAGATTAAACCGGTGAAACACATTTTCGCATCCTTAAGCTTCTCTACTTTGTGTACTTTTCTTCTGAATCGCCACTTGTAGACATCTTCCAATAACAACAAGAAGGGACGAAATTAAATGAGACCTGCGATCGATTTTGTATTACCCGTAGATCATATTTCTGTTGGTATTTATAAAAAGGAAGGAAATTCTTTAGATTTCAGGTCTTCTCTTCTGAAGCTTTTTCGTATGTCCTCATAATAAATTATGCGATTTTACCTGACAAGATACTGCAGGAGCCTGAATACCTGAGTGGCAATTGAACCCGGGTTCGACTCCAGGTACTAATAGATTGTAATTCGTAATTAAAATGAAGTCTAACGGTATGCAAATTTAAGAAAATTACATTATTGAACATTAATTAAACTATCCATATTCTCATAAAGGGTAGCACTGTAATGCAATGACATTCTCGTACAATAGCCTCCTCATGCAAGCTGGCTAGTATTTAAGATTGATTTAATTTTAGAAGAATATCTTATTTTTAATTTCAAATACAGTGGTCCGTAAAGAACGGAATCAACATTACTTGGACTTGGCTCTTTCAATTGTGTGGTTGTTATGTGGTTGATATTATTCTATTCGTCAAAAATTAACGTATAAAACAGGTATTTAATCAACACGTTTGAGAGTACGTAGTCTTAAACTTTCAGATGTTGACGATTCTAGTTGGGCATTTAACAAAAAAGACAGGGTCTTTTTTTTGCGAATCATACCAAAAATTTAATCAGTTCTAAGATAACCTACAAGTGGTTTATCTACCAAATTTTGTTAAATTTGCTCCATTAGTATTTTGATAGAGTGGATATATACATTGTATAGATAGACACACAAACACATGTCAAGTTAAATACACTTTTTTTTTCTAGTTCTAGAAAAAACGTCTATATCCGTTGAAAACTCGAGTTGCGATTTTCAACACGATTTCAATATTTTCCCATTACACTACCATACATGACATGGAAAATAATACCTCACAAAAGAAATAGAATTAAATAAAAAACTCTTTAAAATTGTTCAGAACTTATTTCTTTAAAACTAATTCATATAATAAAAACTGCAAAATATTTTTGTTTAAGAATAAAATATTAATTATTATTGTATAAAATGTTATATTGTATAAAATATGTTATACGTCATTTTATATGTGTTAATTATTATACGTATAAAATGTAAATTATTAAATATAATATTGTAAATATAATATTATAAAATTAGTAATATTATATACTTTTCTACCAGTCTTTTAAGGAAATAAAAAAGGGGGGGATATTAACCACCGCTTTGCTATAAACCACCCATTAAAAAAAAATAAAATGTTTGGAGTGAATACTGTGTTCCGTTTCTAAATTAATTAAAATAACAAAAAGATAAAACAAAGCGGAAAAATTTCCGACCCATATCTCTATCTACTAAATATGGTATTGTATAGGAAAAGTACTGTAATCACATCAAAATCTGGATATCAAGTTTTCGTTGGTTCTACACATTTTACAACCTCAACACGAAAATAATATTTTTTACGATTTTCTGTTAAATATAAACACTAAAATACCACTTTTTAAAGATTAAAACATTTTACTCTACGAAAACAATAAATAATGACCAACAAAAGGGGAATCTTAAGATAATTGTTGAGGGGAATTTGTCATGTAAAAGTTCCCACTCCGAAATTTCGAGCACTATTAAATTCATCCAGCATTTTAAATTTTGACTAAAATTACTTTAGGCTACTTGAAAACGAAATCGCGCTGAAAAAACACACAAATCGAGAGAGAACAGTAATTCGTTTTATGGATTTCAATAATCCCCTTTCTAAGTATCTATAACACATTTAATAAAATTTTAGACGTGTTTCTATTTATAGACTTTACATTTATGTGTTACAATAAGCAAATCAACATTTCTACAAATGTGAAAAGATAAAACCCGAATGCGAAATCAAACAAAACCTCCGCGGAACAAATGCGAGCATTTGCTTTCATGGGAGAACGCAACAAGGGATTAACGCCCAAAAAGAATTGCCCAATAAATCCCAGCAATTCGCAAATTAAATTAGCCTCTTTTCTGCATCAAGAAAACAAGTAATTAGAAAAGAACAAAAATGAGCAACGTACGTTCGCTGTATTTATAGAAACATGATTACATTTTATCCGCGGTAAATAGCTCGTAAAATATCTGCAACTAAGTTCAATTATAAATGCATCTGATAAAACTTTTGTTGGAAATGGCGAATATATCCGTTGTGAAAAAAATCGAAATGTATAGCAACCAAATTTGACAGGAGAAAACGAAAGTCAGCAAGATAAAATAAACGTCTTATAAATTATATCGTTAATGCAATTCTGTGTGAAATTAGTCGTGTGCATTTAGTGTATTTCGTATATTAAATTATGTAAGTAGTTTTTGCTTTACATTGCATGTGTAAAAGAAAAGCATTGCTCTTCAACCAGAAATAGGACCCCAAAGTTTTGATGTTTTTACACTTTGAGAGCGTTTCTGAATATTAATCAACTTTTTTAAATGATTTCTGTATGTGTACACAATATCGTTTGAGCGAATTTATTAAAGCGAACACTTTGTAAGTACTTAAATAAATCCTTTCCACCCGTTTCCTTATTACGGTTCTTATCAACATCGCATGGAACCTTGGGAACGAGCCCGTCAAAGATGTTGAGCAATGAATAGCTCAACATTTTCGATGGGCTCCTTCTCAGATCACTTAGAGCTGAACTCGGTACACAGTTTCATCTCGCTGAACATTTTCATCTATACAATTTTCACTTCATTAACGTAACGGCTTCATTTAACGTAACGGCTGATTCTAATAGAATCAGCCGTTACGTTATTTGCGAAAGTCATAACTATGTTTTTGCCCTCTTCATGCATTTATTTATTTATGTATTTATTTTTTTGCTAATTACGGTTCAGCGTCTTCAGATGAAATGTTCTTCTCATTCTAACGAGTCTAATTGGAGTGAGTAGACAATCTAGTCGACAGTCGAATACGAGTTACAAGTTATTAACGTAAATTATGTAAGAAAATGAATTAAAATGTTAAAAATAAATTATGTGAAGAGTTTTTCAATGGCAAAGGACAGGATTCCATTGTTTATTTCAGCATTTAGTATTTCTGAATAGGACAGACATTCGTCTATAACCATATTATGTCAAAAAAATGATTTCTGTAATATTTCTATTGTATATTCCTAATCATTACATAATACTCTACCAATTTTTTAATTGGCTTTTGTCGTCTATCTTGCTTTGTTGCCGAATTCGTTATCCTAGCTTTTGAACATTTCTGCTAGGAGCGCTGTAATCACGGTTATTCGATCGGGTATGATCATTTTACTATGGACAGATCAAACGTGTACTCTCTTTGACTTTTCTTTATAAATTTATTAGGATGCTTAAAGATCCCTGTATATACCTGTCCTAGTATTTCTCAATTTCGTCATTCTTAATTTATTACAATTTTTGTCCTGGTGTCGAAAACTTAAACTATTTGTTCTTCTTAAACCAGATTCTTACCTTCTAATAATTAACATAAATAACAATTTTCGATTCAATGTATTCATTAAAAACTGAATAAGTATGACGATACTACTATACAGAGAACACCTCTCATTGCTCCCAGACAGTATAATTTTAAAGGGCCCAATTAAAAATTATAGAAAAGTATTACAAAATAATAGGTGATACTAAGAGCAGGTCAAAATCTAGAGGAATGGGCAGGATTTAAGTGCCTCCACTGCGCATCATTCATTTTCACTATATTCCAGTGGCGTTACCAGGGGGGGTTAGGCGTCATCCCCCTAAAAGCCTCCAAAAACCTAATTAATTTCAGAGCAATGCTATTTGAAAAATGTGAAACGCATTTGGTTATCCCCCCCCCCTTCATTTTTTAGTTTCCATACTATGTCATATGACATCGAGAAAGTATTGTTTTCAAGAAAATTTTAGAATTCGAGATTTTATTGTTTTAGGACCTGAACAAGCTTTGACTATTTTTGGCGTGATGACTGTCTGTGGTCGATTTCTTGTGTACACGATAACGGCCACAGATATTAATGGATTTTCGCGAAACTTTATATACATCTTTGTTAACAAAAAACTAGATGATGCAATTTTTCTTTTAATTAGAGAGAAAACATCGAAATTTAATCAACATTTCATATTTTTCTGGACAAAATGTTACAATAATCATGCATAAAAGGATTTCTTTATGGCTCAATTGTCACGAGACTTAACAGTTTCAATCATTGATGCGAAAAATAGTAGCAACACAACCTGACGCCATTGGCTGACGCCATTTCCTGACGCCATTGGCTTCACTCGGAGGCAAGTTACCCCGGGGGTGGGTGCATTGTCAAGTATGGTATCCATCGAAAGATGTTTCAAGCTCGTGAAGGGCAACACGCTATAACTATAATCACTTAGGTAAGATTTTCAAAAATTTTCTTGTAAACTTTGAACTTAAAAATCTAGTTAAAAATAGATTATGCTACGAGAAAGCGAGTTGAGCCACAGCTACTTATTTTTTTCTGGCGGCGCTACTGCCATAACCACATAGTAATAAAACAATATAGCCATTTCAAACAATATTATTTGTAATTAGAATCATCTGCCATTAAAAATATGCAACGTTAAATTTTTATTAAGCGCTTTTAGTCTTATTTTAGATAAAGTCATTTTGCTGTACAAATTAAAAAAAATTAGAACTCTGTCAAGTTGTCCTTCAAAGTGGAAATACAGTAGAAGTTCGAGATATTGATTTTATAATGCAAGAATGATATTTCACAGACTATAAATATTTTCCAGCGAGCCAAGACATCAAAGAATGCTAGGACATTACTCATGTTTTATTAATGATGCAAAGGGAAATTTGACGGTCAGGTGCTCGCGATATTGGCTATAATTAAAAAATATATATCAATAATAAATTATATGGTATTTATTAAAAAATGGCAAAATCTGTAAAAATTTAAGTTTATATTAAAATTTTAAAATCTACCGGTTATTTTCATTTATATATTCTTTAAAATATTGGACTTGCGGATTTGAATGCAGCTAAGTCAACGATAGCAATTTTGCCACAAACAATTTTAAATAATTGTTAGTAGCAGAATGTTGGCTATACTGTTGCTTTTAACACTTTACAACATATTTGAAAAGTGTTTATGAATTTGTTTATTCTGTCTGTCTGTCCATTAGCACGATAACTGCCGTAAAAATGATTTTATCAAAATGAAATTTTAGTATGTTGTTCAGACGTTCTATAGGAATATAAATTAATAATGTCACCCAATTAGTTTTGGATTGAACCCAGCTTGAAAAATGAAATATACTGAACCCTATGGGACCTAATTTTTCAAACATTTTTAAGCGGATTTAAAATTCACAAATTGCTTGGAAAGTTTTAGGAAATATTCAAATTACACTATAAAATATATAAAAAAAATTTCAGCAAAATATATTCAGTAGTTTTTAACACTTTACAACAAAGTTGAAAAGTGTTTATCACTTTGTTCATTCTGTCTGTCTGTCTGTCTCCATCTATCTGTCTGTCCGTTAGCACGATGACTGCTGTAAGAATGATTTAATCAAAATGAAATTTTAGTATGTTGTTCAGACGTTCTATAGGAATATAAATTAATAATGTCACCCAATTAGTTTTGGATTGAACCCAGCTTGAAAAATGAAATATACTGAACCCTATGGGACCTAATTTTTCAAACATTTTTAAGCGGATTTAAAATTCACAAATTGCTTGGAAAGTTTTAGGAAATATTCAAATTACACTATAAAATATATAAAAAAAATTTCAGCAAAATATATTCAGTAGTTTTTAACACTTTACAACAAAGTTGAAAAGTGTTTATCACTTTGTTCATTCTGTCTGTCTGTCTGTCTGTCTCCATTTATCTGTCTGTCCGTTAGCACGATGACTGCTGTAAGAATGATTTAATCAAAATGAAATTTTAGTATGTTGTTCAGACGTTCTATAGGAATATAAATTAATAATGTCACCCAATTAGTTTTGGATTGAACCCAGCTTGAAAAATGAAATATACTGAACCCTATGGGACCTAATTTTTCAAACATTTTTAAGCGGATTTAAAATTCACAAATTGCTTGGAAAGTTTTAGGAAATATTCAAATTACACTATAAAATATATAAAAAAAATTTCAGCAAAATATATTCAGTAGTTTTTAACACTTTACAACAAAGTTGAAAAGTGTTTATCACTTTGTTCATTCTGTCTGTCTGTCTGTCTCCATCTATCTGTCTGTCCGTTAGCACGATGACTGCTGTAAGAATGATTTAATCAAAATGAAATTTTAGTATGTTGTTCAGACGTTCTATAGGAATATAAATTAATAATGTCACGCAATTAGTATTGGATTGAACCCGGGTTGAAAAAATGAAATAAATTGAACCCTATGTAACCTAATTTTTCAAACATTTTTTTAAGCGGATTTAAAATTCACAAATTGCTTCGAAAATTTTAGGTAATATTCAAATTGTTCCATTATATATATAAAAAAAATTCAGCGGAATATATTCAGTAGTTTTTTAAATAAAAATTAAAATAATAATTACATCTCTTATATGAAGCGATCACGTGACCATGATATGAAAAGATTACGTGGCTCACTTCAAAATGATATATGGCATCCATCTTGTCTCAAAATCCTGATTCTTAAAGATCTTTTTAATTCTTATTGAGTGTTGTATCCGTCCAAAACCCGCTTTATTTTTGCTTAAATTCTGTGCATCTACATATTGAAACAACGCAATTACAATGTATTTCAGTTTAAATGATCATCCAAATTTGATTATTTCTACAACGAAGCCTACTTTTCACTTATGGAAAATGTAAACAGCAAAATATGTAGAATGAGTTGTATAAGAATTGCTGCATTTCTTTAACACAAAATTATTTAGCTCATGGCGTCTGCAATATAGCTGATATGAATGAAATGTTCATTGATTTTACAGAGAGAAGGACGATTTTTTCGATGAAGTTTTAAGCATAGAGTTTATTACTTGTACCTCCATAGTCTTCAGTTTTTAAATAAAATAAATTATTTTAGTACTGTGATGAATGAAATGAATGGGAAATTGTTTATGCATGAAATCCTGCTTTTATGGAGAGAGCCAGGCGTGTTATTTTTTCTATGACGTCATTTAAATGAATATCAGTTGTTTTCAATGAAGTTTTCAAAATATAATAAATTATTGTAGTATTATGATAATTTTTAAAATATTACGGAGGAATGTATCACATTTTAGAGATGTTTAAACCAGGCAATTTATATTTCAATGCCGTCATTTGAATGAAGTTCATTTGTTTCGATGAAGGTTTAAGTTTTCAAATATAATAAATTAATGTAGTATTGTGATCAGTTTTAAAATATTACCGAGGAATGTGTTGCATTTTAGAGATGTTTAAATAAAATTGCATTGAAGTTGGAAAAGGTTTCATAATAAATGCTTTAAGCATGATTGATCTTTCTTATTTAAATAATTAAAATAATAAATACACCCTTTATATGAAGAGATCACGTGACCATTATATGAAAAGATCATGTGACCCACTTCAAAATAATATATGTCATCCATCTTGTGTCAAAATCGTGATTTTTAAAGTCCTTTTTAATTCATATTTAGTTTTGTATCCGTCCTAAAGCCGCTTTATTTTTGCTTAAATTCTGTGCATCTACATATTAAAAAAACGCACTTACAATATAGTTGAGTTTAAATAATCATCCAACTTTGATTACTTCTACAACGAAGCTTAATTTTCACTTATGGAGAATGTAAATACCAAAAGATGTAGAATGAGTTGTATAAGAATTGCTGCATTTTTTAACGCAAAATTATTTAGCTCATGGAGTCTGCAACATAGCTGATATGAATAAAACATTCATTGACACAGAGAAGCAAACAATTTTTTCGATGAAGTTTTAAGCATAGAGTTAAAACCATCGAGGTGAAATATAGGTAGAGAGACTTATGACAACCTTTCCGTGACCACTGAACTAAGTCACATGACTTAAGCACTCCCCTACGCGCATATTTTCTTGCGCATCTCTCCTTCCATTGCAATTGCATTACGTTTCCGAAAGCGAGAAATCACATGGCACGTTTGCTTTTACTTTTAAGCAAAATATTGAAATATCCTGCACTGCATATGGATGTACATCAAAGTTTACCAAAGGTGGAGACATTACGTTTCACAGGTAAGTCGTTTCCATTCATTTTAAAACATATTTCATATAAAATAAAGAGTTAATTGGCATGTACGACCATGCCGTCCTATAATAAAAGTAGATTTTCTGGCTTTGTAAATAATGTATAGCCTTGTAATGATTTTTAAAATAAAATATTTTATATATGTTTGTGTACTTTCATAAGCTGTACCTCTATAAATGCTTAAAATTCGAAGAGAAAAGATAAAATAAAGGTGAAACTTTTAATACGCCTAGTTTTCTCTCTTGGCGACATTTTTTTACGCCAACTTGGATTGTTTACATTTTCATACTCTTTTCTCCTGACAATGTTTTCATACCATTTAATGCTATGAAATGATTAATAACTCTCAAGAAATTTATATAAATATCAGTAAGTACACATTTAAAATTGATTTTATTTTGCTGAGCTATACTTTTCCAGACTTAAAAAAATAAATACAGTATATGGCAGTAAATATAATTTTTTCTTGAGAATTGTAGCACAAACGATTACTTTTTACACTTTCTTTTAGTATTAACTGTCTTTGTATGTACATTAAAAAATACTCGTTAAAAATTTCATAAAAATCCTTAACTGTATATGTAATGTATCAAATAAAATTGAACAATTAAAACATGATTTGAAATTTTTTTTGTGATTATGAAATGTATAAAGTAACCGTATAAAATTCCTAATATTTATCTATTATAAGTGCAATAAAATATACTAAAATATTTTTCACTTCAGTTTTTGTGTATTTAAAACTTTTATTAAAATGTTAGCTAATTTCTATTATTTTTGTTAGTTTCCCAAAGATGAAGAAAGATCTGGGAAACCCAATTGAAAAGTGAAAAGTTTTAAGCATTAAAATATGCTAAATCGTGCTATATGTGCAAAATATGCTAAATTGCATCAAAATATGCTAAATGAAAAAAAGTTAACGTTTAGTCATTTTAAACAATTATTTGTTATGCCTAGTGTTTATTCTATAAAGGCTGGAATTTTTAAACAGTCAGCGGGGGGATGAGGATGTTTTTTACAGAAACTTGGGAACAAAACTGATTTATGTTTTCAACTTTAGATTACTTCCTTTTTAAGATATGAAAAAAGCCAAAGTGCCTCACTGTCTGATGAATATGTAAAGCAAAGAATGAGATTTGAAATAATTAAAAAAGCATATATAATGAGTCGCCGGGTAAATTCATAAGAGATTCAAAGTAATACCTTTTTTTTAAATTAGAATGCGAAGATATCCTTCCATTATGTTAAAAATTGGAATTGAGAAAATATTAAATTTTGGGATGCAACAAATAAATATAAGAAATTTCATAACACATATCTAAAAATTTAAAAATAATTATAAATATGAAGAAATTATTGTCCTATATATTCTATTTAGCCCTTGGAAACTTCGTTCTTTGATCCTTTTAATGATGCCAAAGTAATAATATTTTTGATCAGTGAGGAACTGAGTGTGAAAATGTTTCAAAATTGTGTTTAAAATGTTTATTCATTTCCCACTCCTTCCCTGCATTTAACAGGGTGTTGTTCTATTGATAAATATGAACTAATAAAGCCATTTTATTAGAAAGTTTAAGTCATTAACATTTGCAAGTTAATACCTTGCAAGCAGCATTTTGATTTATTATAATAACATTGTGTCCAAATATTTTTAAAAGCATACTTTTTTTTTTGGAAGGGGGGGGGGGGTCAAGGAATATAAAGTAACTGTTGCATAATCTGGGAATAGTATTCAAGATTTTGTATAGTTACAATTGTATAATACTCAGCTATATTTCTGAAGTTGAATATTGGCATTGAGGCAATTTTGCACTTCAGTTTGTACAAAAATAAAAGTATTTTATTGAAAATAAAGTTTTACTGAAGTAAGAAAATAATTTTAGCGGCACTTTTAAAGCTGCACTTTTTTAGCGGCACTTTTTTTCCTGGGATAGTAGCAATGAATTTAATTGCTCCGATAATTCAAAATCCAATTAATTAAAATATACCACGAAATATAATCATATGCTAAATATGATATAACCTTTCTAAATACAACGGATCTCGAGTTATTCCCGAATTATGAGTATATTTATATGGCGGGCCCAGGACGGGCTAGCCCGATAAGGTTAAAAATCTAAGAAATCAATATGCACCGTAAAAGACAACAAAATACTAAATTTGGACCTTCTAGCCAGAAAATTAAAATATATCACAAAAAAAACGACATGCCAGATTTCATGTTACTGTGATTAATAGAACTTGATCAGTTAAGACCTAACCAATATGTATTTTGAAATACATCAGAAACGCAAGAGGTATTCAGCACTGTTTTACTCCAGTGAAAAAAAAATATTTTATAGCGCCAACCGCGGCAATATGTCGCCAAGTCTGGGAGTGTTCGACCATAAGTCACGTGATACATGCAGTGGTCATGTTTTCAATCTCTTCTGAATAACAATGCGCAGTCTACCTATATCTCTGGTCGAAGGTTAAAACCATGGAGATACAGGTAATTTAAGTTTTTAAATAAAATAAATTATTATAGTATTGTGATGAATGAAAGGAATGGAAAAAAGTTTATGAATGAAATGCTGCTTTTATATAGAGAGCCAGGCGTGTTATATTTCGATGACGTCATTTGAATATATTTCATTTGTTTTCGATGAAGTTTTCAAATATAATAAATTAATGTAGTATTGTGATAATTTTAAAAATATTACCGAGGAATGTATCGCATTTCGGAGATGTTTAAATAAAATTGTAAAATTGCATTGAAGCTGGAAGGTGTTTCATAACCAATGCTTTATGCATGATTGATCTTTCTTGTTAATATTTGTCTTTTGTCCTTGTAACATCTATTTTCCAAGAAATCTCTTGTAGACATAACTCAGATAACGACTAATTCGGATGCAGCGTCACATTCCGGAGGAGAATAAAGCAGTCACTAAGAATTTCCATTTCCGAAAAAAAAAATTTCCTTCTGTTTAAAATATCTATTTCTCAAGATTGGCTATAAATAGAACTAGGTTTTTTTTTACACCTATCGCTATTTCAAATTACTTTGAAAATCCCTTAAAATATTAAAAAAAAAAAAACAGACCTCGTTCTAACTTCTACTTACATTCAACTTCTATTTTCGAACAGATTTTATCAGAGTTGTTCACATTTCTCTGCAATATCAAATAGCTCATGAGATCTTAATAGATTTCAAAAAAATTCTTGCTTGGTATTTTTATTTGCTATTTCATGCTCAGGAAACTTTTCCATTTCTCACTAAGTTACAATCCTCGAATATTTCCCGCACCACAGATTTTCCTGGGCAGATATTTCATTTTTTTCCTGATATCTTTGTCGGATGGGAGTAGTTATATGGGATATCACCGAGGGAAATGTTTGAAGTATTGAATTTTGAAAAAGAAATAACGAGACAGGAGTTTTGGGAAAAACAATTTTTTCCCGTCGCATCCCCTTAAATTCTCCCGACTCATCGTGCATGATTTGAGAAATAGAAGAGATATCACTGAAAATTTAGAAATATCGGCAAGTTGGCGATATTTCGCTAAATGAGTCGCCAAGTGCACAAAATTCATCACCAAGCGTTACAAACAGATAGAAAGAGTATTTCTTATAAATGACTGTTAGCAAATTGTTAGGCTTCAAAATACAAACCTATATTACACAAAGTATTTTTTTCGTGAATGAAACGAACTAGATCCATAAAAATAATGTTATTAAATTTATTGCATAGTATTACACACGAAAAGTGAACATATTTTACAGTACTTAGTACTCTTTTTAATTTTGTGATTTCTTTTTTTTTAGAAATTTATTCAGCAAAGTGTAATATCTCAAAAACGTTCATGTTAGCGTTCTAAAATTTGAGTCAATCGTTTTTTTTAATGAAAAAACTTCATGAGAAATGATTATTTACGTAACATTATTGCAAGTTCAGGTATTTTGATTATTTTCTCAAAATTTCGTTTGAAAATTTTGAGTGTGTCTTGATTGAACATTCGATTGCGTTTAAAAATAAAATGGCGGTCAGTAGGGAGTACCCAATTGCGTTCTAGTGTGTCATTCTAACACAATAGCAGGCATGTTGTTACACATCTGAAAACGTGAATTGTTACAGAAAATGAACATTTGTATTCTGTGTATAAATAAGTCTTTTTTTCTGTAGCATTGTCTAAATGCTCCGTTTGGGGACTTGGAGTTTGAATTGTATACACTTCTTTTCCGGGTTCCTTTCTACATTTTAAGAAAGGACAAAAATGGCTTGCACTCTCTACTGCTTTTGCAACTTTGCTGTTGCAACGCTCTACAACTTTATAATTTAATTTTTCCCCTTATCGTTTCCTTACCGATCCAAAATATCAATATAGAGTTTCCATCTTTACACCGTTAGAGAGATCTAAGAACTATATTTTTTAAAGAGAATTAAACCAAATCTGTAGGAAAATTCCTTCATTATTTTTTTTTCTTTGAAAATTCATCGAAATATACATAGTTAATGAAATTTAATATTTAGATTACGATTTTTACGCTTTTTTAAGCATATATATATATATATATATATATATATATTTTGCTAAATCAATAAACATCGAAAATTAAAGCAATATTAAAGGTGCTTAAATTTTAAATTTGAATTTTTAACTACTTACATTTTAAATTGTACTTTAATATTGAAACTTTGATTATATTTAAATAGTTAAATTTCGAACTGGATTTAGTCATTTTTAAATATTTAAATCTTTAAACTTTTTCATATATAAATGATTAAATATTTCAAACATTTAAAAAATCATTCAAGTTTAGAAAAGTTTTATTTTCAATTGGATACTCTGAAGTAGTTCATTTAGTCTGCTTTAGTTTATTTTCGAATGGGTTTGAATATTTAAAAGTTAGAATACTTTGTTTATTCTTAAATAATACAAATATTTTAAATTTTAAATGTTTCCTTGAACTCGTGAATGGCAAAGAGACATTATTTAAGTACTCGCTATGTAAAAATAACATAAAATTCACAGCTTTTGGTCTTCCAAAGACACTGGGTGGCGGAAAAGAACAACACTGTCATTGATTAGATACCTTTCAATAGGCTTTGTTCAAACGCAACAATGGTTTTTACCTTAAACAATATAGTAAGGTTTCAGCAGTACGTTATTACAATCTTTTATTTAGCAACAATGCATATTTGAAGTTCTTTATTGAAATAATTCATTCAATTCTGGTGTATAAAATAGCTTTAATTGAGTATAAAGCTTAAAAAAGTAATTAAAAGTTGTAAAGTTGCATTCCAAGCTTGGATATGATAAGTCTATGTCAGCAGAAGCCCATTCGAATGATGAATCAGGAAATAAACATCAGAAAAACAGCCTTTCATTTATTGACGAAATGATATGAGGTTAGAGATTTCATATACCAGGACAAATTTGATGAGATGTGAATGCCAAAGCAAAAAATCTGATGTGGGCAGCACATGACTTTCCTTATATAATGCAATAAATTTACTACTTTTACAGTAAAAAATAGGTTATTCTTATTGTAGATACTTATATTCTTTCCAAGATATTAAATTTTCTTCAATTAGTCGTCATTTTCATTGATTTAGCGTCATTTTATTCCATTTGGTGAGATTTTCGTTAATTTGGAAACATTTAAAAAGTAGCTAAGTTGGCGACATTCCGCCAAATTCGTCGCCAAAACCTCGCCAAGCGTTATGGAGGGAGAAATAAATTATTCTTAGAGCAGATAAATGACTATTGGCTTTCAAATACAAAAGTATTACTCGCAATATCTTTTCTCATGAATGGAACAAGCTATATTCACGCGAATGATTTCACCAAATTTATCTCATGATATTACATATGAAAAGGGAACATGTTTCTCAACAGTTAATATATTTTTTTAATTTATGGGAGTTTTTGATAAATTCATTTGAAAAATGGGCAATATCTCGAGAACGGTTCATGCTAGCGTTCTAAAGTTTATGTCAATCGTTTTCTAAGGAAAATTACATAAGAAATGTCTATTTTCGTAACTTTATTAAAGGTTTTGATTTTTTGATGATATTTTCAAAATTTCACCCGAAAATTTAGGGGGTTCTGAACATTCGATTGTGTTGAAAAACAATAAGCTTCCAATATTCACGGGTTATTTTCGTACCAAATTTTATTCGAATCGCTCCATTCATTCATGAGATATCGTCTACACACAACACACACAACACACAACACATACAGCACATACAGCACACACACACAGCCATCACCACAAAAATGTTCGATTCGTGATCAGGGATGCTTGAAACGTGTTCTCCCGAGGAAAACTCGAATTCGAATTTTCGACACCGTCACAATACTTTCCTTATACATTATGTATATAAGGAAAGTAAAAAAAGAAGTTCCTTATACATTATACTATGTATATAAGGAAAGTAAAAAGTACGGGGAAATGCCTTGTTCTAAAGCTAAAGCAGAGGATATGGTCTAAAACAGGCGAACCGTTCATTTGGAAGAGTTTGGAGCATGAAAATATTTTGTCTCTCGTCGAACACGTTCATGTCTCAGGATGGGACATCTATAAAATACCGTGTTACAAAACTCTGAATTGGTACTTTGTAAATCTCGCTTCCCTTGGGAGAAAGAGTTTCTATATGACCAAACAGTGGATAGAAGAAGTGCTAAAAGACCTTTGTTACCTACATGAGCTGGGATTTTGCCATTTAAATCTGCAACTAATGAATATCTTTATAACCTAGTCTAAACAGCTTTAGTATACAGAATTTGCATTTGGCAAAGATTTTTGATGCGATTAATGACGCAATGTGGTAATCCCCTGACGCGGTTTCAGTTAGCAGTGTTGCTAATCTGCAGCAGTGTTGTATCTATAACTGTGCCGCGTCGTAGGAGCAAAGAATATGCATGTAAAAAAGCGTATTTGGTTTTAATTTAAAACGGTTCATTTCAACTGCGTTCGTAATCGAGTGAAAATTTAATTTTTCTGATTTTCATGTTACGGATTCTGTGAAGTTTTTAAACGAGCGAAGGTAGCGAAATAAACCCGCGAAGCGGGTGTAGGTCCATGCTCGAATTGCTACGGATCAACTGTTGCATAACTAGCTGTTTCCACATTACGGCCTTCAACAAAAAACGTCCAATCCTATGTAATTTTCTGTTTCTACATTTTATCCATTTTTACTGTGTTGATGTGTGCCATATTTCGTTTTGTATGATATATACGGTTTTTTTTCAACAATTTTGAATTTACTTGTATATTTGCAGACTTTATTTTCAATTATGTACACACTAAGCCTAACATAGCGTTCATATTCATTTTTCACGCAATATCTTCCTTGGCGACATTTTTATTCGCCAAAAAATGACGATTTATGTAAGATTCCGTATATTAAAGCTGTTCCAACGAGTGGTGCAACAAGTGGTTTACTAAGATTCTTCACCTGTTCAAAGATTTATCTGAACATCTTCTTGATGTTATAAATTTTAGATATAACTATCAACTTACCATGCCCTATTAATACTAAAACATAAACATATTTTTATTGAAGACTTAATTGCGTTTCGGCATTATACCAAAGGCCGGTACGGTCTTGAATTTGGCGACTTTTCTGTCGCCAAATATTGAGGCAGTTGCCATAGGATCCAACCAACTCTAAGGTTACCATGATTATGAACAGTTAAATTGCTACCAAGGTCACAACATAGCACTCCGCTTATCGCCGATTTGGTGCGATAAAGAAAACGACCGTACCGGTGTCTGGGATTTAGCCTGCGTTTCTTTTAGTTAATATATTAAAAATGTATTCACTAAAAATGTAAGTAACATGCTGAAATGCAGCCAATATTTTTTTTTTATTTGAATGAAAATCGGGAGCGTTTTTGGACACCCCAGTTTACAGTACGTATGTCCTCTAGGAGTCTGGCAGTAGCCATCCGTTTTGTATATCAACAGTGACGAAGTTGGCGATTGGAACATTTGAGGAGCAAAATACTTGCTGCTTTTCGGTAGCATCTGTTTATCTCTATAGAACATATTTTTACCGTTTTTACTTCTTTTCCTTCATACATTTTCCTTCATTCATATAGCAGAATGAATTCGAGTTTCTCCAGGATTGAAACGCCTTGAGCATCCATGAGCTCAACAGAAACATTTTTAGGTGATGTAGAAGCTTGTGTGTATGCCGCTGGTCTTCACGTCTCAAAAATCTCTGAATTCGAAATATCTGAAGAAATCATCTCTAAAAATATGTCCGCTTTACCTGGAGGAGTTAATGACATTACTCCTCTCTAGCGGCGAGTATAAGTTCTTCGGATGTGAAACTGTTCCAGATAAAAGAGGCTTACTTTAAGAGTTTATATTCTGCAATTAGTTCTAAATATTCTCGAAATCGATGACAATTTCCTTGAAAGCCGTCTATGTGCATGTGGGTTAGTATAATATGCATATATATCTGTGGATAAGAAATATCAAAACAAGTGAGCCAATACAAACAAACTGCAATATGGTTGTTTGAATTGATAAAATCCGTATAATTTTACAGTCGCAGAATTCAGCAATAGCGGGTGTTTGTTCTTAGAATTAGGATTACGTTTCTATTGACGACAACAGACAGTATACAAGGACCCAAATTTGCTCTCTTCACATGGAGTAGCCGATATCTGCAATGGCAGCAAGGGAAGGATATATCAGTTTTACAATCCTCTATGGAATACGGAAAATTCAATCTAAGCCTACAAAAGTTTGCAAAATTGTGGTAAATAGCGAGGTTTTTTTTGCTGGCGTTATACATATCGGCTATTCTATGTGGCGAGGCACGAAACCGATCAGTGGATACTTTTATCTGAAATACAGCGTAATTCTTATAAATTTGTTTGTGGTAGTTACATTGGAAGTCCATCGATTTTTCGAATGCGTTTTTTAAACTAATTTAAAACTTGGAAAATGAAATTTGATTGACTTTAGAAAATTGGCATCAGCTTTTCTTGAGATATTTGAAACTTGTTTTAAATTACTTTCTCTCCGGTCATATATAGTTTAATCACGTCATCAAATGCAGTGTTACGCGACAAATTAATGAACATCTTAGTTCCATTACCACAATTCGTTTGCGAGAAAAATCGCGTTGTGTAATAGTTATTTTGAGCAATGTTAACTATATATAGAGGACATTTTGACACATATTGCACATATCAGTATAAAAACATTAGTGTTTAAAGACAATGATGAAACCATTTAAAGACAATGATTACCATTTAAAGACAATGATTACCATTTAAAGACAATGATGAAACTATGAAGTGTAGTGATCACTGATCCACAAATAAACCCTTTTATACATGATTATGGCACATTTTGCTGTATGCTTCCATGTTATGAAATATATAAAAGACATTTTTTTTTATATACTTTATATAAAAATATATTTTTATATAAAATATATAAAAGTTATTTATATAAAATTTTAAAAGTTTGATATAAAATACATAAAAATTTTCGCTCGAATTTAAAAAAAAATCTATACAGTTCTAGAATTGTTGATAACGCCAGATCTTAATCCATATTAATATTTGTGACCTCTATCGTATACACAAGAAATAGATCACAGACGGATATCATTCCAAAAATCGTCAAAACGTGTTCATGAGATCTTAAAACCTATATTGCCATCAAAATTTCAATATCAAAAATTTTCGTTAAAACAATACTTTCTCAATACTACGCATGAGAAAATAAAAATTATTACCTAGCTTTAAGCTTCAGTTTGTTATTCGACTGCAGATTTGAGAATTTCGATCGGTTTTTCTCAAAAACTGTTCAACCGATTGAAGCTAAATTTGGTACAAATGTAAATGTCACGTGTAAGCGAAAACGACGTCATGACACTTAAAAAAATCTGTGCTCCTGTTGCTGGCTTTAACTGCATGCATTATATTACAATATGTTCAAAACTACTCAGTCGATTGAAACCAAATTTGGTAAAAGTGCATGTCGTAGCATGGTTGGAAAAAAGGAGCATCCAATTTTTGAGAAATTAACCACATTTTGCTCAGCACGCGCATGCGCATACTGCACTGCGAATTAATGTATCCGGTTTGATTCCACGTCGGACATACGAACCGTGACCTATTTTGTTTCTTCAGATTTTTTTACAACAGGCAGATACATAAATGAGAAACCAACATTTAGACGGTAATTTATCTTTTCGTACTTATCACGTTTTCAAAAATCTTTTGTATTTTCTTAAATTTGCAAGAGTATTATTACCAAAAATAGAGGAAATTAAAAACAATACAGTAAATACTTCTGGATTAAATTCCTGGAGATTTTTATTTAATAAGGAATGCAATGAAAATAAAATGTATGTTATATACACTCATATCCAAAAATTAAGCATAGTCGTTATTTATGTGAAAATTTCAGGAAACCTACATCGGAATGGAATGAAACGCGGTTGTGGGTGTAATAAGGTTATAGAAAAAGAAAACAATGCAAAACAAGGATAATAACGACTTATATTATCCAAAGAAAAGGGTTGAAAGTAAAAGGGTCACAATACGAGTGTCAACCTCAGTGAAACAGAATGAATAAAACAATGTAATGCTGCAGTTTAATACGGTGTGTGGGACGAGGGCGCGGTAGCCCATTGGTTAGCGCGCTGGAGTTGCACTCGGTAGGCCCGGGTTCGAATCCAGCCACTGCCAAAACTGCCGCCGTGTTCATGCGGAGAACGATCACGTTAAACATGTGGGTCCGAAAGTCCTTCCGAGAGGTTGGTGGTAGGGGAAGGAGGGTACGGTCCCTGTGGATGCCTCCCCCACTGGGTTCCGGTCTAAATTGGGTGGCACTTCCCGACCGTCCAAACAGTTACCTTACACCTTTCTGGTAGGTCGGACGGTCTGGGTTTCAACAACAATAACGGTGTGTGGGTAGAAACGCATGCCCTCGCTTAGAAACGCATGCTGCACAACGATTTCCCATACTTTCGATGAGGGTTTGGATGAGCATATCCCACACATGCTCTATTGGATTCAGATCAGAAGAATTGGTAGGCTACTGTATGTGCTGGATATCTTCAGTTTGAAGAAAGTCGTCGACCAAGGCCGCACGGTCAGGAGGCGCATTATTATCCATGATTATTAAATCAGAATCAACAGCACCTCGAAACAATCGAACGGTAGGCTCAAGGACTTCGTATCTGTGTCTTTAATCGGTAAGCGACCCCGTGTCAGAGATGTGGAGGTCTGTGCGTCTGTCCATCATGATGCCTGCCCAGACCATTGCCCACCCAAACGGAAAACGATGTCTTTCTGTGATGTTTCCCGGATGAACACGTTATATCCAGCTCATGGTATGACGCGAATCAGTTTGCAGACTAAACCTGGACTCGTCACTGAACATGAAATTGCCCCACTGTTGTCCACTCCACTGCCGATGTTCCAAACTCCACTGTAAATGAGCGCATTTCTGTGCTGACGTCAGGGGGATGCAAACTGCTGGTCGTC
This sequence comes from Amaurobius ferox, assembly GCA_951213105.1. Taxonomy (NCBI): domain Eukaryota; kingdom Metazoa; phylum Arthropoda; class Arachnida; order Araneae; family Amaurobiidae; genus Amaurobius; species Amaurobius ferox. The sequence continues at coordinate 39,696,485 of OX578140.1, read as the reverse complement.
TGTTACAGAGACCAAGGTGTCTGAGTCTCCTGTAAACAGTTTGTCTCGAAACAGTGACTCTTGTGGCGACTGTCAGGGCTGAACCCAGTTGTCTGGCAGAACGGTTCCTCTGACATCGCGCAGTTATCACCAAATATCGGTCTTGCCGAGCGGTTGTTCCCCTTGGTCGACCTGGTACTGGTCGTCGGGTAACATCTCCAATGGTTTGGAACCTCTGCCACAGTTTGGAGATCACACACTGAGGCATATTCAGAATTCGAGACGCCTCGGTTGAACCGGATTCCAGCATTCCAATAATCCGTCCCTTCAAAAACATATCCACTTGGCATCTTTCGTCCTTTTTGATTGTTAACAACGCTCCGTACCACAGCAATTGCGATAATCTGCCTCTAATGGCCATGCCGCTCAAGGCCATTTTATACTCGTTCGCCGTTGCTTTGCGCAGGTCGACGTCGACTGAATTGTTTTGCATATGCACGATGATTTACTTTCGTCCCACGATTCTCCGCGACTGCTTGTGAACCATTGTACCCATATTAACTCCGAATTTTTCGCATTTTGCGAATTATGCTTATCTTTTGGACAAGAGTATACATATCAAATAACTTTAACAGCTTGAGTTTGCAAATTTTTTATAAAATGAGTGTCTTATAATATAGACCTAAAAACCCAACAGTTATAACACATAAATATTAATTTTAGTCTCATCTATTAGTTACGTAAATTTTAAACAACTCTGTTGGTAAAATTTCTTATAACAAATAAAATTTGATTGTTATTTCTGTTAAATATTTTAAAATTACAATGTGTCTGCTCTTTCCCGAGAACGTAAGCATTATTTTATTTTCTTTGCTATGGAAGGCAAGTGTGTCGTGTTTTTCGCGAAAGTTGAATTTTCAAATGTATTTTGTGTTTTATTCTATATATATATATTTTTTCTTGCCTGCTATTATTTCAAAAGTATACCTTCACCGCAGCTCGTGACAATATTTTCGAAATGGCTATATTCGCTATTTTGCGCCATTTTACCTGCAAACTAACCCTTCTCTAGTATTTGCGTATATTCTCAAACCATTGGTACGGTCTGATCGGAAAACAGCATTATAAATATATCCTCTTTGTCTATGGATGTGTTACTATGCCGGATGCATGAAACCGCGTCTCGATTTGAAATTTTACATTTAGAGGTAAAACTAAAAAAGAAATAGATTATTTTCCAAATTTTATATTTGAAACAAACGGCATTAGAAATCTGCGAATTTTTAAACAATGTTATCCATGGGGTACGATACCCTAAAATAGGAAATTTTAATACCAATCTACTAAAAACATTTTACTTTCAGCGACTTGTAAAAGGAGAAATTTTTTAAAGATCTTTTAAAAAGGAATGAAACGAAAACAAAACCTTCAAATAAATAACAAGAAAGATCAATCATGCATAAGCATTGATTATGAAACTTTCCAACTGAAATGCCATTTCATTTAAAATTTCTCAAAAATGTGATACATTCTGTGGTGATATCTTTTACATTATCACAGTACTACAGTAATTTATTATACTTAAATATTTAAAACTCTATCGAAATATAAATCATCTGATTCTCTATGCAAAAATCAATGAATATTTCATTCATATAACTTGTATTCCAGACTCCAGATCTAAATAATTTTGTGTGAAAAAAATTCAGCAATTCCTATGTAACTCACCTTACAATCGCTTGAGATATTTGCATTCTGCATAAGTTAAAATTAGGCTTCGTTGAAGAAATAATAAAAGTTTAAGAATCATTTAAAATCACAACTATTGTAATTGCGTAAGCACGAAATTTAGATACACAGATAATATATGTGTGTGTGTGTATGTATGTATGTATTCAAAGTATTGGAATCGTGCCGAAGATCGGAACTCGAATTTTCGAAGGATCTACACGTTTTGGGACTTCTAGAACACGAAAAAACTATTTTTAGGAAGACGTCTGTGTGTGTAACGGTGTATCTGTGTGTTTTTCTGTATGTCTGTGAGGATATTGCATCCACTCTAACGGAAAAACTAATGAACCGAATTTCATAAAATTTGGTAGATAAGTTTTTTGTTTGAAACCCTGATGTTCATTAGATTATAGTACGATTCGTAATAAAAGAATCTGCCTTCTTTGCGAAATGGCGGGCAGAAATTGTTTTTATCCACTCTAGCTAAAAACTAATGAACCAAATTTAACAAAATTTGGAGTATAATATTTCAATAACCTACAAGTGATTTATATACCAAATTTAACAAAACTTGGTATATAAATCCCTTTAGGTTATTCTAGTACGATTCGGGAAAAAGAAACGGACTGCTTTTGCGAAATGGCCCCAAAAATCGTTAAATATAAAAAGATGCATTCTTCCGCCCCAAGCCGGGTCGGCCCATCTAGCATTGTTTTATATCTGCTCTACCCCTCTCTCGTTTTTCCTTGAACTCTATTTAACTCCGTGCGCCTCCCTGGCATTTGGGAACTCGCATGTTATCGACGAACCTTTTTTACTCTGTGGTTAGGTGTTTGTTACCCCCCCCCCCCCTGTGCTCAAGCTCAAGGCCCTGCGCCCCTGGCACACCTCTATCTCCCCTCTTTCCTCCTTTCTCTCGCTGGGTGCCTGCTTGGGCCCTAGCATTCTCCTCTTTCTGTAAGACTTGGGCAAGGGACGACCTTGGTCGCCCCCCCCCCCAAGCGAACTTTAGTTTTTTAACCTCCACTCATGCTTCTCTCTTTTAGTACTTCTTTTTTCCTTTTCGCTCGGAGTTTAAAGGGGGGAATTCTTTCCCCTCCTGGGCACTCCGTAAACCCCCGTCTTTGAGACCTTGAGACCGTTAAATATAAAAATAAAAGACTACGTGTGCTCAATTATATCAATTAAATTCCTATTTTATACGTGATTTTTGACAACAAAAAGAATAAGACTAACCCCATTACTCTAGGACTAGCCGTTCTTGAGATATTTTAGTTTTTTCGCGTTTTCGCTACGCCACCTTTGACAATAAGTCAAATGAGAACCAAATTTAAGTTTAACGTGCAAATTCAATGTCATTTAAAATACTTATGGCTGTTATTTTGTGCAGATAAACTGAAATTATTATTGAAGAAATAAAGAGAACGTGAATATGAGTCTGTAGGGAAAGACATGTGCTGCCCACATCAGAATTTTTAACAACATTGCCACAATGATTTATAGAAGTGGACGGGGATTATTTGCAGGCCATTTCGAAAAAAATGTAGGATCTATGTTTAAAGATCCACCAAATTTTTGTAGAATAAAATGTTCTACAAATTTAAGCTGTGTACCAAGTTTTAACTCTGTAGGACGTAGGAAAGTGCATTAAAAATGCCATCAAATACGTATTTTGTGCAGATAAACTGAAATTATTATTGAAGAAATAAAGAGAACGTGAATATGAGTCTGTAGGGAAAGACATGTGCTGCCCACATCAGAATTTTTAACAACATTGCCACAATGATTTATAGAAGTGAACGGGGATTATTTGCAGGCCATTTCGAAAAAAATGTAGGATCTATGTTTAAAGATCCACCAAATTTTTGTAGAATAAAATGTTCTACAAATTTAAGCTGTGTACCAAGTTTTAACTCTGTAGGACGTAGGAAAGTGCATTAAAAATGCCATCAAATAATTATATTATGAAGAGTTATATAAAATCTAAAAAAAATTGAAAAATTGTTATCTACCAAATTTATTTTAAAATGTGAAGCCTTTCTCATACACAAAATAGTTAAGCTCTTTGAAAGATATTTATTATATAATATATTTCTTTTTTAACACTTTACAACAAAGTTTTAAAAGTGTTTATGACTTTGTTCATTCTGTCTGTCTGTCTGTCTGTCTGTCTGTCTGTCCGTTAGCACGATAACTGCCGTAAAAATGAGTAAAAATGAGGGGACCTATGGGAATATAAATAAATAATATCACCCAATTAGTTTTTTATTGAACCCGGGTTGAAAAAATGAAATACATTGAAGCCTATGGGACCTAATTTTTCAAACATTTTTTAAGTAAATTTAAAATTCACGAATTGCTTCGAAATTTTTAGGAAATATTCACATTATCCCATAGAATATATAAAAAAAAATTCAGTAAAATATGTTAAGTAGTTTTTTAATTAAAAAAATTATTTAATATAGGGAAAAAAACAAATTCAATTAAATTCTGACTTTGGGATATCTTCCAGAAAGAAAAGAGAGAGATATTATATAATAAATATCTCTCCATTTGTTTAAACGTTTTGCATATGGGAGTGGCTTCATATTTTAAAATAAATTTGGTAGATAACAATTTTTTATTTTTTTTAAATTTTATATAACTCTTCATGATAAATTTAATTGATGGCGTTTTAAATGCACTTTCCTACGTCCTAGAGAGTTAAAATTTGGTACACAGCTTAAATTTGTTGAACATTTTATTCGACAAAAATTTGATGGATCTTTAAATATAGATCATACATTTTTTTCGAAATGGCCTGAAAATAACCCCCGTTCACTTCTATAAATCATTGGTGTAATATTGTTAAAAATTCTGATGTGGACAGCACATGTCTTTCTCTGCAGACTCATATTCGTTCTCTTTATTTATTCAATGATAATTTGAGTTTATCTGCACAACATAAGTATTTTAAATGACATTGAATTTACACGTTAAATTTAAATTTGGTTCTCATTTGATAGCTGGACTTATTGTCAAAGGTGGCGTAGCGAAAACGCGAAAAAACTAAAATATCTCAAGAACGGCTAGTCCTAGAGTAATGGGGTTAGTCTTATTCTTTTTGTTGTCAAAAATCACATATAAAATAGGAATTTAATTGATAAAATTGAGCACACGTAGTCTTTTATTTTTATATATAACGATTTTTGCTGGCCATTTCGCAAAAATAGCCCGTTCCTTTTTCCCGAATCGTAGTAGAATAACCTACAAATGATTTATATACAAAATTTTGTTAAATTTGGTATATAAATCACTTGTAGGTTATTGAAATATTATACTCTAAATTTTGTTAAATTTGGTTCATTAGTTTTTAGCTAGAGTGGATAAAGGCAATTTCTGCGGCCATTTCGCAAAGAAGGCAGATTCTTTTATTACGAATCGTACTATAATCTAATGAACATCAGGATTTCCCACAAAAAACATACCTACCAAATTGTATGAAATTCGGTCCATTAGTTTTTCAATTAGAGTGGATGTAATATCCACACAGACACACAGAAACATACACAGATACACCCTTACACACACAGACGTCTTCCTAAAAGTAGTTTTTTCGTGTTCTAGAAGTCCCAAAACGTGTAGATACTTTGAAAATTCGAGTTCCGATCTTCGGCACGATTCCAATACTTTGAGTACATACACATACACATATATATTATCTGTGTATTATCTGTGTATCTAAATTCCGTGCCTATGCAATTACAATAGTTGTGATTTTAAATGATCCCTAAACTTTTATTATTTCTTCAAGGAAGCCTAATTTTAACATATGCAGAATGCAAATATCTCAAGCGATTGTAAGATGAATTACATAAGAATTGCTGAATTTTTTTCACACAAAATTATTTAGCTCTGGAGTCTGGAATACAAGTTATATGAATGAAATATTCATTGATTTTGCATAAAGAATCAGATGATTTATATTTCGATACAGTTTTAAATATTTAAGTATAATAAATTACTGTAGTACTGTGATAATGTAAAATATATTACCACTGAATGAATCACATTTTAGAAATTTTTAAATGAAATTACATTTCAGTTGGAAAGTGTTTCATAATCAATGCTTATGCATGATTGATCTTTCTTGTTCTTTCTAGAGGATATCCCAAAAGTCAGAATTTAATTGAATTTGTTTATCTCTCTTTATTAAGTAATTTTTAATTAAAAAACTACCTAATATATTTTACAGAATTTTTTTTTATATATTTTAGGGGACAATATGAATATTTCCTAAAAATTTCGAAGCAATTTGTGAATTTTTAATTTGCTTAAAAAATGTTTGAAAAATTAGGTCCCATAGCGTTCAATGTATTTCATTTTTTCAACCCGGGTTCAATAAAAAACTAATTGTGTTATATTATTTATTTATATTCCCATATTATTTATTTATATTCCCATAGGTCCTACAGACCGTCTGAAAAATATACTAAAATTTCATTTTGATAAAGTCATTTTTACGGCAGTTATCGTGCTAACGGACAGACAGACAGACAGACAGACAGAATGAACAAAGTCATAAACACTTTTCAACTATGTTGTAAAGTGTTAAAAATGACACCATCCTGATGTTTAGAGCAACTTTCTACTGAAAGATAATAAAAATTGCATCAGGAGGATAACCTGAAGTAAAGATAGCAGGCGGGGTCAGTCAAATTGTCTGTTGCACTGCAATCTGACATTAGAGATTGGAGAATGCAGAGTCCTCTTCGACAATAAGAGCTTGCGATTCCATCCCAGTAGCTCAACGGTAGAGCGTCGGTTGGCCAGCACGAAGACTCGTTGTCGAGTCCCGGTTGGGACAGCAAGGTCTTCGGAAAATATATAAATATATCTCGAACTCCAAATATTTTTGAACAGGTCCGGACTTGCTTTATCTGATCATCCTCTTGAATGTTTCAAGACGACGGAATTGTTTGGCCAACCTCTGGATATCTGGTCATTTGGCATGCTAGCCCTCTCCATGTGGACAAAAGGCTCTAAAAAGAAATCTAAGCAAATTACAATTTGGGAGATGGATGTCTATTCATCTGTTTTTAACATTCTTTAGGTAGATTGATTCCATGAATTTTTAACTTGGCTGTGAAATTCCTATTTAATAGAAGCTTAAAAATGATAATTAAAAGTTGCGTTATATTGTACGTATACCTAAATTTCATAAAACACCTATTGCTTTTAGCGAAATTACAATTGGAAGCAATTCATATTCTGCTTAGGCTGGAAAACTGGTATTATTTAAACTATTTTGCAATATTTATGACTTTGTTAATTCTAATGTATTTTTTAATCTAGCATTTTTTTAGAACTGTTATGTATTGATATATAATGAAGCTTATTCTTAGGTTTTTAAGGTTTACATTTTTAACACTTTACAACAAAGTTGAAAAGTGTTTATGACTTTGTTCATTCTGTCTGTCTGTCTGTCTGTCTGTCTGTCTCTCCGTTAGCACGATAACTGCCGTAAAAATGACTTAATCAAAATGAAATTTTAGTATGTTGTTCAGACGGTCTATAGGACCTATGGGAATATAAATGAATAATATCACCCAATTAGTTTTGGATTGAACCCGGGTTGAAAAAATGAAATAAATTGAGCACTATGGGACCTAATTTTTCAAACATTTTTTAAGCGGATTTAAAATTCACAAATTGCTTTGAAAATTTTCGGTAATATTCAAATTGTTCCATAAAATATATGAAAAAAAATTCAGCGAAATATATTCAGTAGTTTTTTAATTAAATATTAAAATAATAATAACACCTATTACATGAAGCGATCACGTGACCATGATATGAAAAGATCACGTAACTCACTTCAAAATGACATATGGCATCCATCTTGTTGAATTAACGGGAAATCTTTATTAATATTGATATCAGTGATTAATAATTACCTTATATGAATCTGTTTAATGATATTTATCAGTATTCTTTGGAAACATGCTCCTTAAATTAATTAAAAACATATTTTACATTTAGTCGCAAACAGTATTGTATTATTATAATAGCCTCTGGTCATTTAGCTAATTTATACTTATATTACTATGAAAGAAATATTCCATTTAATGGTTATAATTTTTATAGATATTTTGATGACATATGCCTACAAATTGAACAAGAAAGATCAATCATGCTTAAAGCATTGATTATGAAACACTTTCCAACTTCAATGCAATCTTATTTAAACATATCTAAAATGCAATACATTCCTCGGTAATATTTTAAAACTTCTCACAATACTACATTGATTTATTATATTTGAAAACTTAAACCTTTATCGAAAACAATGAACTTCATTCGAATGACGGCATTGAAATATAAATTGCCTGGTTTAAACATCTCTAAAATGTGATATATTACTCGGTAATAATTTTAGAATTATCATAATACCACGATAATTTATTATATTTAAAAACTTCATCTAAAACAACTGAAATTCATTCAAATGACGTCAAAGAAAAAATAACACGCCTGGCTCTCTCTAAAAAAGTAGCATTTCATTCATAAATAATTTCCCATTCATGTCATTCATCTCAATACTATAATAATTAATTTTATTTAAAAACTTAAGACCATGGAGTTACAAGTAATTAAACTCTATGCTTAAAACTTCATCGCAAAAAATCGTCCTTCTCTCGATAAAGTCAATGAATATTTCTTTCATATCAGCTATGCAGACTCCATGAACTAAATTATTTTGCGTTAAAAAAATACAGCAATTCCTATACAACTCATCCTACATATTTTGCTGTATACATTTTGCATAAGTGAAAAATAGGCTTCGTTGTAGAAATAATCAAATTTGGATGAGCATTTAAACTCATATATATTGTAATTGCGTTGTTTTAGTATGTAGATGCACAGAATTTAAACCAAAATAAAGTGGTTTTAGGACCGATACAATACTCAATATGAAATAAAAAGAACTTTAAAAATCACGATTTTGAGACAAGATGGATGCCATATATCATTTTGAAGTGGATCACGTGATACTTTCATATCATGGTCACGTGATCGTTTCATATAAGAGGTGTTATTATTATTTTAATTTTTATTTAAAAAACTACTGAATATATTTCGCTGAATTTTTTTTTATATATTTTATGGAACAATTTGAATATTACCTAAAAATTTCGAAGCTATTTGTGAATTTTAAATCCCATAGGACTCAATGTATTTCATTTTTTCAACCCGGGTTCAATCCAAAACTAATTGGGTGATATCGTTCATTTATATTCCCATAGGTCCTACAGACCGTTTGAACAACATACTAAAATTTCATTTTGATTAAGTCATTTTTACGGCAGTTATCGTGCTAACGGACAGACAGACAGACAGACAGAATGAACAAAGTCATAAACACTTTTCAACTTTGTTGTAAAGTGTTAAAAATCACTACTTAACATTAACTTTGTCTTTTAATTGAAAATTCTAGATCGAGTGCAAGATTAGTATGACCTACTCTTAACAAATTTTCTAGATATTAATATTAAAACTGAACACGACGGTCAAGCTAAATGTAGATGTATTCAACAAAAGTAATCAACTTTAACATTACACACTTTTAGCACCTTAAATTTACGTTATATAGCAGTTTGTGCAGAAACATTTTAAATCAGGTTGTTAAAATTTGCAACAAGAAAAAAGGCCAAAAAACATATTATAAATCTTAACTACCTCACTGAAAATAATACACATCCCGTAAATGTAGATAATAGTATTATTGGGCAGTTTAAATAGTATCTAAAACTATAAATTTTGCCTATTACTAATGACTTCTGTATAATTACGGATTAATTACTTTCAAGAATTAATTACTTACCTAATGTGCACCAATAGTTAAACCTACCAAAGGTAGGGAAACTAATAAACTTATAAAATAACTCGCAACATTTTAAAAGTTTTTTTAAGCTTCTCAAGTTTTTTTTATAAATTTTATTTCGATTAACAATGTATCGTACTTACCGTTGAAAATATTTATCTTAGAATATTTATCTTGGAAATTGACCCTATTTGTGTATGTCCCGTTGTTGTTGAGACCCAGACCGTCCGACCTACCAGAAAGGTGTAAGGTAACTGTTTGGACGGCCGGGAAGTGCCACCCAATTTAGACCGGAACCCAGTGGGGGAGGCATCCACAGGGACCGTACCCTCCTTCCCCTACCACCAACCTCTCGGAAGGACTTTCGGCCCACAGGTTTAACGTGATCGTACTCCACATGAACACGGCGGCAGTTGTGGCAGCGTGTAAATCTAGCGCGCAAACCACCGGGCTACCGTGCCCGAAAGAGCCTTTTGTGCCCAGCTTCTGCAGGATACTGTCTGTATACCCCACTCCAATCCCACTTCAGAAGAAAGAAAATATGTAATGCTCAAATCAGTGATCGATACTAAAAAGTGGTGTGCTTTCTAAGCCACTGGAAAGATGCTTGGTGGTCTGGAAAGACTTGACAAAACCCATAATCTCCACCCCGTAGCAGATATCGAAATTCGAACTGCGTTAAATTCTGTCCAATAGTCGATATGTAAACGTTTCATATTCACCTTTCTGGACCATTAGAGGATTTAAGGACAAAAACACGTTTAAACTCGTTAAACAATTATATATTTTTATAGCGATAATCATTATATTTATAGTGATAATTATTATAAATGTAAGCCAGATGTAAATTATTGATGTTCAAATTAAATAATATTTTGACTTTAGCAGATACAACTTATAAAAAGACTCAATACACTAGTTACTATATATTAGGGTATCCCAAAAAGATTGAAACGCGCTTTAATTCTTTACCTGTTGGAGATAAGTGGGCAATGTAAATCGCAAACATGTTGAAAGTAAAGTAGGAAATAAGACTAAGTTAATGAAATAGTCCTCCCATTCATTTTCAAAACGTTACACTTTTTAAATTTTTATACGACCCCCTTAGACAAATCGGGTCAATCAGAAAATTTTTATTTTTAATGCAACAAGATCATTAAAAAAACCCGCATATCTGTATCTTTAAAATTGAACGAGTTATATTTAATTGAAAATTGAACATTGTGAATGGGGACCCTATATCAAATTAGAAATGTAAATTTGTGACATATCACAAAAAAGATAAAACTGGATGATAATACATAGGATATCCAACCGTGTAATGAGTACCACTGCTTTATATTATCTCTGTCTGTGTACTGCTTTATTTAGATGCATTTGTGATAAAAAAATTTGACACGTATTAACGTATTTTTAATCTAAACAATTCCCATCGTCAATTTGTTCATAATTCCTATTTTCACTGATGAAACAGCCTTTCATATAGTACGGAAAAGTGGCATAAGTCAGATTTTTTCCTTTATCATAATTTAGTTGATTTTAAAGATACAGATATGCGAGTTTTTTTAATGATCTTGTTGCATTAAAACTGAAAGTTTTCTGATTGACCCAATTTGTCTAAGGGAGTCGTATAAAAATTTAAAAAGTGTAACTTTTTGAAAATGAATGGGAGGACTATTTCATTAACGCACTCTTATTTCCTACCTGACTCAACATTTTTGCAATTTACATTGCCCACTTATCTCCAACAGGTAAAGAATTGAAGAGTTTTTCAATCTTTTTGGGACACAATGTATATATAAAGACACATCCAACTTTTACTTAATATATTACTTTTTTTCCATTGTAGACTTTTGGCTTTGAACTGCCACGAAAATTCCGTTCTACTCAGATTTCATCGGAAGAGAATATATTGGCTCTGAGTATGATAAAATCATTTCTACAGGCCTGAAGGTAGACCCGCTGCACAGAGCCTAATGAAGCATCCGTTTCGGTCCTCAGACTGGATGTATAAGGAACCGTGTGAAATCTATCCGATGTGACAAACACAGGAATTCTTGGAAAATACTGTTCAAGGTAAGAATTAATTTTCTGTAACACTTCGTTTTTAACAAAAGTTTCACGACCGGTCCTAATTTAGGGATGGGTATTGTTAAACTATCTTAGGTTAACTAACTTTTTACTTTCCTTATATACATAATGTATAAGGAAAGTATTGTGACGGGGTCGAAAATTCGAATTCGAGTTTTCGACGGGAGAGCACGTTTCAAGCATCCCTGATCACGAATCAAACATTTTTGAAGTGATGTCTGTGTGTGTGTGTGTGTGTGTGTGTCAGTGGGTCTATGGAGACGATAACTGACGAACGAATGGACCGATTCGAACGAAATTTGGTACAAAAATCACAATCTGTAAACACTGGAAGCCTATTATTTTTAAACGTAATCGAATGTTCAGAACCCCCCTAAATTTTGGAGTGAAACTTTGAAAAAATCGTCAAAAAATCAAAACCGCTAATAAAGTTACGCAAATAGACATTTCTAATGTAATTTTTCATTGGAAAACGATTGACATAAAATTTAGAACGCTAACAGGAACCGTTCTCGAGATATTTCACATTTTTCAAAAAAAATTATCAAAATGTCATATAAAATAAAAATATATATTTCCTATTGAGAAACATGTTCACTTTTCATGTGTAATACCATGCGATAAATTGGGTGACATCATTCTCGTGGATCTAGCTCGTTCCATTCATGGGAAAAGATACTTCGAGTAATACTTTTGTATTTGAACGCCAATAGCCATTTATCTGTTATAAAAATAACTTATTTCTCCGTCAGTAAAGCTTGGCGAGATTTTGGTGACGAATTTGGCGGAATGTCGCCAACTTGGCGACTTTTTTAAATGTTGTCAAATTAACGAAAGTCTCGCCAAATGGATTAAAATGACGCTAAATCAATGAAAATGACAACTAATTGTCGAAAATTCAATATCTTGGAAAGAATATAAGTATTTACTATAAGAAAAACCTATTTTTTTTTACTGTAAAAGTAGTAAATTCATTGCATTATATAAGGAAAGTCATGTGTTGCCCACATGGATTTTTTATTTTTTTAAGGAGGCGTCAAAATCATGTTTGCCCCTGGTGATAAATATATTTAAACCATCTCCGAACGAACCTGGCTTTGCAGATTTGCCACCCACTCTCAAATACAGAAGTTTAGAATTTCCCTTTTGAGTAGCAAAAAGAAAATTTGGCCGGGCGCTACTGCTATCTCCCCCAGATCTATTGATGCTGGGTTCGAATCTCGAATGAATGGGGCGAACCCTGAGTATGCATGCATGATTGCATCCGTTGTGTTCTTTAAAAGATCGCAGAGCACAAAAATAACCTAATTTATTCCAACATATTGGCTGCAAGGCTTTAGCCAAAGCTCAAATTATTTATTAAAATAAAAGCGTTCAAACTGTTGTCTAAAGAAATCTGCAACAAATACTCTTTTATTAACAGCCTAAAAGGATCAACCGGTTTGGAAAACGGAGAATAGCGTCCTTCTTCAGGATAAATAAACATCAAGTGTAGGATATAAACATAGTAGGAAAGAAAAAGAATAGTAGAAGAATACAAAAACTGTTTCAAACCACTGAGTTCGTTGAAAAAACGTTTCGATTTTGTTCCACTCGTCTTTTCCTCTCCTTTTATGTGTTTCCTTTTCATTTTCAAACTTTCGTTTGAGAACAATATTCATTCCCTCTGTCAAATGATGCAACTCTTTATTGTCAGACGCGTTCTTGCTTTTAATAGTGCAATTGCTCCGTTTATTTATCGTAATAGAGGTTGTTTTCACTTTCGAAACCAATTGACGCATTTATGAAACTATAATTAATGATTTATTTTTATGACCTAAACTATTTCGTTAGCAAACAAACTTTCCTCTTACAAGTCGAAGCATAATATTAAAAATAATACTACATAAGTTTATGTAAATATCAAAATAAACCTGGACTAGAAAACAAAGGTATCTATTACACATTCATGTTATCTTAAATAACTCTTGTTATTTATATACTAGAAAATATTTCTAAAGTCGCTCATGATTTAAAATATGTGAAAATCATAATTGCATTCTACATTCTATGAGTCTTAAAAATATCTATTAAGATATTTAATTTAACTTTACAACAAACACAGTAACAATTTCTGTTCTGACTGCACAAAATTATCTTCAAAGGCGAATCGACAAAAGAAAATATCCTGATCCTGGTTGTAAATCAATTTATGAAACGTATGAAGTTTGGAAATGTCCCGTCAAAAGTTTGCAGGAATGGAACAATCTTACGTTTTAATATTTCTATGTACTTGGATGAATTCTTCATACCCTGAACAAGAACTAAACTTCCAGGTCTTAAAGGTTCACAGTTGCTTCGTCTAATGACAGTTGCTTTGTAACCCTGCACAAATAAATGAGTTTCATAATTGAAAATTACCTTTTTCCAATCGTCAATAGTCCATGATTTATATTTTTTTGGCCCATGCTAAACGTCTTATCTTCATTTTAGCATCCAAATATTGTTTTTTCGTTGGTCTTTTTGCCTTCCTGCCAACTTCCAGAAGCCTACGACGTACAGTTGAATCCCTAACATTGAAACCACCAACCAATAATTCTTTTTGAAGGTCTCTGCTTGTCTTTGTTGGGTTACTTTTACCATTTCTGATTATAATTTTATCGGTTCTTGGAGTTGTTTTTCGTTTTCTACCACATTCACTGCTCCTTTTTGGAGAAAATGATCCAGATGCATTGTATCGCATAATTCTTGATGCACTTGATTTGCCTACACCAACTGTAGAAGCGATATCTCTCACTGTCATAGAAGTGTGATCATTAAGAGCAATTATTTTTGCACGCTTCCTTGGAGAAATATCCATTTCTAAATACACGAAAGCGACATGTATCTCACAGAGAGCAAAAACTAACATCCACCTCTTACACACAAATGTTCACAACTGAAGCGGAAGTGACTATTCCCTGTTTCAAACCAGTCAAACCACATTCTTATTGTTGCGTTCTAACCAAATAGCTAGAATCACTAGAGCCCCGTTCACATGCAAGGCCGTATTTTCCGGCCATGAAACATTGGGGTGAAAAAGGGGGTATTTTCCGAGATCCATTCTAGACCCGTTCACATGTGCAACCCCCATTACTCCCGCTTAAAGGGCTAGGACCAATTTTTCTTAAATGCTTTTGACATTCATGTTTGGTAAACAATATATCTTTTTCTTTTCTTTTTTTAATTGCTTTTTTAAAAAGCGTATCATTTTTAATTCATTATCCCATGTTATTATTTTATCTATTTAATATGACAAATGTGCGGAAATGAGAAACAAAATAATCTTATATATATAAATTAAATCGAAATAATGTATATATAAATTAAATTTGGATCTTTATAAACTAAACATCAAATTAAAAATAATATGCCAAAATTAAATTTAATATATTTTTAAAACTATAAATATATGCTTATTGTAATATATATATATATATATATATATATATAAATGTTTTATTCCATGAAACTGTTTAAAGAATTCATTCTTGAAGTCAAAAAAGAAAGTTTTTCTCATTTAATCTTCGTTTTTAAGCTAAATTATGACGTATAAACTTGAATTAGTGGAAAAAGTGTAACACCATTTTAAGAAACTTTATTCAAGACGAATCCATATAAGAAGTTGGCATAGAGAAAAAAATATGCATATTTATATCGAATGCATTTTAATTATTACAAAATCGGTATAACTCATTTTTTATGAAAAACACATAAGACCTTACTGCATGGCCCAGATTCAAAAAATCTCATATACCACTAATACCGCAATTAAAAATAATGTTTTTAATATAGCAGTATAAAAAATACTTATGATGGACATGTTTTATTGATATGTAAAATAGGTGGTCCTCTAAGTAATCCAAGGTAGCCTTTCCTTTGGTGATCTGAAAAGCATAGCCACTATGTCCCCCTTCGCTGCTACAAATAAGAGCCAAATTTGGCACGTTCGCTCTAAAATGGCGCATTGTAGCAGTTCTAGAAAATTGTGAAAGTGTGCCATTGTGGTAGTTTGTTCATTGTTATGCACAACTTTCTTTTTTAAGAATCTTAATCTACGTATTTTTAAATCTCTAAACTATACAGGCTCAAAATGCGTGGATTAAGATTCTGCAGCATTTTCTCTACTTACACATTTATTTTCAAATTTTGTTTCGACTGTTTTAGCTTTCTTTTTCAAATTTCCATTGCAAATTATTTTTAATTAATATTTCAGTATTTTTTTTATCCTAAAACATAAATTATATCCATAGAAAATAACATTTTCTTAACGAGATATAGGTAATATTTGAGCAAATCGTTACAGTAAACAGACTTTTATTAATTGCTAAACATTTTCTATTTTAAAAGTACAGAACTTCGTTTCCAAATGGTTCTTTGTTTGTTTCGAAAATTCTACTTTGTAAATTCTCACCTTGAATTATTATATATATGTATACATATATATATATATATATATATATATATATATATCAATGCATAATAAATCTATCTTTTCTTACCTTTTGGCCTTTATTTTTTAAAGATAAATCATATACCTAATTTATCTGTTTTTACAACATTTCAGTATATGACATATCGCAGTTCACTACATGATAAATATGATCTGTATGCGTTAGTAATGGGTTGTTTCTTCAGGTGAATTTGGTTAAAAAATAAGATAATTGTATGAAATAAAACTTCAAAGAAACTTAGATTTTAATATTTTCAAACCTATCTTACCCAAATGTTATCTTACCCAAATTTTACATGCAAATACATATACAAATATGCACTTACACAAACACATATGCATACACACAAGAACACATACACATATACGCACACACACACAAGAACACATACATATAAGCACACACACCAACAACCACATATGCATATATGCACTGCACGCACACCGACACACACACACACGCACAACACACACATCTTGCAGAGAGTGTTTGAATTGTATTAATGAGGTCTTAAAACATACTTTTCCTACCACTTATTTTTCTTTCTGTTTTCGATTCAGACCAAATAAAAACATATTAAAATAACTTATTGAGTTATTTTATGGTTTTGATGGCAATGCGATATGCCTAAACTACGATTTGAAAACTAAAATTTTTTTCCGTAGAGACGTCAAACTGCGAAGGAAGTCAGCGACGTACTGCATACCAACTTCTTTTATAATAAAATTTATACAGTATGCCAAATGCAATGCAGTTATTAACTTAGGATGCTTTTATTTATAAATTTTATATGCAATTTGTTCGATATCAATCAGTTACATTTTCCAGCACATATGTCAAAGTACACATGTACATTTATTGTACTAGATTTTTTTAATATATTGTATTGCCGAATTAAAGGTGTATTATTTCAGGCGGTTAACTATTGTCTAATGCTCTTTATAAGTAGTATATCAGTGTTTATTACAAATGCGTAAAAGTACTTATAGGTATTGTTTTTTTATAAAAATGTTCTCATTATGTTCAAAATTCCGTTATGCCAAAAGTTTGTTATAAGAAAATCTCAACATGCTTATCGTTCACTTACACGTAATATTTATAGATAAATAAATCAGAAAGTAAGATAATTAAAATATATCTTCTTTATCTATAAAATGAAGTAAAAGGATAGTTTTAACCGCGCGGGATACTTAAATTAAAAGAAAATTAATTTCTGATATCCCGCGATGTAAAAAATACCCTGGATTGCAATTTCAAAATTATATCTTAGGAAGCACAAACTATTTCTTGCATGCATCCAAAGCGAGCGGGCGCATTCTCGCAGTTTCGTTTTTCCAAAACCGCCACATATCGCCAAAATGTAGTAAAACTCAGTTTAAGATGTTTTAATGAATATTTTTTTAAAAATACATTGATGGAACAATTTCTTCGCGAAGCTCAGCAATATCTCCTACAATTGTTTTTATCCTCCAAAGCTTGGTAGCAGAAATAATTAAAAACATGTATTTTTTCTTTCCAAGGACGCTCTGCCATTTACCTTCTCCCATTGAACTACAAGGGAAACTGAAATCTCTGGATGGGAAAAGTCCCTGAAGTCACATGACAACGGTTTCGGTCTTGCGTTAGGGTTGTAGAGGTTTTCTCTACTTGATTGCTCCTCGATGGTTCAAACCGTCACACTACCTTAAGGCAGATAAAACAGGTTTAAGTCAGTTTCACACATCAACTGGCAATCACATTACAATTCTGAGAAAAAAACATGCTTGTTCCAATTAATTTGCACAGGTATGTAATAAAATGAATGCGCTATAATATAGTGCATACATTTTAGTATTTCCAATTCAGCATTTAGAAACGTTTCGTGTAGGCAAATTTTGTGACTATGAACTTGGCCGTTGTAATCTTCTGTACCCGGAGTAGAAGGTTGAAAGAATTTGAAGCCGGCTGTGTGGTAGTACTGAATGTAGTATCTTCTCCATAGAGATTCGCAAAATCGCAATTCGTAGCCAGTTTTCATGCTGCTATTGCAGGTATCAGCTAGTCCATGCTGATAAGTGCATGAAAATTACACAAGCGGGTCTATTGATGATGTTACCTGCAATGGAACCACATTTATTGATATTCTTATAAAAGTTAGGCACAGTAGAAATTATTTGCGAAGAGGCAGGGATCGTTAAGTATTTGATCGTTCTGTATTGCTTATTCTTTATCATTTTTTACCTCTTTTAATAACACCCTATACATGCAGATCAAAAAATTTTGAAGATCTTTTGCTTTCCGAGGATGATTATCATCCATCTATTATCATTATTTGGATATTTAGAGTCAAAAAATTAAAATATAATCGTAATATTATTAGTTATACTTTTAAACACTGCAATTTTAATAGTTTTTATTGAATCATTAGAGCCACTAATTGGAGTGAAATCAGCTTGAAAGCAACCCAGAGATATTGTCGGGCACTCCAGTGGATTTGGATACAGAAAGCACGTTAATATGTAAGAAATTGGACCACGATGTCAATGAGGTGATTTCTGAATGATGTGGGGAGAAAATTGAAAATCCAATGGAATTGGGAATAACATTGTGTCAAGGTAAGTTTTGTCCGTTTAATCATTCGCACTATTCTAGATAGATCAAAATGCTTTCAAGATGTTTTGCTATCTCAGTTTGATTATCATCCATGTATTAACAGTATTTGAGTAGATTTAGGGTTACACATAATCGTAATATTAATAGCTGTATTTTTAAAACTTGCAATTTTAATAAAATTTTATTTAATTATTAGAGATAGTGATTGGAGTGCATCAATTTAGCATCAATAAGTACACAGCAGCTACTATCTACTGACAGTACAGTGGATTTGAACACACAAAGCACATGCGAGTGCGAGAAAATGGGCCACGTTGTCAATGAGGAAATTTCTGAAAGATGTGAAGATACATTTGAAAATCCAATAGAGTCTGTAATAGCATTGAGTCCAGGTAATTTTTCTCTTAATTTAATCATTCACACTATTTTAGAGATACTTTGCTTTCTGAGGATGATTATCATCCATCTATTATCATTACTTACAGTAGATTTAGAATCACAAGAGTAAGAGATATTCGCAATATTAATAATTATATTTTTAAACAGTGCAAATTTAATAGTTTTTTATTGAATTATTAGAGATACTGAATGGAGTGAATGCGCTTCACAGCAATCTACAAATATTGCTTACTAACATTTCAGTCGATTTAACAACAGGAAGCACAAGCAAGTGCGAGAAAATGGACCCCGTTGTAAATGAGGAGATTTCTGAAAGATGAAGATAAATTTAAAAGTCCTATGGAGTCTTTAACAACATTGAGTAAAGGTAATTTTTTGCTTAATTTAATCATTCGCACTAATTCAGATATATCAAAAATTTATAAGATACTTTGCATTCTGAGAATGATTATCATCCACCATTTATTATTACTTTGAGTAGATTTAGGATTGCAAAAGTGAAAGATATTCGTAATATTAATATATATATTTTTAAAGAGTGCGATTGTAATAGATTTTTATTGAATTATTAGAGACGCTGATTGGAGTGCATCAGTTTGAAAGCAACCTACAAATATTACCAGTCGGTTTTCTCACAGGAAGCACATTAAAGTGCAAGAAATTGGACAACAATGTCAATGAGGTGATTGCTGAAGGATGTGAAGGGAAAGCTAAAAGTCCATTGGAATCTGAAACAACATTGAGTAAATATCATTTTTGTTTTATTTAATCATTCGCACTATTTTAGATAGATCACAAAATTTTAAAGATAGTTTGTATTCTGAGAATGATTATCATACATTTATTATCATTACATTGAGTATATTTAGAGTCACAACTATAAAAGATAATCGTAATAGTAATTGTTGTATTTTTAAACAGTGAAATTTTAATATTTTTATTGAATTATTAGAGACACTAATTGGGGCGAATCAGCTTAAAAGCAACCAAGAGATATTGATTGACACTCAAGTCGTTTTGACCACAGAAATCACAAGTAAGTGCGAGAAAATGGACCACTTTGTCAGTGAGGTGATTTCTGAAGGATGTGAAAATTAATTTGAAAGTCTACTGGAACCTGGAACAGCATTGAGGAAAGGTAAATTTTTGTTTCATTTAATCATTCCCACTATTTTAGTTAGATCAAAATTTTTTGAAGATATTTTGCTTTCTAAAGATGATTATTATCCATCTGTTATCATTACTTTGAGTAGATTTAGGTTCATAAATGTAAGAGATAGTCGTAATGTTAATTGTTGCATGTTCAAACAGCGCAATTTTAATTGTTTTTGTTTAATTTATTAGAGTTATTTAATTTATTTTGTTTAGTTTATAATATACATAAAATACTATAATTTATCTGATCGTGAGAGTTTTGGGAATCTGAATGAAGTTACTAGAAGGAACATAACAATTTCTTACAATATATGCATTACTGAAATTAATAATGAGCTTTACTAATGAGTCAGACTTTTACAAGTATTTTACAGGTAAAATACCTTGTTCGGACTATACTGTCTGTGATTATATTTGTGTCTGTGGTTATGCATTGTGATTATGTTTATATTAATTATATTACCATTTTTTCATTTTGAATGAAATTAAGGCATTGAAATGTACTAAATCCAGTAGTTTTGATGGGATACCGTCTTTTATCATGAAAAGATTGTATGTGATATTTTGTTTACTCGCACTTGGTAATTTACAACTTTTCTAAGAAAAGCTGTTCTAAGAAATTATCTAAGTTATCTAAGAAAGCGTTTTCCGATATTTGGAAAATTTCCAAAACCTGCCTTATTTTCAAGAAGAAGCCCAAGAATGGTGTCACTAATTATAGGCCTGTTGTTACTTTGTGTTTTTGAAAATGTTTGATAGTATTAATTTTACGAAAATTTATTTAATGGTTAGCAATAGAATCTGGACCACGTCGATTTTAGAAAAAAAAGTTTTACTGTGACTAATTTGTTGATGATTAAGTTTAACTGCTTTGAATCGAAATGGTGAACTTTATGTAATCTACACTGACATTTTAAGGGCTTTGATGCTGCTGATTTTGATATTCTTTGTTGTATATTATTGGTTGTGTGTTAACGCCAAATAAGAAATTAGCTGAAGTATGGATCAACACGACTTTCTCATACCAGAATCCATTTCGGGATTTTTTTTTTTTTTCAAATTTCACAGCCGGACCAAGTATGCTGTAATTGTAAGCATTTGGAACAAAGGTTTTTCTAGATACGGTTAGACCGACAGACAAACGTTACCAGGCATCATTGCAATACTATCTCTTCACAAAACAATTGATTTCATTAATTTAGTGTCATGATTATCAATTTCGCGATATTTTTATCGATTTGGCGATATTTTTGTCAATTTGGAGCATTTAAAAAAACTATCCACGTTGGCAATATCCCACAAAATTTTTCGCCAAGCGGTATAGGCGGATGGATGGAAAAATGGATTAATATATTAAATTAATAATTCCCACAAAGCAACTTCAAAGAAGTTGAACTTCATTTTGCAAAATGTTTGAATTTTCATCAATTATGCATTATTTTTAGTTAGGGTCATTTTATCAATTGAGACATTTTCCTTTATTTGGTGATATGTTGTTCAATTTGGAGACATGTTAAAAAAGTCGCCAAGTGGGATGGTTTGATTGACAGACAAACGCTAACGAAACATCATTACAGTGTTATGAAGCATAGCATAATATTTACATATTGTGCAAATACTATTCATACTCACCGGGCTCGACCCATAAAGAAAGGAGGGACAGTAATTACACAATGTAGGTAATGTGGACGGTAAATTTAATTGCTAGCACGATGCCTCCTTCCAGAATCCATTTCGGGATCTGCTTTGAAGACACGATGGGACAGTTCGGCGCTTAGGTTTGAATAGTACAAGACATAAGTTGTAAATTTTCTGGTTAGAGATGTCATAGTAAATGTCTAAATTGAAACGACAAATCTCTTGAAAATTATGGTCAGTATTAAGCATTCAAGTGTTATGT
Source organism: Amaurobius ferox (assembly GCA_951213105.1). NCBI lineage: Eukaryota > Metazoa > Arthropoda > Arachnida > Araneae > Amaurobiidae > Amaurobius > Amaurobius ferox. The sequence goes on along the minus strand of OX578140.1, from coordinate 39,674,302 downwards.
CACTCCGGGGATAGGACGAAGCCTCCCGGCTGCTGGAAACCCGCAAGTCATCGAATTTTTTTGGAACGCATACAAAATGACTGTCATTTTGCAAGCCAATAAATTGTTCGAAATTTCGTACCACCCATTCTCACGCATAAATGATGTAACGAATGAGCGGACGAGGAAACCTAGTGCCCCATTTAGTTCCCCCCAAATGTGAAGGGACCCTATTTAAAAAAAAGTTTAGTCAGAGTCCATTTTCATTCTCATGAGAGAGGGTCTCATTTTTTTTTATGACTAGCCCCGGCTGAGAATCGAGCCTCTCCAAACTCGTGCAGTCTACGAGAATCGGGAAACCTACATTCCTGCTATTTCTGTAGCGGTAATCAGGGCTGTAGTGGAGGGTATACGGCGGTATACACCGTATACCCTCTGGTTTTTCCAGCAAATTCCGTATACCCTCTGCGTTTTCTTAAAAACTACGTACACGATTTGCAAAACGCTTTGCTTAATGAACAACATAGTAACAGATTTGAGACCATCTTTATTGATTTCAAACGTCTCCAATCTAATGTTTATTAATGCAAATGGACCACCTATAGAACGCTTTCAACCGGAAAAATTTGTAAATTCTTGGTTGGCCAACCATCGCATTTCAGTTGACAATAGATCATGAGTATGCGCTACAAAAAAAAGACAGAGAGACGGATTTCTCTCGTCAAGCAGTTTGTAAAATATTTCAATGAAAATGATAGAGGTAGGCCTTAAAATTTGTTAATATAAAACAAAATTACATACTACTTTATATGTGTTTAAATATATTTCTCTTAACATTTCTGTAATTATTTTATATCATAGTTAAATATTAATATAGTGAGATTTTCAAATTAGAATATCACTCGATGCTAATCTGCATATTTTGCTTTGCATAAATACAGTAAACTCCCAATAACTCGGATCTTCTGAACACGAATTTCTGTGTTCACAAGGTCGAAGTTTCTTCAAAGTACCACAATTCCTTTCCTGTAATATAAAATTAATAGACTTCTTTTCTCGATAATCTGAACTTCGATTAATTCGAACATTTGCCCCGGTCCTTCGAGTATACCCCATAGGCGCCCGGAGGGGGAGGATGGCAAGGGGCGGTCGCCCGGCTTATGGATTTCCTGTATATATATACATGTATGTGCATGTGTGTGTGTACATTTTTTTGCTCCCCCTCCCGGGAAAGTGTAAGTAGTAAGTACATGTTTCGCCCTCCCCTGCAAAAATTCTGCGGACGCCCATGGTATATCCTCTGTTTCTTTTACGACTACAGCACTGGCAGTAATCATAAAAAAAATTGACCACTGAATCTGACCTATGAATTTTACCTCTAACATCTTGACTTTTTGAAGATCTGCTCAAGAGTAAAATCTACAACCGCCAATTCTTGGCGTTCTCCTCCAGCACATAACTGGTACTGTGGCAAGCTGTCAAGTGGAGCTATTGCTTTTGCGGACAATCGTGTCCAGCAGACTGCTTTGACCAGACTCTTAAATGGTCACTTGAAATATCTTAAATTTGATCAGGGAAATAAGATCTTCTCCATTTGTAGGAATTGTAACATCAATCATTCCACCCCTGATCATCTTCTGTCCTGCCTGGAGCTTGTCAAGGAGGATTTGACACTGAGTCCCTTCCTTGTCTTGGACTTTTTGAGTGTTTTGGGTCTCATGGACCTGGTCTAGCCTATTGGCTAGACCAGTTAAGATTAGTAACAGCAACATAAAAAAACCTACCACAGGAAATAGAATCCTATGCATTAGATGTTTGAGCATTATCTACACCAGTAGAGCTCGGATTCCTGATTAATAGGCAAATACCGCCCTAGGGCATTTTGCCGCAAAACGAACTGGAGTGGATCCAGACGGCTTTGATAACCCTCATCGGACAACAGCGGAAGTCACTTTTTTGTCGCAACGTGGACCCCTATGCAGCAGGCAAACCGGCCCTTAGTGACATTTTATATTGTCAGGTAATAGCTAGGATCTTGACGAATGCAAGTACCCTTTGGCGAGATCTTATACCAACCGGTATTTGGATGGTGGAGAGCATAACGGTCATCAACCCAGCCTACTCCCAATCTTTGTAAAGGAACCTGTAACAATAGGCCCTTGTATAACTGTGTTTCCTCGCCTATATCAGGCCCCTAACCATATGAACTCTTGGAGGTGGTCTTTTGGATTAACAAGTCATCCGTCAGTGTTGGAGATATTGTGTTTAAATTTAAATTATAAGGCAAATATATGTATTCCAATCTACCTATAAGGTTAGCAATAAGTTTGAGTTTGGAAAACTTCCCATTGCTACATCAGCTTGAGATTTAAATTAATGAGAATTAATTAACAATTACCGTAATAACTCAGTACACCCCGAGATCAAGTCAGGTACGTTTTAAGTGTATAGTGGCTGTGTATTATTAGTGTGTTTCATAATTTATGTGTATAATAAAAGTGTCAGTGGCCACAAAATCGACTGATTTCTGCATCCTCGCAATGTACTCAATATTTTTAGATTACACGTGTAAGATTATTGAGTCATCTGAGGGACACTATTGGTGAGTGTTAGTATTGTATTTATGTGAATTTTACCTTATCACATACAGTATTATCTTCTAACAAAACACATTTATTTATTGACCTAGCGTCATGTTTATCAATTTAGCGACATTTTTTATAGATTTGGCGAAATATTTTATAGATTTGGCGAAATATTTTATAGATTTGGTAACATTTTTTCGATTTGGCGACAGTTTCATAAAATTCGCAACATTTAAAAAGTCGCCAAGTTGGCACTATCTCGTCAAATTTGTCGCCAAGCGTGCGTTACAGATACGAACGGATGGAGAAATGGTTTCTTAAATCAAATTTTAATTAGCTTGTGATATTTATTTTTTTTTTGCAAACTTTGCAATTTTTTTTTTGCAGGAAAAATGTTTGAAAAATCTGTATTGTTGGTCTAAAGGATCACAATTATAACATGTTGTAATTCTATAAATACTCGTTAAATACCCCCTATATTGTACGGTTCACATATTTTACACTTGGCGCTATTTTTGCTCATGTTTACATTAGAGATAAAATAAGGTCGGAGACTAACATGATATCATAACGTTGAGATGTATTTACCGGCCTTAGCCCGGCCCGAGTTTTTATAGTTATCATAATGAATATATGATCTCGGGCCTGTACTCCTGTTTTGATTGGAGGAGCACAGATTCAAGGTTTGCTATTCGGACTTAACTGGGCCCGGCCCAAATTTTTGATAATTTATATGATGAATTTTTGTTCTCGGACCTGTGCTCCTATTTTAGACTGGAGGGGCCCAGATTCAAGCTTTGGGGCTTTACTGGGATCGGACAGAGTTTTCGATAATAATTAATTTATGATTTTTTTTCTCGGGTATGTGCTCCTTTTTAAGCCTGGAGTGACCCAGATTCAAACACTGCAATTCGGGCTTGACAGGGCCCAGCCCGAGTTTTCGATCATTTATTCCTATAATAAACTTTTGACCTCAGGCATATGCTGTATTTTGGGCTGGAGGGGCTCAATTCAAGCTTTGTTATTCGGCTTGAATAGTCCCGAGTAAAGTCAATCATAAGTTTCCAAGTAAGGGCTGACTTTATATCTCTTGGTTCGATATCATTTAGTGTAAAAAGTTGGATCAAATAGTGCATGCATAAGTGAGTTTTGTATCAGAAAGGGCATATCTTAAAAGTAATATTAACAAAATAATTTTTAAAAACGACAAAATTATTTTTCACAAATAATAACTAAAGCATTAGATAAATATTATATGTTCATATATCATTTTTAGTGAAGGCATAAAATTTAAATTCATTAGCTTCTTTCGATAAATGTCTTGAAAGAAAACAGAACTAACCATTACATGGATTTTAAATATACTTATAATTCTTTATACATATTATTTATAAAAGTATTGTTTTTGCCAATACTTAAAATAGTACAAGCTCTGTTGTTTTCTATAATCGCATTTAACAGTTAGTGTTTAAAATTGATATGCTTCTTTCTATCTCATAGCAGTGGTCTTATTTTTTTTATTTTTAATTAGTTATGAACATGTCATTAATTCTTTCCTTCTGCAATTTCAACAAGAAAGATCAATCTTGCTTAAAGCATTGATTATGAAACACTTTCCAACTTCTATGCAATTTTATTTAAACATGTCTAAAATGCAATACATTCCTTGGTAATATTTTAAAACTTATCACAATACATTAATTTATTATATTTGAAAACTTAAACCTCCATCGAAAAAAATGAACTTCATTCAAATGACGGCATTGAAATATAAATTGCCTGGTTTAAACATCTCTAAAATGTGATACATTCCTCGGTAATAATTTTAGAATTATCGTAATACTACGATAATTTATTATATTAGAAAACTTCATCGAAAACAACTGAAATTAATTCAAATGACGTCATAGAAAAAATAACACGCCTGGATCTCTCTATAAAAACAGAATTTCATTCATAACTTTCTCCCATTCATTTCATTCATCACAATACTATAATAATTTATTTTATTTAAAAATTAAGGCCATGGAGCTACAAGTAATTAAAGTTTATGCGTAAAACTTCATCGAAAAAAATCGTCCTTCTCTTTTAAAAATCAATGAGTATTCCATTCATATCAGCTATGCAGACTCCATGAACTAAAGGATTTTGTGTTAAAGAAATACAGCAATTCTAATACAACTCATTCTACATATTTTGCTGTTTACATTTTACATAGGTGAAAAATAGGCTTCGTTGTAGAGATAATCAAATTTGGATGAGCATTTAAACTCAAATATATTGTCATTGCGTTGTTTCAGTATGTAGATAAACAGAATTTAAGCAAAAATAAAGTGGTTTTAAGACGGATACAACACTCAATATGAATTAAAAAGAACTTTAAAAATCACGATTTTGAGACAAGATGGATGCCATATGTCATTTAGAAGTGGGTCACGTGATCTTTTCATATCGTGGTCACGTGATCGCTTCATATAAGAGGTGTTATTATTATTTTAATTTTTATTTAAAAAACTACTGAATATATTTCGCTGAATTTTTTTTTATATATTTTATGGAACAATTTGAATATTACCTAAAATTTTCGAAGCAATTTGTGAGTTTTAAAATCCGCTTAAAAAATGTGTAAAAAAATTAGGTCCCATAGGGCTCAATGTATTTCATTATTTCAACCCGGGTTCAATCCAAAACTAATCGGGTGATATTATTTATCTATATTCCCATAGGTCCTACAGACCGTCTGAACAACATACTAAAATTTCATTTCGATTAAGTCATTTTTACGGCAGTTATCGTGCTAACGGCCGGACAGACAGACAGACAGAATGAACAAAGTCATAAACACTCTTCAACTTTGTTGTAAAGTGTTAAAAAGTAATAAGTACATATTTGAAATTCCATTAACAGTATTAATCATCTTTCAAAAATATGAAAACTCTAAAATGACTATCAAAATGTATATGAAAGGATCGGGGGTTTATTATTAAATATTGATTTCTTATAATTTATATTTATATATAATGAATCTTATACCTGTTAAATATTTCTATTATAAAGATTAGTCAAAAACCCAGTCTATATTATTTGCTGTATAAAGTTGAATCTGTCACATTTTTAAGGATATTATCATAAGGTAAACTTATTCTAATCAAAAAAATATTATTCTAGAACTTACCTATGATGCCGCCACTAAGGGTGGAGCATGTAAGCTCCCGGTTCTCTATCATTTATATCCTGTATACTACCTGAAGTTAGCATTTCCTATTTATTAACTTTTAATAACTATTATCCATAGCCACATCACAAAAGTATGATGAAAATATTAAGTGAGTAATATGATTAAATAATCAATAACTGTTTTTATAAATAAACATTGTTCGATCATAAAAAGTATAAAACTAAAAACTGTGATGGCTATGATTAAATAATCAACAACTTTTATATATATATTAGTCACAGTTCCATCACACGAAAGTATAAAACTAAAAATTGTGATATCTATGATTGAAAAATTAAAAATTTATACCGATTTCTGTAAAAACGAAAAAATAATGAAATGAAAAATGGATTAACTAAATTCTGCATGATAAAACAAATTCTGATATGTTCTATAGTAGTTTGTTATTTGTATTTGATTTTGTACAGCAATATGATAAGTTGCATTTCTCACAAAAGAAGACATTAGGAAAATCGATGATAAAAGTCCAAACATTTCTATTCACTTTACCTTTATTTAGCTCAGCTTGAGGAAAACAAAAAAATGACATCTTAACGTGAAATAGAAAAGCATATTTTATCCCGTACTAAGCTGGGAATCAACAAAAATAAATAATAAATATTTTATATACTAATTTTTAACGCCCTAAAAAGTAAATTAAAAGAATGAAGTACGACAAAGAACGGCTACGTGTGATTGGAAGGACATTGAAGATTCTTCAGCAGAACATTGAAGATTCTTCAGCAGGACATTGAAGATTCTTCAGCAGGACATTGAAGATTTTTCAGCAGGACATTGAAGATTCTTCAGCAGGATACCCTAGTACAGCCCCAGTCCTGAGGCAACATTTTGCAAACCATTTTGAGATGTCATAAAATTTTTGGAAGGCGGTTTTTGTTTTAGTCCTTGGAGAGGAGTCCCCCCCCCCCTCCCATGAAGTGATGTTCTTGTGAGATCGATTGAAATAATCGTATGAAATTTCATTTGATTTGATTAATTTGTTAGGGTGATATCGTTCGGAGCGAGAAAGCCTAGTTGCTTTGGTGAGAGGATCGCACGAAAATGTTCTGAGTATAGGCTCCATAAATCTGAGTATAGGCTCCATAAATCTATAGATACGAAAGTTCTTCCAAAAGGCGATAGGTCGGAAAAAAAGGCGAGCGGTCCCTGTGGTTGCCATCCCTATCGGTTTCCATTCTAAATTAGGTTGTCCTGTCTCCTGGCTGTCCTAAGAGTTACCTTACACCTTCTATTAGATTGAACGGTCTGGGTCGAAAAAAATGAAAGTAATATATTGCCGCTCACAAAGTAGTAAAAAATTGTATTCAGATATGCTCAAGACGTATCAAAGTTTGAGAGCAGATTTCGAAACCATCACAATACTTTCCTTTTGCATATACTATTGTAGAAGAAGTAAAAAATCTGATGTGGGCAGCACATGACTTTCCCTGCAGACTTATATTAACGTTCTCTTTATTTTAACAAAATTTATTTCACTTTTAATTCAATTTTCGTTCTCATTCGGTAACCGGGCTTATTTTCAAAGGTGGCGTAGGGAAAGTACGAAAAACTAAAATATCTCGAGAACGGCTAGTCCTAGTGTAATGGGGTTGGTCTTATTCTTTTCGTCGTTAAAAATTACGTATTAAATCAGCATTTAATGGATTATTTGAGTATACCCAGTTCTTTAGTTTAGATTTGGACGATTTTTGCGGGCCATTTTGCAAAAAAAGGCAGGTCATATTTTTCCAAATCGTACCAAAATCTAATCAGCACCAAGGTAACCCACAAGTGACTCATCTACCGAATTTTGTGAAATTCGGTCCATCAGTTTTTCAGTTAGAGTGGATACAAGCTTTTGCGGGCCATTTCGCAAAAAAAGGCAGGTTCTTTTATTCCGAATCGTACCCAAAACTAATCAGCACCAGCCCCGCCCACAAGTGACTCACCTACAAAATTTTGTGAAATTCGGTCCATTAGTTTTTTAGTTAGAGTGGATACAAAATCTGCACAGACAGACACACAGACACACAGACAGACGTCACGCTAAAAATGGTTTTTTCGTATTCTAGAGGTCTCGAAACGTGTACATCCGTCGAAAACTCGAGTTGCGATTTTCGGCATGATTCCAATACTTTCCCTATACATTACCATGTATTGCAGGGAAAGTAAAAATTGCTTTTTAATGAAACCAAAATTTAAGATGGTGCACTTTCGCTTTGGAAACAGCTTTACCGAAAAAAAGTCGGATACTTGCAAGGGAGATAAAAATTATAATCTCGAGAATGACCTGTGATAAATCTAAAAATCGTATGTGTCACAGACTATCATATTATTTAGGAGATTGGGGGGGGGGGGAGGCAATAACTCGCATTTGATCTTCTTATAACTCTATTTCGCTGAACAATAAGCTTAGTGTTGCTACACGTGCTGTTTAACGAAGATTGTCCGAAACGAATAGAAAATCAACGTTTGATCGTAGGAATAAAGTGAAATATGAATAATAATCAGCAAAGAGAAGAGAATTTAGCTATCGTAGTTGCACCCCTCCCCCCCCTTCCCTCGGAACTAATGATTTTATGAAACTGATACGTTAACAAAATCGGATATAACGTTTAGTTAAAATCTATTATTATTTGTGACCGTTATCGTGTGCACAAGAAATCGACCCCAGACAAACGACAGACTGACAGACAAACAGACTAATGTCACTCTAAGGAGTTCAGGAGGTCCTAAAACATATATTGGTTTTAAAATCGGGAAATCGAAAATTATCTTAAACACAATACTTTATGCTATTTTGTATACCATGAGGAAATAAATGTAGGTTTTTGTGTCCAATGCCTTGGGACTTGTTAGAATATTTTATATTGATTTTTAAATTCGATTAGCGAGATTTCGCCTGGCGCAGCCTTTTTGAGCAACCAACTTATCGCGACAATCTAGGAATTGCTGTATTGTTACATCGCAAATCCTGCTTAAAAAGTGCAATTAATATAGATATAATAGAAACATGTCTAATTAATTTATTAATTAGAAATAGCTACAGGCTTCGCATGTAGTCTTTAATCACAACAGACCTTCACATGCTGTAAATATGAATAAATTGAATAAATTACTATAACTAAGAACTTCTATTTTTTTCGTTCTTGCGTATATGATTATATAGGATGTTTCATCATCATCCGTCAAGCGTGGCACTCTATGAGGATAAATAGAAAACTCCATTTTTCGCCGAAGACGAAAATATAAACGGTTTTTCTCAACAACATTCATCATTCGGAAGTGTTTTAAATATTTTCTTTTTCATTGTTTACGCACAGACAAGAATTGTTAATCCCTGCAAAATAAAATCTACAATTTAAACTAGCTAATCTAGTGATAGGAAATGTATTACTTTTCCTATATATATAGTATAACGAATATAGAAAGTATTGTGACGAGACCGAAAATTCGAACTCGTTTCAAGAACACGTTTCAAGCATTCCTGGACACGAATCCAATGTTTTTGAAGTGATGTGTGTGTGTGTGCACGCGGACGCGATGTCTCACAAACGAATGAAGCGTTTCGAATTTATTTTGGTACGATTGTTGCAATCTGTGAATACTGGAACCGTATTGACTTTAAACGTGATCGAATGTTTGAAAGAGCCCAAGTATTTGAAAGAATTCTTGAAAATATAATTAAGAAATCAACCCTTTCAATGATAATAAAAAGTAATAAATTGAGATAATTTTTCATTTGGAAACGAATGAGACACACATTAGAACGTTGATATGAACCCTTCTCAAGATAATGCACAATTTTCGAGAAAATTTTAAAATATCATTTACAAATCAGGAGTTTGAATATTACTAAATAAATAATAATTTTGTACGCAATTTTTTATTAAAGACAGTCGACATAAACTGTAGAACGCTGTCACCAATAATTCAAGTAATTTTGTATGCAATTTTTTATTAAAAACAGTCGACATAAACTGTAGAACGCTGTCACCAATAATTCGAGTAATTTTGTATGCAATTTTTTATTAAAAACAGTCGACATAAACTGTAGAACGCTGTCACCAATAATTCGAGTAATTTTGTATGCAATTTTTTATTAAAAACAGTCGACATAAACTGTAGAACGCTGTCACCAATAATTCGAGTAATTTTGTATGCAATTTTTTATTAAAAACAGTCGACATAAACTGTAGAACGCTGTCACCAATAATTCGAGTAATTTTGTATGCAATTTTTTATTAAAAACAGTCGACATAAACTGTAGAACGCTGTCACCAATAATTCGAGTAATTTTGTATGCAATTTTTTATTAAAAACAGTCGACATAAACTGTAGAACGCTGTCACCAATAATTCGAGATGTTATACATTTTTCAAATAAATGTATCAAACAAAATACCAAAATGAAATTAAAAATCTGACGTAGACAGCATATGACTTTCTCTACAGACTAATCCATTTTCTCATTATTTCTTAAATAATTCGTTAAATTGAGTTTAATTACACAAAATAACAATCATAAGTATTTGAAATTACATTGAATTTGTACTTTTAATTCAATTTTCGTTTTCATGCGTTAACTGGACGTATTTTCAAAGACGGCGTAGATAAAATGCGGAAAACTAAAATAACTCTAGAACGGTTAGTCCTAGAGTAATAGGATTAGTCTGATTCCTTTCATCGTCAAAGGCTACGTAAAACAAGCATTTAATTGATATATTTGAGCATATGTAGTTTTTTATTTTAGATTTTGACATTTTTGAGGTCCATTTCGCAATAAAGGCAGGTTAAGTTTTCCAAATCGTACCAAAATCTAATCAGCAACAGAGTAACCCGCAAGACACTTACCTTTAACATTTTATGAAATTTGGTCAATTAGTTTTAACGCTAGAGTGGATACAAAGAAAAAGACATGCAGAAACACATCGCACTAAAAAATAAATTTTTCGTGTTCTAGATGTCCCAGAACGTGTCAAAAAACTCGAGTTGCAATTTTCGACACAGATTCCAATACTTTACCCATACCTTACGATGTATTGTATGGAAAGTCAACCGTAAACTTACACAAAAATGAAATAGCAACATGCAATTTAGAAGCTGTCTCACTGATGCAATGGGTGATATTCATCGGATGTAAAAATTATCCACTCATATTGATATTGTTGGTCATCTTGCTCGACTGAACGTCACTGCCGCTATAAGAGAAGCTAAAACTCCTATTACACGACAGTAATTTCAGACAGCAAATTTAGCCACACCATTTTAAGTTTAACCCGAAAATGTTGTTGCTGAGGGAACGGCTGTGCGAAAATTGACCCATCAGAAGTGCGTAAATCCGAAACGTCACAGGTCACGTGCTTTCGAGTTATTTTATTTCTTACTTTGATGGCGACCAAGATGGCCGATAGACTGTTATGGAATGCAGAAATGGAATCTGATCTTACTGAACTTATTCAATCCAAACGGAACCTTTGAGATATTAAGAGTACTCTTTACAGTAAGAGAAAGCCCGTGTGGCGATTAGGCGTCGCCCGTCCAGAACCAGTACCGAACTCGGGACCTAGTGCCTCCAAGACCGATATTATAATCACTGAGCAAAAGCTAGCTTCTCCTCCGTTCTTATAATTCGGGTACAGGTACCAAGCATCTTTGATCAGATGTCTTTGCTGCCGCACACTCCCTCACCTGATGAGAAGGCCCCGGTCTAATTTCGGCGAGGAGGGGGCCGCTGAGAAAACCCCCGCGTGTTTCTCAGTTGAGAAACCCCGTGTCCCCCCGAAATGCAGTTGAGGGGCTGAAAGCTGGGAGGCGTGTTGCCTCGGGCATGACGTCTGTTGTGGTCAACCAGGAAGGGAGTGGCAAGGCCTCTGACTCCGTGTGGTGCTGCCATCTCGTGTTGAGAGATGAAATCGTTGGAGAAGGTTTTTTCGTGCTCGTATGTCCAGGGTAACCACTGTGGCGATTGTGCGTCGCCGTGGCCCCGAACCAGGAACCCTTTGCTTCGTAGACCGACATTATAATCACTGAGCAAAAGCTAGCTTCTTCTCCGTTCTTATAATTCGGGTACAGGTTCCAAGCATCTTTGATCAGATGTCTTTGCTGCCGCACCCCTATTACACGACAGTTATTTGGAACAATAAACCGTTCGCGAACCAGCTTTGAGACGTTTGTGACGTCACTTCACGCAGCACAGAAAGAAAGTGACGTCACTCCAAGCAACAAATGGGGAAGCTTAGGTTCCCCATTTTTCCAAGATATTGAACTCAATGAATCGGCATTTCATTGATTTAGCGTGGGTTTCATAAATTTGGCGCATTTGTATCAATTGGGCGACATTTTCTTGAATTTGGCAACATTTAAAAAGTCAGTAAGTTGGTGATATTCCGACAAATTCGTTACCAAAATTTTGCAAAACGTTACGGACGGAAAAATAGGTTATTCTTATAGTAGATACTTAAAAATTCAATATCTTGGAAATAATATGTCAATTAGTCATAATTTTCATTTATTTAGCGTCATTTTTATCAATTTGGCGACATTTTCGCTAATTTGGCATCATTTAAAAAAGTCGCCAATATGGCGACATTTCACCACATTCGTTGCCAAAAGCACGCCAAGTGTTAGGAGCTATTCTTATAGCAGGTAAATGGCTATTGGCGCTCAAATGCAAAAACATTACCCAAAGTATATTTTCTTATGAAAATGGGGCTAGATCTACGAAAATGATATCACCAAATTTATCGCATGATATTGCACATAAAAAGTGAACATATTTCATAATAATTGATATATTTATGTGATTTTTTTATACATTTATTTGAATTTCGTTCGAATCGCTCTATTCGTTTGGGAGATATCGTCTCCATAGGCTCACTGACACATGCACACACACACACACAGAGACATCACCTCAAAAACGTTTGATTCGTGTTTAGGGATGTTTGTAACGTGCTCTCCCGTGGAAAACTTCTTCTTCTTCGACCCAGACCGTCCGACCTACCAGAAAGGTGTAAGGTATCTGTTTGGACGGCCGGGAAGTGCCACCCAATTTAGACCGGAACCCAGTGGGGGAGGCATCCACAGAGACCGCACCCTCCTTCCCCTACCACCAACCTCTCGGAAGGACTTACGGACCCACATGTTTAACGTGATCGTACTCCGCGTGAACACGGCGGCTGTTTGGGCAGCGGCAGGAAAAGAACCCGCGTGGAAAACTTGAATTCGAATTGCGTCTATGGACGCCAATGTCTGTAAAGGGGTATCGAATTGTTTGGGATAGTACATGTCAAGTACCTGTCTTTTGGGGGGGTTCTTTGTTTGATATTAACGCTGTCCCACCCGTAAGCAAAAGTTTAACGAAAATGGCGTCAAATAAATGAGTTATTTATTAAAATATTTTAATATATAGACTATATTTCTTATTAAGGATACTGATTACTGATACTTGTGGGAAATAGAAGTTAATATGGAACTTCGAAATAGATTTACATGTTGTCATCTGGGAAAGCGTCAAATGTACAGTTTAACGTTAAAAGACTGTGCCGTGGATCCTTTGCACCATTTTTACTTTCCTTATATACATAATGTATAAGGAAAGTATTGTGACGGGGTCGAAAATTCGAATTCGAGTTTTCGACGGGAGAGCACGTTTCAAGCATCCCTGATCACGAATCAAACATTTTTGAAGTGATGTCTGTGTGTGTGTGTGTGTGTGAAAATATGTGTGTGTGTGTGTGTGTGTGTGTCAGTGAGTCTGTGGAGACGATAACTGACGAACAAACGGACCGATTCGAACCAAATTTGGTACAAAAATCACAATCCGTAAACACTGGAAGCCTATTGTTTTTATACGTAATCGAATGTTCAGAACCCCATTAAATTTTCGAATGAAATTTTGAAAAAATCGCCAAAAAATCAAAACCACTAATAAAGTTACGCAAATAGACATTTCTTATGTAATTTTTCATTAGAAAACGATTGGCGTAAAATTTAGAACGCTACCATAAACCGTTCTCGAGATATTGCACATTTTTCAAAAAAATTATCAAAAAGTCATATAAAATAAAAAAAATACTTCCTATTGAGAAACATGTTCACTTTTCATATGTAATACCATACGATAAATTGGGTGACATCATTCTCGTGGATCTAGCTCGTTCCATTCATGGAAAAAGATACTTTAAGTAATACTTTTGTATTTGAACGCCAATAGTCATTTATCTGCTGTAAGAATAACTTATCTCTTTATCCATAACGCTTGGCGAGATTTTGGCGACGAATTTGGCGGAATGTCGCCAACTTGGCGACTTTTTGAAATGTTGCCAAATTGACGAAAATCTCGCCCAATGGATAAAAATGAAGCTAAATCAATGAAAATGACGACTAATTGTCGAAAATTCAATATCTTGGAAAGAATATTAGTATCTACGATAAGAAAAACCTATTTATTTTACTGTAAAAGTAGTAAATTCATTACATTATATAAGGAAAGTCATGTGTTGCCCACATCAGATTTTTTTTACTGTGAAAGGAGTAAATTCATTGCATTATAAAAAGAAAATCGTGTGCTGCTCACATCAGATATTTTTTACCGAAATACACAAAGTGTTAGAAGTCGCAATAATTCAGGAGTTAATTTCCTTTATCTCATCAACATTTGTAACAAATTTTTTTAAAATAACTATTATTACTCCTTCACCTTTGACTTTGCTTATCCGTCTGAGCAGAAAAAGTATAACAATTTAAATGAGTTTTGAATAATTAGAGCCCATACAATCCCTATTAGAAATTAAATAAATTGAAAATGCTGATAATTTTGTTCAATTAAAAAAGGGCATTAATTAGAAAATATCGACAAGACTTAATTGTAAAACCCCGAGCCATCAATTATCAATAATATATGTGGTCACTTTTTTCATTGGGAAATATCTTTAGCTATTGAAATAATTCTTATTTTTAATAAATATGAAACTGGGGAGTGTGTAAAAATTTAATTAAATGATTTCATTTCGAATCAATTACTTGTTTCATACCTTCCAATGGTTTCGTTAGTTTTCTAACAAAGTTGCACAGCATTCGTTTCTTACTTTGACGCTATAACACATACTTCCATTTTATAACAGGAGGCAGTCCAATCTGAAAATTTTACCAAACTTTAATATTTCTAACGGTCAACGACTTCGTACTTTTTATTGGTTTCGTTGGCTTTCTAACATAAAGTTGCATAGCACCCGTCTCTTACTTTGACAGTATAACAAATACTTCTATATTATAATATTAAGCAGTCCAGTCTGACAATTATAGCAAACTATAATACCTCTAGCAGTTAATGTTTTCATCCTTTTCAATGGTTTCGTTGACTTCCTAACATAAAGTTGCATAGCATCCGTCTCCTACTTTGAAGCTATAAAACATACTTCTATTTTATAATATAGGATAGTCCGATCTGAAAAGATTAGGGAACCTCAATATCTCTGGCAGTCAATGTCTTCATCCTTTTCAAAGGTTTAATCGGATTTCTAACATATAGTTGTATAGCATCCGCCTCTTACTTTTGCGCTATAGCGCATACTTCCATTTTATAACATTAGGCAGTCCGATCTAAAAAGATTAGGAAATCTTAATATCTCGGTAAATAAATGTCTTCATCCTTTTCAATGGTTTCATTGGCTTAACGTAAAGTTGCATAGTGTCCACCTTGAAACTATAACACGCACTTTCCATTAATGTCCTTGGGCAATCCAATCTGAAGAGATTGACAGGCCATAACAATTCTAAAATACATTTTTCTACATTTTATATTCAATGAAAACGTATTGCAAAAAGAATGAAGTGAAAATATTTTTTACTTTTCGGGCCATTCAAAGTCAAAGAACTTTCCCGGCGGATAGACGCAAGCAAACTATATACACGTTTGTAGGAGAAAAATGAAAAATTGAAAAAGTCATTTCCTTCCTACCAAATGCATCATGGTGTCATACCGTCAAGCCACGTTGGAAATTTTAAAAGAATGTATTTTCTGTTATATTTTATGCCTCACTTGACTTTCGATCACGTTCAGTTACATCCGTTTGGAATGGTCTTATTTGAAAATTCCATTGATATGCTGCTCTGCTTACATTTGCACCAATAGTTTATCTTTTAGGCATATTGATAAAAAGATATGCATTCAAAACTATACGGTATAAAAACATTTTTTAAAAACTAATTATAGTGAATTAAACATTTGAAATAGTTTAACAGGAATCATATTCAATCCATGCTCAGTAAAACTTAAGGAAAATTAATAATTGAATAAGAGCAGAATCTTATTTTAACTTCCTCATACGCATAGAGAAAATATTTTCTAAAAAAATTTTTTGATTTAGAGATTTTGATGCCACTGTAAACTTTAAGACCTCCTGAGGGTGTTTAGACTATTTTTAGAGTGATGTCCATCTATCTGTCAAGGGTCTATTTTTTGTGTACATTTTTTCACGCATCTATATAAATAAAATCAATATCCATCTGTTTGTTTGTCTATTTGTCTCATCATCATGAAAAAAATAGTGTACGAATTTTCTGAAATTTGGAGGGTAACATCGGTATGGTCTCTCATAAAATTTAGGAGCATCGTCAGTCTTTCTATGTGTATTCATATATTTCTTATGGTTTCCTCCCTTTGAACGTGACCCAATTACTAAATAAGCCTCCAAACAAACGGTACCTAATCGTTACTTGAATATTTAAACTAACGCCACATTAAAAACATTTTTGAGCCGCACTACAATACATCTACTTCAAAATCCGTTAATGAAACACAATCGTTGTTTGTACCTCTATCTCTAAAACTGTGGAAGCAGAAGCAAAGGCAAACGTTCAGCACTGTAGGCATATAAACTTAAGTACTTGCTGCTTGTCATATGGTCAGCTGTATATTACTTGCTCAAGGTATATATTGTCTGTTTTATTTCTGCCTCTAGTGAAGAGACCAAAAACGTAGTTAACAAAGAAGCTTTTGTTTAATCATAAAATTGTTACTATCTAAATAAATAAAATTGTGAATTATTAGATCCTGTCAGTTTATTATCAGAAATTAAATTGTTTCCATTTGGTGAGAATTAATATAAAATTTCAAAATGAGAGACTTTAAATATTAAAAATTCAGCGCAAATTGAGAATCAAGTTTCTTTCCATCATATATATTCGTACGAAGAACGGGTATTCATCTAGTGCAGAACAACTATTTTAAATAATTTTTACACCATTTCTACAAAGCAATTTTTACACCATAGAAATCTATGAGATCAACATACACTCAGTTATAAATAAATGTATATTCTTGTTCCTTTTTAAAAAGGAAAAGAAATATACATCATTGGATGTTTTTTTAATTTCAACATCCTGTGTCACCCCAGACAGGATCTGAATAATTAAGGAAATTGTAATATATCCAAGTGCATTTCCCTCCCTCTTATGCTTCCATCCGCATTTTCCCCCATTAATTTCCCCACCACTCAATTTAAAGACTTCTCTTTATCAGTCATAAAGTGCAGAGAGTCGTTGACACACTTTAGGTCGCGACAATAGCTAGCCGTGTGTATAGCAATTATTTAAAAATATCTAAAATGAGAAAACACCAGTCAATTATTTTGTATAATATTATTCTGTATTCAAAAAAGTCTAGACATTTTCATATCAAGCGTCATATAACGCAATCTGGATGCCAAGTTTCAGAGGCAGAAACCAGCCCCCCCCCCCTTCTGTTGGACGAAAAGAATACACACCAGAACAAAATGGTGTGTGTCTCATAGCACAGAAAGAAAGCAGTTGCCAAATAAAACGAGAAGGAATAAATTGTATGAGCCGTAGAAGAAGTGAACGAAGGGAAGAACTCTCTAAATGAAAAGTTGAAATAAAGGAGGAATGCAAAAGAAAGGGGGGTGATGACCAAAAAAGCAAGAGATTCATTCGCATTCCTCCCAAGTTTTTACTTTTCATTCACTGATTCCTCCATACAGCTCGTTCATTTCCTCATAAATTCTTACTTTTCATTTATCCTCGTTCCATTTGGCAATAGATATTTTCCTGGGTCACGAGTGCGGCTCTATCGATAGAAGTTAGTTTTATTCTGAAGAGTATTGGCTGCGCTGCCTTTTTATTTTAAAAAAGCAGCAATTTTTGCTTCCGAAACAGGATAACCACCATACTATTGCATTACAAACTGCATTATCCAAAGCATTTTTAAGCATTTTAAGAAGCAATTTGAGCTTATTTGGAGTTATTCTATATTGCTCAGAATGAAATACATTGTTTTTTCTTTTACATAGATTGTAAAAAAGGTAAAAATCAAATCTTTATAGAACTTTCACGCAAAATTGAAATGTTAAATTTCCTTAATGACTCATTTCTTGCTGGCAGCAGTTAGCAAGGTCTAACCCAAACTTACTCAACAAAACTCCTAAATTATCAATTTGATGAAAATCACTTAATAATTATAAAATTAGAAAAAAAATATTTTGAAACACCAAATGTAACACTTTACTGTGAATATTCATAAATCCCGCTTACAGGAGGACGCCCAAAGTAGCGCTTTTCCGTTGTAAATAACAGCATCTAACCGGTCTTGAGGCGCATGGAATAGCTGCAAATCCTTGCAATGGCAGTCGTAAAACTGCTATTTGCCCCAATTTTGCGAAAGTCTTTGGGGAATGGCGAATTCAATCCCACCATGCAGTCGGCTTCAAATTTATGAAAGATTAGACTCAGGCTATATAGAATTGCAACGGTCATAATCAAAGAACCCACCTATAGGGGGCGGGCGATCTCAAAGTTAGAACTGCAGTCATATTGTAGATGACAAAATATATGAAAGGATTTCACGTTTACACGATCGTCATAAAAATCACAAAACTGGTTATATCTATTGATGCTATTATCTATATTCGGAGCTCCACAGTATACTATATATTAGTCTGTGTGGAATACAATCCAAATTTTGAAAATATCTCCCCTGCCCGAATAGTGAAGATTGGAGCGGAAAGACAACAATAAACTGAGCTTACTTCTCATTCGTTAACCTTTTATACCCTACCTCCCACAAAAATTTCTTCTAAAATATTAAATTTCCCATTTTCCTGGATTCGCAACACAAGATTTACAAAATTTTTCTTTAACCTAGGTCACATTTACGATTTACCATTTTTTTTTTTTAGAATTTTTCACCGCCATACCTCAAAAGAGATTTTTTTTTCTCCCAAATAAGAACTTTACCAGTATTTTCAGAAGATCGTTCTTAATAGTTAACCCGAATTCTTTGCGCCATTTTCGTCTCATCTCTTTTGTAGTACTGCAGGCAAAAGTTCAAAGTTTGAACGAAGCAGATTCTCTTATCCTTTGGTTTAAATATGCAGAAGCGAAAGTTTCTTTTACGACACAAAAGAATTTTAAATGTTCTCTCAGATTTCTTGCACGAAGAATTTATTTTTCATATAGGTACTTTTCTTTACTTCACAAAAAAATTTGACAGTTACTTGAGTTCATACTTTTTTGTTCCCCCGTTCTGCAATTTTGGTAAGTACAAGCTTCTTGAAGAAACCCTATTAAATGTGGAAACATATCTGCTGAGAAACAATAAATATATTGTTCATTACTTAGTGAATCTTGATTCGAGTAATATTTAGAAAAATTCGGATGAAATCTTAAACATGTATTTCTAACTTATGAAAAATGTTTAGTTGTTTCAAACATCTTTACTTATGGTACTGTAATAAATGAGGGTTCCGACTCCCATTTAACACGTATAAAAGTTTATTTTTAATTCTTCATACGTAGTATTGAGAAAGTATTGCTTTCAGGATTTCGAGATTTTGATGTCAGTATATTTTTAAGACCTCCTGAACACCATTTTGAATATTTTTGAAGTGATGTCCATCTGTCTGATGTCTGTGATCGATTTCTCGTATACACGATAGCAGCCACTAATGTTAAGAGATTTTTCACGAATATTAAGAGATTTCCACGAAACTTTTCTGACGACGTTTTTTATCATTTTCTTGTCCCAAAATGCATTTACGCGAAAAATTTATCATATACTGTGAATAAGAATCATCTTTAAAAGATAAAAAATCTGATGTGGGCAGCACATGAATTTCCCATACAGACTCAAATTCATTTTTTCTTTCTCATACGTAGTGAGAAAGTATTGTTTTCACGATAATTTTTTATTTTGATATTTTGCCCATTAAATGCCAATTAATGCTTAGACTATCTGAACACGTTTTGACTATTTTTTGGGGGATGTCTGTCTATCTGTCTGATATCTGTAGTCGATTTCTTGTGCACTCAATAGCAGCCACAAATATTATTGGATTTTTGCGAAACTTTATATCCGGCTTGTTATCAAAAAATCAAGAACTGGATAGAATTTTTTTAAATTCGAGCGAAAACTTTGAATTTTTTTCGAAATTTTATATATATTTTTTAACATGGCAGGATATGACAACATTTGACATAATCATGCATAAAAGGGTTTATTTATGATTCAATAATCACGAGACATTATAATTTCAAGCACTGTTGTGAAAAATGGTCACGATACAATGCTTTTGTTCGTGGCGCCATTATCCCCCCTTCGGTGAAGGGTAACACTCTATAGTTGTAATAATTTAGATCCAAAAAACCGATTTTTCAAATTTTTTCTTGTAAAACTTGAAAAAAAAAATGAATTTTGGTATGAGAAAGTCGAAATGAACATCACTCCAATTAATATGGTATGCCTACAAAAGTCTCTAGCCAAGAAATGTATTTTAGAAGTTAGGTATTCTATCATTGCGTTCAGCTTTTTATGATTTTCAACTGCCAACGTCGTATTATTACTTTCCTTATATACATAATGTATAAGGAAAGTATTGTGACGAGGTCGAAAATTCGAATTCGAGTTTTCGACGGGAGAGCACGTTTCAAGCATCCCTGATCACGAATTGAACATTTTTGAAGTGATGTCTGTGTGT
Source organism: Amaurobius ferox (assembly GCA_951213105.1). Lineage (NCBI taxonomy): Eukaryota > Metazoa > Arthropoda > Arachnida > Araneae > Amaurobiidae > Amaurobius > Amaurobius ferox. The sequence continues at coordinate 39,653,526 of OX578140.1, read as the reverse complement.
GTGTGTGTGTGTGAAAGTGTGTGTGTGTGTGTGTGTGTGTGAGTGTGTGTGTGTGTGTGAGTGTGTGTGTGTGTGTGTGTGTATGTGGAGACAATAGCTGACGAACGAATGCAGCTATTCGAAAAAAATTTTGGTACAAAAATCACAATCCATGAATACTGGAAGCCTATTGTTTTTATACGCAATCGGATATTCAGAACCCTCTAAATTTTCGAGTGAAATTTTGAAAAAATCATCAAAAAATCAAAACCTTTAATAAAGTTACGCAAATAGACATTTCTTTTGTAATTTTTCCTTAGAAAACGAATGACAAACTTTAGAACGCTACCATAAACCGTTCTCGAGATATTTCACATTTTTTAAATAAATTTATCAAAAACTCCCATACATTAAAAAAAATATATTAACTATTGAGAAACATGTTCACTTTTCATATGTAATATCATGCGATAAATTGGGTGGCATTCTCGTGGATCTAGATCGTTCCATTCATGAGAAAAGATACTTTGAGTAATACTTTGTATTTAAACGCCAATAGTTATTTATCTGCTATAAGAATAAGTTATTTCTCCGTCCATAGCGCTTGGCGAGATTTTGGTGCCGAATTTGGCGTAATATCGCCAACTTGGCGACTTTTTGACTTTTGTAAGCCAACTTAACGAAAATCTCGGCAAATGGACAGAAATGACACTAAATCAATGAAAATGAATACTAATTGACGAAAATTCAATATCTTGGAAAGAATATAAATATCTACTATTAAAAAAACTTATTTTTTATTGTAAAAGTAGTAAATTCATTGCATTATATAAGGAAAGTCATGTGTTGCCCACATGAGATTTTTTTCAACTGTCAACACCTAAATATCGCAATTATCCCTTTTAATATTCCTCTTGGAGAAGAGATTCATATATCAAATTAACTAATTTCGTATTTGCTGTTACCGATAAAAAATCTAAAGTGGGCAGCACATGACTTCCAACACGCCTTGAAAATGATTTGTTTCTTTGAAATGATCATTTTTTCTTTCTCATACGTAGTGAGAAAATATTGTTTTCTAGATAATTTTTTATTTTGATATTTTGCCCATTAAATGCCAACTAATGCTCAAAAGTTTTAATAATAAATAAAGCTTTAATATAAAGTATGGATTAAAACAAATTAGTAACGGTATCAACCTCTTTTAGAGGCAAAAACAGCTGCCTTCTTCAAGACAAAGATAGAAAAACCACACCAGCGAAGCTAATCAGGTGTTTATCATTTGGGTTGGACCTATACATTTTGGTGCGAAACCTCGCACTACAGATGATGTGCTTAATGCTATTCGTAGTGTAATTGAAAATGATAACTTTGTTCCAGAAATTAAACCTTCAAGAAATCGAAAAATTTAAGGTACCGATCAAAAGAAATTGTGAAACAACCGCAAGATGAGAGAAATAATTATGCTGATGAAGGACGAAGATCTGCAAAACCATTCACACCAGGACATCTGGCTTAGATAATCCTCAAGTACCAGTAGAAGTTTATCACTACGCTACCTTGAAATCTTATTCTTAAGAGAACAATGCGTTACCTATAAATTATTTACTTAAACATGACCGTCTACGAAAAATTTCAAGTGCTGATTCATTACCGGAAAGGTTGCTTGGACGTTGGAACCAGAGGGAGAGATTGTAATGAATATTTTAGTATTTTTTCAGACTCTAGATAGCAGCACTAAAATGTACTGTAAATGTTTTTATTGCTGTTTATTATACAGACAGTTGACTATACTCGAGCACAACTTAATTTGATTATACAGAGCCAGTAAAAGTATCAGTTGCATAAATCTAACACTTTGAACTGTTACTGTTGAATTCGTAAGCAGGAGGAGGTGCCATATTTATCGTGATTATCTCTCAGATGTGATTTACGTTTCCTTAAATATTTATATCTCTAATATCATTTTATTGAAAATTCGTCACTTATTTCTGGTTTAGACAATATTTTAAAAATTATGTAACAAATAAATTTTCAAAGAATAATGTGGAAGTGCGAAATTTGCAATTTATTTTGAAGATAATTTTTACTATTTTTAAAGTATGCAACACTTTTACATACGCATACATATTATACACTGGAAAACTAATTTAGCTTAGAGTCTGAATTTATTATAAAGTACTTACAGATATGATAAATGGTAAATTTACATTAAAATGTCTCTACAGGGTGATTAAAAAAAGATGGGCGAAACTTTACGAGATGGTATTACATACCAAACCTAGCATTTTTCGTCGGAGTTTACCGGGTCGGAAATGAAACGTAAAAGCGCCAGTGGGCGCTTAATGGTGGAACTGATGAGGAGAGACGGAAACATAAAAATGACTTAGTAGTTAGAAAATAACATTTAATAAACAATAATTGCAATAATGGCTCAAAAGAGCGAACGCCAACCTGAATGCACATCTCGCATCGGCGATAGAGTGATAGGCGAACTCTCTCGAACAGTCCAGGCATGTCGCGTACTTCGGCAGCAGCAGCCAAAATTCTGTTGATGAGTTCCTCTTCAGATTCAAAGGAAGTGTCATAGACGAGACTCTTGAGGTATCCCCCCAAAAAGAAGTCCAGACTAGACAGATCAGGCGATCGTGAGGGTCAAGCTATTTGAGCTTCCCAACGAATAAGCGCTCTGTAACGCCTTTAAGTTTCATTTCCGACCAGGTAAACTATGACGAAAAATGCTTGGTTCGGCGTGTACTACCACCTTGTAAAGTTTAGCCCATCTTTTTTAATAACCCTGTATATATAAGTTACTAACTATTTTAGCTCTATTAACTCTAATTATTGATTCCACTGAGATCACTCTCAGAATATGATGCGGTTTCAATGGATCCTGAATCCACGTTAAATTACAGTTTATCAATATTTATATCTAGTAGTCCGTCTAATATCCACAGGCGAGATTCCTCATCAATGGCGTGCTTTCAAATTGTGGAAAATACTTATCACAATAACTTTTTTCTACACTGCTACGAAATGGGGTTTTTTTCTATGAAGCTTTAACTCGTAGCTGTAACTTTAAGTGTATTTAAAGTCATCGAATCGGTGAACGAAATGTAGAGAGTTGCTACTCAATCCATCAGGTTGGAAAAAGAAGGATTTAAAATAACGAGAGCTCAATCAATCCAAAAATATACGAAATCCGAGAAGGAACAAATATGTTGTAAACGAAAAAAGCAGGAAACTTCGGACGCCAAGAGCAGTTTTTTTCTTTTCTGGCGTTCCGAATCAAGGGTTGTAAAAATAAAAATAAAAGTGTTTGATTCGTTGAAGTTATGTATTATGACGTATGTAGTCAGTTAAATAACAAAAATAGACTAAAATTACAGCTGAAAAGTAATTAATTTCACAGTAAATATTTAGTATTTTCAAATGTTATTAAAATTTGTATTCATTATTCATTTTTTTTCCATACATTTGTGACATTTCAAGAACTATTTCTATAACGGAAGGACCAACTTTGCAGTATAAATGCATATAATCAATTTAAGACGTCCCTGAGTGTAGTAGAGTTATGACTATACAGGGTGTCTAAAAAACATTGATCTCGACTTTTATTCCTTAAATATTGATCTTAGACATATATAATAAATTACAAAGTTGCGTAAAAAAAGGTACAGAGTTTTATGAAATCGATTAAAATTTTCAAGGGAATTAAATTTGAAGAAATAAAAAATTTAAATTTTTTATACGACCCCCGTATAAAAGCATTTCCAATGAGTAAAATGCGCCCCATACACTAATAAGGCGATGTACAAAATTTCAGCATTTTATCATAAAAAGTCCCAGAGATATGAAAAGACAAAAATGAATCCACTTTTCGATGCGTCGACATGGGTTCTCAGAGGGGAAAAATCATGTCGACAGATCGCGTTTCAGGCGTCATACCCAAATTACGAAAGAAAACAATGATTACATAAATAAATAATCATTTTGCTATTTATTGGTACAAAAGTATCTACACTGTGTGGAAATAATAACTTTACACAAAGATTACAAAGCTTGTTCAAAATTCTTCCCATCCATACCAAAGATCCATTACAGATAAGAGGCAGATATTATTTGCCTATGATGCATTTCTGCGTTGCGTCATTTGCATTCTTGCTTTAAACATTTACATTTTAATGTGTGATTAATCCCTCACCAACTTTGTTTAAACATATATCTGGGACTTTTTATGATAAAATGCCGAAATTTTGTACATCACCTTATTAGTGTATGGAGCACATTTTACTTATTGGAAATGTTTTTGTACGGGGGCCGTATAAAAATTAAAATTTTGTATTTCTTAACATCCTTGAAAATTTTAATCGATTTCATAAAATTCTGTATCCTTTTTTACGCAACTTTGTCATTTATTATATATATCTAGGATCAATATTTAAGGAATAAATGCCGAGGTCAATGTTTTTGGGACACCCTGTATAGTTATAAGGCGTCCGGCAGCTAATTCGAAACTTGTAAAATATACCCTGTAATTTTATGTTCCATTAAATGTTGTGCTATTTAATCAAGTGTCTTAAATGGATTGCGAGTTTCATACATAAAATCCAAAAGAAAACCATATACATGTTTATTTGTATGTACATATTTTGATACATTTAATTGAAAGAAAAATAATGTCTTGAAAACGGTCATTTTGAAAATAGTGACATTTTTCTTGTACGATGGATGCTTCGCGTATACAATAACTGATTATAATTCGCAGGATAGACTGTGTTGTTTTCTGTTCGTTCTGTATTTCACGATTTTTTAAAACAAACAATATGAAAACTTAGAGCTTCCCAAACTTTGACCGCGTTTTATATCTAATAAGGTTCCAGGATTCTGATAACCGTAATAATTTAATAATTTTTTAAAGAGATCCATTCTCTTGCGAGATATCATGTCCATAGACTCATAAACACACACACACACACATACTTACATAATCATTACTCAAAATCATTATTCAAATTTATTTCAATTCAGGGATGATCAGAACGTCTAAATGCGTAAAATGTTCATATTTGAATTTTCATCCACGTCACCATAACTGCTTTATACGTTATTGTTATCTAAACATGTAGGTAATTATTTTGATTCTTTCCAGAGACATCATACTTTCTAATGGAAAGTAAAATACCTTGGCTCAAAAAAGGGCTTGATAGCACCTAAATAATGAAGTCCATTAATTTCTGGTTAAAATGACTTACAAAGCATGTCACTGATTAATTTTTTATGGTTTCTTATATTTTATATATATAATAGTGTTCTATAAAACTGTTCTAATATTCTTATATATATAATAGTGACCTATAATCTATATATACTAATTGCCAAGTGTCCGTCTGTCTGTCTGTCTCTCCGTCCGTCTATATGAATACCAAATAAATGAGAAACGGCTCCTTTAAAATTTGATAGAGGCTTGAAATTTGTTATATGGTGCTAATCATTTGACGAAAATACCCAAGACGAATATAGTTTTTCAAAAATGTTTATTTAAGGGGGTGCTCCAGATAAAAACGTTCGAAAGGTGAATTGATAAAAAACCATGCTTCGGGATGAGATAGAGATATCAAATTTGGTGTACGGATAGATAGTTTCTAAGGAAGAAAGTGTACAATTTCAGTTTACCAATATTTCTACTTTAGGGGATGCCGCGCATCAAAATGTTCGATTTTCGGAATAGAGGAGAAACGCCTCCTTTTAAAAAGTGGTAGAGGCTTGATATTTGGTATATGGGCGAATAATCTGATAGAAATCACAAAAAGAATAGAGTTTTTCAAAAATGTATGTCTAAGGGGTGGGTACTCCACACAAAAGCATTCGAAATATGAAATGCTAGACAAGCATGATAGAGACTTCAAATTTGGTGTACGGGTAAAAAGTTGGAAAGGAAGAAAGTGTGCAATTTCAATTTTCTAACATTTGTATTGTAAGGGGTGCCGCTCACTAAAATATTCGATTTGCCAAACAAATGAAAAACGTCTCTTTTACAATGTGATAGAGACTTGAAATTTAGTATATGAGCTAAACATTTGATACAAAAACCAAAGATGAATACGGTGTGACAAAAATGTTCATTAAGGGGGTGTTACACAGAAAAACTTTCGAAAGGTGAAGTGATAGAAAAAACATGCGTTGCGACAGGATAGACCTCAAATTTGGTGTACGGGTAGATAGTTTGAAAGGAATAAAGTGTGAAATTTCTGATTTCCAATATTTGCTACTTTAAGGGGTGCCTCATACTAATATGTTCGATTTTCCGAATAAATGAGGCACACTTCCTTTTAAATGTGATAGAGGCTTGATATTTGGTATATGGGTCAATCGTCTGATAAAAAATCCAAGATGAACAGAGTTTTTCAAAAATGTTCATTTATGGTGTGCTTCACAGAAAAACGTTCTAAAAGGGAAATTATAAAATAGCATGCTACGGGATAAGACAGACTTTAATGTGGTGTAAGGGTAGATATATCGAAAGGAAGAAATGCACAACTTAAGTTTCCCGGTTTCCCAATATTTTCTTCTTTTGGGGGTTCTTCACACGAAAATATTCGATTTGCCGAATAAATGTGAAACGCGAATTATTCAGAAATTCACATTATTGCTTATTGCGAAACCGTTTATTTTAACGGGTATTCGGCTAGTAGTGTTCTAATATTCTTATATATATAATAGTAAACATATTAATTTTTTACTCATATTTTCACAAACGTAGTACCTTTATATTTCATTATATTAAAGATGTAATCGACTTGCAGTGTAGAAATTTATATCCAAATCTTGTGAGAGAAATGGGAAAGAATTGAAGATAAATTAATTAAAAGTACGAGCGTTCAATAAGACTTTATTGCATTTCTAAAACTACTCTGTAGAATTGTATAACAACGCTTTTGATTTCTATTTCATCGAGAAGGCTAAATTTCGAACAAATTAATTCTTCATAAATATATTTATTTCACATATCTGCACTGCAGGGATTTCATTAAAACTATTTTCACTTATGCGAATCAATATATTCTTGAATGCAATATAATGAAAGCTACAACATTCTATATCTTTACGGTTTTTGAGACTGCATTAATCTTGCAATTTATTTTATAATTAAACACCGTGAAAACCTTTTCAATTATGCATGTTTTATGCATTTTGTATTCTTTTATCTGTTTGTGTTTCCGTAACTGAAAATGGTAATGTAATCTGCAAAATAGGGCTAAAAACTTCAATATCTCAAATTTTGTTCATTCATGTATTCATTCTGCATATTTGCCACCACAAAAAATGAGTAAATGTGTATTTACACTAAGCATGTATTATTAGTGACAAAAATTTTGCCATTACTGTTTCTACTGGAAAATGTTTCCTTGAAACATCTATTTCTCAAGATCTGCTATATGTTATTTAAAATTTGTCTTCTTACTTCACACGTCTATTTTTAATTAATGATTGGCTTTAGATAGGGCTTAGATGATAATTGAGATTAATGTAGTATCAATTTCTGTAAGAGGTTGAGTGGTTTACCAAGGATTTTTGCTTCGGTTCTTCTTCTTCAAATTCAAAAATTTCTCTTGAAACATCTATTTCCCAAGATTGGCAATTGACTATTTGCGTGCAACGTCATTACCGCCAAATCTATTTTCTGTTGGCGAAAAGATCGCTTTAATGTTCTAATTATCGTAACATTACAGCTCCATTTAAAAGTCTGCATTTCTTGCTGTTCTAAGTTCTTTTGCTTTCTTGCTGTTCGTTAATGCTTCAAGGAAACAAATATAAATCTATATTCGAACATCCTACAAGCAAATTTTCGATATAACTTTCTCAAAGATGTACATCTACAGGGTGTATCTGAATTCATCATCAATATTTGGTGGGAAAGTAGGGAATAGGGTAAGAAGACTATTTCACATAGGAAAGCATAGGCGCAAACGAACGCATGACGGTGTAGAGGGCGCTTTGTATCCACAACTCCCATTCACGCGCAAAGCTGTCTGACGTGTGGTTCCAGCATGACGGCGCTCCAGTACGTTTCGCAAATAATGTGCGTGGTTACCTGACCAGAAAAGTTGGAGCTCAATGGATTGGTCACGATGGATCGGTTTGTTGGCCACCACGGTCACTGGATGTATCCCCAATCGACTTCTTTGTATGGGGTGCAATAAAAAACATAGTATACGAGGCCCCTGTTGCCATTGCTATTGACCTTGTAACACGCATATCGTAGCCGTCAAACATCCGGGAAATGCCGGGCATATTCCAGAAAGTCCCGTTATCCATGCAGCGTCGTTATGAGGCATGTACTCTAGCAAATGGTCGGCATTTCGAGCACCTCTTGTAAGTCTGTACAAACGATGCACAAATGAATGTTTTTTCTTACAACTTTCTTGTTATGTTTTATTTCCATCATTTCACTGGGCTCATGTTGCCCTACTACATGATGTCTGCGCCCTTGCTTTCCTATGTGAAATAGTCTTCTTTTCCTATTCCCTACCTTTTCTGCTCAGGTAACCACGCACATCATTTGCGAAATGTACTGGAGTGCCGTCATGCTGGAACCACACGTCAGACAGTTTTGCCCGTGAATGGGAGTTGTGGACACAAAGCGCCCTCTACACCGTCATGCGTTCGTTTGCGCCTATGCTTCCCTATATGAAATATTCTTCTTATCCTATTCCCTACCACCCCACCAAATATTGATGATCAATTCAGATACACCCTATATATGTTTTATCATATCTGATAACGATCATGGCTGGATGCATTAACAAGTCTGTGTTTGTTTTGTTTAACATAGGGTCGTAAACAACTGTAACGTCACATTGTGACTTACGTACAAATGGTCCATAGATAAAGCTTAGATAACGTTACGATGTATCCTCAGGAATCGTAGGTGTACTCTCAGGATACAAGAATGAGTCCAAATTTCTGGATAACTAACACGTTTATATATAAGCACAGCGTAAACGAGAACAATACAGTGTTCCAAAAAGATTGAAACGAGCTTTAATTCTTTATCTGTTGGAGATAAGTGGGCAACGTAAATCGCAAAAATGTTGAAAGTAAAGTAGGAAATAAGACTACGTTAATGAAATTGTCCTTCCATTCATTCTAAAAAGTTACACTTTTTAAATTTTTATACGACTCCCCCCCCCCCCCTAGACAAATTGGTTCAATCAGAAATTTTTTATTTTTAATGCAATAAGATCATTAAAAAACCGCATATGTGTATATTTAAAATCAACTGAATCTATGATAAAGGAAAAAAATCTGACTTATGCCACTTTTCCGTATCATGTGAAAAGCTGTTTCATGAGTTAAAATAGAAATCATAAACAAATCGACGATAGAAATTGTTTAGATCAAAAATCCGTTAATATGTGTCAAAATTTTTTATCACAAATCATCTAAATAAAGCATTACACAGACAGAAATCATATAAAGCAGTAGTACTCACTACGCGGCTGAATATCCTATGTATTATCATCCAGTTTTATCGTTTTTGTGATATGTCACAAATTTACATTTCTAATTTGATATCGTCCCCATTCAGAATGTTCAATTTTCAATTAAATATAACTCGCTCAATTTTAAAGATACAGATATGCGGGGTTTTTTTTAATGATCCTGTTGCATTAAAAATAAAAAATTTCTAATTGACCCAATTTGTCTAAGGGGGTCGTATAAAAATTAAAAAAGTGTAACGTTTTGAAAATGAATGGGAGGATTAATTCATTAACGTTGTCTTATTTCCTACTTTACTTTCAACATTTTTGCAATTTACATTGTCCACTTATCTCCAACATGTAAAGAATTAAAGCGCGTTTCAATCTTTTTGGGATACCCTGTATACAGCAAATAGCTGGATAACACAAGATCAATAAACTATCAGGTACAGAGAAACAGCAATTCAATGCTCCATTAATTTCATAGAACAGCAGATACAATTCTCAAAACATTGACGTACTTCGCAATTCAATGTAGCCTGTATCACGTCAACTGCTCTCCAACTGAACGAAAAATCATTTTATATAATCTGCGTAGAAACTTCTGGAAGAGGCTCGTATCTCCCAGAATATTTCGTATTTTAAGCAATTTCTCGAACCTTCGAAAAATAGCTAAAAGTCGCCAAATGGGTGATAAATCAAAAAATCTGGCAACTATGCCATGAATATTCCAGTACGGAAACCCTGCATTGACGTAACAGGAATGGTTACGTATAAAGGTGTTTATCACTTTTGGTTCTCACAAGAGCTTACAGTGAAGGCATTTTATATGTTCTTAACAATAATGACTTATATAAATTCAGCATCAAATTCCAAATGAGATAAGGCAGCGGTCCCCAAACATTTTTTACTGTCGAACATTTCAAGAATTTTAAAACTTTTGATAGAGTCCTCTATTCTACTATTGTTGGGTTGCTTTTACTATTTAATAATTTTAAGAAGTTTGTTTAGTATTAAAAACAGATTCAGAAGATTTATTTACGTGTTATTATTCTCTTTTCTTAAATTTAGTTATCTATGTTTCATTTATTAAGTTTTTGATATTATTCTGTTCCAAATGCATTCCATTCCATGGGTTTTGTGTTTCAAATGGTGAAAGTTAGTTCTCTTCAGGTTTTAGCAATTTAAATTTATTTAAATTGGCTAATTTGTGTTATTTCCCCTTTTTATTCCCTTTGATTTGATTCTAAATTTGCATTTCTCTGTTAAGAATTCGTTGATTTATCACAATTTTCCATTTATATTTTATTTACAGCTTTTTAAATTTTTCAGAATCGTCCATTTTTAAATTATTGTCAAATTTATATATTCCAAATCGTTTTCTTTCATTTCTTTTTAATTTTCGTCTGCTTTAAAAATTTTCTTCTCTTCTTTAAAATTTAAGTTTTTGTTTATTTGACCGTAATATTAAAATCTTGTGTCATTAATTCTTTTATCGTTCATGGATAGTTTTGTTTACGATGTGTGGCAGCTATTTTTGACAGTATTTAATTGCGATTCACGTGCTTTTTCATTGATTAGAGCAAATCATGTAGTCCTCTTAAGTTGTCATTTTTAACACTTTGGCGCGCGCCGAACGAAGTTCGAGTTCGGAATGAAGCGTTTTTTTATCCCCAGCTAAGCCTGTGATGTGTCTGCTCCGAGATGAAGGCGGCTGTGTTTAGTTTGTGGCCAGCATTTCTTTGCAGCTTTTTTATTTAAATCCTACTCCCATGCTCTCTGAGTTGTTTTGTCAAGAAACTGTAAGAGTACGATCACGCGGAGTACGGGCACGTTAAATATGTGGGTCCGTAAGTCCTTCCGAGATGTTTGTGGTAGGGGAAGAAGAGTACGGTCCCTGTGAATGCCTCCCCCACTGGGTTCCGGTCTAAATTGGGTGGAACTTTCCGGCTGTCCAAACAGATACTTTATAAATTGTAAGTCTCCAGAACCTGGATTTTTCTTTGGGTTTTTTACTTTTAATTGGGATGTTAATTATGCTCTACATTTCCTTTTGGCTAATTGATGTTTCTTTTTGTTCTAAACTCTCATTTGGCAAATAATTCTATAATTTTAACATAATATTAAATGATGTTTTCTTTAACTTTTAGTATTCTGACATTTTGTATACCACTAAACTTTCGACCAATTTATTTATTTATTCATTTATGATATTTAATTCAATGGTTAATGAGATGTTAAAAAGTTGTAAAATGCTTGAGAGTTCTTTAAAAGTGAAGTTAAATTTTAATAAACGTTAGATTTGGAAAACTTAAACTATGTGTTCTCTCTCCTTTCTTTAATGTTTATTTTTAGAAAAGTTCCATTTAATGTTAATAGGATTACATATTTGTAATTTATTGTAACTGGTCAACTGGCATCTTTTCGGTTTATTTCAGATTATTTTTTGGTTCTCAGGTTTTCAGAACTTTGCAGTATTTAGAATGTTTTTTTGAAATAGGGTTCATTATTCCCCTCTACACAGCAGATTTAGTATTCATTTTATACAGGATACTAATATGTAATTATATAACAGGCCAAGCAAACCCGGGTACATTTCCTAGTATAATATAAACTTTTTATAGCAATTCACTAAGAAATATTCCGAAATTTATGTTGCATATTTTCTTATAAAATTTAAACGCTCATATTGTAAAAAATAGTATATAGGGAATTTCACTATTTCTGAAGATATTTTTTCCAGTATTTTTTTATTATTATACCAAGTGATATTTGGTTAGGTTGTTATATTAGTAATTTTTAATTAATTTTTTTTCCATCGACACCCGAGCCCAAATAGACCGACCCCTAACAATGTCATATCGAGCCCTAGGGTTCGATATCACCCACTTTAGGGACCCCTGAGGTAAAGGGTCACCAATGATTTGCCCCTTCTATATATATTTATTTTATTCTTTCACTTCTGGTTCAAAACATCACTTTGAAACATGCATATCTCAGGATTGTTTATAGATAGAGCTTAGATGATGACCTATATGAATTTGGCATCGAATTCCTGGGGAAATAAGGGGGTTCACTAAGGGTTCTAAATGTTGGTTCTACTAGTAAATCCGAAGTTGAAAAGGCGAAATAGACACATTTCGTATTTTTTAACTTCGGATTTGTTGTTTCTCTTACACTGACAAAGAGGGCCCAAAGAATCCTCGAAGCAGCTGTAGGCTGTCTTATTTGTGCTTACATACGTTGCTCAAGTTCTTCTTGAGAAATAGATGTCTCAAGAAAAATGAAAATTTTGGTAGTGAAAGAAGATCCGGAAATGGAAAAAGATCTGGAAGTGGAAACCCTTAGGAAACTGCCCTATCTCTTTCGGAATTCAACGCTAAATCTATATTAGTCATCATCTAATCTCTTATCTATAGCAGATCCCGAGAAATAAATGTTTCAGCAATTTTAGTAAAAGCAATAGTATGTCAAAATTTATTTCCAACAATTACACATTTATATATTATCTGGACTACAGGATTCGCCTTTCAATCTCAAACATCAATCATTCCAGCCCTGAAGTGTTGACGTAAGAGCACTTTTATTTAACGAAAATGTTTTCCAAAATATACAATCTTCTACACTTTTTTACTATTTCACGTTCAAAACAATTTTTCTATATTGCTGCAATCCCTGCATATTTCCCTACGCCACAGATTTTCTGAAAATAATATTTCATTTTTCTGATATCTGTATCAGGCGAAAACGGAGGGTCTTAAAATATTGCATTGTTTTAGCCATGGGAAGATGGATTTGTTGCTTTCTTTATCATAACCAGAAACCAGATACTTCGTTTCTAAAAGAATATGTCAAAAACGTTCCATATATATTTCTAAAAGAATAGAAGTTAAAATATGTACAGATTATCAAAATACTAAATATGTGCAATTGCAGAATATTAGGCTTAATATTTTAGTTTTAAAAGTATTCAGTTGGAACCAGAGATTGAACACAGAGCCAGTATTGTTGCCAGATATGCGATCTACTACATCACTCTGGCTCTGTAGAGTTACTAGAATTAACTTACATACTACTACCCATTCCGAACCAAGGTAGGTGGGTCGGCCCAATTGCGGCTGTTGCCACATAATTTATGATCGAATGCCATTGCAAAACATTAAACTTAAATTTAATCAATAAAAATACAATCAACCAGAGACGAGATTCGAACTCTAGAATTTCACCCAAACATGCTACTTACAAATCCACTCTAGCCCTCTAACGAATTACATAATTACTTCACATACTCTGCCTTCCTAACCAAAGTCGGGAGATGGCTTCAAGTTGACGACTGTTGCCACATTATATTTTTGTGATCAGGTGCCACTGCAGATAATTACACCTAATTATAACCACTGAAAAACATTGTAAAGCCAAAAATAAATTCCCGGTCTTCAGAATTAGGCTCAGCCATTGCTTCACTACTCTGGCCATTTAAGGAACTACACAGAATCCCCTGACAAGCTCCGTGTTTTATACCATAGCTAGGCAATAACTCCAATAAGCGGCGAATGTTGCGAAACAGTACTTTTGTGTTTGGGCATCATTCCCAAATCAGAACTTCTGAATTATGTCCAGACGTGGTATCTACTACACCACTTTGTTTCTGTATTACTCAAATTACCCCACACACACTACCTTCAAACCAAAATTAGACGGAAACACCCTTATTCGGAAACTGCTGCCACATTGCCATTTTGTGTTCAGGCGCCTTCACAGAGTCTGAGACCTAATATAAATCCTGAATCTAACAAAGCCAAGCAAGAATTCAGGATTATATCTTTACGTACTACCGTTACTCTGTTCCTGTAAGAAGTTACTAAAATTGACTTACACAACTCATTGACAATGCTGGCTGGCTCGGAACTATTTAATAATGCATATGTAGTGAAATCAGTTACCACTGTAATATCCCTCTATTTATTTCATGTGTGGTCTTCTTGTGTTCTCTTTAATCCATGCTTGGCGGTCTTGCACTCAAGAAAGATATCAATGTATACTCTAAAGAGTTGCATGCTGCATTTTTTTATTAATCTACGCTTAATACCGTCATTTAAGTTTTTCTTTAACGTTAAAGGTATTTTGGAAACTGACTAAGCTAACCACAACCGGAAAAGGAAAAACATCTGCTGTGGGCCGCACGTGACTTTCCCTACAAACTCAAATTAATTTTCTCTTTCTTTTATAATTCATTAAATTGAGTTTAATAGCACAAAATAACAAGGATAATTATTTGAAATTATGCTGAATTAGCGGTTCCATTTCATTTCTCGTTCTCATTCGGCAACTGGAGGAGTTTGCAAAAGTAATGCGGCAAAAACACAAAAACTAAAATATCTTGAGAACGGTTTGTCCTAAAGTTATGGAGTTGGTCTTATTTCTTTTTAGTCAAAATTTGCATGTAAAACAGTTATTTAATTGAAATATTTGAGCATAAGTAGTTTTTTTTTATTTTAGAATTTGCTGATTTTTGAGAGCTACTCCACAAAAAGCGGCAGGGGACGCGGTATCCCAGTCGTTAGTGCGCGGGAATTGCACTCGGTAGGCCCGGTCTGCCAATTCCATAATCTGCCAAAACTACCGCCGTGTTCACGCTGAGTACGATCACGTTAACCAGGTGGGTCCTTATGAGAAGTTGGTGGTAGGGGAAGGAGAGTACAGTCCCTGTGGATGCCTCCCCCACTGAGTTCCGGTCTAAATTGGGTGGCTCTTCCTGGCCGTCCAAACAGTAACCTTACACCTTTCTGGTAGGTCGGACGGTCTGGGCCTCAACAACAAAAAGACGCAAGTTTTTTTTGTTTTTGTCGAATCGTACCAAAATCTAATAATCACCAGAGTGTCTTTTGTATCTCTCTTTTGTGTCAGAGTATCTCTCACAGGTGACTTTTCTGCCAAATTTTGTGAAATTCGGTCAATCTGTATCTCAGCTAGAACGGATACATACTTTTATACGGGCCATTTCGCAAAAAAAAGGGGGAGGGGGGGTGTCATGAGAAACATGACATTTTTTTTATAAATGTGACTTACACGCTAATTTTGAAACGCTGTTTTTAATTAAAATGGGAATTAGAATTTTTATTGATTTAAAAAATTACTTTAGCTTTGAAACCTTTTGGAATATAGATTAAGGCAGTTGCTAGGCAAAAATAGCCATTTTCAAAAAAAAGTACTTTCTCACGCTCTTTGCACATCTGCAGAAAAACAATCTCACAGCTGCAACTTAGGAGTTTGATTCCAGAAAGCATACTTGCCCCCCCCCCCCCTTTTTTTGTTAGAGAACACGTGCAGATTTTACATAGCAGGACCACAACGGTCAAAATTTTCCTTTCTTGCTGAGAACATTTTCCCACTGGTAATATAAAACTTGTATGTACGCCCCGTCAGGATAGACATGGGCAGTTTTCAGAAGAAGCTATAATTCCTGTCAACAGTAAGAATTTACTGACTAAAGTTACACCCTCTAAAATAAAGACTTCAGCAAACTTCACAGATGGGCAAAACATTCTACGAAAAGGGGTATGCAACATGGCACCCCACCTTTTAGCATGGACAAGGCCACCATCCAATAAGAACGTATTGTATGTACAGGAGTGGCCAATCATACGCGAATATAGTACAGCGCCACTGAGAATATGACGGCAAGTGTAAAATAAAAAAATAAGAATAAGAAGAATTCTCTCTTGGACGCGGCCGGCCTGCGGGTCGGACCGCTGAGGTCCTCTTCCTTTTTTTGAGCAGATTTTTTCAAAAAGGGTCTCTGGCCCTGTTCTTCAACCATGAAGGTTGTCTCCTAATTTTTGGTCCATGGAGACCTATAGACATAGTCAGCATTCGGACTATGTGTCCAAATTTTAAAGAATTACACATACAATTTGCTCCTCGAATTTAATAGTCATGTTGACTGAATATTTAAGCCTCGTCTTCGGACGACGGTTTCATTAAGCCTCGTCTTCGGACGACCGTTCCTGATCCAAGTGAAAATAATTACGACATTCGATAGATTTTAACTTATTGACAGAGATCCAATAACGTACAATGAAGATGTTTTCTCCTGTGATGAGTATTCAGCCTGGTATCATGTGCTCAACGAAATCTAAACATGCCAACATAAAGCCTTATTATGTATGAAAATCCTGCCATTAGACCACCAAAATGGGGAATGTTTCCTGCTACTGCTTCAATTATATGTAAGTCAAACTCTTCTTATTTTCTATCACGGCAACTACAATGAAGGCTCATAATAATTTGACAAGGATGAACTTTTATTATTAATCATGGATGAGCTCCAGTCATTTGGCGACATCAGATATTGCTGTAATTGAACTTTGATCTTAAAAATTACGACCTTAATGAACTATAATAGAACTTGTATCATGTAACATAATGTAGAATTAATTCTCCGCAGAACGAGAAAGAACATAAATAATGTTAAAATTTGAAAATGCAAAAAGGAATGTTAAAAGTAATTGTTGCTTCAATATATTAATAGTGAATGATATTGGTATGATTTAGATTATGCATTTGACAACTATTTGTATACTATATTTGTTGGATTATTTTATTACATATATATATACATAAACAAATAATAAATGAAATTTTTGGCCAATTTAAATCTCTTCTTTGTTGCCTATGTTCTTGTTGGAATATTTAATTTAACTTTTATTTCAGCATTGGAGAATGAGGAGCTTAATATTAATCTATACCACTATATCATTTTTTTTTTATATCAGAAACATTCACGGCCACTTTCTCTCTTTTTTTTTAATGTTTCCTGATAGGGGGCTTTCCGAATCGCACCAAAATCTAATCAGAAGCAGTGTAATCCGCAAGAGACTTATCTACGAAATTTTACAAAATTTGGTCAATTAGTTTTTCAGCTACAATGGATGCATACATTACAAAGACATACAGACAGACAGACGTCACGCTAAAATAGTTTTTTTTTTTCGAATTCCAGCGTGCTCGATGTGTGTAAATCCGTCGAAAACTCGATTTGCAATTTTCGGTACGATCCCACCTATACATTATCATGTACTGTAGGGAAAGTAAAAGATTAGAAACAAATAAAGGAAACAACCGGTTTCCTAAACTAAATGATCTAACTATATTCGAAAAGAAACACAGGACAGTTATATAAAAAGAAACAAAGGGAAACAAACTATCTGCATTTTTCTATGCACTAATGCGAACTTATAACCGACGAAGTCCTGATTATGACTGAAATACTGACTGTGCACTTATAACTTACGAGGAGTTTTCTATTCACATTTATTTTCAACATCCGTTTGAACAAACTATTGATAGGAGTCATTTTTAAAAAGATGCATTCTATTTGCAACGAAAATGATTTTATTCAATATATTACTGTAGAAAATAACGTAGAAACTGCAGGTAAATAAATGACCGTGGTATTAGTGAATCACTGAAAAGAAAATTGTTTTTCTCCGCTAAGAAATGTCATTCAAAAACCCAAGGATGATTACACAATGGATAAAATTAAAAGCATGAGTAACAATACTGAAAAAATAAATGACTTGTCAAGAGTATAAATTTATTTAAATTTATTCGTTCATCATTAATTTACTTTTAAAATTGCCTTTACTTTATAATGTAGCAAGAAGAATCGATTTCCCAATTGCATTATTTTCCACAGTGAAATTTTTGAATTCGTTGTAAGGAATTTAAGCCACGACAGGGAATTAAACCAATTATTTTCGGCTAGGTGGACGTCACTCTATACATTAAGCTATTGAGTGGCTTATGTTTTATTTTAGGAGCCAGGATAGTCCTGTGGTTTAAGGCGAGAGGATTACACTCTGTGGTCACGAGTTATAACTTCAACTATACCCAAGACTATACCATATCTACGGGGAGTATGAGCACAATAAAACTGTAGGTCCGAAAGTCTACATGCGAGGTGATGCAATAGGGGAAAGGTGGTACGGTCCCTGTCGCTTCCACCCACACTATGTTCTGGTCTAAATTGGGTAGTATCAGACAAAAGACTTCTACCATGAAAAAAAATTTCCATGGTATGGCCTGTGATCTTTTACCCGACAAAAGCTGCAATCTATCTCCCTTTACCATGCACTTTGGTCTTATGTACTTGTTCAGGCCTAGTTGCAGACAAGAGAGATTAGTAATAACAATTACAACAACAATATTTTCTTCTATATTTGGTGTAGACCCTAAATACTCCTTCAGATTACAGGTTAAAATGCAGCTTCTGATCTTTAGTTCCTCTACATTTTTCAGCCTTTTTCATAGAGGATAGCATCTTGTTTGACGTAACTTTTTGTGAATTCAAACCGCTGTCAAGTAATACGGCTCTAAGGAAATTCCAAATTCGCATTTTTTTTTTTTGTATTAGTTATCACTGCGTCTAGGGCCATTATAAAAACCCATGTCTACAGAGAATCGAACCACAGATCTCTAATACCAAAGATTGCCCGACACTGTATAGACAACAAATAACGAACTGATTCTTTAGGGTCTTTCCCATTAATCTACTGCTACAATTATCTTCCCATCTATGCTTGAAAATATGTGTGGACGCTATAACTCAAGAATGAATGAAAGTAGCTATGGAATTTTGTATTTTAAAGATAATGTAAACACTAGAACTAGATCGAATTTTCTGGAATATTCTGGATGAGCACATACGTTGCAAACGTGTAAAATGTCCCCACTAGAATCTTTTTTTTTAAACCAGACGGAGAAAACACCCGTATTGGCATTCTTTCCTATGACGTGAATCTACGGTTTCCATATACCGAAGTCAGATTTAATGATTTATCACCAATTTGGCGACATTTTGGCGAGTTTTCGAAGATTCGAGAAACATCTCGAAATAACCAATATTCTACAAGATATGCGAGATTTCCAGAAGTTTCTATAGAGAGTCTATAAAAGAAGTCATCACTTCGTTGGAAAGCAGTTGACGCAATACGAGCTACATTGAACTGTGATTTTCGTCAATAGTTTGATAATAATAGTGGCTCTATTGTGAAATGAAATAAGTCAATGTTTCGAGAACAGTATCCGTTATTTTTTTAAATGGGTGGAGCATTTAAGTGCTGTTTTACTGTATATTGTTCTTATTTACGCTGTGCTGGTGAATAAATGTGTTAGTTATCTAGAAATTTGGTCTCATTCTTGTATACTGAGCGCACACCCACGATTCCAGAGATTACGTAGCTACAATATTTTGAATTTGGGTGCCATTCTGTATGAGGGGGGAAATGATTATTTGTAGGGGAAAATGATAGAAATATAGCTTATCAAATATAGATCATAATAGCTTAAATTTTGTCATGCTTGATAGGAACATTAAAATGATAAATATCTAGTTATCAGTAAAAAACTACTTTTCTTGCATTTAATACATCTGCTGGACTAACTGTTTGAAACACTAAAAATATCTGTTTGAAAATATATTAGTACGTATTTTCACTCGGCTTTCTCATATATTCATATTCCATACCTCTTCGATCTTCTATTAATATTAGATAAAAATATACTTTTATTGGCTTTCCTACTCAAGTTATCTTTTTATTTTTTTTAAATATATAAAAATTCTTTAAAAACTATTTATTAAATGGGCAACAGCTCTGAATGGGCAACAAAACTTAAAATCCTTTGTCTGATCTCTACTGATAAGCTGTTTAAATATCATTACTTCCAAATAACATAATTTAAGCCAATATTATCTGGCACTGTCTGGGCTAACATAATTGTTCTAGAGATTTTCATACTTATAAGTAGGAAAATTTTCAAATAATTATACTAATACATTTCGCTTTAAGTTAATTCATTAAATTAATTAATTCATTTAAATTTATTCACTAATACATTTCGGTTTTAATTACACTTTCGAATAATTACTTTATGCACAGAAATTATTAAAAACCACATCCAGTTCTAGATTTTTACTGAGTATTTAAACATATAAAATTTCACGCCGATACTTGTATTCATTCTTTCGCCATCATGTCCACATAGACACAAATATAGACGTTTTTCTGAAAGTGTTCTAAATGTACGCGGGTCTTAAAAGTGCTAAAACGGTCCTAAAACCAACCGTCCTAAAACGGCCCTTATTTTCGTCAAAATATAGATTTTAAAAAATTTTTGAAAAACAAAACGTCCTCTATGTAATAGTATATCAAAGTAAAAATTAAATCAGACTTATGAATTGCAATTTATATTTCTACGATTTTGCATAATTACAAAACCAGTTCAAAAGTTCTTGAAATAGAATTCATTGGAGTAGAATTTCATGCCCATCTCCTTAAAGTTATTAGATGATTTCATTAGCAAAAATCATCGCATTTCTCTAAAACAAAACAAAATCTATAAAGTAATCCATTGTTAACCTTTAAAGTATTTATCATTGATAACAAAAGTGAGAATAATCAGTTTTCCAAGTTCTGCCATTACTCATTAAGACTTCCCCCTCTGAAACAATATGAGAAATGATGCAAAATAAAAGCTTAAGTAAGATAAGACATATTTCTTCATTTATGAAATAAAAGCTTTATTGTGTTTTACACTTTATCTTCCAATATGCTATTTAATTCGATATTGATCCTTTTATTCATTTGCACATTTCGGTTTCCCTTCAATCTCAGAATCTGCAATTCTGTAAGTGAGGTATATTTATTCAAATAACTTATATATGGGAAGTCGGCTCTACAAGACCCATAAGAGAAAAAATGTATATTAATATATACTGCAGATTAATGAAAAGAACGTTTTTGTGTGGCCAACACAGATCCGTGGCTTAAATATCGGTTCAAACCTGTGGTAATTTGCAAGCTTTGTCATTTGTAGTTCTCTGTCGATCGATAGAAAGAAGCTGCAAACGCCACTGTGTCTGCAATATAGTTTGTCACTCCGCTATAGGGGCACCCTCTACCGTTCAACGCAGAACTACGATTGACAAGCTTGAAATAGGGACCCTCAGTACTCCAAACCAGCGTCCTCCAAACAAATGAACAATGAAAGCTATAGGAAACAACTATTGAACTCTGACAAATACTTTTTTCCAAAGACAGAATGTTAAAACTGATTTTCAATTCAAGAGCATTACAATGAACAAAGATGCTCACTTGTATAAAAAAAAATATAGTAAGTAGCACTGTTACTCATAAATTGATGTGAAATATCACTGTTGTTGCATAATTCGAATGGAGATACGGTTGACATGCTACCTATGAAGCTACCTATTGACATGCTACCTATTGATATGCTACCTATTGACATGCTACCTATTGATATGCTACCTATTGACATGCTACCTATTGACATGCTACCTATTGACATGCTACCTATTGATATGCTACCTATTGACATGCTACCTACGGTGGTACAAGCTACCTATGAAGTCAAGGGGGACTGGCACAGACAGTGAAATCTTAAGCATTGAAATAAGATTGAGATCTAAAAAAAAGAAGGAAAATATGAACCGATAAATTATTGGTATAAAGTAAAAGAGATTTGAAGGAGGAAAAATAGTCAAACCTTTAAATAAAAAATAGTAGAAAATTACAGGCAAATGAGTCAGTAATTAAGAAGAAAATACATACCTTTGACCTGATAAAGAGGACTTATAATGCCCCCGAAACAATTGTAGTCATCTAAGTGACATATGTCTGCTTTTGAACAAGGAAGTTGTGTAGTTTTTTACCTTATAAGCAGCAATTTGTTTTACCGTTACATCTTAAATTACTTTCTTATCTATGACTTTATAACAAACTACGAAATGAATAAAAATAATTCCAGGAAGGAGAATTTTACTCTATAAAAATATTTTATAATTTTGAGTTAGCAGTTGAGGTTTCTCAATATGTATATATCTATCAATATCCAAAAATTGAATTCTTGGCATAGCAATAACTTCTTCTACTTATACTACATAAAGTAAATCTACTTGCTTATTTCAATAAATAAAAGAAAAATTTAAGAGACGTAATTAAGCACAAATTAATTAGCAATGCAGCATACGGCTGTTTCGATAATACGTTGGATTCCCTTCTTCAGTGCAAGACAGGCCAATAAAGCTAAAGTCATAAAAACAAAAGGAGAATCAAAATTCGAAAAGACGAAATGAGAACCAAAAGCCAAAAAGACGAAAAGAGAACCAAAAGTCAAAGACGAAATGAGAACTAAAAGTAAAAGATGAAATGAGAACCAAAAGTTAAAAAGACGAAATAAGAACCAAAAGTCAAAAAAGACGAAAAGAGAACCAAAAGTTAAAATAAAACGAAATGAGAACCCAAAGTCAAAAAGACGAAATGTGCCAAATTTCTCATTTCGTCTTCTATACTTCGAGTTTGTTGGTCTGAAGAAGATCCAATATATCCTCAAAAGTATTGTATGCTTCACTGTTTAATAACTAGTACCTGTATAACTAGTAACTAGTACTCTGTTTAAGTTTTCTCACTTATTTAGAGGATCTGAAATACATAAAATTCATTTAATCTGAAATACGCAAAATGAAAAGTAAAACTCTATTATATATTAATGTAAAGATCTTGTTCTTATTAAAATAAAAACAGAAAAATATAATTAAAACCACTTTCTCCTTTAAAATATTTAAATCATTTTAAAAACACAAATCAACGAAATTAAACATAATACTGGTAAAATAAAATTATTAATAAAACACAAAAGAAATTAGTTTATATAAATATATCTTATTATTCATTTCTTTATTTGTAGTTTAAGAAAATTTCTTATTCAGATTTTTTTCATGTTTAAAAATAGTATGTAACAAAACATTTTTAATAACAAGATCTCTTCAGAGAACCGATTGAGAAATATTATTTATTGTAAGAAAAAACATTGTTACATTTTTTCGTAAAGCAATTGTATTTAATCAGATAAATAGAACTTTATGAAAAGAGATTTCCAATAAACTTTAAAAAAACTTTAAAAGCTTTTACAAATTGTACAGTTTCAAAGTTCTTAAACAACTTCCATTAACTAACTAAAAATTGAAGCACTAAAAATATATTCTAAAGATTTAAAACTTGCGATTAATGCATTTATTTTAAAAAGCTCGAACACAACTAGTTAAATCATTTCGTCAAATTTCCCGAATAAAAAATGTCATTCATTTGTTAATGTATTTATTATTCGTAGTATTACTAAATTCTTAGAGAAGTGAAACCCCTTTATATGACTGGATGCAAAACAAAACGTCATATAAAAGATTTCCTCTCATATGCAGCCTGCAGCGCATGCACTCTTCAAATCCACAAACATACGCCGACTGCTCACCTATTGCAAACAATATTATTAATTGCTACACAATATGTGACACTAAAATATAAATGGTATACGATTCAGTCACAAAATGCAATTAGTTTACGGCAAGTATCTTCCTCTGACAAACCTACCTGTCTAATGATTTTTAAAACTCATAATTTGTATCACGAATATAGTATAAATAGTAGTTTGCTCAAAGCAACAAGAGGTATGAAAATAATTAAATTTAAGATTGAGATACATCAAATTTTCGCTAACTTGTCAAAAATGTCGCTCGGCAAAATTTCAATATTGAACTTTTGAAACGGTTCACAAAAGTCTAAGTTGACAAAATTACAACAAATTTGTCGCCAAACGTTGATCAGAACCAGCGGTGCCCAGCTTCAGGGGCATCTCGAACCACTTTTGATATGGTTGGTTGGTTGGTGTCGTGTCCATAAGAGGTCAGATTGAACCATGTGCAGATATTACTGCCTTAGCGAGATCCACAATCTTCTCATTATAAAGATTTCCCTGGAAAGGGAATTCGCCAATGCATTGCAAAGCCGCAAGAATTGCTGGACAGTCAAATATGTGTTCCTTTTGATATATCATGCATATATGCATTTAAGCTAAATATCAACTTGTATCATTTACTTACATAGAATATCATTAGGGGCGCACTTAAGGAGGGATTGGTGTATGGGGGGGGGGGGGGGGGAGTCTCAGTCTACAAATTGAAAACTTTCAAGATAAAGTCGATAAAATTGTAAATTTTTGTTTTCAATTATTTTAGACTAAAATATCTCAGAAACCCCTACAAGATGTACATTCTAAAATACGGCCCTAATATCTCACAATTTAGAGAGAGAGTGTTGTTTCTTTAACTTACAATACCGCATTGATAAAGAGTGTGGAGCTTAACAGAGCATTTAAAATTCTTCTTAAAATGTCCACCACATTTATTGAAATAAATGCATTTAATATGATATGTTTGCTCTCAATTTATTATGTCCAAACAATGTCATGTTTCAAAATGTCTGACCCGAAAAGTAAGATAAAGCATTCAAGATATGACCTCCTCCCTCTCTCTCTCTCACACACAAACACACAAAATCAAATCGAACTGAACCATCTTTTCGTTTGTTTGTGAACTATAATACTTAAAATGAAAAGTTAATCAAAACATAAATATATTTACCTCTACGTTTGCTTAATGAGTTTTAAGGTAAAATTCCATTTTCTTTCCCATAAAGCACAATGCAAAACTCCTTATTTTCCCCAAAAATCATCCAAAGATCGACTGATAGATCGGGATAGACGAGTTGAGAACCACTGACATAGACCTATTGATTTTCCCTATCTACTAGATTTTAAACCCGTCAGATCACAAAGTGTATAAAGAAAAGATTTGTAAAAGATCCATTCCCATTCTTCCGTCTGCCCCCACTGCACTTCTAAAATATCCATACACAAGAGAACCTTTCCCAATCCATATTATTTACTATACAATTCTCCAACAAAATGATTACTACGCAACCCCTGATAAAACGCCAATTTAATACGAACTCTTAACAAAACCTGCTTGATCCACAAATGGTGAAACTTTTTATTTTTGAACAAAAAATAAATTAAAAATTTCGAAATAGTGACAGGGATTATTAAAACTGCTGAACTATTGTAAACTCAGCGACGTTTTCCCAAATTCGCGAAATTTAAGGTTATACGCCAAATATGTCACCAAGTTTTCAAAATGTGTACCAAGTCTGACAAAGACATTCGCAAATACTAATTAACTTTAACACATATATTAACTTTTATTGCAACTTTAAATAAAATTAAAACTGATCAGATCTTTAACCTCGTACTTGCATGTCCCAAGTCTGACAAAGACATTGACAAATACACTACCCGACACAGAAAATGCAACACCATGAAAGAGCTAATAGAGTGTGATGATAAAGGACACACAGACAGAGATGGCATATATAAATAAATGTTGTTAATTCCAGAAGGATATTGCAACACATTAATTGCATAGACAAGGCGACCAGTAGGCAGTAGGACTACTTCTTGCGGCGATACAAGCAGCAACCCTTCGAGGAACAGATGCAATGAGCTTGTGGATAGTTTCCTGAGGGATGGATGACCATATGCCTTCAGTCACCCTCCACAGATCGCCCTGTGTTTGTGGCGGGAGCATGGCAGTCAAACGACGGCCAATCACGTCCCATACATGCTCAATGGGAGGAAAATCTAAAGACATCGGTGGCCAAGGACGCACCTGGATACTTTGCAAGGCTTGTCTGCTGATAGTTACTGTATGCGGTTGAGCGTTATGTTGCGGTGAAACTGCATTTTGAAAACTCTGAAGGTAGGGCAGTGCAACCGGCCTCAGCACCTCATCCACATATCATCGTGCCGTCATTGGTGACTCTGATACGAACTAGAGGTGACCGGTTATCGACGTCGATGGCACCCCAAACCATAATATCGTGTTTGCGAGCAGTACAGCGTTCAACAGTCGCAGCAGGATTGGATCTGCTTCCTCGCCGCCTTCAGACTCTCGCACGGAGGTTGTCATTCGACAAACAGAACCAAGACTCGTCGCTGAACACTACCCTCTCCTACTCAGTCGTCCAAGAGGCTCGGGCCCGATACCGTTGCAATCTCTCACATCAATGTCTTGTCGTCAATAGCAGTCTTCGTAAAGGACGGTTTGAGTGTAAGCTGCTTTCGGCCAATCGTCGATAAACTGTTCTCGCTGACATTGGAACATCCAAAGTACCCACAAGTTCTGCAGAATATCGATAGTTGTCGTTTATGGGGCCGTCACCGCATGTCTTCGAATGAGTCGATCAATGCGTGCTGACGTACATCTGGATGGACCTGTACCACTGGGACGATTTACATGCCCTTCTTCAATCCATCTTCTCTAAGTCCTTTGCACAGTGGACGTATCTACTCGTGTTTCAGAGGCGATACGCCGGTACGACCACCCAACCGTACGTAGGTCTTAAATGAATCCCCCGCGTACGATTGTCCAAATACATAAACGGACTTCGGCGTCGTTAGCCAGGCATCTCTTCAACAACACGTGCCGTCTGAAATGTAAAAACTACTCGGAAAACTGGTTTCTGTAAGCGATAGACAGTAACAACTATTGGCTCATCTGCCGTTTCCATCCCTTTTATTTCGAGCTCTAATCGCGTAACCTACTTGCATTTCAGATCATTTGCATACATCGGCCAGCTGCGTTTGTCTCGCAATTTGCATAATTATACGACCAAAGTTTCATGGTGTGGCATTTTCTATGTCGGGAAGTGTGAGTGTGAAGACCCAGACCGTCCGACTCATCCAGAGGACTTGAGTATCTAATTGGACGGCCGGGAAGAGATCCGGCGACAACACCAGAATAAACACAACTAAACAAAACAGCAAACAAACAAAGCAGTAATCAAAAACAAAACACAACACCAAAACAACACAGCAAACCAAAATAAAAGGGAAGGCGGCACCACCGGGGAGGAGCAAGCAAAAACCAAGGGGATCAACAACCAGAGAAAAAGTTAAAAGCAGCAATGGCTCTCAGGCTATTCAAGTGATTTTGTTGGATATTTCTCTCGCTATGAGAACACAGTTTTTAATTTTGTTAATTGAAGTTTTATTCGAGCAGACACTCGAGAACCAGGCCGCGGAATTAGCGGGGGAAGGTTTAGAAAGATGAAAAGGTTTAGAGAGGGGGCAAGCAAAGACGTAGTGGTCTGCATCTCCAAAGGAACCGCAGGAACAGCAAGAGGCTGATTTAAATTTAAAAAAGTCGGGAAGTGTTCTATTTCGGGAAGTGTATTAATTAACTTTTCCACATATTAACTTTTACTGCAACTTTAAATAAAACTAAAGCTAACCATATCTTTAACATTGTACTTGCATGTCCCAAGTCTGAAAAAGACATTGGCAAATATTAATTAACTTTTACACATGTATTTAACTTTTACTGCAACTTTAAATAAAGCAAAGCTAACCAGATCTTTAAACTCCTACTTGCAAGTGTACTTAAAATAAACTCGTCAATCCATAAAACACGACCTAGCAGAATACACAGAAGTTTATGCAATAAAATAAAATCTTTTAAATTTACGACTTTATATATTTCATTTGATATCTGTCGGATACAAAGAATCAAATAAAAACATATTTAATATTCCTAAAATTCGAAACATACCAAGATTTGTAAAAGCAACTACCTAGTAAATACCATTTATCTCTTATTCTTTTGAAATTAAACTATTCAAAGGATGCTGAAAATTCGGTTGGAAAATATTCATCCTCGAGCAAAACATACTTCAACAAAAGCCTTGTGCACAAAAGATATTTCTTCATTTAATTTCATACACGAAAATAACCTACAATATACGTATTTCTACATATCTCTTGAAAAACCTTCTGCAGTTACAATTCAACTTTATGTTTCCTTTTTACGACTGGATGAGATTCTTTATGTATTAGGCCTTATCAAAAGTTTATATGCTTGTTTTGAAATGTGTAGCTCTTTATAAAAAAAATGGAATAAATATCTTATGTTGGTGAAGTTTTAAAGAATTATCTGGAAAAAGCTGCTTTTTAAACAATTTATGTGATGAATTGAGCAACAACTAGTACTTCGGCCTGTCAAGGACAGGAAAACTAATACTCTTTAAAAAAATAAATTACATCTTTTATAATAAGTTTTATTTTATTTAACAATGTATGGCATTTAGCGTCGAATCGGATATCCAGTCTTCTTAAATCTAAATTGCCCTTATCGGAAATTCAGCTCTTTAAATATGATACTATAAAGCAAAGATTCAGTTTTCTAGGACATCGAGGGCACTTCTCGAAGATTTGGAAAAGACTTTTCGAAAAATTGCCATTTTCTCCACTCCTGGAGGATAACAGTACATCCTGTTCCTTTAGTTTAGGTTATGTCCCATTGTCGATATGGTAAATTAAATGATATTATAAATGACTAATGATTCTAATGATATTATAAATGACTCCCTCGCATGATCAATTGTCGATTATACGGCTTTTTAACAGATATTTACTGAATTCCATTTACGCATTATGTGCGTTCTTGGTGTTCATTCTTATTCACTAGACAATGATCTGCAACTTTGTTTTTGACTTTTTTTGTCTATCTCGTTTGTTGCGAGTTAATTATCCCAACTTTTTTAATTACCCACTAAGGGGTGCTTCAATTACTTTTATTCGGTCTGTCATGATTGCTTTACTATAGATAGGTCTAATGTGTTTACTACTGGTCCTTTCGTTACAAAGTTTTTGGGGTACTTTATGACATTCCTAACAACCCTGCATAAATTCTACGTTAATAACAGTATTTATTAAAACGTATGTTGTTGTCGTATTAAACGTATTAAATTTTATTGTTTTGATTTTAAGACGGTTTTTGTGTGTCCATGAGTCTTCAATATGTTGCCAGCCCATTTTCTATCTCCAATCTTATTAAATTCTTTAAATGCTAGTAAAGAAAAATAAAATCCTAAGTAATCATCTCGACATATAAAAATCTTTAGCGTCAGCTGTTTGAGATCTGAACAGAGAAAGTTATTCGTTCGTAAACATTTCCGAGGAATTCATTTGATTGTGTTGTTCTTTGATTTCAAGTAATTCACATCTTAAAGAATTTTAAAAGCTAAAACATAATAGCAATTCTGACTTCTGACACACGATGCTAAGAAATGTTCAAAAGAAATATTTGCAGCTAATCTGCATTTGACCGTTTCATAAAACTAGGGCTACCAGATGGCGCCAACTAAAAAAATCTGATGTGGGCAGCACATGACTTTCCCTGCAGATTTACATTCACGTTCTCTTTATTTTAATTGCATTTAATTCACTTTTAATTCAATTTTCGTTCTCATTTGATAACTGGACTTATTTTCAAAGGTGGCGTAGAGAAAATACGAAAAAACTAAAATATCTCAAGAACGGCTAGTCCTAGTGTAATGGGGTTGGTCTTATTTTTTTTTTCGTTAAAAATTATGTATTAAACAAGCATTTTATGGATATATTTGAGCATACGTAGTTTTTTATTTTAGATTTTGGCGATTTTTACAGGCCATTTTGCAAAAAGAAGGCAGGTTATTTTTTTCCGAATCATACCAAAATCTAATCAGCATCAGGGTGTCCCAAAAATGATTTACCTACCAAATTTTGTGGAATTCTGTCCTTTAGTTTTTCAGCTAGAGTGGATACAAGCTTTTGGGGGCCATTTCGCAAAAAAAGGCGGGTTCTTTTTTCCCGAATAGTACCCAAAACTAATCAGCACCAGATTCGCCCACAAGTGACTTACCTACCAAATTTTATGAAATTCGGTCAATGACTTTTGTAGTTAGAGTGGATACAAAATCTGCACAGACAGACACACGCACAGACGTCACGCTAAAAATAGTTTTCTCGTATTCTAGAGGTCTCGAAACGCGTAGATCCGTCGAAAACTCGAGTTGCGATTTTCGGCATGATTCCAATACTTTCCCTATACATTACAATGTATTGCAGGGAAAGTAAAAGTAGACAATTGATTGCAATTTGTTTCAGCTACTCATAGAATGGTTAAATTAAAAAAGATACGTCACATTTGAGTCATTTTGAAGGTAGATTCCAATAAATCGAGTACTCTTAATTAAAAAGCAGTAAGTAAAAACACTTTGTGCAAAGAATAAGGAAAACTTGAGCAACGTATTTAAGCACAAATAAGACAAAATGCAGCATACAGCTGTTTCGAGGACACGCTGGATCCCCTTCATCAGTGTAAGAGAACCAATAAAACCCAAAGTCATATACAAATGCACGTCAATCTATGATCTTGACTTATTTAAAGCTTTCCATATCTAGTTCCCATTCTAGTAATTTAGTTAATGACTTGTCCAGTACTCCATTTTTGTACATGGTCGGGCGGAGTGCCGGTAAATGTTTCCGTTTTCTTAAACTTTGGGACTCTTACGTACTGTCTTAAACTATTTTTCGTCTTATTGAGTCATATTTATTATTATTTGGACTAGACTTGCCTTATTAGGATATTCCTGCTATGTTTTGGCGCACGCCAATCTTATGTGTCACTTCTCGTTTCAGATTGACTGGACTGTTTTTTATTCTAGTTTCTGATTGGCTCTCTGAGCTAATCAGGGTCAGAGAGGCAATCCAGGTCTTGGGTATAAAAACACCTCTGCTTCTTCTGTTTGTGCCCATTTTATTTTTTGACTTTGGGTTTTGTTTCCTTGCATTGAAGAAGGGGATAAAGCGTATCCTCGAAACAGCTGCATGCTACATTTTGTCCGATTTGTGCTTAAATACGTTACTCAAGTTTTCCTCACTCTTAATTGTACTTTCCACTGCTTCTTACCGGGACAATAAGGAATAATTTCTTAAGCAATACTTATATGAATTGTTACAAGATCGGTATTTAGAACTAAACAGCATCATTAACCAACTTTTTACGGATTCAGGTAAAGTATCTATTTTTCACAAATCTTTAAAACGTCAGACGACGGTTTCATTCAAATTAAAAATTACAACAGTACGTTATAGCACACATTACTCAATACCTTCATTTGCAATTATTAGTCTGCTTCAGCAGCTACGATTTTGATCAGCACTAAATCTATGACGACGGCAGAAGTCTTGCATTGCCAACGGAAGAGTACAGAGATGAAAAATTAAGGAGTACGAACGTGTCATACGGCAAAAAGTGTACGTCTGATAGCCGTGACTAAAACAAATTACCCGCCGTTGTCTGTGACCTAACTGAACGTCCTTAAATAATACAGATACAGCTAACACCACTCAATTTCCAGCATTCCCGCGTTCAATTTTTACGATGCCCAACCATACCAGTTATACAACGCGGGCGTAATACGCGTCTTTGACACGTTAGATTTCGTACTTTTAAGCAAATTTCTTCCATAGTTTTGAAAACATTTTAAGCAAATTGTCTCATAATTCGAAACGATGTTTCAATTGGAAGAATGTGTCCTAATGAGTCTCTTTTTAAACATATCTGTATATACTCATACATACACAGATTTGTTTCGAAATGTGTTCACGAAGAAATATGTTAAAGAACGTAACTCTTTTTCGAAAAAATGTCGAATTCGGTAATTTAAAAAAAAAAAAAAATTCAATATTTTCTCAGTATGAGACAACAGTATGAGAACGTAAAATTATATAGATAGTAAGTATAGCACTACATTTTTTTTACATTACAAACGTAAAAAAAAGTAATTCAAATGCGCTTCTATAATAATAAAAGTAAGAATCTGTCGGACTTGATGCCGAGCGATATCTACAGCACGTACAGCTCTGAGGCTTTACATATAGTAACATCTACACCTGAACTAATACACCTCGAAGTCCTTTCAATCAGATTTCATTTAATTAAATTTTAAAACATTTTCAAAGTTTTCAAGTTTGCTATTGCATCGGATGTAAATAACCATTTTTGTACGAAAGTTATAATAGAGTTCATTATTCAGCTTCATTTTCCCACTAGTTTTTTTTTTTTTGTTGTTGTTGTTGTTTTACTTATTTTAAATATGAATAACTATTATTGTACGAAAGTTGAAAAAAAGTACAGGATTCAATTTTTTATCTTTTTTTTTCTTGCATTTTTAATCTTTCAATTCATCACGCAAAGAGGTCCAACTGTTCTCTCCCTGGGAAAAATTTTGGATATTTCAATAATTCAATCATATCTCAGCTTCTAATTACGCTATAGCCTAGCTTTAAAGACTTTACTCCTTACCTTGAGCTAGCAACTGCATCATATCCGATTTGCATGCACCACGTGCGCTTATTTAGGGCATATATTGTCCAAGCAGTGGATGCTGTGCAGAAGCGTGTGCTGCCAAGAAGAGGTGAAATGCGTGTTTCAGCATTTAAAAAGATTAAAAAAGAATGTTAGCATATTTCTTTCAACATTTGATGCAAGTGCTGATTTGTCAAATGTCTAGAATTTATAATTACTCAATTATAATTAAACTGTGCGCAGAACGGGTATTCGCTGCTTGTAGGAAATAAATGTTTAATAAAATTTATACTCTGAATTATACATTTAAACCATATTGTAATTGTCTAACACGTTTTTGTATTTTCATTACCGACCAGAAATCCCACTATGACCCAGAAGGCTGAATATTAGCACCCTCATAGCAGCAATCATGGAATAGAACCTACCGTGGCCGGATGGTAAATTTCACCTCCGGGGTGGGATAAAATAGGGTTTTGGAGATTCTCCAGAAGATCTCCCTGTGACTCAGAAAGCTGCATTTGTTCACATTTTTAGTTTCAATCACGGGACAGAACCTAAAGCAACAGGATTTCCGATTCCCACGAGGACGGAGAAAATGGCAGGCTTTCGAAAAAATATATCCATACCCTTAAGAAGCCCCACCCCCTGCTGATCTAAAACGCTGAATTTTTACATTCTTGCAGCCTCGTGACTCGAAGACAAACTTTGCATATTTTTAGTATCTACTGTACATTTCTATTCCTCTCCCTGCGATGATGGAAATACACATCTTTCGAAAAGCCTTTACAGACACTCCGGAACAGTTCCCCCCCCCCCCCATCCCCCGATTACCTAAAGAGCTGAATCCTTGCCCATTTTGGTCACGGGACAGAACCAGTACTTTCCTCCTCTGCTCGAGGGAAATAGAGTATTTCGAAAAGAATTCCAGAAATCCCCAATGTTCTAGAAGGTTGAAATGTTGCACACTGTGGAACAGAACCTAACGGAGTTGGAGTTTTGATTATAACGATTATTTTCGATGCTCAGCGCCATGCATTGTTAAGCAAAGTAAATTTTTTTATAAATTAAAATGTAACTTTATTTTAATGGTTGTTATTTTCCCCGTCTTTGACAAGCTTACATACTAGTCTGGCTCAATGCTTTTATTACAGTTTTATTGAAATTAAAAAAAAAGACACAGAAAATTTAAATAAGCATAAAATTATCTATATTTCTTTAACTTTTCTTTGATTTGGAAAACCTTGATACAAGATCGTTAAAACCAAAACAAACTCCGACTGTCAATTAAAAGGCGATTCTTACAATTTTTTGAGAAAACTTTTACGAAAGTTCTATTTCCAGTATGGTTATCTTAAATGTCGTTAAACTTGAAATCTTTTCATCCTCACTGAATGTCAACTTTCATTTGCAAAACTAACAAGCACTTTAAATAAATTCCGAAACTATTAAACTCCGAAGCGAATTCACTCATTACGTGGAAAATATAAATAAATCTCCATCAAACCATGACAAAGCGGTATCATTAA
Source organism: Amaurobius ferox (assembly GCA_951213105.1). Lineage (NCBI taxonomy): Eukaryota > Metazoa > Arthropoda > Arachnida > Araneae > Amaurobiidae > Amaurobius > Amaurobius ferox. Next base: position 39,619,432 of record OX578140.1, on the reverse strand, counting down.
CGACAAACGGATGGAAAATTCAGAACAATATTTCTAAATACACAACTTATTTACTTGAGTTGGCAAAAACACGAATTAAGGTGGTTCAAAATAAACTATTTTTTATGAATATTTTGACTTTTGAATCCTGATTTATAAACACAGATAGTATATCATTAATAAAAGCTGTTAACGTATGATATTGACTGAAAATTCAATTTTCTACAATAAATATGTGCATTTATTTTTTAGACTTGGAAACGCATGGATTGTATCAAAAAATTCCAAAGTAAAATAAGATAGTTTTTTTAAATAGCTTTCTTTGGCAAAGACTTGTATTTGGAAGCAATGAAATATTGCTTCGATGCTAACATGTTCCCTTCACACTGAATGATTGTTTTTCTAAAGCACTGCGATAATATATTTATTAGCTACCAGAAATGTATTAATATTTTAAATTTTATTAAAAAATTTATGATTTCAATATTAAAAATCTGATGTGGGTAGCACATGACTTTCGCTGCAGACTTTTATAATCACGTTCTATTTATTTAAATTAAATTTAAATAATTTTTAATTCAATTTTCGTTCTCATTTGAAAACTGGACTTATTTTCAAAAATGGTGTAGGACAAATACGAAAAACTAAAATATCTCGAGAACGGCTAGTCCTAGTGTAATGGGGTTGGTCTTATTCTTTTCTTCGCTAAAAATTACGTATTAAACAAGCATTTAATGGCTATATTTGAGCATACGTAGTTCTTAAGTTTAGATTTTGACGATTTTTGCGGGCCATTTTGCAAAAAAAGGCAGGTTATTTTTTTTTAATTATACCAAAATCTAATCAGCACCAGGGTGACCTACAGGCGACTTATCTACCAAATTTTGTGAAATTCGGTCCATTAGTTTTTCTGTTAGAGTGGATACAAGCTTTTGCGAGCCATTTCGCGAAAAAAGGCGGGTTCTTTTAACCCGAGTCATACCCAAAAATAATCATTACCAGATTCGTGCACAAGTGACTTACCTACCAAATTTTATGAAATTCGGTCAATTAGTTTTTTAGTTAGAGTGGATACAAAATCTGCACAGACAGACAGACACACACACAGACGTCACGCTAAAAATAGTTTTTTCGTATTCTAGAGGACTCGAAACGTGTAGATCCGTCGAAAACTCGAGTTGCGATTTTCGACATGATTCCAATACTTTCCCTATACATTACCATGTATTGCAGGGAAAGTAAAAATTTGAACAAATTTCGAAGTTTTCGCTCGAATTTAAACAAAATTCTATCTAGTTCTAGATTTTTCGATAACAAGGCTGGTTATAAAATATCGTGAAAATTCATTAATATTTGTGGCTGCTACCGGGTATACAAAAAATCGACCACAGACATCAGACGGACATACTTCACTCCATAAATAGTTGAAAGGTGTTCAGGAGGTCTTAAAACATATATTTGCATTAAAATTTTCGTGAAACTTTCTCAATACTACGCATGAGAAAGTAAACATTAAAAAAAACATGAAATAATTATAATATTTGTAATAAATGCTTAAATGTATTTTCATTTCAGGAGAACAAGTTTCTTTCTCTTGTGAAAACTGCTCACCCTTCGTCCTATGTCGATGAGGAGATCCCTCAGAGACATGCAAAATTCCGTCCTCTATTTTCTGGTTTTGGATCCTGGCGATAAACCAAGCGCCCAACTTATGCTGGAGCATGCCTTCCTGAATAGAAGCAGTTACAAATAAATTTCTCCCAGACAGAATTTGGATTCATAGAGGTAAATATTACGACCCAGCATAATAAATCTAAGAACATCTGAAATTAAAATATCCCCATTCACAGTCCATTTAACACATCACAAAAATCGACTCATTTAACAGAACTATCAGCAAAATGAGCTCGCTGTGCTTCTTTTGAAACATTACTATAAATGGATGTAGCATTTTTTATGTAAATATAGAAAAGAGTAAAATTTTGAATATGTATTTTAGAAATTTGACATGAATTTAAATCATCGATTTTACATGTGAAAAAAGGCTGATGTGGCTAGCACCTGACTTTCCTCATATAAATTGACTTCTTTGACAGTGAAAAAAAGTATGCATAAGATCTATGGCAGAATGTTTTAAAGGCAAATTATACATTTGGTATTTTTCCGGGTGAAACTATGCTAAACTATTTCAAAATACCCAATTAACTTGTATTTCACGATACTCTAAAATAACAATCATCAAAATTGATAGCATCCGTAGTAAGCAATAGAATTCATATATTACAATATTTGACGTAGTGATTATTAATTGACATCAATTTAGCGTCATTGGGTTCACTTAGCCTCAGTTTTGCAATGTATCGATATTTTCGTCAATCTGGGGCAAAATATTGCCAATAATTGCTATTTAAGAAATTTGTATTATTTTTCAGCTTCCAGTGAGAAACTAACAATGTTCGTGATAATGTTGGACGATCCAGCAGGAATTAAAAGCGATTTCTGATGGAAACAGTTCCTTCAAAGATAATAAAGTTAGTCAAAACAGTTGTTTTTCTACCGATTCTTCAGTTCAATCAAAAACTATTGATAACGATCATCACAAAATTGATCGAGACAATACCAGTAAGGAAAGGGAAGATATAGAAGTTGGTGAGAAGGATATTGGAAGTAAATCTGTGGCAGAAGGTTATGAAATCAAAATAGCAAACATGCTGCCTGCAATATCGTTTCAGAAGATAATGAGAACTTTGACGATTTAAAAGACAAGGAAGAAAGATTTAGGTCTATCAATACCTCAGAAAAATCATATTCAGTTGTAGTAGTGTCAGATTCTTGAGTGGATGAAAAAATAAATGATAAAAAAGACTGACACTACCAATATAAAAAGTACACATATTAAAGGTACGTCTCGAATAGAAATTATTAAAAACAATCCAAGTAGTGAGGAGAAACCAGATTTGGAAGAGGAACAGAATGTTTCTCAATCCTCTGGGGATTCATCAGCGATATCAAACTGAGAAGTATCCATCGTCAAACAAAAAAATAGTTTATTTTGAAGGGTAAATAAGGGGGTTCTGGCTCACCAGGAGCTATACCTTAACACAGGGCTCCTTAAGGAGCTATATTTCCCCATGTTAAAACATAGCTCGGGATGGAGGGGGGTGGAGCATCTACATGTCACATGATTTTTCTATGAATGGAGATTTTATCAGTCAGATAAGAGTAAGAAGGATGTTATTAATCAGTAGGTAGATATGAAGTATATATATTTTTAGAAGTAGTAGTAAAATGTAAATTTCATTTCGTTTTGTATATACAAGGTGTCCTAAAAACATTGATCTCGGCTTTTATTCCTTATTGATCTTAGACATATATAATAAATTACAAAGTTGCGTCAAAAAAGATTCAGAATTTTATGAAATCGATTAAAATTCTTAAGGGAATTAAATTTTAAGAAATACAAAATTTAAATTTTTATACGGATCCCGTACAAAAACATTTCCAATATCAAAACAGCGTATCAAACTGAGATATTGAGAAGAAATTGAATACAGAAACTGGTACCGATAAGCCACTTGGTGTGAAATTAGATGACAAATAAATAGTCGAAACAGTAGGAAAACATCTAGTAAATAGTATATATAATGAAAATGTTGTTACTTCGTGAATTTCAGGCAATTTATAAATGCGTTGTACAGTTTCTGTCGTCCAGGAATTTATTGGTCGAACGTAAATACTAGAAATTGCATAATCAGTTCCTATCATTTATTAAACGAATGCTCTAGAACATGTTGTTCATGTTCAACACATTCGATTCCAATGCATGTTTATAATAGTTATCATCCAGATCGCAGAGTTATCAACTCCACAGTGTTACACGAACAATTAACATGACATGTACATGACATATGCAACATGACATGTCATGTTGCACACAATAAAAAACATCACGGATGACGTTACATCACGGTAAATATATATGGTTTCTGTTGTTTTACAAATGCCAGTATATGGGCATTCTTCCAGAGTAATAATTCATTTCTTGGTAAAGGTTACAGTGTTATATCGCAGTAAATATGTGGTTTTTGTTGTTTTACAAATGCCATTATACATGCATTCTGCCAGGGTAATAATTAATTTCTTGGCAAAGGTCACAGACAGCGTTACATCGAGGCAAAGATATCTGCTTTGTTAATTATTCAACGCGAGTATCGCGTTACATATATACGTTTTATATTCTAAAAACTCTGAAATATCTTTTGGCCAAGCCCCCTACAATTCAATATGCTATCTAATTATAGGGAGCTATCTAGACATTCGATATGCTCCTAATGCCTTGCATTAGACATTAGGAGAGAAAAGATATTGTCTACACAACTGGACTAATTAGAGACATATACACTCTTGCTAGAACGCCACAATTAGTTAGTACAATTTTAGAGGAATTAAGCGGGGTTTTCCAAAACTTTCTGTAGTGCCATTCACTGGTGTCTATGTCTATTAAAATTTATCAAAACTACATTAATTTTATACTTAAAATGCAGTGGTTAAATAGGATGTTATATTTTTAAATATCCACTTGTAGCTAACTTTGAAAAATGCATGTTTATTAAATGAAATAGATTGAACAGAGAGCACAGACTTGAAAAAACAAAAGGGAATGGAGCATTATACTACATTTTCTAGTGTACAGTTTTGCCCGTATAGCACGCGTTAAATTTAAAAATGTAGCTTCATCTGTGTATATACATCTATCAGCAGGAAAATGTTTAGTACGAAGTTGCTGTTGATTTTCACCTTTGGTGCTACAGTTCTTTTACAATTGGGGGCATTTCAGAAGTCACCAATTCATTCTGTGGTTGCTAAATGTCTTTAATGCGGTGAAGCGGAATACAGGCATATTATGTGAACACAGCTTTCATTTGCGATGACATATTTTAAGCTCGAAAGAGCTATTGTGGTTTTCTAATTACAAATTAACAGATTATTGGGAATTTGACAATTAGGATCTAATCAGTGAATATTAGGATTTTAGGACACGTTCCTACACAAATCGTTTAGGAACAATCTTGCTATATTAAAAGAAAGAAGCTGAATCCGCCACCGCCGTTTGACAAATTTATCATTCCTTGACTTTCTCTACTTCGTACCGCCAAAAATTATACCGTATAAAATAAAAGAATTGAATAGACTAACAATAGCAAAACCACAGATTTGTGTACGCACGTACCTACATAGTTGAATTTTTGCAATACAGAGCACTTTTTAACACTACAACATAGTTGAAAAGGGATACTAAAGTGATTTCTGATGGGAATCCTTCCTTCAAAGATAATAAAGATAGTCAAGACAGTTGTTTTTCTACCGATTCTTCAGTTCAATCAAAAAACTATTGATAAGGATCATCACAAAATTGATCGAGACAATACCAGTAAGGAAAAGGAAGATATAGTAGTTAGTGAGCAGGATATTGGAAGTAAATCTGTGGCAGAAGCTTATCGCATTTTAGAGATGTTTAAACCAGGCAATTTATATGTCAATGCCGTCATTTGAATGAAGTTCATTTTTTTCGATGAAATTTTAAGTTTTCAAATATAATAAATTAATGTAGTATTGTGATAATTTTAAAAATATTACCGAAGAATGTATCGCATTTTAGAGATGGTTATATAAAATTGCATTGAAGTTGGAAAGTGTTTCATAATCAATACTTTATGCATGATTGATCCTTCTAGTTTGAATTTCGATTTAGTTTACGAGTTATTCTACTTTTTATGCACTTCTAAAGTGAAAAATATTCTTCAGCATCGGCGCGTCGCTCGAGTTCCTCTATCTCGTACCGTACAAATTGGGGCATACAAAAACGTGCATTTATACAGAAATGATAGGCAAATACGCTAAATTAAATCGCTTGTCGATTTAAACATTAATTTGGCTTTAAATAGCTAGTGAAAGGAGATCTACGAACGCGAACGAGTAGGCGACGAATCTTCCCGATTCACGAAGCGAGTTACGAGGGTTGGCGAAGCGTAGCGAACGGGGCGGGGGGGGGGGGGGAGTCCCTTAGTTGAAGAAAAAAACTAAAGTCAAATTAGTTTTCAAAAGAATGTCGCTATTAATACAGTTTCATGTAATCTAATTTTCGTATAGTTAAGCAATAAGATCTTGTCAGGGGAAAGAGATTGTCAATAATCTTTTCCCTGTACAGGAACTATACATCTAAACGAAGGAAAATACCGCTTTATAAATTACTTTGGTTATTGGGTGTCTCGATTAGTACATTGTATTAACATTTTATTTAGCTATTGTATTAACATTTTATTCAGCTATTGTATTAACGTTTTATTTAGCTATTGCATTAACATATAAAATGCTCTTTTCTATTTCCAGATAATACTGGATTAAAGCGAAAGACGTTAAGCAGGAGAACAAGAGGTTGGTTGCGGAAACTGTGGACAGGAATCCGGAACTGTGTCGTATGCGGCTGTAAATGATCGATAGACGATGTTTAATGTTAGGCAATCAGTTTGGTGATGATATATTAATGGCTTTTAAATGAGCCGTATTCCAACATAACAGTTCAACTCGAGACTCTGCCAAGATCCTGCCCAAATAAAAACTGCGGCCAACAATCATGAAACCATGGAAACTGATTAGGATTGCTTGAAACGAGTGCCCCACCTCTTAGTTACGTGGATGATAACTTTAAAGATCCTAGTATTGGCAACCTGAAGAGAGGTTGCACCACAATTGGTAATGACAGCGGAGTAGGCCTCATGGGGAAACAACTATAAAAAAAAACTGCGCCATGGCCTTACCTCTTGGGTGGTGTCGAAAATCCAGACTGTCCGACTCGTCCTAGGACATGAGCAGTTGTTTGGACGGACGGCTGTTGAGTGGTGGTGGGGTTGAGACCCAGACCGTCCGACCTACCAGAAAGGTGTAAAGTAACCGTTTAGACGGCCGGGAAGTGCCACCCAATTTAGCCCGGAACCCAGTGGGGGAGGCATCCACAGGGACCGTACCCTCCTTCCCCTACCACCAACCTCTCGGAAGGACTTACGGACCCACATGTTTAACGTGATCGTACTCCGCATGAACACGGCGGCAGTTGTGGCAGCGTGCAAATCCAGCACGTAAACCACCGGGCTGCCGCGCCCGAAACGTGCCAACAGCGCGCGGTGTTCCCAAGTGGTCACCCACCCAAGTATTAATCGCGCCCGATGCTGCTTGACTTCAGTGATCTAACCAGAACCGGTGTTTTCAACACGGTAGGGCCGTTGGCCGGCTCTTGGGTGGTGTCGAAAGCCCAAGCCACCCGACTCGTCCTAGGACTTAGAGTATCAGATTGGATGGCCGGGCTCTTGGGTGGTGTGGAAAAGGCTGAAGAAAAAATATTTTATAAATTTTAATGGCAGTTACTTTACTTGATTAGAAAGAAAAATGACCGATACAAAGTGATAGTTACCAACGGAAGCCGTTGTTAGTTATAATTTTAAATCTGATAATTCTGGAAGATGACTTCTGTTATCTACATTTTATCTTTGAAGTATGCCAACTGCGAGAACTGGACTGCACTATGTTTGCGACCGAATTACATGGAATTTTATTTTATGGGAAAACACCCCCAACTTCTAAGTTTATGTGAAAACGTCTAAAGTTGGAAGTGTGTTTCGAACAAATACTAGCATTAAGTATAGAACGTGACTTTGCACGCAATCTATAATAAACAAGATCGCTACGCAAAATGCTTCTCAAAAATAGTTTTGTAAGCAGTCATACGTTTCGGAAACCTTTTGATTTCCTTCTTCAATGCGAACAAGCCTAAAGGCTCCAGGCATGTCCACACTGGAGAAAGATAAAATTACACAAAATATAGCTTTTATATCGCTAAAACTCGCAAAAAATGAATAAACATATTCTTGTTACTGTGATGACAGACGATGTGATGCACGACTTTAAATAGTTACAGATTATAAGACATGTTTACGACGCAAAACGAATACTAGAAGGTGGCAATAAATTATGAACGCGTCATACAATGTATTCAGTCAAATGGCCGCCAGTGATTGACATGTAATGCAAATTAATTTGTGTGAGGGCAATAAAAATTCCAACACATGGAAAAGCCACGTAGTCTTTGCGGGCCTGGGAACCGCAGGCAGTTACACCCAGTGTATCTCCGCAGTGTATCCCCAATGAGAACTTTATCGCATCAACTCGCCGGCCAGTGGGAGCCAGTCTCAGCTACATGGGGTGCTACAAGCCAATGGGCCAAAGATATACATGAGGGAGAAATAAAAGAGCACTTCAAGAGCAGCCCACAATAAAATAACAGTCCATGACGAATAACTGATGAATGTTGACGAGTAAACGGTGAAAAAGAAAAATGGACTATGATGTGTGAAAAGTCGTCATGATTCCATATATACAAGTAAGGCAGCGGCTTAGATGATCCTGGCCCAAATTACTTCTTCAAACAACTCTACAGCCCGTACATGAATAGCAACAGGAACCCTTTTTATCTCCCATGAGGAATTCCCGTTAAAAATCAATAATTTATAAAGATACCGCGCTGGCATCATACTTCGCCTTCAGATTAGATTGAAACCTAACATATAGGAATTATAAAGCGTCATTTCAATAATTAAGTGAAATAGATATTTTTAAATAAATAATGAAGTTGCCAAAAACAAAGTGTCATCAATTAAATAGTGTCGAAAACCCAGACCACTGGACTCACCCTAGGGTACGAGCAGCAGTTTGAGTGGCCGGGAACGCACTTAAATAGTGTTCATTTCGGATAGTCTGGGTTAACTAGGAGTACTCACTGTAGATGTAGATGATGCTGTATCTGAACACAATTTAAAGAAGGCTTGTGTTCAATTTCTGGTTCCGATCAAATGCTGTTTTAAACTCAAAATAAGTCAGAAATTCTACAAAACTCTTATTATTGTCCTATACCAAATAAAATAATTTTTAATCATGAAAGTGCTTTTCCATTTTAAATAACAGGCATTTTATTCCAGCCTTAAAAGTTTAAAATGAATAAAAACTGCTGTTATAAGCCATTTGCACGATCTTTTGCCTTAAATTCTTAATTTTTACTGTCTTGTACACTCGAAGCGCTTTTTTCTTACGTACGGCAATGAAAGATGGTAATTCACTCATTGGTGTGTGTTGCTGTTACTCTCCGAGGTAAATTATTTTATTATAGTTATTATACAAAAATATTGTAACTTCTGTTTCATTTTTAACTAACGTTTTAACGATCATTACCTGTGGTATAACATATAATACATTTTTAATTATTTGCTCAACAAATATTCCAAATTTAATGTAATAATAAAATTGCTATATAAAATAGTATAGGGTTCATCTAATTATTTAAAATTTTCGTGGTAGAGCGTAGCTCTTTAAAATACAGTCTGTTACAAAAGTATAAGAACGAGACTTTTTGTTATTTAGTTAATTAATGAAATATTTTATTATTCAAAATCAAAACTACTCCATGTCTGAACAAGTTTTAAATAAAATTTAGCAACTTACATGTACGAAATTCATTTAGAAAAAAATAGAACAGCAATATAACAAAATGTGGCACAGATACCTGTTGCAAAGAACACATATGGAAAAATTAAGTTTTAGCAAATTTAGTAAGTTGTTACTCCACTATTTTTCTGAATAACTTGAAACACACAATTTGGCATCGATTTAATTAAATTTTTAAAGACAGATTCCGGAATATTGTCCCATTTCCCCATAATGGCAACTTCCAATTCATATGCCGAATGATACTGTTTGTTGTTTTCGTATACTTGGCGAGACAAATAACCCCACAGATTTTCTATAAGGTTTAGGCTAGGGCTAAGGCTAGGCCAAGATATAACATCAATCTTTCCTCTTTAGAGCAATGCTTTTGTTGATTCAGATGCATGACGGAGAGCTTTATCTTGTTGGAACTTCCATTTAGGCCTTCCTAACAGTAGCCCAAAGGGTATCAGACTTCCGTATAACATTTGTTGATAACTGTCAGAGTTCATTCTGCCATAAACTCTTTGCAGATCGCATTTTCCTGCGTATGAGAAAGCGCCCCACACCATAACGGAATCGCCTCCCATCTGCCTACGGAAGAACTCACGAGATTCTTGCCTTAAGTCATGCCAGTAGTAGTTATTGCCGTCTGGACCGTCTAAGTTAAATTTTTTCTCGTCCGAAAATAGTATATTTTCCATGTAGAGTTCCAGGACGTACTTCTTTATAATGTTTAAGAAATCGTGGTTTGCTTCTTAGTTTCCGAAGTTTAACATCAATATTCGACTTCAAACTTCGCCACACAGTTACATAAGACACTTGTTTACTTGTCTGCTGTGCTATTTTATAAGTAAGTGGACTGGTAGTTTTTCGTTGTAAGCTGGAAAATTTGTCTATTATCACAAGCTGATAACTGCTTTTTGTGGCCAAATCTTTTCTGTTTTCCATATAATTCTTTTTTACTCAAAAAATTGTGAATAGCAGTTTTAGAAAGATTAAAAATCTTACTTATTTCACGTTCCGACTTTCCTTTTCCATTGTAGAACCAAACTTTTCGCACTACTTCTTCAGACAAATCACTTCCATGAGACATTTTAATAATCCAACGAATCAAACAGTTCAATTCTGAATTTCTGCCTTTTTCCAACCGTTCTAGATGGTTTAGGTTACAATTAAACTCCTAAGTTAAACAAAAATCGTCTGCATTATTAGAAAATCTAAAGTGATCATATATTTATGAAACACCTTAATTTCGAAAAATCGTTTGGCACGAAAATAATATTCGATCTTTTTTTTTCTAAGCTAAATCAACACTGCAAAATTGCTTCGTTTCATTCACCTTCTTTGAAATTCACATTCAACGTTGTCTTTCTTGAGAAAGGGTGGAATTTTGAGTATTCTTATCATTTTGAAACTGACTGTATACTGCATTTGAAATTCGTTTTTAACATCTTAGTGGTCATATTTTAATTCATAAAACCACCGAATTTTGATAAAAAGGAAAACCATTTATATCTTATGTGGACAGCACGTGGGATAAGATAACGCCTCCTTGAACTTTGAAAAATCTGAAATAACCAGAAAACAGTCTGAAATAAATGAAAACTAAGACCGATTTCATTTACTTTGTCATAAAAATAGCGCAAGAAAGACGAATTTCTCAAAGAATGTTACGCACATTTCGTCTTTTATCCGTTTATTATTAAATTTTGTTTGAAATCGCCATTTCTTTATACTTTTTAAAATAGTATTTTAAGAAACCTGCACTACTTTTTTTTAATTTGTATCAACTTCTAAGCATTAATAACGTTACTTACGTTTCCTTTAAATTTCCTATTTCATTAAAAGGACAGATGATTTTTTAGCATCGGTTAAATGACAAACAGAATTCGAAGAGCAGGGGCAAAATCTTTAACTCCACCGAAAGCTGAAATTCGAGTTTTCGTCATATTCCAAAGCTTTCCAAACGATTCCAAAACTTTTCCGCATTTTGTTTATCAAAATTGTGAAACACTCTGAAGCACAAAATTACACATAAATGAGCGAGAATAAAGTTTATAATAATAATAATAGTAACTTAGATTAATATAGCTCTCTTAAGATCATTCATAACATTGCAGAGTGATTTAAAATAACCCACCCATTACAGAATGCTCAATTTGATGTAAAGCAAATTTAATTAAGGAGGAGTTCATTAAACACTCAATTCTTAAGTTAAATTCTTTATTATTAAACATTACTGTTATTTGCATTACGTGCATTAATCAAATAAGGGGAAAGAATAATCCCTAAATTTTCTATCCATATGTGAAGGACAGATCAAACCTACTTTGACTTCACTTAATTTACTATTATGCAACTTCAACACTTGAATGACTAAAATGGGTACCTATTATTATCACACTGATTAGCTCAATAGCTTGTGAGTCCTCTCAAGTCCAGGTATATTAGATAACTAATTCGGTGCTTGGTCATTGTTTTTGGCAGCAACAATACCGGCATAGTTCGGTTAAAAGATGTAGAGAATCCTCTAGCAAAACTCTTGCTCCTCAAATCATAGAAGATTTTTCTAGTCTCATTTCAGTGTCCTTCAAGTCTCCTCGAATGTCGTTTTAGTTAGTTATTTTGCAAGATACACAGTTCCGTCTTCTTTTGCTAAAGGACTAGGGATGTCCCGATTCTAATCTCTAGTCGTCTGCCTCCCACCGTGGAGTTGCTTAATGTTAAGCTTTAGCTTACGGGTTGGACAGCGTCAATCCGAAACGAAAAACCTCTCAAAAAGACAGGTATTTGACATACCCTATCCCAAACGGTTCGATCGCCTTTTGCAAGCATTGGCGTCCATGGACACCAATGCCTGCAGAGAAACATTTCACCTGCTGCAGCAGGTGCAATGTCGGCGATTTCCCCAAACGCTGGCAGAATTTGATATTCAAACGCTGTTCTTCGCCATTTCCATTTTCAACTAACGCAAACGACAACAGTTCGCTGACACGCATTGTCTTGAAAAACACCTGCTTCTCCCTTTTCGCATCTAGCGTCACATGTGCCTCTACGCCACGGTAAAATAGTTCCCCTCTCCTCCGATCGGGGTTGGAGATATCAGCAGTCTCCGAACTTTTTGATCCTACATTGTATTTGAATTGGACCCTACAAGTTGTTAATAATTTTTTTAAACATTCCAAATAAAATTTGCAATTTTTATTAATCGGAATTTAACAGTATTTTACAGTTTGGTCTCATTTTAGGTATCTATTGATTTTGCACTCAAAAGATATTCTCTTAGAGTTATAAAATAAAGATGGAAAATCAATTTTGACAAAAGAGTAGCATATCTCCTAAACGGCTTTACGAGTACTTCAGATATTCTTTTGAAACTCTCCTTGAAACTTGAAAATGTTAAAAGAAAAGGAAAAACTTCATTATTCTGAATGCGATTGCGATCCACTGCAATGGAACTGATAAATTTGTATTTTCTTTACAAATAAAAAAATACAAAGCGTGCGTAATAAGAGTTAAATAGAAAATCCATTTTTGTCCGAATATTTTATTTTCATTATAAAACTAAAGCACGTAATATGAATTTTGAGAAGGTACATTATAAAAATAAAATTAAGTAAACATGATCAAAATATATTTTATAAAAAAATTTGGTAAAAGATTTAATATTTTAAAACAAACAAGAAAGATCAATCATACATAAGGCATTGATTATGAAACACTTTCCACCTTCAATGCAATTTTATTTAAACATCTCTAAAATGCGATACATTCCTCGGTAATATTTTTAAAATTATCACAATACTACATTAATTTATTATATTTGAAAACTTAAAACTTCATCGAAAAAAAATGAACGTCATTCAAATGACGGCATTGAAATATAAATTGCCTGGTTTAAACATCTCTAAGATGCGATACATTCCTCGGTAATATTTTTAAAATTATCATAATACTACAATAATTTACTAGATTTGAAAACTTCATTGAAAACAAATGAACTTTATTCAAATGACGTCATCGAAATATAACACGCCTGGCTCTCTCTAAAAGCAGCATTTCATTCATAAACATTTTTCCATTCATTTCATTCATCACAATACTATAATAATTTATTTTATTTAAAAATTTAAGACCATGGTTACACTACAAGTAATTTAACTCTATGCTTAAAACTTCATCGACAAAATCGTCCTTCTCTCTGTAAAATCAATGAATATTTCATTCATACCAGCTATATTGCAGACTCCATGAGCTAAATAATTTTGTGTTAAATAAATGCAGCAATTCTTATACAACTCATTCTACATATTTTGCTGTTTACATTTTCCATAAGTGAAAAGTAGACTTCGTTGTAGAAATAATCAAATTTGGATGATCATTTAAACTCATATATATTGTAATTGCATTGTTTCAGTATGTAGATGCACAGAATTTAAGCAAAAATAAAGCGGTTTTAGGACGGATGCAACACTAAATATAAATTAAAAAGAACTTTAAAAATCACGATTTTGACACAAAATGGATGCTATATTTTATTTTGAAGTGGGTCACGTGATCTCTTCATATAATGGTCACGTGATCGCTTCATATAAAAGGTGTAATTATTATTTTAATTTTTATTTTAAAAACTGAATATATTTTGCTGAATTTTTTTTATATATTTTATGGGATAATTTGAATATTTCCTAATACTTTCGAAGCAATTTGTGAATTTTAAATCCGCTTAAAAATTGTTTGAAAAATTAGGTCCCATAGGGTTCAATGTATTTCATTTTTTCAATCCGGGTTCAATCCAAAACTAATTGAGTGATATTATTCATTTATATTCCTGTAGGTCTCACAGACCGTCTGAACAACATACTAAAATTTCATTTCGATAAAGTCAATTTTACGGCAGTTATCGTGCTAACGGACAGACAGACAGACAGAATGAACAATGTCATAAACACTTTTCAACTTTGTTGTAAAGTGTTAATAAAAATGAGAACAGAGATATATACATTGTAGTAATATAGCAAACCAATACGTAAATATTTATACATTTACTAGCCATTTGCACCCAGCCTACGTTAATTTACAATACCTATTGGGCATTAGATGTGACGCTTAAGTGTTACACCCAGTAGCTGTTGTTGATATCTTTTCAGATTTAAACATAAAAATGGTAAAATGAACCATTTCAGATTGAAACATAAAAATGGTGCACACATGGAGGTAAAAATAAGGAGTTAAAACTCCCTGCTGAGAAAATGCCAGTATCATTTGAGACAATGATGCAGGTGGCAATTCGATAAGACAAGCGATCCTGCGTTGTATGTATATGTATGGTGAAAGGCTTAAAATATTTATTTAAACTATCAATTTTGTAGAAATAAATTAGTATCGCTATGCAAATTAAAAGTGAAACTCATTTATAGAAGTATTATCCCCTTCTCATTAACCCCTTGGGTGCACATTTTATATCCATGTTAACATGCTAGATGGTAATATATATTTAATCTTTATTCCCCTTTGTGACTAAATGATTTAATTGGAAAAATCATATCGCGTTATATTTATAAATTTAATTCTTTTCACCAATTTCAAATGATGGCAACGAAAGGATCTCAAATTCAATTTTAATTACTTCTGAAAGGCAAAATGGTGCAAGTTCCTTGAAAATCCCTTTGTATTGTCATCCTTAATTCGAATTTTCATAATATTAGATTTTTCCGTGGATATAGAAGCTGAGGCAGATAAAAAGAAAACACAAACTGTGGTGCACAAACAAAAATAATATGCAAAGCATATATTAAATTAAACTCTTAAACATAGCCGTTGATCGTATATCGTGAAACACATTGCGTTGTGCCGCTAATAAAAACCCACCATATTATCTTCAGCTCGAGTTCCTGTAATAGAATATTTATTAACATAATGCTACAATTAACTGCACCATTTTTACTTTTAAAAAAAACATTATTTATTACGAACATTCTCTTAATTATTAAATTAATTACCACAATATATCACATATTATTTCGCGGAGGAGATTGGACATGTAAGACCAGGTAAATTCTATTTATCAAAATGGTCTATGATCTGCTACGCACATACCTTCAATTTCTCTTGCAAATTTGGCACACAACTCATACGTTGGTTCTGTTTCATCTCTAGTACTCTGTCTGGTATTCTTACATCAATGTATATCGTACTGGTACTAACTTAAGGTGTTGTACTCCTACTTGTACTGAAATCGATCATATCGTGCTGGTACTAACTCAAGGTGTTGTACTCCTACTCGTACTGAAGTCGATCTCTGTAGTACTACATCTGGTACTCATCGCATCTGTAGTTGAATTGTTTATCTCAGGCCATTTCATTGAAGTTTCTTTGGAATCTTACGTTCAAGTATATCTTAGGATATTTCGTTAAAATTTCTGTCGTCAAAGACTATATATAATATATCTAGAACCTTTCAATTGCCGCCTCTTTCTGCCTGAGGTCTGATACGCCTCGCAGGCCACCATTGGTCGACCTCAGGACAATGCGACCAGACACCTTCCATATTGGTTAACATTTTCAACCAATCTCGTGGCTTCACTTTAACCTCCTAGGTTTATGGCCTATTTGACCTCTCGAATCAGGGTGCTGTAAAACTGACGTCATTCAGACTGATGCCATTGTCTGACATTACAGACCTAATAAATAATGAACAAAAAACTGTCTCACATATTCCTGGTCTCACGCAAACAAAGAGTCTAACTAGAGTGGAAGTACTCGATAATCAATTAAAAGTGGTTTGGGGATTTTTGATTTTTCCTTCAAATCGTCGCCCCTAATACGAATTTTTCCAAATATGAAATTTTGTTCATTGACTTAGAAGATGATACGGATCAAATGAGACCTCAACTGAGATTCTGGCAAAAGTGTTCGGTCATTTTGAAAAGTTGTATTGCATGTTTCGATCATCCTTTCTTTCAAATTTCAAAATTTTAGACTTTTCCCTTGGTCTTGAAGTAGATTCGGATCGAATTACACCCAAATCTTGATTATAGCTACAGTAGAAGTGCTCGATAATTGGGATACATTTCTCAATCACTCAGTCAGTTCAGGGCATATTAATACAGATTACTTCAATTAGCTTCATTACTCTGCATCCCAGATTTTGGCTATTTAGCGCCGCCAAAAATAAAAATCACATATGAAATAATAGGGCGTGGCCTATAAATGTATGTGAAAGACCCAGACCACTCGACTCACCCTAGGGTATAAGCAATTGATTGAGTGGCCAGCTATAAACGAATATGTTATATTTGTTTCTTAAATTGCATCACCGGCTGTTCTTTTTTTTTTTTAATTTTTATGATTTTTTACATCATTTTACATGCAGTATATTGACGGGATTTAAACTAACAAGAAAGATTAATCATGCATAAAGCATTGATTATGAAACACTTTCCAACTGAAATGCGATTTTATTTAAACATCTCTAAAATGCGATACATTCAATGTTGATATTTTTTAAATTATCACAGTGCTACAATAATTTATTTTACTTGGAAACTTAAAACTTTATCAAAAAAGGCAATGCTATAAAATCGTCTGCTTCTCTGTGAAATCAATGATTATTTAATTTATATCACTTATATTCCAGACTCCAGAGCTAAATAATTTTGTCAGAGAAAAAAATCAGCAATTCTTATACAACTCATCTTACAGCTTAATTTGTTTACATTCTGCATACGTTAAAATTAGGCTCTTCGTTGCAGAAATAATCAAAGTTTAGTGATCATTTAAAATCAAAAATATTGTAATTGTGTAGAATTTCCCGGCCGTCTAAACGGTTACCTTACACCTTTCTGGTAGGTCGGACGGCCTGGGTCTCAACACAAATAATATACAAAAATAAAGCGGTTTTAGGACGGATGCAACACTAAATATAATAAGCGTTTCTTAAAAATCACGATTTTCACTAAGCGAAAAAAAAATGGATGTCATATTTTATTATGCAATGAGTCACATGATCTCTTCATATAATATAGGTGCAATTATTATTTCAGTTTTTATTTAAAAAGCTACTTTTCATGACATTTTTTTACATATTTTAAATGATAATTTGAATATTTCCTAAAATTTTCAAAGCAATTTGTGAATTTTAACGCCGTTTAAAAAATGTTTGAAAAAATTAGGTCCCATAGGGTTCAATGTATTTCATTTGTTCAACCTGCGTTCAACCCAAAACTAATTGGGTGATATTATTCATTTACATTCCCATGTCCTATAGACTGTCTCAACAATATACTAAAATTTCGTTTTGATAAAGTCATTTTTACAGCAGTTATCGTGCAAACGGACAGACAGACAGAATGAATAAACAACGTCAAAAGCACTTTGCAACTATGTTGGAAAGTCTTAAAAATCACTTCTTCATGAGTTACCATATAAAATACACTTTAAAACTGAATAAATACTGGTGAACAGACATTTCTCATTATTAAATTAACCAAATCATCACCATATCATTACTATTGCGACATCAAGCCAGTTACAATCATAACAAATATGCATATAAAAATTATCGAACACTTTCACTAGAACACTTTCACTACAGCTAGAATATTTGTTTTGGACTGCATTCGATCCGTCACGGCTTCGAGACCAAAAGAATTTTTTTTTAATTTCAAATTAAGATTGACGGTGGGAAAGAGAAAATCAAAACACTCAAAAACACTTTTCAAAATAATCGAGCACTTTCAACTCGATACAAAATTTCGGTTGTTTTGTTCTGATTCGATTTGTCTCAGCTTTCAGGTCAACTAAAGCATCTAATATTTCTAACATTCAAATAAGGGGTGATAATTCAAAGGAATAATTTTAAAAAACTCTAAATTAATTTGCTTATTTATCGAGTACTTTCACTCTAGATAGCTAGTACCTCGGTTTTGGCCTCATTCAATCCGCCTCAGCTTCTAAATCAACGCAAACATCGAAAATTTTAAAAATTCTGTCTAGGGAGGGTGCGGTGCAAATAATTTTCAAGAAACTTACACCACTTTGCCTTTCAGAAATAACAAAAACCCAATTCTATATCCTTTCTCTGTCAATCAGAAAAATTTCATCACTTTGTCGCGCGTGGAAATAAAATTCAATCTATTTTTCCCTATAATATATTAAAAAAATTGTGAAATAAGCGTTATTTTTATGGTTAAATCTAAAAGGATTTTTGCTATTCAGAAAAGTCATCAACAACTGTTATTATATGCGTAGGCGTCACATTTAATCACTACTAGTCATATCGGGCGTGCAAAAAGTAGATAGAAATGCCTAATATATATTGTTACAAACGTGGAAAATGTTCTCACTGGAGATACTTTTGAAAACCAGATACTTTTGAAAACATCCGTACATACAACCTTTCCGTACCTTTCCTATGACGTACCTTTCCTATAACGTGCATCTAGGGATGCTAGATGCTGAAATTCCGAAAAGGGTTGCCAGATTCGACGATGTATCGCCAGTTTGGCGACATTTGGCGACTTTTTAAAGTTCGAGAAACACCTCGAAATAACAAATATTCTAAGAGATATGATAGATCTCCAGAAATTTCTATAGAGAATCTATAAATGGGGTCATCACTCGGCAGTTAACGAGATACGAGCTACATTGAACTGTGACTTACGTTAGTGTTTTGAAAATAGTAACTGCTGTTTCGTGAAATGAAATACGTCAATGTTTCAAGAATAGTATCTGTTGTTTTGTGAAATCAGTGCAGCATGTAAGTTCTGTTTTATTGTATATTGTTCCTGCTCACGTTTTGATTGTAAATAAACGTGTTAGTTACCAAGAAATTTGAACTCATTCTTCTATTCTGAGCTCACACCCACGATTCCAGAGGATATGTCTTAACAATATATGGTTAGTCCGGAGAATAACCCATCACACTTTTAGCTCGTTCACCAAGTGTTCTGATTGCGAGCGCTATATGTTGTAATCTTATGTAAAACACGCTTCATGTTGAAATCTGTTAACCTCTTGTGCACAACACGGGAGAATGCGCCAACTTGGCGCACTTCGAATTTGCACTTCGAATACGTGTGGTTGGCTATTATTCGGATTTACCCAATATATAAAGTTAGGAAGAATCATTGAGATCTAAAGGAAATATCTATTCTGTGCTTCTAAAAAGCACGAAACTGTTCTAGGAATGCTCGTTGCTGCATTAAGAACGTGACTGAAAACTTTAGAAACAGTTTTAAATATGTCAGGATTTTGTAGCTATTGTCGTATCGGGTTATTGAAGTTGCAGAAGAAGGTTGTAGAAGGATATTGAGCACTTATTTGCAATCATCAAAATATGGCACGTGATAAGTATAGTGTTAATTCCAGGTTCACGATCTGTGCTTTGGGATTTACCCAAAACATGAAACCGACCCGAACAAAACAATAATTAAATTAAAGAATAAAATAATTAATCATTAATGTGGTGGAGGTAGAGTAACCACTCATGAGATTTTTGCAGGCATATATTTTTATTTTTTTTTCACACAAGTATTAAAGGATGAGATTAACTTATAAATAAAACAGAATATAATCAAAATATCTTTCTGACATTTGTAGAGGAAAAATATACCGTTTCAAAGTAATCAAATACATACAAAACAATTATTGGAGCTTGAGAGTTATATTTCTGTATGACATTACAGTTACTTTGAGAAGTATGTTTATGTGATCTTGAATTGAAAATGAACTCCATCAAACAAGAATAGGTAAGAATGTACTTACAGGAATTCCCGGGTTTAATAAATATCTTAAATATAACTTTCTTTGTTTACTGATTATACCGATATGTAGAATTATTCTATTCGAACCACAGAACTTCTCCGAGGAGAGGAGATTATTTGGAGTAACTTCTGGATCCACCAATGGCACTCATTTCCATGATTTTAAAAACCTTCAGGCACAAGCTAAGACCTTTGAAGTAAGTATAATTTGCTAAAACATTTAAGTACGAAAGCTTCCGAAATTAGTCTCCATGAGTAAAAATTCTAGGAGATCCATCTCGTTTTAATTATCGGGAAAAAAACTCTCCCAGAACCATCAAAAGTAGAACTCATATATTCTAAAATTAAGTATTAACCAAACCCTTCCATCACGTCACATGCCGACCGTTAGCTTCCAAAACCTTCTAGAATAATCCCCAGACAGTTATGTACTGTACGCCTGTCTAGAGAAACCAGAAAATTCCCGACTCACCGAGAAGTAAAAACATAAAAATAGTAATAAAATAATCAGCTGATCCTAATGGGGAAGAAATCGTCTAAGCCTCCAAATTATAATAGAAATTAATTGAAGGGATAAATTTTGAAGTCGAAATTACGCACTAATTAAGTAATTAAGTCAGAAACACAAACGGAGGAAAACCGTCACCACACTATGAATGAAAAATATGTTATTAGAATTTCAAGACTCATTCATTTATTTCAAGACTCATCATTTCAAGATTCATTCATGATTTTATTTTGTTACATTTGCCAAATTATGTTCGTCTTTGAGAGACCCTTCCAGCATTTCAAGGTACTGCAACCGTTTCTGAAATGCTAATGGTATGAAAATTTTAAAAATATATTATTAGAATTTCAAGACTCAGATTCATTCATGATTTTACTTTGTTACATTTGCCAAATTATGTTTGAAAAATATGTTATTAGAATTTCAAGACTCAGATTCATTCATAATTTTATTTTGTTACATTTGCCAAATTATGTGAGTCTTTGAGAGACCCTTACAGCATTTCAAGGTATTACAACCGTTCCTAAAATGCTAATGGTATAAAAATTCACATTCAGAAGCCACTAATCTAGACCATTTCTTTCAGACCAGCAGATAATTTCGATATAATCCATTTTCCACTTCTGCTAATTCTTTCATGTATTAAACGAATTATTCTACCAAAAATTAATTATGAATGTTACGGATTAAAAAACTTTGATCAAACCTTATGAAGAAATATAAAAAAAATACAGTAGGGTTTCTCCAATAAACTTTTACTACGAAATTCCAAAAAGGTAAAAAATAATAAATTTCAATAAAAAAGAATAAATGCACTTTATAACTTTCTATCTTGGATACTTAACAGGTACTTGAAAAAATATTTCGAACAGCACTTGAATTTTGAAGAGCAGAAGATTGAAGTGAATTTTGAAAATAAAATAAATATTTGTCTTGAGAAACTGAGCTAGATAAATTAAAATTTCGGACAGAAAATTGCAATCACATTTTTTTACTTTCCCCACAATGCATAGTAATTTATAGAGAGGGTATTCGTACTGGGGTCGAAACCCGGAGGCGAGTTTTCGACGGATTTAGACGTTTCGAGCCCTCTTGAGCAGTGGTATCCGAAACTTTTTGATCGTGTACACCCAAGATCTACAGGCGTACCCCTGTAGTAAATACAGATGCGGATTTTTTTAATTATAATTTTTATTAGAATAGCGTAAGAATGTTTTTTTTTTGCTTTAAATGTATGCTGTAGTAAAGTAATATTCATATAATCATAAAATAATTATGTTCATGATCGTAAAATTTAAAAATACTTATTATTTAGCTAATTTTCTCGTTTTTTCTGTCAAGTGTATCTTAGTGTGGCTACAAAAAGAAAATACTAAATTTTCTTAATGTACCCCCATGTATATCAACTCACGTACCCTACTTTAAAAATCACTGCTCTAGAACATGAATCCTTTTTTTAGAATGTCATCTGCGGTATCAACTCTAGCTCAAAATGTTTCTGACGAAATTTTAAAAATTGAGTTGCATTACAAATGCTAACCACACACCAATTTCATTGGAAAATAAAATCATCCGTTCTTTGAGAAATGATCCTCTGTATAAATCTGAAATGCAAATTTAAATATACTTGCATGTATTTATCAAATTCTGGTTTCGTACATAATTTTTTACGACAGAAAGAATAAGATCAACCCATTACTCCAGAACGAACTTTCTCGATTTATTTCTTATTTTTAATTCTACATTTTAGCAACGTTACATTTTAGCATTTTATTTGAAAACATGAACAGTCGGCAAATGAAAACAAAAATTCAATTTACATGAGAAATTCGGAATGAATTGAAATAATTACCAGTGTTATTTTGTGCAATCAAACTATATTTAATGCATTATGAAAGAAGGAAGAAGAAAATTGTATCAGATTACTTGTATTGCAGCTACTTAATTTTATATTTATTGCTATTTATTTAATGCATTATAAAATTAATTGAAGGCATTAACACTAGAACGACGGAAGCGGTCATTTTGACAGCATAACTACTTTGACCACTGTCGTCGTTCTTGGAAGATCGTCTATTTGTTCTTATTATAAAACCTAGAATGATTTTCTTCTGTATTTTCAATAACTTTAAGAAAATCAGAAAAATCATAGAATTTCAATGGGCTGGGATTAGCCGTTTTGGAGGAATCGTATCTCAAAGTAGTTATGAGGTCAAAATGACCGCATCCGTCGTTCTAGTGTTAAAAAATTAATTTAATGGATTAAAAAATTAATTTAATGCATTATGAAATTAATTTAATGCATTATTATTATTTAATATTATATTAATTTTGCCATTTATATACTGCATTATGAAAGAAAGGAGAAAATTGCATCGAATTACTTGTATTGGAACTATCTAATTTTATATTTTTTGCCATTCATTTAATTCATTATGAAATTAACTTAATGCATTATTATATAATATTATATTTATTTTGCTATTTATTTAATGCCTTATGAAAGAAAGAAGGAGAAAGTATCGGATTATTTGTTTTGGAGCTGAGTAATTTAATTTTTTTCAAGATCGCATAAAATGTATCGATGTATAGTTTTATTATTGCAAATTGGTTGTGCCTTTATGCAGTTTCCCTGACGTGGAACTTATTTTTAATATTTAATCTAAAAAATATATTTTTATTGGGATGCATATTGTCTATGTATTTCTTAAATTACACGATTTCAAGCAATAAACAGAGCTAAGTGCGCTGTTGATAGCAAAATTTACATGACGAAATGTCTTTCATTTATACCCGATTCTCTACCTCTTATTTACTAAACCGAATAATCCACCATTGTCCAGGTATTCAATAAACAACCTCTACATAAATAATAAAACTATAGATAACACCACTCAATTTCTATATCATATGTTTTAAACTAAAATTCCCCCCCCCACCCCTTAGTTTTCTCCATACGCAACAATGTAAATTAAACAACGCAGTCGTAATGCTCCCTGAATTTTTTGATAATCCTTTTTGATAATCCTTTGGTAAGTCTTAAAAAATCTGATGTGGGCAACACATGACTTTCCTTATAGAATGCAATGAATTTACTACCTTTACAGTAAAAAACATAGCTTTTTCTTATAGTAGATATTCTTACTTACATTCTTTCTTATTAAAAAAATAGCTTTTTCTTATAGTAGATATTCTTACTTATATTCTTTCCAAGATATTGAATTTTCGACAATTAGTCGTCATTTTCATTGATTTAGCGCCATTTTTATTCATTTGGCGAAATTTTCGTTAATTTGGCAACATTTCAAAAAGTCGCCAAGATGACAACATTCCGTCAAATTCGTTGCCAAAATCTCGCCAAGCGTGATGGACGGAGGTATAAGTTATTTTTATAGCACATAAATGACTATTGGCGTGCAAATACAAAACTATTACTCAAAGTATCTTTTCTCATGAATGGAACGAGCTAGATCCACGAGAATCATGTCACCAAATTTAACGCATGATATTACATATAAAAAGGGAACATGTTTCTCAGCAGTTAATATTTTTATTTTAATTTATGGAATTTTTTGATAAATTTATTTGAAGCATGTGCAATATCTCGAGAACGGTTCATGCTAGCGTTCTAAAATTTATGTCAATCGTTATCTAAGGAAACATTACATAATAAAGTTACACAAATAGACATTTCTTAATGGTTTTGATTTTTTGATGATATTTTCAAAATTTCACTCAAAAATTTAGGGTGATTCTGAACATTCGATTACGTTTAAAAACAATAGGCTTCCAGTATTCACGGATTGTGATTTTTGTTGCAAATTTCATTCGAATCGCTCCATTCGTTCGTGAGATATCGTCTCCACAGACTCACTGACACACGCACACACACACACACACACACACACATATTTTCACACACACACACACAGACATCACCTCAAAACTGTTTAATTCGTGATCAGGGATGCTTGAAACGTGCTCTCCCGTCGAAAACTCGAATTCGAATTTTCGACCCCGTCACAATACTTTCCTTATACATTATGTATATAAGGAAAGTAGTAACGCGTTGAAAATTACTTAAAATCACAAAAAAGGAAAAAAATTCATTTATCCCAGAAATAAAATTAAAAATATATATATATATATTGCTACCTCAGCGGGTTTTTATCAAATTTAATCCATCTTCGGCACCAATGCGGCCTTTGTTAATAATCATCCAGTAAAAATTTCATTTTAATCGGATAAAAGGGGGGAAGCGATATTTGAAATCGCACATGAAATTAACTAGTGTATGATTCAACTCGACTTTCTCATATCAAAATCCATTTATTAAAGCAGCTTGTGTTTTTGTTTTTTCTTTTTTCAAATTTTACGAGAAAAACTTTGATAAATATCTGCCGCTGTTCCAAGTGACCACAATTGTAGCACGTTATCCTTCATTTTAAAGGGCTTGAAAAAATACTGTAAAAGTTATAAAGTAAATAATATGAAAGTTTGGTAATTTAACCCCCCCCCCCCGGGGGGGAGTTACCCTGTCCCCGAGGGAGCTCATTAAGTTACGAACACAAAAATTGCATCTCGGCTGTTTCTTACAATTATTGAAACTATTAAGTTTTGAATCATAAATTTGCGCTTCTTATGCATGATTATGTCAAATTCTGTCGTATGCTGCCATGTTAAGAAAATATAAAATTTCGAATACATTTCGAAGTTTTCGCTCGATTTTCAAAAAATTCCAGATTTTTCTACAACAAAGCCGAATACAAAGTTTTATGAAAATCCATTAATATGTGTGGCAACTGTCATGTCACAAGATTTAAACCACAGACAGACATACGAACAGACGGACATCACCCTAAAAATAGTCGAAACAAGTTCAGGAGGTTCTAAAACATATATTAATATCAAAATTTAGAAATCGAAATATTTCATGGAAACAATGCTTTTTACTGTATTCCATAGTACGAGAAAGTCAAAGTGGTAAAATAAAAAATCTGATGTGGGCAACACATGACTTTCCTTATATAATGTAATGAATTTTATACTTTTACAGTAAAAAAGTAGATTTTTTCTTATAGTAGATACTAATATTCTTTCCAAGATATTGAATTTTCAACAATTAGTCGTCATTTGCATTGATTTAGCGTCATATTTATCCATTTGGCGAGATTTTCGTTAATTTGGCAACATTTCAAAAAAGTCGCCAAGTTGGCGACATTCCGCCAAATTCGTCGCCAAAATCTCGCCAAGCGTTATGCACTAAGAAATAAGTTATTCTTACAGCAGATAAATGACTATTGGCGTTCAAATACAAAAGTATTATTCAAAGTATCTTTTTTCATGAATGGAACGAGCTAGATCCACGAGAATGATGTCACTCAATTTATCGCATGGTATTACATATGAAAAGTGAACATGTTTCTCAATAGGAAATATTTTTTTTTAATTTTATATGACTTTTTGATAATTTTTTTGAAAAATGTACAATATCTCGAGAACGGTACATGTTAGCGTTCTAAAATTTATGTCAATCGTTTTCTAATAAAAAATTACATAAGAAATGTCTATTTGCGTAACTTTATTTGTGGTTTTGATTTTTTAACGATTTTTTCAAAATTTCATTCGAAAATTTAGGGGGGTTCTGAACATTCGATTGCGTATAAAAACAATAGGCTTCCAGTGTTTACGGATTGTGATTTTTGTACCAAATATGATTCGAATCGGTCCATTCGTCCGTCAGTTATCGTCTCCACAGTCTCACTGACACACACACACACACACACACACATACTTTCACACACACACACACACACACACACACACAGACATCACTTCAAAAATGTTTAATTCGTGATCAGGGATGCTTGAAACGTGCTCTCCCGTCGAAAACTCGATTTCGAATTTTCGACCCCGTCACAATACTTTCCTTATACATTATGTATATAAGGAAAGTAAAAATTAAATGCTATCTCACCGAGTTTTCTTCAGAATGTTTGCTATTGCCATCTTTAGTACAATACTCAAAATGACAATATATCAAAATAAAATAATTGGAACGAAATTATTTGTATTCTCAAAGATAGAAAACAGATATATAAATTAAAAGCACTTCGCCTGCAAAATGGGTATTTTTCTACTTGATAAAATATCTGCGATTTAATCAAAACACGTGTTTCGAAAGATTTTTTTTTCTTTAAATGATCATAACTTTTAACTAATTTGAAATTTTAAAACTCCCTCCGATCCATATTGTTCAGAAACCTGAAATACATTTGTGCCGAATTTCACCGTTGTCCGAGGTTTTAATTTTCCCCTACAGATGACCCAGATACACAAACACGCAACTTCTTTTCCATGCAAGATTATCTGCTGATAGTTAATATAATATTATTATTAATATAAGGCATTTCTTCTAGTTAATATATGATTTACTTTAGCCTGAAAAAAGTTCCATCTATAAAAACATGTAGATTTTTTTTATGTGTGTGTGTGTGTGTGTGTGTTTAAATTTGGAATGAAATATGTTTTCTAATGTGTGCTGTAATGCCAGAAATATAAAATATTAAGGATTGGGAAGGAATAAGAAATGATGGAGCGAGGAATGCGGGAGGAATGAATATCCCCACGCTAAGCACATTGGCGGTAATATACAGGTGGCCCCATGTCTTACATACCACGACCCATGTCTACATACCACACTAAGCCAGTTGCCCTAAATCTTGAGCTTATGTCATACAGAAAACCATCCTCAATATGTTCTATCAAAAATTTTAAAAGAACATTTTCTTATCTAGAATTTTCTAAATGGCACTTAAACTACTCAAGATAACTAAAATAAAATTCGAAAGCATATAAATTACTATTTTCTTTTTATCTTTTCTGACAAAAACTGAATCCGTCCAGTAAACATAAAACACTTTCGGGTGATAATCTGTTTGAGCCGCTCCGTTAACTCCATCATAAACTGACAATGAACAAGAAAAACTGGAATGGACGTGAAAAACCACGTATTCAACAAAATTAATGGCTTTGTCGCGATATATACTATATAGTTTCAAGAAAACGATAAATGCGTACGAAAATATTTTAGAAGGGAAAAAATGCGATTTTACCAACATTTATCAAATGTAGGAAAATATGCGAGCTGTTTTTACAAGATAAATGGCATTATTGGCACAAAACTATATTTAATCTCTGTTGATAAATTGTAGTTATAATACATCAATGTCTGAAGTAAATATATGCAAATCTATATGAATGCAAGCCTTTTTACTTTATCTACGTATATATAGTTCAACAGTCTTAAAATATAAGGAAATTATTGTGACGGGGTAAAACATTTGAATTTAGAAGAGCACGTTTAAAAGCATCCCTGAACTCAAATCGAACGTTTTGGAGATGATGTCTGTGTATGTGTGTGTTAGCGCGAATGTGTGTGTTAGCGTATGCATGTATATGTTAGCGTGTGCATGTGTACGTTAATGTGTGTGTGTGTGTGTATGTTAGCGTGTGTATATGTTAATGTGTGTATGTTAGTGTGTGTGTGTATGTTAACGTGTGTGTGTGTTAGCGTATGTGTGTATGTTAGCGTGTATGTGTATGTTAACGTGCGTGTGTATGTTAGCGTGTATGTGTATGTTAGCGTGTATGTGTATGTTAGCGTGTATGTGTATGTTAGCGTGTATGTGTATGTTAGCGTGTATGTGTATGTTAGCGTGTATGTGTATGTTAGCGTGTATGTGTATGTTAGCGTGTATGTGTATGTTAGCGTGTATGTGTATGTTAGCGTGTATGTGTATGTTAGCGTGTATGTTAGTTTGTGTGTATGTTAGTGTGTGTATCTTTTTCAGGAAGTGTATTCGTGTGTGCGTGTGTTAGCGTATGCGTGTGTGTGTTACCGTGTGTGTGTTAAAATGAGTATGTGTATGTGTGTGTGTGTTAGCGTGTGTGTGTGTGTGTGTTTGTTAGCGTCTGTGTATGTGTGTGTGTGTTAGCGTCTGTGTATGTGTGTGTGTGTGTTTATATAAAGTGATCTCATTATGTAAGGAAAACTATATGCTATCCGCATCAGATTTTCTTACTTGAACGCAAAGTATGAATAAGTTTAAGCAGAAAATATGTTAAAATAGACAGAATTATTTTTATGGCAGGAGAAACATTTTTAAACTATACGTCACGTATTATCCATTTAATTTTTAAAAATCAATCATCGAATTATACTATTTTTTAAATTGATCGCAAAATACCCCTTGGTACCTCCCGAAACACAAGTGTTCCATGGAGCCGTTTGAGAAACGCTGCAATAATTCGACTATCGATTTTCCAGTTATGCACCGGTCGAATAACAGACGCCCTACTATATATACTACTAAAAATTCTCAATGTAATGTTTGTGACGTTTGTGTATAAGTTACATCTTTACACCCCATCACTGCTGTGCACATTTTTTTAAATCAAACTACAATACATTTTATATTGAAATCGAAGATTTGGAGCAATAATATCGGCAACGACATATTGGTCATTTTTTTTTCCAGGGTGACTTTAGCAACTCTTAAACGCTCTTTTTTAAAAATTAGCGTAGTTTCCGAGATAACTTTTCCGCATCAACATAATTTAAGAATTGAAAAGTAATGCATGTGAATAGAAAATGCAATGAAGCGTCACGGGATCGTTGCTGAAATGTAAAATATCGTTAAAAATGTGGTGTGCTAACCAAATGAGAGTGAATAATTGTCCAGTTGATCAGAACAACATATGCAACAATGCTAAACTAATTTTTGCAAGATTGAAGGAATAATCTGGAAATACTGCGGAGGATGATAATTTTGTAGCCAGTAATGGTTGGCTTAATCGTTTTAAAGAAACGCTGTGATTGAAATAGTAGTATTGCAAAAACTATAGAGAAACGCAGGGTCCTAGCCAGAGACGAAATTCAAAAGGGGCTGAAATGAAATCCAGGGGGGGGGTTCAACAGTCTTAAAGGAGGAGCTCACCCAAAACATGGTTTGTCATTAGCATTTATTAACCATAATAGTCACTATTATATATTTTAATCCATATAAATTATTAACAAATAATTGCATATTTATATGTGTAAGCTATGAGTTGATTAGGAAAATCCATATAGTTACTATACATCAATATTATAA
Organism: Amaurobius ferox; assembly: GCA_951213105.1. Classification (NCBI taxonomy): domain Eukaryota; kingdom Metazoa; phylum Arthropoda; class Arachnida; order Araneae; family Amaurobiidae; genus Amaurobius; species Amaurobius ferox. Next base: position 39,589,490 of record OX578140.1, on the reverse strand, counting down.
TATATAATAATTACAATGAATTTTAATGCAAGCATTAACTAATAGCAAAGCTGCTAATTAATCGAAAAAAAATTCTAAAAGTTAATACATATTAATGCTTAATATTAACTCTTAACTACCTATATGAGTTGATTTTGATACAATAATGTAAAACAGGGAACCCCGCAATAATACAAAAGTATTCAAATACTATTATCTTAATTTTTAAATATTTTTAAATTACATATGCAAATAAATGGATCATCAGTATAACCATAAATTCAGCTAAATTAAAAAAAATCTTTAAAACAAAATAATTTATAAAAAAAAAGTCTCATAACTAATTTTTTTTATGCAAAATTTGAATGACATATTGGGTGAAATTTCATATCACTACTAAAAGTTTAATATTTTTATCAGAAAGGCTGAGTATACCTCTCTCTGGGAGGAGGGGGGCTTAGCCCCCCTCTGGTTCCTGCCTGGTTACGGCATTGGAGATGCGGCCTCTTTTCGTGACTCATTCTTTACTATCACAAAATGGATTACCTCAGATGAGTATGTACTATAAATTTATATGGAAATGTTTACGCCGACTTACGCTCTGACGTAACTTTGGGGCATTACTGTATATAATTGTGCTTCTTCGACCCAGACCGTCTGACCTACCCAGAGGTGTAAGGTATCTGTTTGAACGATCGAAAAGTGCTACCCAATTTAGACGGCAGCCCAGTGAGGGAGGGCGGCATTCAGAGGAGCCGTGTCTTCCTTCTCCTACCACTAACCTCTCTGAAGGACTACCCACATATTTAACGTGCCCGCACTCCGCGTGAGCACAGAGACAGTTTGAGCAGAGCCGGAATCGAACGCGGATCGTCCAAGTACAATCCCCAAGTGCTAACCACTGGGCTGTCCTACCTTATAATTCTACTTCAGAAATTCAAATCTTGGTGTTGTAGAGCATGTTATGAGACCAGAAATAAATCTCACACTTTGGTGAGACAGTTTTATGTACAATATTTATTGTGTCTGAAACGGCAAACAATACTTCCAGTCTGGATGACGCCAGGTTTTACAGCATGTGAACCCAGAGGTCAGATAAAACCATAAACCAGGAGTGTCAAGACAGGGGGGGGGGGGGCGAGCGGGCCCTTACGAAAATGGAAATAACGACATTAGATAAAAGGTTAACCAATGGTGAAGGTGCCTGTTGCGTCATCTGAATGCTGCAAATCAGAGAAAAGGGGGAGTAACACCCCCTAGAAAAAAAAGCCTGTGACTTAAGAACGACACTTGTTCTTATATATAGATACTGGTGCGACATTATGATAGAACGACGATACTAAGGAATACGAGTTCGACATTATGACTAGAACGATATGACTTGGCAAATACAGATATGACTACGAGAATGACTAAGTGGAGTGTTTGAGTCAGCAGTACAATATGATCGGCGAATTTACCTGGAGACGCATTACACTACGAGTTAATGCTAGTAATAAGGACGACATCAATGTGCTGCTAACAAAGCGCATTACACTACGAGTTAATGCTAGTAATAAGGACGACATCAATGTGCTGCTAACAAAGTCCAAGACAAACTTGAAGGTATGTGCCCATTGAAAAACCAAGTCTAATATATATTTTATGCAATTTAAGTGGTCTCACGTAGTCCCTCCGCCGACATAATATAGTTAATTGTTGTAATTGAATAATTAATTAAGTATTTATATTTTTAATAAATGTTTTATTGTTAAAGTTAAAATGGTGTGATCCATTTAGTACTGTATTAATTAATATTCCTTTACAGAACTCACTCGATAGATAAACAATTAGAGGGTTAATAGCGACAAACATCGCAATGTACTATTTAACAAATAAGTACCACTATACGAGCAATTTACGGCCATGTTAAGATATAGATTAAGTTAATAATAATAATTAAACGTTAAGTATAACTTTAAGTTTTTCTTCTTATACTGTGCCACACATGTAAAGGATAATACAATTTATTTAAGACACATGTTTGTAGTAAACAGAAAGCTACGCCATTCTTCTTCACTTATGAAATTCTCCGCCCAGAGTGCTGCAATCACTTTTTTCAATCGAGCATGTTGACTTTACAACAGATAGACCTAACGAGTACATTTATGAACATTTTCTTATAGAGTTATTGCTTAATAACTTTCCCAAGAACCCTGTATAAGCGACTGTAACCGAGAAAAACCTTTGAATTCAAAAATTCTAATGTCAAACACTTTGGAATGTTTTATTTATAATACCCGTATATATATATTCAAGCTTCAAGACTTAAAATAGTTCGGGATCACCCTTCAGCGTTCTTGAATTCTTTATCGAGGGAAAATTTGCGTCGTTAAATTCCGAAAGAAAAATCTGAAACTGATAGCGGCAGGTAAAGAGTCGCTTCAAATAAAATCCTCAGTCTAAAAGAAAAAAAAATATTATTTTTCTTTCTTTTTACTACTAAATTCTTCCTTTTAGAGACAAATTTATATTTCATCCCTTAAATCAGCGCAAATGTCGAAGAGGAATCTTTTAAATAAGGGTTGTAATATATTCGGAGAAATACTTTAGTTCTTGGACTTTTTGTACATAATCTTCAACGTTTTGTTTTGGCATTTTTATCGAAAAGTACATTCTGGGAAAAAATTGGAATTTTGTAGTGTTTGTCAAACATATTTATCTTACGCGTATATGTCAATTTATAATGTAAATTAATGGCAAGTTAAATGTTTAATGAATTGTATTTCCCAAAACTGTTTAAACGAATTTTTATATCTACAAATTTTAAAATGAGTTCATTAACTTTTTCAGGCACGATTTTTACTTTATCATACGTAGTATCGAGATTTTGTTCATGACGACATTAGCCCCTCTAGTTGGAGGAAGGGGGGGGGGTTACCCCATGGGGGAGGGGGTACATTGTCAATATGGTATCAATCGAAATATTTTTTCAAGCCCTTTAAAGTGATGGATAGCATGCTATATTTGTAATCATTTAGATCCACGATACCGAATTTTCAAATTTTTCTTGTAATATTTAAAAAAAAAAAAAATTCTAGTATGAAAATGTCGAGGTGAATCACATTCCAGTTAATTGTTCTTTTTCCCCTTGCTGCATACCAACACAATTCTTAGGTCGGGTGTAATATAGGAATTTTCCGTTTGCTTGAAAATTTGAAGACTTGTAATGTGTTGCCTTCTTGTGACGAACCTGTGAATCACTGCCATTGCGACGTGCTTCACACAAAAGACCACACTGTTTCAACAAAACAAATACACGATTAGGTGGCATACATTATATACCACTGTTTTTCAGTGATATTTAAATATCTGGTTTAGCTCACTAACCGTCCTGGCTTGAAAGATTTAAGATTCTGTTAAAATATCGGCAAGTTGCAGTTCACGTTAATAATATTTGTACGTTTTTATGTACCTTTTTTTATAATATGCTATAGAAGGACTTGCTTTATAAGTAATGTTTTATTAGAAAACTAATCAGGTTCATTTTAGAACATTGGCATGGATCGTTCAACATATTAACCTTTTGCTTACATGTGGGACAGCTCCCATCCCAAACGAAGAACCTCTAAAAAAACAGGTATTTGACATACCCTATCCCAAACAGTTCGATCCCCCTTTGCAGGCATTGGCGTCCACCCATCATTTGTGGATGCCAATGCCTGCAAAGGGGGATCGAACTGTTTGGGATAAGGTATGTCAAATACCTGTCTTTTTGAGATGTTCTTCGTTTGGGATGTGCGCTGTCCCACCCGTAAGCAAAAGGTTAAATGGTTTCCGGATCCATTTCTAAAATACGTCACGTTAAATTTAATAAATTTAATATGCATTAGATGTAAACCAAAAAAATAAACATAGCACAAACAACACAAAGAAACATAAAACAACCAACAAAGAAACTATTGTACAACGAAACTTGTGTATAAAGAAACTTAATTTTACTGTAATTCACTTAGTTTGTGTATAAAGAAACTTAATTTACTGTAATTCACAATTTACAGTAAACTTTTAATATTTGGAGCATATTTTTTTTAATTTTATGATAAACTTTAGAAGAAAAAAAAGAAGATAATTATCCCGTGCTGAGATAATAAACAGACAAACATAAACTCGACTTATAATTTGATTGATATAGATAACAGCAATATTACAATTAAACAATAGCTCCTTTGTAGACTAAGTTTCTAGTTTTCGAATTAGAAGCAGAAAGAAAGAGAAATACTTCATCTATATCCCTTGAGCAGGCAACATACAATTGGCAATGCAGAAATAAACAGGCACTTAGGTCTATGCCGATATTGATAAATAACTTCCCTTGCTTACAAAGCTTCTATCGCTTTAGAGATAGAAGCACGAACAACCATCGGGTCACGTTATCTGATTTTGAATTGCATTTGTTCTAGAGAGGCTCAAGAAACGATTAGGTCACGTTAATTGAAAACATAATATAAAATATAGATTGGGTGCAGTTTGTTTAAAAGTTCATATAAAGATCTAGCTTAAAGGGTGGGGAAATAGTTGGAAGTACATGCAGAAAAATAAACAGGACAGATGTATTCCAAAATTTTAAGTGAGACCAAACCAAAACTTCTCATTAAAATATCATTAAATTCAGTAAAGTCGTCCTTCCGTGATGAAATAGACAGACAGGTGTATTTTAAATTTCATTTAAAAAGATTAAATATACTTAAATGGGTTTGCTTAACAAATTTAGTATTATCCCCAGCATAAGAAATTATTACACAATTTGTAGCTATTACACATTTTGCAACTATTGCACACTTTTACCACTAATGTATGCCCATTAATTTCTACTTGATATCCCTATAACTTACTGAACTTAACCATGAAAACGGTTTTAGAAACAAATCATTTAATTCCACATTGCAAATAAAGGGCGATAAATAAAAGTAAAACTCGGAGCATTAAGTTATGTAAAAGTTTTCCTCTCATTTATTTGCACGTCTATAGCTTTTGCGCTGTTAAAATCCTTGGGCAAGTGCAAATCACATAGCTCTCCAAATCAATGTTATTAATTACCATAATGTCCTTAACAAAACATGAATAGTATACAACCCTTAGCATAACTCGTACTTTATAGGCGCCTCCTAATAAAACGTAAATTCTATACAATCTCCTTCAAAGATATGTTGCACTAACACCAACTCGATGTCCCCATGTTGGCAACGTTGCGACCATTTTACCGCCAAACGTGACGCACAGACAAATATATTGCCATTTCTTATTTATATGACCGTCCGTATACACCCTCTGCGAAAATTTCCAGAAAACATAGATAACACGAAAAAGTTTTATCCAATTGCTTAAATTCTCAAACTTTCTTAAACTGGTGGCGTTGTTGAGATTTCGCCTATTTTTCCACCATTGTCACCAAGTTTTGCAAATTTGTCACCAAGCGCAATAGGCAGACAGAGATATTGTCTTTTCTTATATAACAAATGAATGTCATCAAATCTCACTGTTTTTTTACCTCTGTCAGATTGAAAAAGAAAACAATTGAGAAATTGATGGCATAAATACAAACATATTTCCAATTGTACTGGGGATATCTTGGCTGGTAACGTATATATTCATCGATATTAAAAATTTATAATTTCCGGCATATAGTTTAATGAGTTGAGAAGAAATGTTCGCTATTAATTAATAGAATACCTTTATTTCCTTAGAACTATGCGAGGTAAAGTAATTTAATCTCGGTTAATTTAACGCGCTAATGGTAGTCATTAAAGATAATTTAGAACGTTGATATAATGGAGAATTTTCTAACAAATAAAAGGATTATCTGACGTCTCTATCCCAATAGACTTCTTATCTATTTGTAGAGTCAGGCTGATATCTTGACCTCCTTCACTCCTTAAGTTCATCTTATTGGATGGGGTATTTGGGAATATATTTTGATGCTTTAAAATAATTCAATAAAGCATTGCATAATTAGTCTGAAACAAGGTTGAAGCGGAAGTATGTAATGCGAGCACCGTCAAATTGTTACAGACCAGAAAAATTCGTGAGCTTTGACCGCTACATGCGTTCAAATACACCACGGTCATGCATGGTAAACAGGAACCGACGGCCACCAACTCCCGTCGACCTTCCCATCCGCTCGTAATATCCACAGACGCATGCGAACCATATACTCCTTTCATTCAACATTACAAGTTCTTATATTACTCTCTATCAAAACTTATATACTATAACATCCCTTATCATAACGCAATTAATTTACTCTCTCCTAGACCCTATATAACAAGCCCATTTTTCAAGCTTAATACCTCAAGCATTTTATTTTAAGTTTTCAATTTCTGGGCATGCTATGAAGGCAAAGGGACTCATTGTCTCTAACACCATGGTTTAAATATTCATATTCTGAATTTTTAAACTAAGATGACTTCTCAATATTAACTTTCCTATGCAGCTGGGGGTAAAGGGATATTCTGATCTCTAACTCCATAAGTTGAATACAGTTTTGCGTTCAGTTTCTTCAGGAAATAAGGGGACGGTGGACGTTGAATTTTTTTTTATTTATTTATTTATTGACTTAGAAACTTGAAAATTTGTATAAATATTCCTCTTAACATTACTATATACAATACCATTAATTTTTTTTTTCAATTTTGTTATAATTTTGTATTTTTTTTTAATTTAATTTTTTTTAACGAAAATTTGAAAACGCTCCTTGCGTGCCATTTGTTCACATTTTTGATTAATTTTACATTATGATCACTCAAAAACACATTATGAACAAATTTGGGTATTTATTTTTAAATCCCTCAGAAAGTTAATTTTTTAAAAATATTTTTCTGCATTAAAACTTAATTTTCATCATTTAATTAGATTCTTATTCACTTTTAATTACTTTAATATAGTCCATTTATAAAATGCATGCATACCCAGTTTCATTAAAAAGTATGAGAGGTGTCTTCTTGCCAAATTTCATGCATCTCAGACAAAAATTAAGACGCATGGAGCATTTTAAAAATGTAAAACCCTTGAAAATTCCGTTTCGAAAAAAATGCATTCAATCTTTTGCTTACGGGTGGGACAGCGTCCATCCCAAACGAAGAACCTCCCAAAAAGACAGGTATTTGACATACCCTATCCCAAACAGTTCGACCCCCCCCCCCCCCCTTTGCAGGCATTGGCGTCCATGGAAATAGTCGACAGAAACAGCAGGTGCAATGTACAATGGACGGTGCAATGGACGCCAGCAGGTGCAATGGACGCCAATTCCTGCAAAGGGGGATCGAACTGTTTGGGATAGGGTATGTCAAATACCTGTCTTTTGGGGAGGTTCTTCGTTTGGGATGGACGCTGTCCCACCCGTAAGCAAATGTTAAATGCGTAAAATAATATTATATATTAAAACTTTTTTTAGTCGAGTTTTGCTCATTTCAACGTCCACTGTCCCCTTAAAATCTCATGACCATGCAATGTCATCATGTTGTGCCAACACCTTCAACCTGAGTTTATAAGCACAAAAATAGCAGAAAATGCAAAAATTTGGTAGGCTATTTCTCCATATCCAAAGGGCAATTTGGAAAACCGATTTCAGATTTCGTTTCAGCCTGGTCAAATTAGCATACATGGGTTTTGCAATCAGCGCTCTTACATGCTGACACTGAGCATATGTTGGACACCTGTCTATCTTGGACACAATTCCCTGGAACGGAATGAATTCCTATGTTTTAACATGTATATAATACTGTCTAACTTGGACACCCGTCTATCTTGGAAGTTGGACACTCTTTACATTGCTAAGTTGGACAAGTTCCTTAAAATTGGCATTTGCATAAAGGAAGTAACCTACCACTTTTGACCTTCCTTATCTATCCCTAGGGATTATCTTTTTGTTGTTGATCCCCAGACTCTATCCCTAGGGATTATCTTTTGTTCTTGATCCCCAGACTCTATCCCTAGGGATTATCTTTTGTTCTTGATCCCCAGACTCTATCCCTAGGGATTATCTTTTGTTCTTGATCCCCAGACTCTATCCCTAGGGATTATCTTTTGTTCTTGATCCCCAGACTCTATCCCTAGGGATTATCTTTTGTTGTTGATCCCCAGAAGTATTCCTTTGTTGTTATCACTTTCAGGAATCTCTTATCTGCTCACATTTCTTTCTTATTGTTGCTAAAGGGCTGTCCCTCCCCACCATTCCACAGCCCACAACCTTTTTGTTATCAGTTTGTTACACACACACTTGAAGAATGGACATCTGTAGCTTCCCTACCCTATCTTTGCTTTGTCCAATTAGATTTCTGCATCCTCTGAATAAAAAGGTTTCTCTACCCTCAAAATTCACATTTGTTTCTTAGTGCATTCTGGAAAGGTGACTGTGATTTTAGTGACGTGCACATTAGTTTTTAATAATGAGCAAACGTAAATTAGTTGAGCTAACTATTGAAAAGAAAAAAATAATTCTTGATCGCCTAGACAAAGATGACAGCTGCAGAAAGTTGGCAGAGGAGTTCGGCATATCAAAATCTACTGTTTCCAATATAAACAATAAGAGATCTGATATCATACATGCATGGGAACTGAACTGCTCTGGAACAAGAAAAAGAATCTGTAGAACCAACCCCACATGATGACCTAAATGAAAAAGTGCGTCAATTTTTTCTATGTTGTCGTGGCAAGAACATCCCTATAAGTGGCCCACTTCTTCAGGAAAAGGCTAAAGAAATCGCTTCAGAGTTGAAAATGGAGTCATTTTTTGCAAGTAACGGATGGTTAGAGTCCTTTCGGAAACGAAACAATATCAGTTTTAAAGTTCTTTGCGGTGAATCAGCTGGTGCTAACATCCACGTTGCAGAAGACTGGAAAAGTAAACTTTCAAATCTAACATTGGAGTATGGCGACGAAAACATTTTTAATGCTGATGAAACTGGCCTTTTTTATCGGTTGTTGCCTACACGTTCATTGGTGAAAAAAGGTGAAACATGCAGAGGTGGGCAAAAGTCTAAAGAGAGGATCACAGTCTTGTTGTGCTGCAGCGCTCGAGGAGAAAAGTTGAAGCCTTTGGTAATAGGAAAGGCAGCCTACCCTAGAGCATTTAAGAGCAGCAATGTGAAAATAAACAACCTTCCTGTAATATGGCAGTATAACAAGAAAGCCTGGATGACTACCGCAATATTTTCAGGTTGGTTGACTGAGATCAATAAAAAAGTGAAGCATGCAAACAGAAAAATTTTGTTATTCATTGACAATGTAACATGTCATGTCGACTTGAAGTTGTCAAACATTACAATACAATTTTTGCCTCCTAATTTAACGAGTGAAGTGCAGCCATTAGACAAAGGGATTATTCAAGCAGTAAAGTTATTGTATAGGAAACAACTAATGCGGAAACTTATCCAGGCTGCAGAAAATTGTGAGAATGCGGCAAAATTTGTCAAACAGGTGACAGTCTTAGACGCAGTCCGATGGATTTATGAATCGTGGAAAAATGTATCGGAAAACACTATTGTTAAGTATTTCAAGCATGCAGGATTTATATGTGATCTCAGCTCTTCCGAGGGTCAAGTGACAGACTGTTTCGAATTGGAGTCACTGGATGAAGAACTAAAGTGTCTTTCTGAAACGTCCAGAAAAGAGTTATCCGATGCTTGTCAAAATGTTGCATTTGATGACATTCTTGAAACCCATGATACTGAATCTCCATGTGTTGCTACATTGAGCAAGAATGATTACGACAGCTTTTCTTCGGAGGAAGAGGAAAAAACAGATGTAGAAGAACTTCCTACACACGAAAGTGCAATGCAGTGTGTCAAGAAATTAGAACTGTATGTTTTTATGCAAAATACGCCAGAACTCATTGAGGCCGTGTTTAATCTGCACAGTAAAATAGAAAGACAATGTGCATCTGGAATCAGAAAAAAACAAACTCTTCTGACAGAGTATTTTTCTGAACAATAGAAATTGATTACTGCATCAATCTGACAGTATGTGAATAGCTGTTACATATTACGTATAAAATTATATGTATAAGATTTCTTGCTTCACATTTTAAGTATGTACGCACATACATGAGTATTTTGTAACAGTAATTACAATATTTAATTAAAACCATTGGCTTATTAGTATTTTCTACATGTTAAAAATGAAGTCTTTTGATGTGCTTTATTGAAAGGGAAAAATGAAATTTCATCATACTGTCTATGTTGGACACCTGTCTAAGTTGGACGCTTTTAGGGGGAACCGTGAGTGTCCAACTTAGACAGGTTTAACTGTATAGCCTTTATGCTGCATTATAAAACAATCCTGGTAAAAAGTGTAAAAAAGCAATAAATTTTAGATTCAATATATCGAAATATTTCCCTTCCCTAGGTAGCCTGTGTAATGGCGGGGTTTATAATGAAACGAACGTGACCTCTTAATTTAGAATTTAGCCACACCAGCACCAGCACCAATACAAAAACCATGATCGAAAAATGCCGCAAAAATAACCCACACAGGTCCACACACTCCTGTCGGGAGAAGTAAATCTCCGCGATGACCTACAGCCCAGAAGAACCTAAATAACCTGAAAACATTCAAAATCAAAACCTTACCTTTAAAAACTTTCTTCTTCACCAAAATCAAAAGGAATTTCAATACACAAATAAATACACAGAATTTTGAAGTTAAAATGAATTTTCATTTATTTAAGAAGTTAAATTCAATTTGTATATCAGATACAACAGCTGAATCTTTCAGCTCACCACTGGACACATGCGCAGATTTTAACAGAACGCCACTGGCTTTAAAGCCTCTATACTTCCACATAATGCAATACTAAGTGGCAAACAACAGATCATACTGATATCAAACATAGGTATGGCCACATTACGGGACGAGCACTCTGAGAGGTAAAATAAAGCATTTTGAAAATTAATCAAACAGAAATTAAATTTTAGAATAAGCATTAAATTTAAGTTACAAAACTCAACAGATGGTTTCACTCTCCGTTACGATCTCTCTCTCATGAAGTTATACATTAAAAGTCGCTTACCCCGGTCATCAAGGCGTTGTAAGTAAGGTAGTAGTTCTCACCATCAGCCACTCACCCACACGGCGATGAATCGGTGTTTCAGAATGAAAGGTCGGCATACACATTCAGGGATTTTTCCACTGGAATGGCCCAGCCTGGACGGATGGCATCATTCTCTTGAACTACTCGGGTAGCGACGATACGATTTACCTTCCCGGTATGAGCCTCGGGAGCATTCCACAAGCCAGCTCGATGTTAAGTAATAATCCCGGAATGAGCATCGGGTTCGCTCTACGTGTATTTTCGACGTTACTCCATTCCCGGTATTAACCTCGGGATCGCACCAAAGATGGACGTTATAAAGGCAGCATTACTCAGCTCACGAATCCCCAGGAATCTGCCTGGAGGTCAGACCCCCGAGATTCGGAGTGAACTGCCTACCAAGTCGTAAGAGCAGAAGGGCAAAAGAGCATAAGAGAGCGAGAAAAGGTGTGCACTGCACGGCTTTTTATACCTTTTCAGCCAACATTTCCACGGACCTGGACGAAAGCTTCCAGTCCGTCACAGCCAATAGAAAACATTCATGATCTTTCTCGCCGAGAAAGGTTCTCACGGCCAAACGCCAGTATGTCTCGACAGGATGTCTGGAGAGCCACCTGCTATAAACAAGCGTTGCAATACTTCATTATCGTCTGCAGCATAAATGTATAGAAACTATGAAATTATTTACATTGGCACTTCCATTTTCGACTGCCAAAAAGACCTTGAACTCAACAGAAGAAATAACTCTGAAAGCGCTCGTACATTTTAAATAATATGTTAGAAATGATTTTAATTTTGGTTTAAGAATAATATATATTCCACGAGAACACATAAAACGACAAAAGGGGGTTTTCAAGGCAGAATTAAAATCTGTAACATAACTGTATATAAAGAAATATAATACATATATTTATATATTTTACATAAAAGTAATTCGATTTGAATATCGACATTACAAATACCTTGGTGCCTCCGGGGAAAAATTTCAGAGCGAAGCGAAGAAATTTTTCAAAACAACAAGCAGGTGCATGTAGGCATCAGGCCCTTGAAGTCGTACGCATCTTCAAGTAGAAATTTCAGTAAAATTTTGTGGTGCAGCTGTCACCAAAGAGTTCTTGACACGAACACCATCCCATATGGGCGCATGTCGAAGAACCAAAGCCAAAGAAACCTAAAAATGACTGCAATCCAGTCTAAAATCCTAATATCTACAAGCCCATCACAAAAATCACAACATGTGAAAAATTAAATTGTAAATCAAATTTTAATCCCAAGGTTCACAAAAAGGTAAATAACACAACACCCCTCAAGTCGAACAGCAAAGTTAAAATTAAATTTCTCTGTAAATAAACTTTTCAAATAACAATCATCTATTAAATTTTTAAATTATAAGTCAATTTTAGCTTTCATTAAAATTAAATTTAAATTTCCAAGAAATGTTCACTTTCCTTCAAGAATCCTAACTTTAAGTATTAAAATGTGGTCAGCAGCAAAACATCCAAATTAAGTCTAAACTTTTCAAGAAAACATAATCACAATTTTTTTTCATGACCACAGCAGCTTTTCCAATAAACAATGTTAAAACAGCAGTAATATACATATAATACAGATTTAAATGAGAAATGACCATACCCAGAAATAATAACAAAAAATTTTCAAACAAACCTTGTCCAGTGGTTCACATGACTCATAATTCTTGTCAACATCAAGTGTCCATTTGACACAGCTTTCAATCTTAGGTGTCTATTTGACACAGCATTTTCATCCTCTCTTAACATAGAGGCAACATCAAGGCAATATTGGTAATCATGACACAGTATAAATTTTACCATTTTTATTGCATAAATTCAATTATTTCACAATATCATTTTATTAAAAATATCTTTAATCATTTAGTAAATTTTTCATTAAAAATAAATTTCTCTTGCACTAATTAAAATTTTCTTAAGATGGCAAAACCAAGTGGCAAGCAAGAAGTGGCAAGGTGGCAGTAGTCAAACCACATATTTTATGTAAACAAGTGCCACAATTTCAAATCAGTGCTCTCTTGGCACAGAACTTCAGGTACAGAGGACTCTCAAGCCTCTACATTTAACTGCCAAAAATATCAAGTACATTTCAAATACAATTTATCAATATTGCCACCGAGAAATTAAATTTGTAGATAGTTTTCTTTAATTTGGTTTGTGGCGAAAACTAATTCCAAACATGTTGCCAAAAAAAATTCCAAAATATCCGTAATAAACAAGTGTCATTCCATAAAAATCAATAAAATTCTTTAAATCAATAAATCTATCATTAAATTTAGTTGCCTTTCAATCGTAAGTCAAAATAAGTAAAAGTCAAAATCAGTATTTAAATGAGTTCAATAAAAATCTCTTTCTCAATGTTATTCAACCATTGCACCAAACTCAAAGTTTCGAAATAAAATTATCAAGTGCAAAAATTTCAATCCAATAACTAGAAGAAAATCAAATGAAATCCAAAATACATCCATTTTCGTAGTAAATCAATCAAGTTTCAAAATAAAATCTTTCAATTTCAAAGTTCAAAATTTTCTCAAATGGATTTCAAAACAAGTAAATTTTCAAAATACTTCAAAGCAAAAAAAAATTTTTGGAATCAATTCATCAAAATTTCAACCATATTTCTGTAATTAAATCAACTTCAGAGTTCACCGACTCTTTCAAAATTCCACAATGTAAACAATCTCCAGACTCCAAAATTCAATCAAATTTTTCTAAGTATTTCTAAATATTGCCGTAGTAATAAACAGGAGTCGCCAAAAAAAATTTCATAAGCTCTGAAAGTATTCAAGTTCGGAGTTAAATATTCACTACACAATTCAAATCAAACTGGTGTCAGCCAATCAAAGTTCCAGCCATCGCTTCGCACATCCACAGATCGGGAACGGAAAAGAAAAAGTGTCGACTCACTCAAACAGAGGAGGACAACTCCACTCACTCACGTTCGCACCACTGGAACCGAGGAAGGAACAACATCACACCTCAACTTGTGAGAACAAGACAGGGGAGAAAACCGAGACAGGAACAACATTTTCAAAATTATTACTCTTCAAAATTTTCAAAATTCAAATTAACTCAGGGGGATTAAAAACAGGGATCTGAAGCACAACGTAAATACAATTCTTGTAATAAAATCATTTTCATAATTCTCAAATTAAACAACTTTAATATTTTCAAAATTTCAACATTTCCAAATTTCACTTGCCAAAGCAAAGCAACCCATCCTCAAAAATATTTTTCAGGAATTTCAACCTTCAGCGTTGGACTCTGCAGGAATGCAATCGACTGCAGCCAACAAAAAATTCAAGAAGTAAAATGAGCAGGAATTCTTTCATCTGCTACCGAAGTAAACACAGGCATGTGTGCAAACGAGGATCAACCCTTGAGAAAAGCCACTAATGGGGTATAAACCATCCCATAGAATTACGCTAGTTCAACAGAACATCAACATGCATCCTAAACACACAAGCAAGGTCAAATTCAAACCCAAGGAAATTCTGCTCAGACGAGTGATCAATTCGTCTCTCCTCGAATTGTTTGTGAGACAATTTCAAACTAAACGTTGACTGCAGATCGCCAATACAATCAACTCAATCCAGTGAAAATGGGTCGTGAATCCACTAACACAACAAACTCAGCAGAAAAAACTCGGGAGAGTCAAAGACACGAAAAAAAAAATAAAAAACAAGGTGCTCGGATGCAACAACAGGGCAAGGAAACCGGAACATTTAAAATCAAAACAAATGGAGAATTATTTCACATCCTGAGGCAAACAAAAATTCAAATTCGACAACCTCTCAGGGAAAAAGAAGCTTTCAGTCCCCACAAATTCACTTTTTCAAAATTTCAAAAATCGAAAAAATTTCATTATCAACATTCAATAACAAATATTTCCATATAATTATTTTCAAAATTCCATTTCAAAATTTTCCACAAAACATTTACCAAAAAGAATCAACCCCTTTAAAAATTTTCCTGCTCTTCCCCACATTTCATGCAATGACACCATTTTCTTTTTTTTCTTCTAAATACTTTCGAAATCAATTTATACATATATACATATCAAAATTCTACCAGTTATTCAAAAATTTTCACCAGATAAAAAACGTTTGATGCAACCAAGAAAAATAAATTTTTTTTATCAAAATTCAAATATCAAAACATTTCATAACTTTAGAATTTTCAAGCCAAACATTGGTTCATCAAAACACGAGTCTGTCTTTTACAGAACTCAAAAATGTGTGCTTTTTCTAGCCACACAATTTCAATAACAATTTATTCAAAATAATTTTCATATTTATACACAATCAGTATTCAGGTGTTCAAGAACTCGTATATAATTTCATTCTACTCTTTTTATCTCTATGTTCTCAAAATTAAGGTGCATTTTCAAATCATTTTAAACTCAAGTATTCAAGTAATTATAATTAAATTTCAAACATTTACAGTTAAAATTTTCAATTTCGAAAAATTTTCGAAAACGGCCTCTGCCTCCGGCCAAAATTTCATTTCAATTTAAACATGTCAACACACCGGAGGTTCGAATCTGCAAACCCAAATTTGGGAAAAAATTGCTCAGAAGAGCTCGTCGAAATCAGAATTACAGCAGGAATCGCCTCCCACACATAATACACAGAACCAAAATCATAACCGAAAACAAAGTGTTCTCAAGAAAATCAAATCGAAAGTGTTCTTAAAACAGATGTTATAATTAAAATTCCATTTCAATTAAGTTTCAATTCCTAAATTCAATACACCTATAAAATTCTTAAATAATAATGCCAATCTAAAATTCTTAATATTTATATAATCAAATTTCAATTTTTAAATTTTCAACGTATCTTTACTAGATACCAACATTATCAAAAACTAAACTTTTTGTCAGTTCAACTTTTCCAATAAAAACACCTTTTACATATTCGTCACACATTGAAATCAAAAATTCAATCTTATATGTGCAACTTTGCACTAATATCTTTCAAATTTCCATCAATGTGCCACTTTGCACAATTCCAATACATTTCTTTTTCAATACGTTTCTCGTTGACATGATAATACGCAATTCCAGTGAAAACATTTCATTCTACTCTATTTTCAAATTGTAACAAAATAACAATACTTCTTAAATTTCAATACATTACTATTTTCAAATACAATATACAATATACAATTTTCATATATAATTTCCCGTGTACATTAGACAATTTTTCTTTACATATACACGTAAATACGAGTGCTCTCCCGAAATCGAAACATTTAAAAAAAAAATTCCATACCACATACCACTCTGTGTCCAGCGCAAAAATTCTTTTAAATTTAAATTTCGAAAAACTCTAAACAAGAACATTTCATCAACAACTTTAAAAATTTAGAACAGGGCAGGTACTCGGGAGGAAAGGTCACGGCGCTAATTTGTAATGGCGGGGTTTATAATGAAACGAACGTGACCTCTTAATTTAGAATTTAGCCACACCAGCACCAGCACCAATACAAAAACCATGATCGAAAAATGCCGCAAAAATAACCCACACAGGTCCACACACTCCTGTCGGCAGAAGTAAATCTCCGCGATGACCTACAGCCCAGAAGAACCTAAATAACCTGAAAACATTCAAAATCAAAACCTTACCTTTAAAAACTTTCTTCTTCACCAAAATCAAAAGGAATTTCAATACACAAATAAATACACAGAATTTTGAAGTTAAAATGAATTTTCATTTATTTAAGAAGTTAAATTCAATTTGTATATCAGATACAACAGCTGAATCTTTCAGCTCACCACTGGACACATGCGCAGATTTTAACAGAACGCCACTGGCTTTAAAGCCTCTATACTTCCACATAATGCAATACTAAGTGGCAAACAACAGATCATACTGATATCAAACATAGGTATGGCCACATTACGGGACGAGCACTCTGAGAGGTAAAATAAAGCATTTTGAAAATTAATCAAACAGAAATTAAATTTTAGAATAAGCATTAAATTTAAGTTACAAAACTCAACAGATGGTTTCACTCTCCGTTACGATCTCTCTCTCATGAAGTTATACATTAAAAGTCGCTTACCCCGGTCATCAAGGCGTTGTAAGTAAGGTAGTAGTTCTCACCATCAGCCACTCACCCACACGGCGATGAATCGGTGTTTCAGAATGAAAGGTCGGCATACACATTCAGGGATTTTTCCACTGGAATGGCCCAGCCTGGACGGATGGCATCATTCTCTTGAACTACTCGGGTAGCGACGATACGATTTACCTTCCCGGTATGAGCCTCGGGAGCATTCCACAAGCCAGCTCGATGTTAAGTAATAATCCCGGAATGAGCATCGGGTTCGCTCTACGTGTATTTTCGACGTTACTCCATTCCCGGTATTAACCTCGGGATCGCACCAAAGATGGACGTTATAAAGGCAGCATTACTCAGCTCACGAATCCCCAGGAATCTGCCTGGAGGTCAGACCCCCGAGATTCGGAGTGAACTGCCTACCAAGTCGTAAGAGCAGAAGGGCAAAAGAGCATAAGAAGCTCCATGTCCGAATCAGCAAGGAAAGAAAAGATGGCGTACGCAGGTCGCTAAAGCAAAAAGGCAGAGAGGTCACGAAAAACGTATGAACAGGACGAAGTCTCAGAAGTCTCTCCAAGAGCAAGAGCAAGAGAGCGAGAAAAGAGCGAGAAAAGGTGTGCACTGCACGGCTTTTTATACCTTTTCAGCCAACATTTCCACGGACCTGGACGAAAGCTTCCAGTCCGTCACAGCCAATAGAAAACATTCATGATCTTTCTCGCCGAGAAAGGTTCTCACGGCCAAACGCCAGTATGTCTCGACAGGATGTCTGGAGAGCCACCTGCTATAAACAAGCGTTGCAATACTTCATTATCGTCTGCAGCATAAATGTATAGAAACTATGAAATTATTTACATTGGCACTTCCATTTTCGACTGCCAAAAAGACCTTGAACTCAACAGAAGAAATAACTCTCAAAGCGCTCGTACATTTTAAATAATATGTTAGAAATGATTTTAATTTTGGTTTAAGAATAATATATATTCCACGAGAACACATAAAACGACAAAAGGGGGTTTTCAAGGCAGAATTAAAATCTGTAACATAACTGTATATAAAGAAATATAATACATATATTTATATATTTTACATAAAAGTAATTCGATTTGAATATCGACATTACACCTGTACCGTCATCGTCATACACACAGCAGATCAACTCATAAACCTTTTCCAATTAAAAAAAATCTGATGTGGGCAGCACATGACTTTCCTTATATAATGCAAAGTATTTACTACTCTTACAGTAAAAACAAAATAGGTTATTCTTATAGTAGATACTTGTATTTTTTCCCAAGATATTGAATTTTCGTTAAATAGTCGTTATTTACATTGATTTAGAGTCATTTTTATCCATTTGGCGAGATTTTCGTTGATTTATTAACATTTAAAAAAAATTGCCAAGTTAGCGACATTTCGCCAAATTCGTCGTCAAAATCTCGCCAAGCATTAGGACGGAGATATAATTTATTCTTAGCAGGTAAATGACTACTGGCGTTCAAATACAAAAGTATTACTCACAGTATCTTTTTTCATGAATGGAAAGAGCTACATCCACGAGGACGATGTCACCCAATTTATCGCATGATATTGCATATGAAAAGTGAACATGTTTCTCAATAGGAAATATCTTTTTAATATTTCATACAATTTTTGATAATTTTTTTTAAAAATGTGCAATATCTCGAGAACGGTTCATGCTAACGTTCTAAAATTTATGTTAATCGTTTTTTAATGAAAAATTACATACGAAATGTCTATTTGCGTAACTTTATTAGAGGTTTTGATTTTTTGACGATTTTTTCAAAATTTCACTCGGAAATTTAAGGTGGTTCTGAACATTCGATTGCGGATAAAAACAATAGGCCTCCAGTATTCACGGATTATAATTTTTGTACCAATTTCCGTTTGAACCGGTCCATTCGCTCGTCAGTTATCGTCTCCACAGACTCACTGACACACACACACAGACATCACCTCAAAAATGTTCGATTCTTGATCAGGGAGGCTTGAAACGTGCTCTCCCGTCGAAAACTCGAATTCGAATTTTCGACCCCGTCGCAATACTTTCCTTATACATTATTGTATATAAGGAAAGTAATATTAATTCCACCTGAATCTATAACGAAACAGAGTTACTCGAAAAATTTTTAAATAATTTTCTCAATATATTTGCTTTTAAGGGAATCATTTATTCATATGGAATAAAAATATGAATATTTCTAATTTTAGATATCATTTGCCCTTTATTTATACAAATTACAGTAAAATCTGTCAAATTCCCAACTTTTTACATAAAATTCCTAAACATAAAATTTTATATATGCGTGCGAATTCTTTGTGCAGTTATCAATTCCACATGTCATAGGTACACAACAAAGACGAGCACCATTCCTATAAGCTTTTTAAACCGGTTCAGGCCTTAAAATCGATCATTACCTTCAAATCCTGGAATTGGAGAATTTCCGAGAAAACAATACATTTTCTGTACCACACTTTGATAAAATAAATATTACAGTGCTTTTGAAGCTGGTAGCTCCATAAAAGTTCATTCGACATTCTTTAAACAACTTTAACTTTTAAATTCCATAAAAAAAGTACTATATAAATTCTTTCTTGGAATAATTTTTATATATATATTTTATTCTCAACTTCTTAATATAAATCCTTTACATAAGACTGACACAACGTCTTTTGTAAAGTATTGGCCGCCTTCTGTGACCACCACGATCACATTTTGAGAACCTTTTAAGGGGACGGTGGACGTTGAAATGAGCAAAATTCGACTAAATTTTTTTTTAATATTTAACATTATTTTACACATTTAACATTTGCTTACGGGTAGGACAGCGTCTATCCTAAACGAAGAACCTTCCAAAAAGACAGGTGTTTTTTATCATACCCTATCCCAAACAGTTCGACCCCCTTTGCAGGCATTGGCGTCCAGGTAAATCGCGGACAGAAACATTGCACCTGCTGCAGCAGTTGTAATGTTTCTGTTGGCGATTTCCATGGACGCCAATGCCTGCAAAGGGGGATCGAACTGTTTGGGCTAGGGTATGTCAAATACCTGTCTTTTTGGGAGGTTCTTCGTTTAGGATGGACGCTGTCCCACCCGTAAGCAAAAGGTTGAATTCATTTTTTTCGAAACGAAATTTTCAAAGGACGCATGGAACATTTTTAAAATGCTCCATACGTATTAATTTTTGTCTGAGATGCAAAGAGAAATTTGGCAAGAAGACACCTATCATACTTTTTAATGAAACTGGGTATGCATTTTATAATTGGACTTTATTAAGGTAATTAAAAGTGAATAAGAATCTAATAAAATGATGAAAATTAAGTTTTAATGGAGAAAAATATTTTTAAAAAATTAACTTTCTGGGGGATTTAAAAATAAATACCCAAATTTGTTCATAATATGTTTTTGAGTGATCATAATGTAAAAAAATCTGATGTGGGCAACACATGACTTTCCTTATATAATGCAATGAATTTACTCCTTTTACAGTAAAAAATTTTTTTATTCTTTTATTAGATACTTACATTCGTTATAAGATATTGCATTTTCTTCAATTAGTCGTCATTTTCATTGATTTAGCGTCATTTTGATCAATTCAGCAAGATTTTGGTTAATTTGGCAACAATTAAAAATGTCGCCAAGTTGGCGATATTCCGCCATATTCGTCGCCAAAATCTCGCCAAGCGTTATGGACAGCGAAATAAGTTATTCTTACATCAGATAAATGACTATTGCAGTTCAAATACAAAAATATTACTCAAAGTATCTTTTTTCATGAATGGAACGAGCTAGATCCACGAGAATGTTGTCACCCAATGTATCGCATGGTATTACATATGAAAAGTGAACATGTTTATCAATAGGAATTTTTTTTTATTTTATATAACTTTTTGATAATTTTATTGAAAAATGTGCAATATCTCGAGAACGGTTCATGTTAGCGTTCTAAAATTTATGTCAATCGTTTTCTAAAGAAAAATTACATTAGAAATGTGTATTTGCGTAACTTCATTAGCGGTTTTAATTTTTTGACGAAATTTCACTTAAAAATTTATGGGGGTTCTGAACATTCGATTGCGTATAAAAACAATAGGCTTCCAGTGCTTATGGATTGTGATTTTTGTAGCAAATTTCGTACGAATCGGTAAATTCGTTCGTCAGTTATCGCCTCCGCAGACTCACTGACACACACACACACACAGACATTACTTCAAAAATGTTTGATTCGTGCTCAGGGATGCTTGAAACGTGCTCTTCCGTCGAAAACTCGAATTCGAATTTTCGACCCCATCACAATACTTTCCTTATACATTATGTATATAAGGAAAGTAATTAATCAAAAATGTGAACAAATGGCACGCAAGAAGCATTTTCAAATTTTCGTTAAAAAAAAAATATATATATGTATATACAAAAAAAAACAAAATTGAAAAAAATTTTAATGGTATTGTATATAGTAATGTTAAGAGGAATATTTATACAAATTTTCACGTTTCTAAGTCAATAAATAAATAAAAAAAATTTCAACGTCCACCGTCCCCTTAACTTGGCAAAAGGTTTCTTGCCGTATCCGTTGACCTGCGTATACATAAGCTACACAAGCGTACTCAATCAACGTATACAATCCACGTATGCAAAAAATAGCTCCCTAGGTGTTTCAGTCTCAGGCCAAGTTCGGTGGCTATACGGAGTTTAGATTTTCCCCTACATCGTCAACAGATGGACGGACATAGGAACGAACACACGCACGACCGTATTTTATTGTTATATATAAAATAAGTACCCTAATGAATTGCATATTTAGATAATGGTCTTAGTCTGGGATTCAAATTGCATAAGGTACGAAAAAAATATTATTTTCTAAAAATAATTGTCAACACAATCTTGATGTATAAAAACGCGCGCAGATAACATCCCTAAATACAGAAGATAAGGAAACAAATTATATCACTTTCTCAATGTCTATTCAAACGGGTTTCCCCTAATGGAACTAAGCAATTATAGAGAATAGAAAAATAACATTGGAGAATGCAATTATTTTAATTTGTCTGTGTCCGTCGTTTTGTCGTTTTTTGTTTGCAAAATAGAATTACGAATAAAAAAATATAACAAAAAAAATTGTATGAAGTGAGTAGAATTAGTTTCCGTGGCGATCGATCATCGAATAAAAATAGTTATTTTTCAAAAAAAATAGAAATGTAACTTACTGGAGTATTTTCAAATTTTCATGTAGAAAATATGCTAAAGAATGTAAGGTAATTACTCATAGCGCAGGCGCAAGGTATAATTTTGAGATGCGCATTCTCTTTACGTAATGCTACCAGGGCTAGACCAAAGGTGTAAAACAAATTTATGTTTGAAGGTGACAATGAGATAAACTGCTCTTCAATAGAGCTGCATACAAGATTTTTATTATAAATCCACTGCAAAGTGCAAAACGTTAGTGGAAAACGTAAAAAGAAGGAAAGTATTTTAGAAGGACGCACTTGAAGGACGCCCAGAAGGTCACATACGGCCTTAGGGTCAAAAGTTCTCCATCCCTGGGCTAGACCATTGTTTTTGTGAGATCCTGGCTACGCTTATACATATGAATTACGGATCCTTATCGTTAAGCAATAGGTTGATAGTTAAATCTGATTTTTTTTTTTTGTAGTAAAAATTGTTCTAAGTGGCATATCTACTATAAAGCTAAAGAAAACTAGTTAAGGGCGCCTGTCAAACAAGGACGTCTTTTAAATAAACAATTTTAAGAATTTAGAAAATATTGTAATTTTCTTTAAAAAAAATTCACGCCCTCCCAATTGCTAATCAAATAACATACTTATATATCAATATGTCTGACTTATATAAAAAAAAAATTTATCTAGAAAATAAAGATTTTAGGTAGCAGAATTGGAAAAGACTATCACAATACAATATAAAAATCTCACTAATATATTGATAATCTGATGCCATCACTGAAGTACATAATATTGGCATAAAAGCAACCGAAGTTCTATTTCGTAATGTTGGTACAGTGATTTATAAATGGCATTAGAACAAAATGCAAATTGCATCATCAGCATTCAACGTCAAAACACACTCAAAATACCCACCCATAAAGCTCTCAAATTTAACATCGCTCTCCCATTGCAAACAACAGCAATTATGCACTGGCAATGGCAGCGCGAAAACTTGCTATGTTCAAAACCCAGACCACACGGCAGACCCGAAGGCTTGCTGGAAAACTTGCAATGTGTTACAATTTTGTAAACCACTATGGAGACATATAAATCCAGTCATACTATGCAAACGGCATCCAATTTCATAAAGATTGAGTTAAAGACGAACGAGACTGCAGTGGCGAAGTTCATACTTAAGCAATCTATTACAGCATCCATAACACGTAGCAGTAATACATATAACAGCATCCATATTAACCGATATATCAGTTAATATGGATGTTCGACATACTTATAAATATGTTACCACCTGCAATGGGAGCGAGATCCAAACTTTGAGGACACCCTTATAGACTTTCTATGAGTATAAACTTCGCCGCCGCAGCCTGATCACAATCTTTATGAAATGGGTTGCCACCTTCACCGTAGGACTGAACTTATGAGTCTCCCATAGATATTAGCAAAATTGCACTCAGGACAAATTGTCTTGCAGCCATTGCACGTATCGCCTGTTTTACGCTGACGAGTGTATAAAAAATGCGAAACCGGTCTATGGATGATGTTATCGGCAATGGGGCTTGTTCCTATTATTAATGTGTTTCAAGTCTGCGATCGTCCTATACCGGATGGTGCATTTACATTCCACACATTTACATTCCACAGTATATATATATAATACTGTGGAATGTAATCATAGGATTTCAAAACTCTTACAAAGTGCATTTTATGATATGGAATTATAACAATATATTGATAAATAGTTTCAGAATAGATTTTAAAATAACTAGTATTTATATAAACATGCATTCAAAAGAACATATAAAAATGTAATTTACATATTTTATTATACTCGGATTCACTACCTCCGACAGAATAATTTTAGACCCGTATGCAGCAAATTCTCGCTCTAATACTCCTAATACCCTCTATTTTACAAATTTATGACTATTTTGATTAAACTATTTATTTAGCCCAGACCCCCCCCCCAACTCTCCCCGGACACTATGCAATGTATTCATTTGCCCTGCAACCCTCCCGGGCCCCTGTGCCATGTATTCATTTGCCCTCTAACCCTCTCGAGCTCCTATGCAATGTATTCGTTTAACCCCCCTCCCCCGCTCTTATTATTTTTAGCAGTCATCCATTACGTAAGTATATAGCATTTTTCAACACCTGCTAAACTATCGAAACTCGAAAAGATATCAAAATTTAAAAATAAAATATTCACACAGAATGAAATTCGAACACCTAATTTTTATATCATCAAGAGAAAAGTCCGCCTATAATTTTAACAGCATCTCTACATTCATCCGGCATAGAACTATTTAAGTTTTAAATCTGATAAAACGAATACTTACTTGGTGTGGACCGTAAGAGCTTCACAAAACTGGAAATGATTCCCAAAACTAAATTTTCACAATAGTACATCAACAATCCATGAGAACTATTAGAAATATAATTTCTCACAATCACAAAATAATAATCGAAGATTTCAACCTAAATATTTCATTAACCACCACAAATTCATACAAAATCCATGCTCCCAAACACTGTGAAAAGTAGTATGTTACGTAATTCAGCCACCCGAAATGCGCATGCGCAAATAAAGCATTAACATAAACCTTCTCTCAGTTTTTAAACAATCATCGTCCTTTACAATTTACTTCCATCGAATGGTGCTTTAAAATTGTGGTAAGTGTTAGTAATGGTTATGTTATTGAACATACAGTTACTTCTTAGAACGCTATATCTATAGTTTTAATTAATTTTTTAATACATTCCTTACATATATAATGAAATCGAGTTTTCGACGGAAGAGAAAGTTTCAAAAATCCCTAAACTCAAATTGAACGTTTTGGAGAGGATGTCTGTGTGTGTATATATAATGCATGTTAGTAGTTGCTATAGTGTATGTGTATGTTTGTTAGTGTGTGTCTATATATAAGTATGTTAGTTGCGTGTATGTGTATGTTTGTTAGTGTGTGTTAGTGTATGTGCATGTTAATTGTGTGTGTATGTATGTATGTTAGTGTCCCTGAGTATGTTAGTGTATGGATACGATATTTCACGAACGAATGAAGCGTATAGAAAATAATTTCGTACGGTTATTACAATCAGTGAATACTGGAACTCTAGTAATTTTAAACGAATGTTCGGAAGACCCTCCCAATTTTTCGAATAAATTTTTGAAAAATCATTAATATAAGGTTATACAACAAATCTATAAACATCATTCTCGTAGATCTAGTTCATTCCATTCTCGAGAAAATATACTTTCTGTAATAATTTTATAGTTTAACGTCAGTAAATTCGCTAATAATCACTTATTTTTGAGGATATTAATTAAATATCAGTTACATTTTGATGAGACCGGAGTTTGAATAACTTTCTCTGCTTCGATTATTAAGTTGACGAAAGCGCCCAATTTCAATTTACGTGGTGTTGATTCAATGCCAAAAAACATTGCATCCTAGATCTTGTACATCATAATTTCGCTGTGAAAGAATTAAAGCCACTGCATTGTGCAGGGAAAGTCATATGCTGCTCACATCAGAGACTTTTTAATTTAAACTTAAACGTGTACTTATAATATTATTCTAAGAACCGCCAATATAACCAATACACAAAACGCTTTGGAATCTCTTTTGAAGACCAGACGGAGAAAACATCCGAACACGCATTATTTCCCATGACGTGAGTCTAGGGTTTCCACATGCCGAAGTTCATAGAGGGGTTACCAGATCTGGCAATTTACCGCCAATTTGGCGACATTTGGCGTATTTTCGAAGTTTCGAGAAGCAATTCGAAATAACCGATATTCTACGAGATATGAGAGATTTCTAGAAGTTTCTATGAAGAGTCTATAGAAGGAGTCATTACTTAGTTGGAGAGCAGTTGACAGGATATAAGCTACGTTGAACTGTGATTTTTGTCAATGTTTTGAGAATAGTGGCAGCTGTTTTGTGAAATGAAATACGTCAATGCTTTGAGAATAGTATCATTTATTTTGTAAAATGAGTGGAGCATGTTTTCGCTGTGCTTGTGAATAAACGTGTTAGTTATCCAGACATTTGGACTCATTCTTGTATCCTCAGCACACACCCGGCGTAACAATACATCACACAGACGAAATCAAAAGTAAAAAGCAAGTTTGAATGGATTAATAAATGATGACTAGAAATTAGTATAAAATCTTAATATAACTAACGCATAGAATATAAATGTGGGTGTCGACCGATTTCGAAGTCAAAACTGAGGCAGCCTCTTCAAGATAAGCAAGAAACGCAACTTAACTCATTCAAGCAAATTCGGTATCTGCAAGGTAATAGCACACGACTGAAAATGGGAGAAAAGTTGCCGAGGTAACCGAATAGTCTGAAACGAGTCAAATCAAGGTGGCAGGAAAATCGCTGCAAGATGCTACGAATGAAAGATAAAAACCAAGCAGGAAAAAACAAGTGATAGAAAATACAGCATGAATTGAAAGAAACCAAGGCAATATTGGCATGGATAGAAATCTAACTAAAATGATAACAATAGAAGAAAAGGCGTTTAAAACTAGCTGCAAAAACACAAACAAGAAAAACAAAATCTGATGTGGGCACCACAAGACTTTCCCTACAGTTTGAAATTCATTTTGTCTTTATGTCTTTAATATTCCATTACATTGAGTTTAATTGTTACAAAATAACACATAATTATTTGAAATTTCACGAATTTGCAATTTTCGTTTTAATTTGGTAACTGGGCGTATTTTCAAAGGCGGCGTAGCAAAAGTGCGAACAAACCCGAACCCTTGCAAACCTTTGCCTTGTATAAATGACAAACATATGTGTTTTAAAGGAGAACCACCCTTACAAGGCAGTTCATTAAGCATGCATAGTTCATTAAGCATGCATAGTTCTTTAAGCATGCATAGTTCATTAAGCATGAATAATTCATTAAGCATGCATAGTTCGAAGGAGCGTATGATCA
This sequence comes from Amaurobius ferox, assembly GCA_951213105.1. Lineage (NCBI taxonomy): Eukaryota > Metazoa > Arthropoda > Arachnida > Araneae > Amaurobiidae > Amaurobius > Amaurobius ferox. The sequence goes on along the minus strand of OX578140.1, from coordinate 39,562,193 downwards.
CGTATGTCGTCATTTTGCATTTAGCTAGGTTACCTCAAAGAAATTAAATAAATTTGAACCTGATGTGCTTGGCTTAATTTCGCGAGAAACAGAATCGTAGTGGAATTACAATGTTAAAGAATCGAAATTCCGACACGTCTGCTTTCCACGAAGAGGAGACTCTGACCCTGAGCTTGCGAACTTGTGAATGATAGATGACGTAAAGCCTCATTTTGACATCTACAATTATAAGGAAAGATCACAATTCTGGCACAATTATTGAAACAATATGTATTTTTTATTTCATTTTTATAAAATATATTGTACTTTAATTTTAACGATTTAAGAGTGGTCACAAAATGCAACATTTAAATTTCAAGAGTTATTTTCCCAGCAGCTGCAAAATCAGAATTTAAACCAAACAGTGTCGTATACCACAGTTCTAAGAAGAAGAAAAAATTGAGTTTCTATCCCAAGAAGAAATCCAAACCTACTTTCCTGTATAAAAATTTTTGCTAGATAATAGGATAGTCAATATTTAAAAAATGGATTTCAACTGATCCCTTGCATATTCTCAGTCATGCAGTTACTGAAGTTATTAGTGCATGAAACTTTACTTCATACAAATCTTATTGTATTTTTTCTGGAAGACATCCTCTTTTTGAATATAAATATTTCATTTCTTTGTTAGATAAAAAGAATTTAAGTCTGGAGTAGTTTCACTCCATTTATTGAAAAATCAGTTCTAGCTTGAAGAATACACATTTACACTTTTGATACTATTTGATTGAAAAGGCAACATTTTTACAAATAGTATGTAATAATGTTCCATGTATGAAAACTGCAAAAAAGGGGGTCGGGGTGGAATTAAGCATGCAATGCCATTATTACTTTCCTTATATACAGAATATAATATATAAAAAAAAGTATGGTGACGAGGTCGAAAATTCGAATTCGAGTTTTCGACGGGAGAGCCCGTTTCAAGCATCCCTGAACACGAATTAGATTTTTTTAAGGTGATGTCTGTGTGTGTGTGTGCATCAATGAGTCTGTGGAAACGATATCTCACGAACGAATGAAACGATTCGAACAAAATTTGATACAAAAATTACAATCCGTGAATACTGAAAGCCTATTGTTTTAAAAAACAATCGAATGTTCAAAATTCCACTAAATTTTCAAACGAAATTTTGAAAAAATCATCAAAAAATCAAAACCTTTCATAAAGTTACGCAAATAGTCATTTCTTATGCAATTTTTCATTAGAAAACGATTGACATAAACTTAGAACGCTAGCGTGAACCGAGATTTTGCACGTTTTTCAAATAAATTTATCAAAAAGTCACATAAAACAAAAAAATATTAACTATTGTGAAATATGTTCACTTTTCATATGTAATATCATGTGATAAATTTGGTGACATCATTCTCGTGGATCTAGCTCGTTCCATTCATAAGGAAAGATAATTTGAGTAATACATTTGTAGTTGGACGCCAATAGCCATTTATCTGCTATAAGAATAACTTATTTCTCCGTCAATAACATTTGGCGAGATTTTAGCGATGAATTTGGCGGAATGTCGCCAATTTGGTGACTTTTTAAAATTGCCAAATTAACGAAAATGTCGCCAAATTCATGAAAATGACGCTAAATCGATAAGAATGATTACTAATTTACGAAAAATCATTATCTTAAAAGGACGTTAAGAATCTACGAGTACTATAAAAATAACCTTCTTTTTCCGTCCGTAACGTTTGGATAAAATTTTGGTGGCGCATTTTTCGGAATATCTCCAAATTGGTGACTTTTTAAATGTTGTCAAATTGACGAAAATGTCACCCAATTGATAAAAATTCGCCAAATTGATGAAACTGACTCTGAATCAATGAGATGACGACTAATTGATGAAAGTTCAATATCTTGGAAAGAACATAAGTATAGACTATAAGAATAGCCCATTTCCCCGTCCGTCCGTAACGCTTGTCGAGAAATTTACCGGGACGTCGCCAACTTGGCGACCTTTTTAAATGTTGTTAAATTGACAAAAATGACGCAAATTGATAAAAATGATGCCAAATGAAAAGTAACGTTTCGAAAATTCTGATTTCCGTCATATAACGGGTCTACATTATAGTATATAAAGAATGCTCTTCTCTCTGTTTGCCTGTAACAGTTGGTGGTACATTTGGCAAACTTGGCGAATAATCTAGCAAAGTATCGCCAACTTAGTCATATTTCACCCAAGATTGACGAAAATTTCGTCAAAATTGCAAAAATGACACTTAATTAATGAAAATGACGCCTAGTTGATGAATTAATTATTAAAAGATTTTAATATATGGACTATATCGCTTATTGAGGATGCTATCAATATTGATAATTGTTAATTTAGACTTGTGAAAAATATAAGTTAATTAGGTACTTTGAAATAGTATTAGATGTTGTCATCCGGAAAATAGTCAAATGTACAATTCAACGTTAAAAACACAGTACCGTGGATCTTATACATTTTGTTTTGATTGTAAAAGGAGTAAATTTATAGCATTATATAAGGAAAGTCATGTGTTGTCCACGTCAGACTTATTTTAGTGAAAAGTGCAAGTTTCAAAGTATTCCATTAAAGCTTTCTAACTGGAAATTATAGCAGTTTGTTACTTTCCCTACATACATAATATGATATATGGATAAAGTATTGTTACGAGTTGAAAATACGAATCCCTTTTTACAAGTCTCCCTTAACTCGAGTAGGGCCATTTTGAGGTGATGTCTGAGTACATGTGTGTATGCGTGTTAGCTCGTGTGCGTGTTTGTCAGTGACACTGTGTATGACATATCGCACAAACAACGTAGCGTTTTGATAAAAAAAAATAGTGGATTACTACAATCAGTATATACTGGAATTCTATTCATTTTAAAAGTAATCAAACGTTTGGAAAATCCCCAAATATTCAAACAAATTCATGAAAAAATTACAAAAATATCAGGACACTCAATAGTGTTAAATAAATAATCGTTTTATATATCATTTTTTATTTGAAAACAAATAACATAAACTTTAAAAAGCTAACTTGAGCCTTTCTCGAAATATTGCATGTTTTTCAAACAAATTTTCAAAAAAGTTACATGAAATTAGAAAGTAATAAGTATTGTCAAATATCTTAACCTTCTATATGCAATGTTATACAATAAATATGCTAATATAATTCTCGTGGATTTAGTTTATATATACGATAAGCCCTTCTCTCCGGCTGTCTGTATCGCTTTGCAATAAATTTGATGACTTTGACGTCAAACTAATGTAACTAAATATCGATAACATGGCTGCATTTTTAAATGGTACCAAATTGGCAAAAATGAAGCTAAATGAGCGAAAATGACGCCAAAGTGGTGAATTTATTATTATAATTTGATATATGGATTACATTGCTTATATCACATACTAGCAATATTTGTAATTATCAAGTTAAATTTGCAGAAAATATAAGTTAATTAGGTACTGTTGTTGTTGTTGAGACCCAGATCGTCCGACCTACCAGAAAGGTGTAAGGTAACTGAAATAGTTTTACATATTGCCATCCAAAAAACACATCAAGGAAATATAGTGTGAACTTGAAAAGCAAACAATAAAAAATAAATAGCATGCAGAGTGTATATACTCAACAAAGCAGAAAAATAAAGAAACAGAGATACAAAATTTGACATGGTCATGTCATACTTTCGGTGAATATAGCGTGGCCATGGAAAAATATGACTCTATATTTCGGAGAAATATAGTGTCATATCATTCAAGTTCATATTTCCCAGATTTTTTATTTTTCTCGTTTTACTTCCCTTTCACCACACTAGGTAGCGCTGCTGGGGTTCTATCGTTAAACCATTTTCTACTCGGCCGGCACAGTCTTACGCTTATTTGGACGATCAAGTACAGGCTGGTTGCACTGATGATGAAAATCAAATGATTTCCGAAACGTACCCATGTTTATTTACCTTTATTTGCACTGCATTTTATATTTTGATCCAGATCATTACTGATTGTGCGCAAAATCGCGTCCTTTTCTTCAATTTATACAGAATGTGGAAAATAGAATGGACCTTCAGTCCAGATATATCCTTAAAATCTTCAGAAAATGACTTCCAGATAGATATTCATTAAAGTTTTCCTTTAATTATATCCTTTGAAATGTTCACGTGTGAAAGGAACATAATTGAAATATGCCCTTCCTTTCAAAATATACGTTTTCTTTTTTGCTTAGTAACTACCACATTTCAGTTATTCTAAAACGGGCAAATCAGAAAAGAATCATTACGTGAAAACTCAAAGTAAAATTCTTTGAACCATGAAAAAATACTAACATTCACTTCAAATTGAGAACGAAATCCTAAACAATCTTTTACAAAGCGGGTCCCATTATTTGGAAACTTACATATTTATGTTTGTAAAGAGATGAAATATGTAGGTGACAAAAACTGAGCTCCTATTTGTTCCTAGAAACATTTTGTGCCTCTAGAACGAGGAGTTATAGATGATGTGAAAGTGTGAAGAATGACATCATCGATAAAAGAAAAAAACTGTTGAAGTACGAAATTGACTGAAAATTCAATTTCCCACTATATTTATATATCTATTTTTCACACTTGGCAACCCGTTGGTTTTATCAAAAGTTGTGTCATTTATAAAATAAAAGATTTGATTTTTTAAAATACTTGGAAAAAAAAAAGACGTTGGGTTTATGAAATCAACAAGATATTGAGCGACGCATATTGCTTGCAAACTAAATAATATTCTGGCGTGAAAATAAAATTTTCATGTGATTTTCCGATTTATAGCAAAATCTTATGATTAATACGGCCCATACAACTTACGTAAGTGCTGAATTTATTGAAAATCCGACAGTTTTTGAGCTATACTAAATACATACACTGTACAGACAGACAGACACATACACACACACACACAGATGTCACGCTAAAAATAGCTGATTAGTGTTCTAGAGTGTCCAAAATGTATAAATCCATTATAAACTTGCATTCGAATATTTGACTCACCCCACCCCCACCCCCACCCCTTCCAATACTTTCCCTATACGCACAGGGTTCTCTCATAAATCCTTATGTATCCCTTTAATGTTCCATTAAATTGTTATAGAGTTGAAAACGCAAGGTCTACTAATATGAAATCAACTATGCTCTATCAATAAAGAAAGTTTGCAGCGCCTCTAGCGGCGAATAAAAGAATTAGAATTCCTATCTCGAAAACGAAACAAGATAGACGAAATTTTTTAATTACAAACTTGTAAAGCAGACGGTAATTAGTACGGTAAGATATGCGGTTTGCACACAATATGTTCGCACAGATAATAAAAAATATGATGTGTGGGAAACACATGAATTTATTTCTTTCACAGAGAAAAAAATATGTATAAAATCCGCCATACTGTTTTTCTTTTAACGCTAAATTGTACATTTAGCGCTTTTCCAGATGACATCGTGTAAAACTATTTCGAGGTACCTAATCAACTTATATTTTACACATCCTTAAATTAACAATTATCAATATTGATAGCTGAGAGTATATAAAAGGAGTCATCGCTCAGCTGAAGAGCAGTTGACGTGATACGAGCTACATTAAATTGTGGCATATATCAATGTTTGGGAATAGTATATGCTGCTTTGTTAAATTTGTAGAGCATTTAATTGCTGTTTTACTGTACCTGACAGTTGTTTAGAGATATTGTGAGATAGTTATCGAGCTATTTGCTGTAGATTGTTCCTGTTTATAATGTGCTTTTAAATAAACGTGTTATTTATCCAATTTGGCCTCATTCTTGAATCCTGAGCATAATACCACGATTCCAGAGTCATAACAATGTACTGTAATACAATTTTACGTATTACACTGTAATAGAGTCGTAACAATGTACTGTCGTAACAATGCACGTCGTAACAAGTGCTGTAATTGAAAGTGAAATTTCGTTTGCAAGTGCATATCATGGAACTGAAAATCAAAAACTAATGTGTGAAGTAAATGATCCATTGTGGATAAAATCTAACTAATCTGATCTTTTAAATGGATATCCACGTTAAAATTATAACTGCATATAAAAGGGATATCATGTTTCATACTTTTCCATTAATAATATTCAAAATATTTCCAATGCTTTTTAATGCTCCTCAATTAAATTCTTATTCGTATTCTTTATGATTCATTCTACGATCATGGTAAAATCATCCAAATAACGCGAAATGTAATGTATAGAATTTTTCTGTTTAAAATGTGTTATTAATTATGTGACATTTTTATGCATTCTTGATCATTATTTAGGCGTTTATTTTAGCCAAGTTCCTTAGTAACTATTCAATTTTTTTTATCATTACTGATATCCGGATAATTTACCAATATTTCCACGTCCAACCAATCACTTTTCATCATAGGTGGTCGCAAGTCGCAAAAGTTTGTTCCATGAAAGTTTGTTCCATTAGTTTTGAAACACCCTGTATGTTTTTAAACTGGTTCTGCATTATGGTTAGTTTCTTAGAAGCTTCAATGCTTGTTTAATTGAATGTATGTTAAGTAAACAAATATTTGTAAAATTAAGGTTTTTAAGAATATGTGCAGTAAAAACTATATTCATTTCACACGTTTGAAATTTATTTTAGATTGTCGAGATGATAATGGTAATAAGGAGTATAACAATATAAGCATGATCGCAAACATTTACAGAGAAACTTGCACTCCATAAAACTAGATGATTGTTAAGCCTACAGTTTGTGACTCGTCATCTTGAGAACCTCAGTCTTCCTTATTTAGGAAGTGTTGATAGATCCCTTAACCCGGCTTTGAATTTCTCCTCTGGGTGCAAAAAGTCTTTCCAAACCGTCTAAAAGCCATCCGATGACTTACATGGATGTTACTTTGTACACTTATACTATCGACCATAATGCAAAACTTGAGTAATCTAATAAGCGATTAAAATGACTAAGTTCGACACAAAGCGCCATATATTATTAAATCAATGAAAAATTATTAATAAAAGCTGCAACTCAATTTTTACTTTATCATACACAGTACTGAGAGAGTATTGCTTTCACGAAAATTTTCAATTTTAAAATTTTGATGCCAATATATGTTTTAGTACTTCCTGAACATGTTTTGACTAATTTTGGACTGATGGCTGCCTGTCTGTCTGTCTATCTGTGGTCGATTTCTTGGGCACACAAAATAGCTTTCACAAATATTGATGGACTCTTAAGAAACTTTATATTCGGCTTTGTTGATGCTTAGAAATCAGTAATGGCTTTAGATGTTCGAATTATTTTCTAAAAGCTAGTAACGTGCTTAAAATTACTCCGAATACAAAAACTTATGTCTCGATGCAATTTTTAATGTCAAGGTTTGCAAAAATGAAGTTGGAAGCTTTCTGAGATTACACAATGCACAGTCAAATTTATATTTTTCCGTTTGCTTAAATAGTTTGCAAAAGCTTTACAAAAACCCGTGTAGGATAACATGTGTTCGGGTATAACTTTTGCAGTCAATTTTATTTCCACATAGAAAAGAAGACACGCTAAAATTCTTTGATTTCATATTCTCAAATAATGCTTATTTTAAATATATATCATTTTATTTTGCCTTAATTTTATACACGTATTACATTTTCTATCAGTATAACCATGCGTTACATGTGTATAAGAAAAATATTTTGATAAATTCGAAAATATGAAAGGGCTTTGAATAAAAGCAAAAATGTGCCCCTGCGATACTTTTATGCAACGCCTTATTATGTTCGCGTCAACGCAGAACACTTTTCTTGTCTAGTCTACTCAGAAAATATATTATATTTTATTAGAAGTTATATTTCACATTTTAAAATAAGTTATCATACACAGCAATAGCCGCCTATATATTTAGTCAAAATCACACTTTCCAAGCTAATGGCCAAATTTTGAAAATGCCGTATATTTCCCTTTTACTTATATTGATGTTTTTTTTTCATAGAGCATTCTATACTCATATTGATTAGAAGGGTGAAAAAAAATTCAACAAATCAAATCGAATGAGCCCCAAAAAGTAATAAAACAATTAAAATTTTCGGATTTTGTCATCTTGTTGTTGTGGATCATTTTAAAACACATACAACCATGCGACTAATGTAAAGCGTCTCAGTCTAGGGGATACGTTTCTGCTATTTTTATTCAAATACCGTGAGTAATTTTTTAATGATCGAACAAATACATATCTTTGTTTCTATCGTTTGAGTGATCAGATATTTTTATTTATTTTTTACTCTATTATAAAGATTAAATTTTAATGGCAAATAATCGCCTAATTCACTTTAAATGCGTATCTAGAACCTTTCCTGATATATTTCGGATTTAATGGGGATAGAAAAAAAAACGACATTTTAATATTCCATTTCATATCATTTCAATTTGGATAACTGCCAACAAATGCGAGCTGTTAGGAAATTATTACACCATTTTCTCCTGAAATCTTACTTTTTACAGTTTAAAACATTTTCCCATTGCCATTACGAAAATAATATTTTAGTGATTTAGAAGAAAAAACTCATTCACGTATATCCAGGAAATGCTTACCCACTTCTAGAAGGGGTAGAAACTTACAATTTATGCTCGAATGGCTCGAGTGGTGTAACTGATCAGAAAATTCCCAAGACCCAAAATTTTGACCTTGGCAAACTTTTTCCTAAACGCGTCGCTTGATTCAAATCTACAAACTGCTGATGTTGCTTCAGAGACTACTTTTTCACATCTAGCTGGAGGCGCCAACGGCCCTACCGTGCTGAAAACACCAGTTCTCGTTAGATCACCGAAGTTAAGCAGCATCGGGCGCGGTTAGAACTTGGGTGGGTGACCACCTGGGAACACCGCGTGCTGTTGGCACATTTCGGGCGTGGTAGCCCTGTGGTTTGAGCCCTGGATTTGCAAACTGCCACAACTGCCGCCGTGTTCATGCGGAGTACGATCACGTTAAACATGTGGTTCCGTAAGTCCTTCCGAGAGGTTTGTGGTAGGAGAAGGAGGGTACGGTCCCTGTGGATGTCTCCCCCACTGGGTTTCGGTCTAAATTGGGTGGCACTTCCCGGCCGTCCAAACGGTTAGTTTACACCTTTTTGGTAGGTCGGACGGTCTGGATCTCAACAACAACATCTCGCTGGAGATTGTGTGCAGCATGCCATACTAAGTTCAACCTTAGAGCAGAACATTGCTTAAAAGTGCAGAACATTGCTCGTAGGATATTATCAAATAAAGGGCCTGTTAACGGCGATTCCGTCACAGCACCTCTTGACAGAAAATCAAATCTATGCCATCATCTCAATGGGCCTGGATCTGAACAGATAGGCTACACGGAAGATATGGGAAAACGATTATCTACATAACTGCGAACAGCTTCAGGTAGTAAACTTTGACTATCTGAAGATAGTGAACTTTGCATTCTTAAGTTAGTAAACTTTGACTCTCTGAATCGACTATCGTCGACTCCCGGGCAATTTACCTGAAATCCACATAACGGTAGACCGGAATTTCAACCAAAAATACATTTTATATAAATATACAAAGCTGTTTGTTCTAGTTGCTATCATCCGAGTTTACCTGCACGCAATCCAGGTAAACTGTCCCATGCCACATGATTATTTATGAAAAAACAATACTTAGATTTTACATTGGAACTAACAATGCGCCAACAAGACTTTACCACATTTGTCAAAAAGGTATGTGATCCAATATGGTTTCACATTAAATGTAATCTTACAATTTAGGTAATTTGTGTTTCTCCCAGAAAATTTTGGCGTACTATTATTCACTGTATTTACTTAAGAATTGGGAAACAGAAAGTCATCGATACAGTAAATTCAATGGAATGAATTTTTTACAATCCCGAAAATCCTCGTAGCAATGCTTGTCGGTGATCTTGATTTCATCAGAAAATTAGCCTTCCTTCGTATTCTCAATGTACCAAAAAGCACATAAAATCCATAAGATGGTATACCAAAATTAAATATTATAGCAAATGATTATACAGGTTAGATTTCGTGGCAAGAGTTTGCTGTTGCGAAATCTTCATTAATATGTCATTTATCTGACAACACAGTGGGAACTTTTCCAAACAATTTTTCTTCGGTAGAATTTAGAAATTTAGTTCTTATAGACAATCTCTAAAGAGATGGTTAGAAATTAGCTCTGATGCAGCATCAGCTGTTTATGGATTTGAATCAAGAGACGGGTTTATCAGAGCTTGCCTTTTAAGCAGATCAGTGATGCCTGCATTTAAATCACATCTGATTTTGCGTCTAGTACATAATTACTAAAAGAATTGTGCCCACAAGGTATGTCCTTTTAAGCAGATCAGTGATGCCTGCATTTAAATCACATCTGATTTTGCGTCTAGTACATAATTACTAAAAGAATTGTGCCCACAAGGTATGTCAATAAGTAGAAAAAATTGAAAAATTTTACCCTCTTAGTGGCGGGGCGCGGTAGCCCATTGGTTAGCGCGCTGGAGTTGCACTCGGTAGGCCCGGGTTCGATTCCAGCCACTGCCAAAAACTGCCGCCGTGTTCACGCGGAGTACGATCACGTTAAACATGTGGGTCCGTAGGTCCTTCCGAGAGGTTGGTGGTAGGGGAAAGAGGGTACGGTCCCTGTGGATGCCTCCCCCACTGGGTTCCGGTCTAAATTGGGTGGCACTTCCCGGCCGTCCAAACAGTTACCTTACACCTTTCTGGTAGGTCGGACGGTCTGGGTCTCAACAACAACAACCCTCTTAGTGGCAAAGGAAGATATTGTCTAAAAACATTTGTAAAAATCATTGAATTTATAAGGTACTTAATAGATCAATTTTGATACCCAGAGCAAAATTATAGGATGCATTTTTTTTATTTTTCTTGTAATATAGAAAATTTCTGTTTTATTCATTTATATATTTTTTTTATTATTATTTATTGAAAAAATGCAGATAGCCTTTGCTGCAAATGAAGATAAAGACTCATTTTTTTAAATCGATGAAGTCAATCTATTTAATAGATAAATTTCGACAACTAGTCTCAAACTATAGGATATAATTTTATACTTTTGAAATGCTTTATTTTTAAAATGCTGCATTTAAGAAAAAATGCAAATTTCCATGACCCTTGTGACAAAAACCGATAAAGTCCTAATTTTTTTTAAATAGGCGAAGTTTATCTACTCAAGAGATAACTTTTGATAACTAGTGCTAAGCCTTATGTAGAAAAAAGTTTTTCCCTACATCCTTAAAAATATGAATTCCAATTTTCGACTCCACTATAATACTTTATCTATACATTAGATGTTGCATGGAAAGTAAAAAAAAAAATAAGAAAAATAGCTTAACTGAATTGAAACTGAATTAAACTGTTTCGAATATAAAATGATTAACGTCATATCATAAAACTGGCTGCATCTTTGTTGCCATCAATGGGCGGTGTAAACTTACGCCGCCATTTTTTTTATTATTTATCAAAGCGAAATATTATGTTCAGTAATGTTCTAAATGACGCTTAAGCGATTTTGAAATAACCTTTAAAAAAAATATGAGTTTATAAATTACTGTTTTCTCTTTCAAGATTCTGAAAAACTGAGTGTATGAAGTAAGCGTAAAACATTTTCGGATGATAATCTGTTTGCGCCGCTCCGTTAACTCCATCATAAAACGACAACGACACAAGAAAAATTGAAGTAATCACATGAAAAACCATGTATTCAATAGAATTAATGGCTTTGTCGCGCTATGCAGTTGTAGATCTAAAAATATTTCAGTACAAAAAAAAGAGGATTACATTTGTATTATTTACCAAATCTGAAAAAATAAGGGAGTCGCTTTACAAGATAAATGAGCTTTATTGACACAAAACCATATTTAAATTCTGTTGATGGATTATTGGTACAAAGCATCACTGTCTAAATTAAATGTATGCAAATCTGTATGAACACGACATGAACTCTTCGACATGAATTTTTTCTGTTTAATCAATTTCTAAATTGACGGAAAATAAAAAAAGTAAATTAAAGCTTTCTAATCTGTATCATAATTCTCTAATCCTCCTAGTTACCTAGAAGGTAAAATCTGTGAACACTTATAGTATCGACTACGGGATAGAACCTAGCAGAGATGGATTATCGGTTCACCCCGCAGGACGGGAAAAAAGGGGGGGGACCCTCTAGAAGCTACCACCCGGGATCAGGGAAGCTAATATTTTGCGCATTTGTAACACTGACCACTGAACAGAACCTATCAAAGCCAGATTTTCTCTTTGTTCCGAGTGGACAGCTCCGAGGGGGTCGGAAAACATTTCCAGACCTTCTAGAAACTCCGGTGACCCATAAGGCTTACATCAACAACACTCATCGAGACCCTTCGGCCGTCCAAACAGCTGCTCATGTCCTAGGATGAATCGGACGGTCTGGGTTTTCAACACTCATCGAGACCCTTGAACAGAAGCTATAGCAATTTTCGATAAAGATGACTCTTTTCGACGCTAAGCGCCATAAATTGGCGAGCAAAATAAAACTTTATTAAAAAAAATTTGATCTGGACTGTAAATGACTTTCCCTACATAATGCAATGACTATAGAATGTTGCATAGTATTATGTAGAGTGATGTTTCGATTCACTATACATAATACTCTGGTGCAAAACGAATAAATAAAAAAATAAATAAACCACGCACCCTTAAAAATGGGGTAAAAACAGAACTCTGTATACAAATACCTTTCTCACCGATGAACTTGCATGCAAATACCTTTCTCACCGATAAACGTTGCATACAAATACCCTTCTCACCGGTGAACTTTTCATACAAATAGATTTCTCACCAATGAACTGATGGTTGCGGGCATGAAAGTCCGCATCCTGTGTACTATATAAGGAGCGAACAAATCTCATTATACAGTCAACTCGCGTTAATTCAAATCGCAAGGGGAATTCGCTTTGTCAAAAATTCGAATTAACAATCTTCATTATGATGGTGGAGTTTTGTCAGGAAAACGGCAAAATTCGCTTTAACGCGAAAATTCGCTTTATCGATGTTCGCTGTAAAGTGACAAAGACTGTATTTACTATTTCGTTTCGCTAAGTAGTGTGTGAAGATACCTTTACGGCGCACTCGCCGCAAAACAAGCAAGTGAGAGAGTTTAAGAGAGGTCGCCTCATAGACTTAAGAGAAGCCGGGTGGTGGTGTCAGCTGCCATCTTCATGGAAGTAATGTCACAGTAAAACAATGCTGGCAAGAATGTACCCAGGAAAGCACACATAATGGTCAAGACCTGAACGTCCCAGGGAAATAAGTGCTAGAGGATATTGTGCGGATGCGAGCAATGATATTGGCAGTACTTATGTCACTGTAATCTATCTAAACGGACATAGGGTGATTTAAACCATACTATTCGATGACGGACTGTTAATAATAGAACTCCATTCTCTACATCCCTTGAAATATGCACCACTTACCATATAAGCCATCACCATCGGCAGTACTGTCGAAAAATCTAGACGGTGTTCAATTGAAATTGTGCAGTATTTAACGACGAATCCCAATTCTCTCTTGGCGCAGATATCACCGTATTCGAAGGGGGCCCGATCTTTGTCCCAATCCGGCTGCATTGTTTAAAAGGCATAAGACCATCACACAGTCGGCCGAAGAACAGAAGGTTGCAGTCTGGAAATATTTCTTCTATGATAACCGGGTTCCTCTGGCTGTGCTACAAGGTACTTTTGCACCAAGACTGTTAGTTTGGGCGCGACAGCCCAGTGATTAGCACGCGGGAATTGCCCTCGGACGACCCGAATTCGATTCCCGTCACTGCCCAAACTGTCGCTGTGTTCATGCTGAGTACGATCACGTAAAACATGTAGGTTCGTAAGTCTTTCCGAAAGGTTGGTCGTAAGGGGAGGCGAGTACGGTCCTTGTGGATGCCTCCCTTACTAGGTTCCGCTCTAAATTGGGTGGCACTTCCCGGCCGTCCAAACAGATAGCTTATACCTTCGGGTTTGAGCGTGACTGAGATGTGCTAAGAAGGCCGTTTCAGTCATCACGGAATGTTAAGAAAGTAGCCTAACAATTAAAGAATATCTAGCGAAACGTGACACAGGAACACATTATCACTCACTTACACCCTGCCGCACCGTATATCAGTTTGTATCCCCACCAAACAAAGATTTACTACTTATTCACATGTAGCCGTTATACTGTTGCCACATTTGTAACAAGAAATGTGTTATATAAAAAAAAGTATTTTTTTTCAATGAAAATATAATTATTTCTTTATCTGAACATACTTATTGCGCGTGCAAAGTTTCATAGAGATAAAACACTTTCTCTAGAGTGTATCTTTATTTTTTTTTTCTCTTTTTTTCTTTTCTTTGACTTTTTTTTTTTTTTTAACATTTTAGTACTGCAGCTTGAGAAAGAATTTAACAAGTTTACTGAGACTGACATCCCTCTGCCGCAGTACTGAAACAAGCTGCGATCATCCCAGGTAATAAAGCATAAGAGTAACGATAGCGTGAACAGCAATTTAGCCTTTAATGGGATAAAAATCCGATTAATGGAATGGCGTGTATTTTTCTCCCAGAAAAATATTTCACGTTCTCAACGGATGGAGAGATATAATATCCCAAAAATGGGAGAATGATCTAAAGTGCAGTTTTTTTTTAACACTTATTTAGCTGTATGATCATAAAATCCTTGAAATTGTCCGATTATATGAAGTATAAACATTAAAAAGTAAGAAAAAAATATCTGCGGGAAACTGATTTAACAGTGATGTATATTGATTTCGGAAAGCCATTTCCAACTGGCTACTACTTTATTAAATTACTAGTATTTAAGCCTGTCAAATGCAGGAAAACTAACGCTCTAAAGAAATGAGCTGCAGTTTTTTTTCTTAAGTTTTATTTTATTTAACAATGTATGGTATTTATTTAGCGTCGAAATAGTTGCCTCCACTGAAAATTGGACCAGTTTAAGTTTTGCCCCATGTTCGAGTTCCGGCCTTTTATGACCCCAGTGGTAGAGTTCTCGGAGACTTAACTCCTCCTCTCCACCCCCTCCCACTTTTTATCCACTCTGCAAGAACAACCGAAAATTCAACTTTAGCTTCTATTCAAAGTACAATTAAACCTTCCATATAAATAGCATTATGCAGAAGATATTTTTTCTGCAACTTTATTTAAAGAAAATTATATCAGATTGCTTAGCAACTTTTGGCAAGATATTGCGAAGTTTTCAGAGTGGAAGAGGTAAAACAAAAATTTTCATAGAACTTTTTTAAATAAAAGCGAAATCCCAGGAGCAATAATTAGTTTGGTAAATTCAAGAGCAGCAAATTAGTGCATTAAGATTCATCATCAGATACGTTGAGTCAACGCTTTCCTAAGCACATCCCAGATACATTGAGATAGCCTAAACGCCAAAAATAGCCGAAGATTGGCAGCGAATTTTCAGATGATGCCTGACTTGATGTTTATCCGCAAACAGAGAAAAACTGATGGAAACATGGTAAGTTTTTAAGAGATATCCTACAATCCTTCAATTCCAATTATGTTTATGAAAAGAGTTCATGGAATAGGTTACGAGAAAAAGCAGGTTTGACAAAATGTTTTATTTTCGAAGATTATGCTGCAATTTAGCATTATGCAGACGATATTTTTTCTGCAACTTTATTTAAAGAAAATTATATCAGATTGCTTAGCAACTTTTGGCAAGATATTGCAAAGTTTTCAGAGTGGAAGAGGTAAAACAAAAATGTTCATAGAACTTTTAAAGTAAAAGCAAAATCCCAGAATCAATAATTAGTTTGGTAAATTCAAGAGCAGCAAATTAGTGCATTAAGATTCATCATCAGATACGTTGAGTCAACGCTTTCCTAAGTACATCCCAGATACATTGAGATAGCCTAAACGCCAAAAATAGCCGAAGATTGACAGCGAATTTTCAGATGATGCCTGACTTGATGTTTATCCTCAAACAGAGAAAAACTGATGGAAACATGGTAAGTTTTTAAGAGATATCCTACAATCCTTCAATTCTAATTCTGTTTATGAAAAGAGTTCATGGAATAGGTTACGAGAAAAAGCAGCTTTGACAAAATGTTTTATTTTTAAAGATTATGCTGCAAAAGCTGATTGTATTGCAATAGAAGCACAAAATACGGATATTGTCATTATCGCTACAAATGCTAATGAATCCGCTTGATGAAACCGAAGAAACCTAAAATGATTTCAAAAGAGGGAGGATAACACATTGCTCTAGAAAGTTTCCTAAACTTTCGTTACTGTTTCAAAGTCCGTAACCGTAACTGCAGAGGCAATTTATATACAATAGAAAAGGTGCTATTAAATAAGTTGCAAATTCAAATCTTCAAAAGAAAGTTAGATTTTTTTTGCGACATAAATAAAAGAGCAATATATTTTAAACTAACAATATTTTTTTTCTCACAATTTACGAGTACATAAGTTATTTTTTTGTGGTTTATCTGATACCTAAATATTTTATCGTTTATTAGGAATATTGGTTTTAACCAATATTTTTTCCGATCACTTGCAACTTCGCTATATGCGGATTCCACTTTATCTCCTAGAAAATTATTATAATAAAATATATTCAGAAACTTGATAAACCATGAGAAGAATATATTATAAATTTTTTCAATACTTTAAAGTAATCTAGTAACATGTAAAAATTTTCGCATCGTTTAGAAATTGAATTACATCCAAGAAAACTTAATAATCTGTTTGGAAAAATATTTTTTTAACAATAATTCATTTAGAGCAAAACATATTAGCAAATTTTTTTCAATAAAAAAAATGCTAATTCTTCTATTATTATATTAATGACTCTCAAACAAAGAAAACTATTTAAAGACTTGATAATTTCGATAAGGCATTTTTTCAACTAAAAACAAGAACCAGAAAATTATAAAAGTAACTTCTTTAACAGATTTGCATGCTTAGCCAGTACTTAAAATGAACGATAATGTCATAACCTCGAAAAGTAGCGATCCAAACAAACAAAATATAAAAAAGATACTAAAGAATGAAAAATATGTCTCAGAAAGAAATGGCTTTTTTAATGAAAAAAAACCTTGTTCTGAAAAAATTAATCGATTTAAAATTTCTGTCATAGATATAAAAACTGTTTGTGAACGCATTACATGAAAGAATCTCATTGGTGGCAAAAACTTTCTCATATTATTGTCTTTACAGATTTTTTTCCATGAAACATCAATTTCTCAGAATCTACTATAATAGATAAAGTTCTGATGATGACTGATTAGGATTCAATATCAAATTCCGAGGTGTATAAGGGTTCACTAAGGACTTTCGCTTCCTGCGTTTTTTTTTATACTTCCAGTTCAACATTTTTCATTTTACTTTTATACTTCAAAATTGGCTATAGATAGAGCTTAGATGATAATTGATCTGACTTCAACATCAAATTTTGGAAAAATTAGGGCGGTTTACTAAAAATTTTCATTTCCGGTTCAAACATTATATTTTAAACATCTATTACTCAGAATTGTCTATAGATAAAACTCATGTAATGACTGATAAGAATTCAGAACACAATTCGAAAGGAGTTAAAGAGATTCTTACGAAGGAAGGAGGTCCTTCACTAAGAATTTTTACTTCCAGTTCTGGAGATGCGATTTTTAAAAATTTGCATTTTCCTTGAAACATCTAATTCTCGGAATCCGCTATAAATATAGCTTAGATGATGACTGATATGGATTCAGCATAAAATACCAATGGTGGTTGGGGGTTTACTAAAGATTTTCCCTTCTGGTTTTTTTCACTTCCGGTTTAAAAAATGTCATTGAAACATCTGTTTGTCGAAATTGGCTATAGATATAGCTTAGAGGATGACTGATATGTATTCAGAATTGAATCTTAGAAGGGGTTTGAGATTTACTAAGAGGTTTCATTTCCTGTTTTGTACATAGCACGTCCGATTTTTCCGAAACTTCGTACGACCGTACGAAATAAGTATGCAAAACAGATTTAAAGAACTTCATTAAGCGTACACACCATTTGACACCATTTAAAAGCTTCTTCACAAATTTCTTATTTCTATTTTTACATGGTGAAAATTTGATGTAAGCAGCAGATGAATTTATTTGCGCAACTTGATAAAACATGTTTTTAATATGTAGAAACCACATTTTTATTAATTTACACACTCAAGTATATCCACGTATAAAGATCTCTAACATAAATAAAAGTTTTGAATTGACTTTTTAAGAGACTTTTTAAGAAATATTAAGAGACTTTGGTACTTGTAAAATCACTTCAAAATACCATTGATATTCAATTAACCTAACGTAAAACAAGTGAAATTTGGCGAATTAGTTGGCGCAAAATTAGGAAATATTATGAAACGTTAATAAGTAATAAACACTTTGTAAAGAATAAAGAAATTTGAGCAACTTTATTAAAGCACAAACAGAATAGCAATGCAGCATAGAGCTGTTTCGAGGGTACACTAGATCCCCTTTTTCACTGCTAGACAGACCAACAATGCCGAAGTCAAAGAAACGAAATGGGCTCATTTCGTAATAAAACCAAAATAATTGGCTTGATTTTGAATTAAAATATCTGAAAACGTTTAAAATAAGGCACCATATTTTTATGCAATTATTTGAAAAGGATGTTGACATTCAGAACTGTTATTACGTGTATGTTTCACACTTAGTGACCGCTAGTCATTTTGCCCACGCGAAACTTGGTTGGAAATGGCTCGTACAATATAAAAATTCAAAAATATTTGCAACAGAAAATTTTCTTTATAAAAAAATTGTTTATAGAAAGAAAAGTTTATTCTCCAGAAAAATTGTCATTAGTTATTCAATTTAAAAAAACTGTCGCTTTTCTCGACTACGTCTTTTTTTTAGAGATGCACAAGATATAATATATAAATAGCTTTATATTTTAAAGCACATTTTTGTTATCCAAATTTAATTTGCATTTTTATATCTTATATGCATATTTTCTTGAAATTACATTATAAATTCAGTTCAAAATGTGCAAAATAATAAAACAAACAAGTAATTTCGAGAACTATAATCCTATTTCTAAATTCAATTAAAAATTTATTCTCAATTACTATTTATAACATGAATAAGCCTATTTAAAATTGCAAATAAACTTAAAGTTTATTGTTTTTATCTGTCTTGTGAACGAAGCAGATTCTTAACAACAGCAATATATATTTTCAGATAAATGGATTTTAAAGTGTATTGTTTTACTCTTCATATAGAAAAAAGTTTATATCCTTTCTTCTAAACAACGAAAAATATTCTATGGATTTCAAAAATGTATGCATTTTTCTAGAGTGTAAAAGGTTTCTGCTCTCTAACGATTATATATACGAAATATTATATTATATGAAAGCATGTTTATGTTGTAAAATTTAGATGCCGCTTAAACATTTTATGTAACTTAATAAATATGAAATGTTTTAAGGGATTGATTTACAAAAAATACATTTACATATTCATATAAATGTATAAAGAATATGTTGTTTTCCAAAGAATGCTCGAATTCAACAATTTAACAGAAGACCACGTTTGAAGACCTTCTGACGACATTTTAAACATTTTTTAAACTATGTCGTTCTGCGGATGTGAACGTATATATATATATATATATGTGTGTGTGTGTGTGTGTGTGTGTGTGTGTGTATGCGTGCATAAGGGTGGAAGACCCAGACCACTCGACTGACCCGAGGGCTTTCAGCAGCTGGCAGCTGTTTAAATGGCCGGGCGTGTTCATGTGATAGTGTGCATATGTATATAAATGGGGGTATGTATTCATATGTGTGTGTACTTAAGTATATTTTTATGTGTATGTGTGCATCTACATATGTATATATATGTGTGCACGTGTATGTGTGTGTGCAGGCATGTGTATGCGTTGTTGTTGTTGAAACCCAGACCGTCCGACCTACCAGAAAGGTGTAAGATAACTGTTTGGACGGTCGGGAAGTGCCACCCAATTTAGACCGGAACCCAGTAGGGGAGGCATCCACAGGGACCGTACCCTCCTTCCCCTACCACCATCCTCTCAGAAGGACTTTCGGACCCACATGTTTAACGTGATCGTACTCCGCATGAACACGGCGGCAGTTTTGGCAGTGGCTGGAATCGAACCCGGGCCTACCGAGTGCAACTCCAGCGCGCTAACCAATGGGCTACCGCGCCCCAGGCATGTGTATGCGTGTACATGTGTACGGGTGTGTATTTATGTACGTGTGTATGTGTGTATGCGTGTACACTCGTGTATGTATACATGTTATTAGGATAGTTCGAGAAAAGCTCCATAATTGGTCTCAAATGGTGATAAAAAGTTGTATTTTCGTCTCAGATAGTCATGTGTAAAATTTTACCCTAATACAATAGTATTATAGCTCGCAACAAAGGCCTTAAAAGTTCACAGGAGCATATGTGATGGAAATCCCTTAATACACGCTTTTTACTTTCCCTGCAATACATGGTAATGTATAGGGAAAGTATTGGAATCATGTCGAAAATCGCAACTCGAGTTTTCGACGGATCTACACGTTTCAAGACCTCTAGAATACGAAAAAACCATTTTTAGCGTGACGTCTGTGTGTGTGTCTGTGTGTCTGTCTGTGTGTGCAGATTTTGTATCCACTCTAACTAAAAAACTAATACACCGAATTTCACAAAATTTTGTAGGTAAGTCACTTGTGGGTAAATCTGGTGCTGATTAGTTTTGGGTACGATTCGGGATAAAAGAACCCGCCTTTTTTTGCGAAATGGCCCGCAAAAGCTTGTATCCACTCCAGCTGAAAAACAAATGGACCGAATTTCACAAATTTCAGTAGATGAGTCACGTATAGGTCACACTGGTGCTGATTAGATTTTGGTACGATTCAGATAAAAATAACCTGCCTTTTTTTGTAGAATGGCCCGCAAAAATTGTCAAAATCTAAACTAAAATGCTACGTATGCGCAAATATATCCATTAAATGCTTGTTTAATACGCAATTTTTAACGACGAAAAGAATAAGATCAACCCCATTACACTAGGACTAGCCGTTTTCGAGATATATTAGTTTTTTTCGTATTTTCTCCACGCCACCCTTGAAAATAAGTCCAGTTATCAAAGGAGAACGAAAATTGAATTAAAAGTGAATTAAATTTAACTTATATAAAGAGAACGTGGAGATAAGTCTGCAGGGAAAGTCATGTGCTGCCCACATCAGATTTTTTCTCTTATATAATTGTCCTATCTTTGGTTCTATCCAGTCGATTTTAATTAAAATTATAATTTCGTGTGTGTAAGAATTATAAACTTGCATCGGTTACTACTTTGACCTGTTATAGTGCCATGATTTGAAAAGAAAAACATCTGATGTGGCCAACACATGACTTTCCTTATATACTGCAATGAATTTGCTACTTTTACAGTAGAGAAAAATAGATTATTTTTATGGTAGTTATTTATATTCTTTCCAAGATATTGAATTTTCGTCATTGAGTTATCATTTTCCATGTCGTCATCATCAATGAGACGTCATTGATTTAGCGTCATTTTTATCCATTTGGCGAAATTTTCTTTAATTTAGCAACAATTAAAAAAGTCGCCAAGTTGGCAACATTCCACCAAAATCGTCGCCAAAATCTCGCTAAGCGTTATGGACGAAGAAATAAGTTATTCTTACAGCAGATAAATGACTATTGGCGTTCAAATACAAAAGTATTACTCAAAGTATCTTTTTTCATGAATGGAACGAGCTAAATCCACGAGAATGATGTCACCCAATTTATCGCATGGTGTTACATATGAAAAGTGAACATGTTTCTCAATGGGAAATATTTTTTTTTATTTTATATGAGTTTTTGAAAAAAAAAATTTTTTAATGTGCAATATCTCGAGAACGGTTCATGTTAGCATTCTAAAATTTATGTCAATCGTTTTCTAATGAAAAATTACATAAGAAATGTTTATTTACTTAACTTAGCGGTTTTGATTTTTTGACGATTTTTTCTAAGATTTACTCAAAAATTTAGGGGGATTCTGAACATTCGATTGCATATAAAAACAATAGGCTTCTGTTTACGGATTGTGATTTTTGTACCAAATTTCGTTCGAATCGGTCCATTCGTTCATCAGCTATCGTCTCCACAGACTCACTGACACACACACATACTTTCACACACACACAGACATCACTTCAAAAATGTTTGATTCGTGATCAGGGATGCTTGAAACGTGCTCTCCCGCCGAAAACTCGAATTCGAATTTTCGACCTCGTCACAATACTTTCCTTATACATTATGTATATAAGGAAAGTAAAAAAGAAAATATTTACTTTTCAGTGAGAATTATTGTTTGTATGCCGCCTACAGCTCATTCAATTTCATGTCACTCTAAAATGGTCTAAAAACCGAGACGAAAGCACAACTGTATGTTGAGTTCCACCCGAGCCCTATCCATCCATTCAACCAATAGCCCAGGTAGCCAAAAGTTGTTGTTCCTATTCACCTTGATCAAGGAATTACCTAAGCTAAGTCCAAAAGGCCATGTCGCAAGAGGAGACCACCAATGCCTTCTAACCAAACGTAATAAATAAATATTAAGCTATCTAAAAGTGCTCTCTTGCACATAATGCATCGTTTATAAAAAAAACTGTAATTTATTTTCGAAATTCGGTAACTTGGTACGCGAGTAAAGTTTAGCGGCTTTGTGTCCCTCTCTATGTCGTTTGCAACAACAGGAGGCAGCCTCCTCGAAAACAAGTTTGTCCACACTCAATTTGTGTGGCACTGAATTTCCGAAGAATCAGTCCTCAATCCTTATACAACTAAACTCTCTAATGATTGTCTTATTGGTAAAAGTTTGGTACTATATCATAATGGTAATATGTGGTGTACTTTTGATGTTGTAGATCCTGTTATGGTTTAAAATACGTAAATTTTTGAAATTCAATAAATATTTTTACCGACTATCTATTGTAAACCCTCAGCTTTAAACCCTCGTATTAACCGGACGGTCCGGATTAAAAACAACTCTTTTAACTAACTCTTCGTTTGTCATGTTAGAGGGAATATGAGAAGCAGTTATCTTTTTTTGTGAATCAGTTGATCGTATCACAGTAATTGGATGCTTCAAAATTTAACTTTGACTCTCTAAAGTACCTCCCCGGCCATCCAAAAAGCTGCTCTAAGTCCTCGGACGAGTCGGCTGGTCTGGGCTTTCGACTCTAAAGTACCTCCAGCCGCCCAAATTGCTGCTCTATGTCCTCGGATGAGCCGAAGGGTCTGGGATTTCGACTCTAAAGTACCTCACTGGGTTTCGGTCTAAATTGGGTAGCACTTCCCGGCCGTCCAAACAGTTATCTTACACCTTTCTGGTAGGTCGGACAGTCTGGGTCTCAACAACAACAACAACTCTAAAGTACCTTATTCAGCCATTTCTAAGTTTTGCCTTAGAAAATATAAAAGAAAAAGCATCTAATGTGGACAGTACATGACTTTTCTACAGATTCAAATCCATTTTCTCTTCCTTTCTTCCACGAATCATTAATTTGAGTTTAATTGCACAAAATAAAATTAAAAATTAAAATTAAAAAATTTAAAATAAATTGAATTAAAAAAATTTAAAAATTAAAAGGAATTACACTGAATTTAACTTTGACACTCTAAAGTACCTCCCCGGCCATCCAAAAAGCTGCTCTAAGTCCTCGGACGAGTCGGGTGGTCTGGGCTTTCGACTCTAAAGTACCTCCGGCCGCCCAAATTGCTGTTCTATGTCCTCGGATGCGCCGGACGGTCTGGGATTTCGACTCTAAAGTACCTCACTGGGTTTCGGTCTAAATTGGGTGGCATTTCCCGGCCGTCCAAACAGTTATCTTACACCTTTCTGGTAGGTCGGACGGTCTGGGTCTCAACAACAACAACAACTCTAAAGTACCTTATTCAGCCATTGCTAAGTTTTGTCTTAGAAAATATAAAAGAAAAAGCATCTAATGTGGACAGTACATGACTTTTCTACAGATTCAAATCCATTTTCTCTTTCTTTCTTCCACGAATCATTAATTTGAGTTTAATTGCACAAAATAAAATTAAAAACTAAAATTAAAAAATTAAAAAAAAATTTAAAAATTAAAAGGAATTACACTGAATTTGTAGATTTAATTCAATTTTTGTTACTATTTAGCGACTGGATATACTTTCAAGAGCGACTTTGCCAGAAATTAAAGAGACTAAAGTATCTCGAGAACGGTTAGTCCTTGAGTAATGAGGTTAGTTTTAATATTTTCGCTATCACAAATTATGTATAAAACAAGCATTTAATTGATACATTTAAACACATGTAATCTTTCATTTCAGATTTTGGCGATGTTTACTGGCCATTTTGCTAAATAAGGCAGGTTGCCTTTTTCCAGATCATGCCAGAATTTAATCAAACCCAAAGTAATCTACAAGTGACTGACCTACCGAGTTTTATGAAATTTGGTCGATTAGTTTTTGAGTTGGAATGGAAACATACATTGCACAAGCAAACAGACATACACACGCGCGCGCCAACACGCACGCATACAAACACTCACAGACGTCACTCAAAATATAGTTTTTTCGTGTTCTAGAGTGCCTAAAACGTGTAGATCCGTCGAAAACTCGAGTTGTGATTTTCGATGTGATTCTAATACTTTCACTATACATTACTATGTATTGTAAGGAAAGTAAAAAATCCTTTCAGTAACTGGATGAATGATGGTTGAATGACGGATGTGACGATGTAAGGACTAGTTTGATGGTTGTCAAACCAGTCCGGAATCGACGATTAATTTTAAATTTTAATAGAGTCAAGACAAATAGGATACTATATTGTATTTGAAATGTGAAGAATGTAGTATCCATTTTAAATATAAAAATAAATATCATTTCAGTAAATCAGTGGATAGTCTGACTTGTTTGTGATGGGTTGTTCTATTCCCTACAGAGAACAGAAGTTCTTTACAAACTAACTAAAAATGTGTCTTTGAAATAAAATAGTTTTAGTTTGAAAATAAAACTTTTTTCTTAAAAGTCCATGCTTTCAAAATGTTATTATAGATTTAAAAAATTGCGGTTTCATGAAAGCTTTGAAACTTCTGGGCTGTGGTGGAAAAGTGTTAACATCAGACACTGTAAAATAACTTAAAACGAAAAGTACATCGGAAAGATTTCCAATTTTCGAAATGTAGTGTTTAAAATTTAACGTAACCGTTACCTTGTAATACGAAATTTGTAAAAAGTTGAGTAAGAGAGGATTTTACGTAGAATAATGATATTTTGAAAATAATCAAATGCGAATGAAGTAATTTAATTTTTATACTGTGCACGCAAATGACAAACATTTATCTTGCACTGGTGATAGTTAAAAATAAATCAACATCATCGCTCACATTTTTTACTTTTGGGCTTTATGTAAATAATTTTATGCATTCCATGCCACTTCTGCTCCATTGTTAGAAAAACAAGTATTTTAAAAATGTTAGAAAATGTTTTATCACTTATATCAGTGAGGTTTCGAAACAATGATCTGCATCTACTATGCAACATTCTGTCCATTAAGCTACTGAGACGATAATCTGCCCTATGTTGAAAGGTATCATGCATTCTCTTCTTCATTGAATCTCTCTTTAATGGATTTTTGCTTTAAAAAAGCACGGCAACCTCCTCTATTATTTCGAGCTTTGCTTATTATGTTGCTAAGACGATTCGTTGTGCTATTAAGACTATTCATTATGCTACTGGGACGATATATTTCTGTATTTGAAGTGGAGAATATATTTTCAACTTTCAGATTTTAAATCGAAATGCAACATCTGATCTGTACGATCTCCCTATTCCTCTGCTTTTCAGTGATGGATAGCATCGTGTTGGACGTATCTGGCTGTGAACTGAAATCGCTGTCATAAATTTTAAGGTCATCTAAAATTTCATATTCGGGTGTTAATCAGGCCCAAGTAATCTACTGAAACTCACTGACAAAATTAAGCTTGTAGGCTAAGTAAAGATAAATTGTTTCAAAAGTTAATCCAACCACCAATATCCAGTTTTCACTATACCAGTTACGGAAGAACATAATGTTATTCCGTTACCATATTGACTCTATTAAATTGTTTCTATTTGATCTGCTATCCATTATTTTACTTTCTTGTTCTCACCTTTCTTTATTTTCTGCTATCCTTTCTTTCATCAGTAGTTTTTACCGTTAATTCTTAGTATCCTGCCTCACGTTTTCCGGTCTCTTTGGTTTTACATCTTTGATTTCTCCCCGCAGGGATGGCAACGTTTCTCCTATCTCCAGCCACGTGTGCTGTTCTACCTCGGATGCCGAACTTGCTTGAATAAGTGACGTTGAGTTTCTTACTTGTCCTGAAGAAGATAGCTGTGTCTTGCCTTCGAAGCTTCTGACCCCCAAATTATATTATATGCTGTATTTATACGATAATTTCATGTTAGTTTAGTTTCTTTAATAACAGTATTTGAGCAGTTTTTTTTAATTCTTTCAAAGATTTACATTTTAAAGTGAACTTAAATTTAACAATAATATCGTAACTTATACTAACGAAAGATTCCAGAATCTTGTGAAAATATTAATATGTAAAATAAATCTTGTAAAAGAAAATCATTTTTATTTTCGTAGAATGCAACCTCCTTATCATAAAACGCTTTGCTTTCAAAATTTATTATTGGTGAAGAAAAAGTATAACGAATTTTTTAAAAGCTTCGCAAAGTTTTTTCTTTAATAAAAACAAATTTTTAACTCTAGAGTTTAGAAAAGATCTCAAAATGAAAATTTGATTGACATGATAACCAAGTTTTAGAATGGTATATTTAACATTTAATGTAGGAGTTGAGATACAAGAGCTGCAAACCTTTGAGATTACTTTGTTTCCAAAGTTTTGCAATTTTTCTTTTATTTTCAACAAAGCAATTACAGTCATGGGTTAGAGCAAAATGAATATTTAAACTCAAACATTTTAATGAAAGTAATTATATTAAAATATTTTTAAATATATAAGACAGAAATAATGAGGGTTCGTTATTCATATTTTTTTAAATATTTAATACACTTTTTTTTTTAAAGTTTCTTTTTTCAAGTTCACAGCAGTTTATGAATATATTTAACTCATCTGCAATAATAATAGAACTATTTTGATTCCATTAACATCCACAAAGTAGTTCAAATTCACCACCTGCATCCATATACTGTATAGTACTATATTATTGATTTCCATAGGAAATGATTCTATAAGAATCTTAAAATTCCAATAATTCGAGTTTCAATCCTACGAAATTCAAAAATCGTCTGCAGCTCTAATTTTCACATAATTATGTCCCCATAAAACATAGCTGTAGGTACATTCATTTTTGAGTATCGCTCTACTTCCTCATAGGTACACACATACCGGCATATTTTCAAAAGAATTCGAAATGTATTCTGACGGTCTTAAAACATGCTTATCCATCTAAATCTCCAACTTCAAAATTTTAGGTAAACAATACTTTTCCTGTACAATAAATAGTATGAGAAAATAATAATGTATAAAATGTTGGGGTTTTTGTAATCTTCTGTTTTGTCTCGGAAATTACAAAAGCTGCAAAAACATCTAATTTAAAAGTGCCTAAATCTTCAATTGGAAATGGAACAATATGTGCCTATCTTTAAATTACAGTATTATAAAAGGGCAGAAATATCATGAAGATATTAATAAATCTAAACACGTCTTAATGGAAATCACTTTTGCAAAGTAAAACCTCGAAATATTCTATAATTCCAAATTTTGATTGATGAAAAGTATGTTGATGGGTTTCTGTGAAAGCTTCGCTATTTTTGGAGATATGGTAATAAAAGCACGTTAACGTGAAAAATTAATATACTATCTTAAGATGAAAAGTTCTTTCGAAAGATTTTCAGTTTTTAAAATGTCTTATTTAGATTAAACGTGTGTGATGTTTTGATATTTGAAATCTTGAAAGGATTTATATTATTTTACGTTTCTTCAATAATTCTTTTGTAATATTCTCTTTTATGAAATAATTTAGTAAAGGGTATTTTTGGCATAAAATGAAAATTTCAACAAAAATATCTAGAAAATTAATTAATAATGAAATGTATGACATGAATTCCGAATGGCAAACATTTTGTCCTGGACTTTCGTTTTTGCTTTTAAAATATATTCAGATAATATTAAGGGATATTCAGATAATTTTAAGAGATATTCAGATAACTTGGATCATATATTTACTTTTTGCAAAATATTAATAGTAACAGAATTATGCTATTGTTGTTCGCAAAAATTTTGCCATACTGTTGATTTTATGAAAAAATTTCTTGACACATCTATTTCTCAAAATCTGCTATAGATAAAGCTTAGGTGACTGATTTCGCATCAAATTATGTTGATAGAAAATGGGAGGTTCTCTGCAGATTTTCACTTCCGCAGTTATTTCTTTATTTTCGGTTCAAAAATTTTCATTTTATTCGAAACAGTTATTTGTCAAAACTGGCTATAAATAGAAGAAGATAATAACTGATATGAATTCAGCATTAGAATTATAATGTAAGGTGCTAAAGATTTCCACTTTCATTTTTTTTTACGTCTGATTCAAAATATTTCCTTGCAACATCTATTTCTCAGGAATGACTACAGACAGAGTTTGGGCGATGACTGGTACGGATTCAGCATCAAATTTCAGAAGGAGAGAGGGTAGAAAATTCACTGAAATTTGTCATTTCCGGTTTGGGAGATATCACTTCCGGTTGTTTCAAAAATTCGTGTAATACATGAAATAAATATACAAAAGATAATAAATATACTTGAAATTTACGTCAAAGAAGAAGTCTCTCCCTATGAAGATTTCTTCAAAAATGTCTTGCTTTTAATGACCTTGAATCGCATAAAAATCTAAATGGAAAATGAATTTGCAAAGGGAAAGGGAAAATATGTTAGATGCATATCATCACAAAAGTACAATGCAAAATCATAAGAGTACAATAGACAATAAAATGGTGAATTTATATTGTCGTTTTATCCAAGCAATTTTCAACTCCATCTACTGACAAGAAACTGCATAAGATCCAAGTTAAGCATCAATTTTCTCAAATTAGTGTATACTGAAACTTATCAGCATGTTGTGAATGTCAAGTGCACTTAAACATTCGGTAGTTTCTGTATTAGCTGAAATTGCATTACATTCATGATTTCTTCCTTAACATTGTTCGTAATAACAGTGTACTGGACAAGAGGAACTTTCAAAATAAATCGCAAGCAAAGAGCAGGAAACATATAATAATTATAGCGAATTGTTAATTTCCGACAAAGAAATCTGCTATATGTATATTTTATTAACTAATCACCTGTCATCTAAAATTAAAAAATTTCTGACATATTCTTCCTTTCAGGCTTTACTTTTTTCTTTGGCCTTACTACACGCTTAACAGGCTGTTTCCTACCTGAACTTTATGTTATAAGAGACATTATTGACAAGAATATACGATTGCAATTTACAAATACGGAAAAAGCTAAAACTGTTGTGTATATTCAGTTAATTAAAACGTTTTAGAGAAACTGAAGCCATAATCTAAATTTTTAAAATGAAAAAATCCGTTAAAATGAACGAATCTAATACCGAGTGAATAATATAAAGATATACTAACAGGCGAATGGAATTGGTTTTGTGAATTAAAAATAGCCATCAAAACTAACCATGCTGAAAACAGATATTTGTAAATATTTATTTATGGGGTCACATATATATTTTAAAAAACTAATGTTCAGAATGGCATTACCAAAACTGACTATTATGAATCCTATAAAATCATGGAAGAAGTTAAAATTGCATATTGAAAAACCCCAAAATCGCTTAAAACAATAATTCAGGTGAAGCTAGAATAAGCTACTTAAGTCTCGGAGCATTATATGTAAAGACTCGTATTGAATTAAATAATAAATATTATTTAAGCAATTAATTTGATAGAAAAAGTTATCAGTGTAATTAAAATTAAATCTTAAACCAAATAGAATATTCCTACATGTTCAGATAAACTTTACCTTTTTTTTTTTTTTTTTTTTTTTGTCTCCCTGAATTCTGTACCCTGTTCTACAGAATGCAGTAAATCACCAGTAGACTGCATTCTTATATATTTTAGCAAAAAGTGAAAAACAATTTACACATTTAATTTTTTTATTAAAATTGCATGCATTCTTGACAAGCCATGTAAGAATAAATCATAAAACATTCACCAAGTCATGGAAAACGCTTGAGATATAACTAGACTCTTAACTTATTTCGATAGTCAAAATCATTCCTATTTTCTATTCTAATCTGACAGAATTTCCCAATCAGTGAACAGAGTTCACTGATCTACGTAGCATCAGAGTGCAGAACGATTTATTGACAGCAAAGTTCTCCAATAATTTTTCACTTGTTCCAGACAGTAAAATGAACATTTTCTGATCGTTGGACTTGACGTAAATGGAAAATCATGGCTTTAAACCCGAGAAAACAATTTATCTTTAAATCACGACTTTCATTCGACGCTGGATAGGTTATTGACATGAAGGTATACGTGGGTGTAAAAATATTTTATTTCCGCTGTGATTAAAAGTTCCAGACAAGAAGTATTTTCGAAATACTACTTCCGG
Source organism: Amaurobius ferox (assembly GCA_951213105.1). Taxonomy (NCBI): domain Eukaryota; kingdom Metazoa; phylum Arthropoda; class Arachnida; order Araneae; family Amaurobiidae; genus Amaurobius; species Amaurobius ferox. The sequence goes on along the minus strand of OX578140.1, from coordinate 39,531,509 downwards.
GAAGTATTTGTCGATTGGTCTACATAGAGAACTAAGGAAGATTGAAATATTTTATTTCATAGAAGAATTGATATTTTTTAAGACTTATCAATATAAATGTAATAGCCGACGCGGTGGGTGATGAGAGGTCTAAGGCAGACCTTTCCTCGTGTTCACTCGGCTGCCGGGTTATGGGTTCGGGTCCGACCTGAGGGCATGGATGTGGTAGTCTCCTCTAAGAGTGTATTGTGTTCCGCTTCATCTGGTGTACCGGAGCAACGTCATATGACGACTAAATGGTTAACGATTCTGGCCAACGTAGAGGCGAATGATTGAATGTATCAAGCGCCTGGTCATTAAAAAAATATAAATATAAATATGAATGCAATAGCAACATACTCTATAAATGTAACAGCAATATACACTATAAATGTAATAGCAACATACGCTATAAATGTAATAGCAACATACACGAAGTAAATGTAAAAGTAACTAAAAAGAGACGCTATCTAAATAAGATGTTCTATTGCTTTGAAACTTCGCATCTGCACTAAATATGCATAAAGAACGTGTGATACAGAAGTTTATAAAAGGTGATAGTTTCTTATTAATAAATACCAAGGTGACAAAAGGCACCAGACTTGATGTTATGGGCGGACAACGATTTACGATATCACGTCACGTCACGTCACATGATGTTTGTGAATTCGAGGCGGTGAAGGTGACCGACCAATGAGGAGTCGATTCCTCGGGCAAGACGACTAAATATAAGAGATTGTTCAATTGAAACCTGGACCAAGCCCCTCACAGATGCCTTCGATCCAATTTGCCGCCAAGGCGGAGTAAAAGAAAACCTTGTGAAAGTGATAGCATGATGAGATGGAGAGTCATTAGAGACATAAAATTGTCAGAAGTTGGTGAATTAACATATAGAAGAGTATTATAGAGATATAGTTTGTAAAAGTGGTACGTTAATAGATCATGTATTGTAGACGTTAAAAATGTAAACCTGTTTATTATCAGTTATGAGGAAAAGTAGTTAAAATATGACTCCTAGTCACTCGAAGGTAAACCTATATCACACTAATTTATTTCCATTAGTAAATCACTGTGCAGTTAGCAATCCCCCTTTCTCTGCTTTAGTTAATCAGTTAGCAATCCCCCTCTGCTTCAGTCAGACTTCCTGTTCCTACATCAGTCGCCGATCAAGCTCTCACGAGTGAAGGTTACGCTTCTTCTATACCTTGACAAAGAATGCTGTTTCTTGTCATCGAAACAGATCGAAACTATTACTTTTGTAATATTTATTGTGTTTTACGAAATTCTTTCAATGTTTTTACTTTAACAGAAGTTTGAGCTGTACGTAGCATTAGACTTATTTAAACCCCAGTCGTCTAGACCCTGGAACTCCCATAGGGGAGAACGGACACGGGAGGATATGAAATATTCACAAAGAGGAGACAATCAAATGTGGAAGGAGCCCATTATAAATATTCGTATATTAAGGGAACCAAAATTTGTATGGGCTGCCCTGGAATCCTAAGCGAGCCTTCTAAATTGAGCTCAGTTATGCTTCTGGAATTCCCTTGAATTATCATACAAATATCCCAAGAATTTCTATTCTCTTGCTGCTTTCCATGAAATAATTCTTAACTCACTCTATTTGTATTGCTTAGAAAAGAGTTTATACATCTCAACAGCATCAAGTGCGCAATTGAGAGAGTCACTTATTCCAGTAAAGAGGAAATATCCCAAAAGTCGGAATGGTTGTGGGATTTTCAAAGGTAAATCTAAATGAGTTGTGAGCACTTGAAACTCAACCATGAAATTACCAGAAAATATGCAAAATAACTTTTGGAAGATGTAGAGAAGAGTTTGCGTAAATTACGGGATTCAGGAGAAAAGACTTTTCGAATGATGTCTCAAAACTGCAGGGCTTACCTCAAACGTTCTCTTCAATTCGGAAAGATTTCAGATTGGAATGTTTCCATAGATTTCCAAAGTTATTAAAATAGTTCCCTTTTTTAATATGGATAAGTAATGCAAAATTCTTAGAAATGATCTGCAATACATGACTCACTTAAATAGAAGAAATCGGTGGTGGCTCCAATTCGATGGAGTCAAAAGGGAGCGTGAATGATATTTGTGGGTGGTATGTCTTCTTTAAAGATTTTCAAAACAGATCAAAATATTAAAATATTGAAATTAGAACCACTTTTCAAAATAGTTCAAAATATTAAAACTATAAAATCAAAACCATATTACCCAAAATAGCTCTAAATTATAAACCACTCATTTCAAAAACTATAAACCTATTCCAAAATCCAATTATATATCCTTTATATGTCCTTCTGGGGCATTCCAAAAGCCACAAATGAGTTCTTGTAGTTCACAGCTAGCACTTTCAGTTTTTAACACTTTACAACAAAGTTGAAAAGTGTTTATGACTTTGTTCATTCATTCATTCTGTCTGTCTGTCTGTCCGTTAGCACGATAACTGCCGTAAAAATGACTTAATCAAAATGAAATTTTAGTATGTTGTTCAGACGGTCTGCAGGACCTATGGGAATATAAATGAATAATATCACCCAATTAGTTTTGGATTGAACCCGGGTTGAAAAAATGAAATACATTGAACCCTATGGGACCTCATTTTTCAAACATTTTTTAAGCGGATTTAAAATTCACAAATTGCTTCGAAAATTTTAGGTAATATTCAAATTATTCCATAAAATATATAAAAAAAATTTCAGTAAAATATATTCAGTAGTTTTCTAAATAAAAATTAAAATAATAATTACACCTCTTATATGAAGCGGTCACGTGACCATGATATGAAAAGATGACGTGATCCACTTCAAAATATAATACGGCATCCATCTTGTCTCAAAATCGTGATTTTTAAAGTTCTTTTTAATTCATATTGAGTGTTGTATCCGTCCTAAAACTACTTTATTTTTGCTTAAATTCTGTACATCTACATACTGAAACAACGCAATGACAATATATTTGAGTTTAAATGATCATCCAAATTTGATTATTTCTACAACGAAGCCTATTTTTCACTTATGTAAAATATAAACAGCAAAATATGTAGAATGAGTTGTATAAGAATTGCTATATTTTTTTAACGCAAAAGTATTTAGATCATGGAGTCTGCATAGCTGATATGAATGAAATATTCATTGATTTTACACAGAGAAGGACGATTTTTTTCGATGAAGTTTTAAGCATAGAGTTTAGTTACTTGTAGCTCCATGGTCTAAAGTTTTTAAATAAAATAAATTATTTTAGTATTGTGATGAATGAAATGATTTGGAAAATGTTATGAATGAAATGCTGCTTTTATAGAGAGAGCCAGGCGTGTTATTTTTTTCTATGACGTCAATTGAATGAATGTCAGTTGTTTTCGATGACGTTTTCAAATATAATAAATTTTTGTAGTATTATGATGATTTTAAAAATATTACCGAGGAATGTATCACATTTTAGAGATGTTTAAACCAGGCAATTTATATTTCAATGCCGTCATTTGAATGAAGTTCATTTTTTTCGATGAAGGTTTAAGTTTTAAAATATAATAAATTAAAGTAGTATTGTGATAAGTTTTAAAATATTACCGAGGAATATACAGAGGTTTCATAATCAATGCTTTAAGCATGATTGATCTTTCTTGTTAAGATATAAGCATTACAAACTTTTAAAACGAAAAATATTCAATCTTCTTGAACTTGACAAGACATTTCCTTGAAAACAGTAATAACTTTGTAAAAAAAATAATTAATAATCTAGAAGCTATATTTCCTACTGAACATTTTTGTGTATCAAGCCAGTCGATATTGTTTGTCCTTCTTATCCTATTTTAACACCTTCTACATACATAATAAATTTCCAAACAATCAGTTTCCTGTATTAATCAAAATCCGTGAATTTCCGTTGTTCTCCATAAGAAAACTGTTATGGAAAGCTTGAATGGAAATCAGAAGAAAACTTTCATATATCAGTGCTGACGGTTCTTTGATTGGATTGAATTATTTAGGTTGTTAAATTATATAGGCTAAAATAAATTTCAAACAATTACTGACATGTGAGCATGCACATAGCTCTCCATCCAAGTCCAGAAATCAAACTAGACTCCTACGGATATAAAAGGCAGATACTAAACAGTTTGGTTACAGATGGGAGCTTACGGAATATCATCCCATATGAGATAATATCAGCGTTTTTTCACAATGAAGAGTATATTAAAAATTATTTTTTCTGTACAGAATGAGATAAAAAATAATAGTTTGTAACTTTGTTACTCGTTAGAGACTAATATAAAACATCACTCTTTTCCCGTATTCTATGATGGTAAAGAGTTGAAGGGTATTGTGTGTGACTAAAGGGATTTGATATTTTTTGATTTTTTGATTTTTTTACTTTCTCATACGTGGTATTGAGAAAGTATTGTTTTCACGAAAATTTTCAATTTCAAGATTTTAATCCCAATATATGTTTTAAGACCTCCTGAACACGTTTTGACGATTTTGGGAGTAATATTTTGTCTGTCTGACTGATGTCTGTGGTCGATTTCTGGTGTACAAAGATAGCGGCTATAAATGTTAATGGATTTTCACGAAACTTTATATCAGGCTTTATTATCAAAAAATCTAGAACGAGATAGAATGTTTTTTTTTAATTCGAGCGAAAACGTCGAAATTTATTCGAAATTATATATTTTTATTAACATCACAGCATAGAATAAAATCTGACATAATCATGCATAAAAAGGTTTATTTATGGGTTCAATGTTCACGAGAATTAATAGTTCAATTCATTGGTGTGCAAAAATAGCCGCTATACATTATTTTTTTTTCATGACGTCATTAGCCCCCTTGGGGGGCAAGTTATCCCCTAGTGAGTGCATTGAGAAGTATGGTATAAATCGAAAGATTTTTTCAAGCCCTTTAAAGTAAAGGATAATACCCTATAGTTATAATAATTTGAACCCACGATACCGATTTTTCAAATTTTGAAAAAAATAAATCTTCTAGTTAAGCAACATTCCAGTTAATTTTATTTCATAGAATGCAATTTATTTCATCTGAATCGGATAACAAATGACCTTTGGATGTAACATTTTCAGTCATACCACGAGCGTGTGGTCGAAGCAAGAGCAAGCAATAAATACATACTGATCCCCAGCGCAAATGTTGATGCACCGATGCCGCAGATTTAAAATTTAAATGTTTTACACTTCTCTCTGCCAATATTGTTTTATAATACAGCTAAAAGGGTATATATAATCAGAAGAAAAACTATGCATAGAGTTCGACATATACTTTTTACTCCTATCCCAGCTAAACGACGGCGAGCTGATGTGCCTTTCAAAGTTGTGGGAAAAGCACGAAACTCGTGAAATGCTTAGCCAAAAACTACAAAATTCGAAAAGTTTCTGTAACTCGACAGCAATCGTCAAATTCCTGACCAAAACCATCGAATGTGTCGCCAAGGTCAAGCAACCCAGACCCTCAAATTACAACAATGGTTTTCTACTACGTATTCGCAACAATATTATCTCATTTTCGTTTCCTCTAAGTCACATTTCTTTCAAGATTTACTCTACCTAAGATGTTTCACATGAACAACAATCCTATTAACCTCGACTTACACCAAAATTTATCTAACAGTACTCTTAACATCAAACGACTAGCAAATTTCCTGCATATCAACAAACCTAGTCCTCTGTGTTACATTTTCCTTCAGATTCTCTCCAATGTATAGATTGTGAGAGATCAAATGAATATATTAATCATCAAACTTGAGCCGATGTAATTTCCGCCCATTCCCCATTGAACAATTCCATGATTGTCATAATACGCACAAAAGCGTTTTCTATGGATCCCCCTTCATGGATTTTTGGAAATGGATGAATACAGCCGGACGAAATATTGTCCTGATATAAAGTATTGTCTAAAGGCCCTGTCTATTTGGAAAATGGGTATTACAAGCATAGAAGCATACAAATGAACTGTCTGTTAGTCAGACAATGACAGTCTTTTTAGAACTCCACAAAAGAGCTTGTAAGTATGCATAAGTATTCGAACTCACAGAATAAATTTCTGAAGAATACAAGGAAATATGTAACCCTTCTTATTTCTATCTTTTTTCCTTCAATAAATAGCAATGCATGGGAGATTTTGAGAATGAGAGGGAAAATCGAAATTCGGGTTTGCAAATGGAATACGCTATTTTCCTCTGTAGAATATATATATGACCAATCTAGATCAAAACCATTTGACACAATATCATGAAACAATGTCAACTGAAATTAAATAACCTAGATGTCCCAGCCGGGGCTCGAACCACGAATCGTATTGGTCAACTGACGCTCTTTCAACTGAGCTACGGGGACTGAAGTGCAAGCTCTTATTGTCGAAGCGGACTCTGCGTTCTCTTCCTCTAGTGTTAGATAAAGTAACTTAGCAATCTAACTGACCACTTCCTGCTATTTTTACCTGAGATAAGCCTTCTGATATAGTTCCACTCAGGGATTCATTACGGGAGATCCTCTACAGCTGGGATGCACCAACATTGGCAGAGACTGGGATCAATGCTTTTGAAGGAATCTAGACCACTACTCCACTACAATATTGCTTATCCATGGACACGCGAACAACAACAAGCCTTCTGATGCTATTTTTAACCTGCAAGTTATCTTTCTGTATAGACGTTAGCCTCCCGATTTGAAATCAAAGCTCAATATCCTAGAATCCACTGAATCCGTGCTGGTCATACTAGGTTCCCTTTCCGACACCCTACATTTGTGTTCTAACCAGCAGAGTTAACTTTGTTCGGGCGTCATTTGTAAAGAACATAGTGTCCCAGCTTGGGATCGAACTGCGAATCTTCGTACTGGTTAGCCGACACACTCCCAATTAGCATTTTGCTTATGGGTGGGACAGCGTCCATCCAAACGAAGAACCTCTCAAAAAGGCAGGTATTTGACATACCCTATACCAAACAGTTCGATCCCCCTTTGACGTTCACCCATTGGGTGGACGCCAATGCCTGCAAAGGGGAATCGAACTGTTTGGGATATGGTATGTCAAATACCTGCCTTTTTGAGAGGTTCTTCATTTGGCATGGACGCTGTCCCACCCGTAAGCAAATGGTTAAGCTACTGGGATGGATTTGAAAGCTCTTATCGTTGTAATGGACTCTGCACATTAAGTAAAAGAACTATCTAAAATGCTTTTTCTACACGTAATTTTCATGGCAAAATGAATAAATCCACTTTCACTGCACCAGCCTAAACCGCCCTCGAGATATGCCAGCTTATTGCAATTTTAGAAACTTGATGACATATTAAAATGCGGCAAGTTTGAATTCATCCCATCAAAATACTCTCCCGATATACTATACTATAGGGAAAGTAAAGATTCATTATATTCATTTTATTGCACAATTTCCCTTGAAAATTTATTAATCCCGCTTTTTTTATCGATTTGCTTTAACATTCACTGCTTTCATTTCATGGATCATTTGCTACGATGGACGGTAGTTTCTGAAAAAAGAGAATCGAATTCGAATGATTACTTCATCCACTTTCGAAGTTGTTTGACTTCAGCCGTAAATACTCTTCGCTCCATGCCTGGAATGAGAACATTAAAAAGCTCTCACATCGTTGCTATCCAATTACATATCGACTCGCGAGAGAAAAAGATACCGTGTTAATGATTTTATTTTTAAGCCTAAAAAATTCGTACGTTTTAGTAAATGTGGGATCTTGAAGCAGAGCTGGATATCATTCGCGGAGATAATCAGTTACGTTGAGCAGGTTGCCTTGCACATGGCTTTTTGAGTTGAAGAAGGAAATCCAGACGATTTCCGAAACGTGCGTAGGCTTATATATCTTGATTCGCGAAGCAGTTTAAGTTGTAAACCAGTTCATTATAGTTGTGTGCAAAGTCACGTGCTTTACTTGAGATATTATCTTACATAATTATTGAGATAGATAATTATTAAGATAGATTTCTAAGATTATTAATGCATAAGTTTCCCTTCAATATCAAATCTGAACGAGGCGAGTATAGCATTCCCTTTGTAGGGTTGACTTCTGCCTATGAAGGATAAGAATTTTGTCTCATAAACTTAATAATAGAAAGTCTTGGGATGTGAGTTAATTACAATAGCGTCCTAACAACTTAAGCCTTCAGTTATGATGTAGTGATCATTGAGGCTTAAAACAGACAAATATTCGATTTTTCCCATGGATTCTATAGAAGGTAGTCCTAGTAGCTCAGTGGTTACAACATTGGTTAGCCAGTTTGAAGATCTGCGGTTTGATCTTAGGCTATGACAAGGAGACCTATACAACCCTATGATTTATGGTAACGATTTTACAAATCGCGTCGCATTACGGCACACACCTGTATGTATATTACCTGTACACACCTATTTTATACAGGTTAGCACCAGGTGTGTGCCTACACCTGGTGCTAACCTGTATAAAATAGGGTACAGAATTAGGGGGCGAAATAAGAGCATGTATAGAAAGTAGATAATAGAGAGGACATTCAGACGGGAACTTACACTTCGATCTAAAATCTGAAGGAAGAGAATGTAGGTTTCCCATTTTTATAAGGGACTTGAATTGCACCCCAGATACTTAATGAATAGAACATCTTCTAGTCAGTTCGAAGATTCGTGTCTCAAATTTTTGTTTACTCTTAAATTCAAACTCTAAATGTCGATGGATAGATAAATGAATCTATATCTCAAAGGATATGGCGTCATCTGATCAGCCTACGTAATTCCGCCCTGGCAAAATCTTTGCAAAGCTATTTCATTTTATTCATTGATCGCAAATTTAGAATTTAATACATATTTATTAAAACAAGAAAAACCATCACTATCCTTAATTCTTCTGATTCAAAGCTTAATTTTCAAAGCAAACTATATTAAAAATTATATCGCGTAAATAACAAATATGCTTACTGTTATTATTAATTTCAAACGAAAAGGAAACGAATGAAATTGCGGGGGGGGGGGGGGGGGGGGTTCATTTACAAGAATACTAATTTTTAAATTTGAAGAACGTCTGGATGGATTTTCAGCTTAAACATTAAAGTCGCTAAACAAAACACAATAGATAGATTTTTGTAGGAAAATATTCATATCACTTTGTAATTGTATTTCACTTAAGCATATTTGTAATAAGACATTTCTAGTACAATAGTCGCTCGGATTGAATTATACCGTAAATATCGTACTATTTTATTTTTTTAGTGTGTCTCTTCCTGACAAATTGATGTTTGAATATGTGTGCCATTGGACCCTCTCATAAACTTTAAGGACCAAAAATAATAATCATTAATCACGTGAAAATCCGCATCAAACAGTATAATATTTATTAATATAATATGAAATATGTAAAATATTTGGCGAATGATATGGCTTCGAAATACAAAACTATATGAGATAGCGTATTATCGTGAACGGTACGTACTATCTGCACGAGAATCTATATAATAATTAGCTATCTTTTCAGACCCTCCCGAAACCCTCCGTTGACCTAGGTGTATATTTATATCATCGACCATAGTACAGAATTTAAAGATGCCGTATTTTTTTTTATTCGTGTTTTGAAGTTGTTGCGATGAAAAGTTTTCCCAGACCCTGCAAAAGTCCCCTGATAACCTAGACGGTTGAATCTTTACACACCTTAGTATCACCGGCCGTCCAAATAGTTACTCAAGTCCTCAGGATGAGTCGGACGGTCTGGGTCTTCAACACCTTAGTATCAAAAACCAACGACCCTACAGTGCTGAAAACACCGGTTCTCGTTAAATCACCGAAGTCAAGCAGCATCGGGCGCGGTTAGTACTTGGATGGGTGATCATCTGGGAACACCGCGTACTGTTGGCACGTTCCGGACGCGGTTGCCCGGTGGTTTGCGCGCTGGATTTGCACGCTGCCACAACTGACGCCGTGTTCATGCTGAGTACGATCACGTTAAACATGTGGATCCGTAAGTCCTTCCGAGAGTTTGGTGGTGGGGGAAGGATGGTACGGTCCCAATGGATGCCTCCCCAACTGGGTTCCGGTCTAAATTGGGTGGCACTTCCCGGCCGTCCAAGCGTTTACCTTACACCTTTCTGGTAGGTCGGACGGTCTGGGTCTCAACAACAACAACACCGTAGTATCAACCACGAGTCATTGATCGTTTTAAATACTAGTGGTATAAATAGACTAATTGCATAACAGCATTTCGTAAGCTACTTTTTAAAAAATATTTAATACATTTTAAATTCTTTTAACTTTTGAAAAATTAATTCTAAAAGCGAGCAATATCTTGAGTACTATTCATGCCAATTTTCTTACATAACAGCCATTCACTTTCAAAGAAAAATTTACATATGAAACGATTAATATAAAAAGTGCATATAAACGACATAATATAAAATGTACATATAAACGGCATTATATAAAAAAATACATATAAACGACATAGTAAAAAGTCCATAGACATATGTAAATAGTTATATATAAACGACAATGTACCCCCCCCCCCCCCCATGAGGAGACTAATGATGTCACAAGCAAAAAATAAAATTTATCGAGGCAATTTTTCACAACAATGATTGAAGCTAGTCTCTTGATCATTGAGACATAAATAAAGCCTTTTTTGCATGATTATGTCAAATTTTATCCTACGCTACCATGTTAAAAATATATATAATTTCGAATACATTAAGTTTCCTCTGAAATTTAAATAAAATACCATCTAGTTCTAGATTTTTTGATGACAAAGCCGGATATAAAATTTCGTAAAAATCCATTAATATTTGTGACTGCTACTGTCTGCACATGAAATAGACTACAGACATCAGACAGACAGACGGACATCACTCCAAAAATAGTCAAAACGTATTCAGGAAGTCTTAAAGCATTAACTGGCATCACAATCTCAAAATCGAAATTTTTCGTGAAAACAATACTTTCTCAATACTACGTATGAGAAAGTAAAAGTAAAGAAACAAGAAAGATCAATCATGCATAAAGCATTGATTATGAAACACTTTCCAACATCAATGCAATTTTATTTAAACATCTCTAAAATACGATACATTCCTCGATAATATTTTTCAAATTATCACAATACTTCATTAATTTATTATATTTGAAAACTTGAAACTTCATCGAAAAAAATGAACGTCATTTAAATGACGGCATTGAAATATAAATTGCCTGGTTTAAACATCTCTAAAATGCAATATATTCCACGGTAATATTTTTTAAATTATCATAATACTACAATAATTTATTATATTTGAAAACTTCATCGAAAACAAATGAACTTTATTCAAATGACGTCATCGAAAAATGAATCGCCTGGCTCTCTCTATAAAAGTAGCATTTCATTCATTAACATTTTTCCATTCCTTTCATTCATTACAGTACTATAATAATTTATTTCATATAAAAACTTAAAACCATGGAGGTACAAGTAATTTAACTTTATGTATATAATTTCATCGAAGAAACGTCTGCTACTTTATGTAAAATCAATGAATGTTTCATTCATATCAGCTATATTGCAGACTCCATGAGCTAAATAATTTTGCGTTAAAGAAATGCGGCAATTCTTATACAACTCATTCTGCATCTTTTGGTATTTATATTCTCCATAAGTGAAAATTAGGCTTCGTTGTAGAAATAATCAAAGTTCGATGAGCATTTAAAGTCAAATATATTGTAATTGCGTTGTTTCAGTATGTAGATGTACAGAATTTAAGAAAAAATAAAGCGGTTTTAGGACGGATGCAACACTAAATATGAATTTAAAAGAACTTTAAAAATCACGATTTTGACATAATATGGATGCCATATTTCTATTTTGAAGTGGGTCACGTGATCTCTTCATATAATGGTCAAGTGATCTCTTTATATAAAGGGTGTAATTATTATTTTAAATTTTATTTTAAAAACTACTGAATATATTTTTCTGAATTTTTTTTATCAATTTTATGGGATAATTTAAATATTTTCTAAAACTTTCGAAGCAATTTGTGAATTTTACATTCGCTTAAAAAATGTTTGAAAAATTAGGTCCCATAGGGTTCAATGTATTTCATTTTTTCAATCCGGGTTCAATCCGAAACTAAATGGGTTATATTCATTTATATTCCCATAGGTACCACAGACCGCCTGAACAACATTAAAATTTTATTTTAATAAAGTCATTTTCACTGCAGTTATCGTGCTAACGGACAGACAAACAGACAGACAGACAGAATGAACAAAGTCATAAACACTTTTCAACTATGTTGTAAAGTGTTAAAAATGAATGAGTGTGTATAGATATTCAAGTGCTGTCCACATCAAATTTTTTCTCTTTTAAAGATAATTCTTATTCGAAAGGTAATTTGCGATTTGCAGTATATGATAAATTCTTCGCGTATACACATTTTGAGACAAGAAAGTGATAAAGAACGTCATCAGAAAACAAATTACAAACTATATGACTCATTTATTAAATGTAATATGTATTATTTGTGTTCCTAGATATAATTTTGAAATAAAATCCATATTTAATTTAAAATATGAATAGCATCTAGCTTCTTTGAAAACAGCATTCCTTCCTGTACGAAATGCAATTTCAACAAACGATGTGATAAATCCATATGAATAACAAGAACATTTCCAGACAACTCAAAATGACAAAAAAACATCGTCTGAAAATAACTCTGAATTAATAAATGGAAAAAGCGACATCCAAAGAGTATGGGATGACTAATTTTAAATTCTAAAAGCGTCTAAGGAAGAATTTTTGTTTCAATACAAAAGATTCCAGACATACAAAACCAGTATTTTAATAAGACGGGATTTTCGTAACATTAAATCCTTAATTAATTTTTGTATTTCATATTCGTCTGCTCATAGTTATATTCACATTATTTTTACTTTCCCCACAATACGTGATAATGTGTAGGGAAAGTATTGGAATCATCATTGAAAATAGCAACTCAAGTTTTCGAAGGATCTACACGTTTCCGGTATTCCAGAATACGATGAAACTATTTTTAACGTGACTTCTATCTGTGCATTTGTCTGTCTGTGTGTCTGGCTGTCTATATGTCTGTCTGTGTGTGTGTGTCTGTCTGTGCAATGTATGTATCCACTCTAGCTTAAACTATAATTGACCAAATTGCATAAAATTTGTAGGTAAATCACACCGCAAGTTACTCCGGTGCTGATTATATCTGGGTACGGTTCGGAAGTAAAACCCGCCTTTTCTGCAAAATGGACCGCAAAAACACTCAAAATCTGAAATAAATGACTACATATACTCAAATGTATAAATGCTTGCATCAGTTAAATGCTTGTTTTATACATAATTTCTAGCAACGAAAAGAATTAGATCAACCCCATTTCTCGAGAACTAATCGTTCTCGTTCTCCTTCACTGACTGTCCAGCGAAAATCGTCAGTCGCCAATACGGATTTTCGCATGCCGTCAGTATGCAAAGTAAAATATCCTACGTATAAAGGACAAAGCATATGGACGAATTTCCGAGCACAATTTCACATTATCGCAGAAGCGAACGAACGAATGGGACGAAAAGACGAAAGAAAGCCAATTCGCTGCTCCCTTCGAAATCCGGCTGAAGTTTTGCAGAAGCTCCCATCTGAAAAACTTTTAGACTTCGTAACCCTGACACCAGATGTCAGTGTACTTTTCAACGTTTAAAACATCGTGCCGTGGATCTCTGTCCATTTCGCATTGAAAGAAGTAAAGTACTTACATTATGTAGGAAAAGTGATGTGCAGCCCACATCAGATTTTTTTATATCTGCTATATTTTTGGAAATTTTTTACAATATTTCCAGGGAAATGAATTATAATTGAAAATTATTCAATACTATTGTTCAATACTATTGTTGATTAATTGATACTATTGTTCTATATTTTAATTGAAACTGTACCATTTGTTTGCCATACAAAATCGCATCTTCAATAATTACTCATTTTTGAAAAATTGGCAATTATTTTTATGATTTTTTAAATTAATTGGATACACTTTAAATATAGATGCCAAAATGTTGATTCTCAAACACTGAAGGTATAATGCATTATTTATCCATCCAAATATCAGGGGTTTGACTACCCTGAAGCATAGGTTCCATATAATGGTGCCCAAGCAAGTAAACCATTTACGTTAGATATTCTACATCCAACGTAAGATCCATACATCCAACGTAGACACATCCAACGTAGATGACTGATCTGAATGATACCAAAATTGGAATTTTCTGATAATCTTAAAGCAGCGGTTTCAAATCACAGAGATTTGAGACAAGCACAGTGGTTTCCTACAAATATAAAAATGCACCGGAATATAAAGGTGCTAAAGATTGGAAGTAGTCCTTTCATCTGAAATTGAAAAGGCAAGAAAGGGTCTGCTTTAAATATAGAAAGAAAGATTATCGTCTCACACTAGCTCAATGAATAGTGCGTCGCCTAGCAGGCGAAGATCAGTTATTCGAATCGCTGCATCCCTTAAAAGTGTTCATCAAATTCAACGCTATCAAACTGCTCTATCTCAGTTTAAATCAATATATTACCAATGTTCACATATGGTGTAAAATGCCGTTATGATTGCTCATTCCATTCCAAAATTTAAATTTTCGTCTCTCTCTCTCTATCTCTATCTCTCTCTCTATCGCTATCTGTCTCTTTCTATCTCTCTCTATATCTATCTCTCTCTATCTCTATCTCCTTATCTCTATTTCTCTCTATCCCTCTCTCTCAATCTCTCTCTCTCCCTCCGTTTGCTCATTCCATTCCAAAATTTAAATTTTCGGCTGTCTATCTCTTTATCCCTCTCCCTCAATCTCTCTCTATCCCTCTCCCTCAATCTCTCTCTATCCCTCTCCCTCAATCTCTCTCTATCCCTCTCCCTCAATCTATCTCTATCCCTCTCCCTCAATCTCTCTATCCCTCTCCCTCAATCTCTCTCTATCCCTCTCCCTCAATCTCTCTCTATCCCTCTCCTTCAATCTCTCTCTCTATCCCCCTCCCTCAATCTCTCTCTATCCCTCTCCTTCAATCTCTCTATATATATCCCTCTCCCTCAATCTCTCTCTCTCTCTCTCTCTCACACACACACACACACATGTCAGAAACTTTCATGTCAAGTTTAGCAGCACTCATTACGTACACATCTGTCAAGACATTAAATTCAAATTTTTTATCTTAACCGAATAATTTTCTTATACATATTATCCTATTAGTGCAAGTTTGAACAAAAATGAAAAGCAATTCTACAAATTACACAGACGCTCATCCAGTAAATAATTAACGGCACTGTTACAATTAACGGCACTGTTACAATTAATGGCACTGTTCTATTACAATTCGAACCATTAATGAGTGAGAAACAAGACAATATTTGAGCAAGACACTTTGCTTTAATTTATTTCGAAAAGAATGGTGACTCTCTTGCATGTCAGAGACAGAATGCGAAGCGGAATTAATTGATAAAGTTAATGAGAAATTATGTTAATTTTTCTCATTTTCTAAATAAGTCCACATTTAAAACTTTAATGCACTCTAGAAGTAATATGCGTGAGCGTATATGCTTAAAAACAGTTATGAGGTTTAAACTAAAGCTAATTACCAAGTACTTTACATTTTTTTCTGCTAAGTATGGCCTGCATTATATATATCAGAAAACAAATATGAATGTTGGCATAAGTAGACGTTCCAATTATTATTAAATGGCTGAAAACATGAAATAAAGACAGCTTCGTAAAATTATTACAGATTCGTCATACTATCAGTTTTCTTAGACATGCTGTTGCTTCTCCTGACAAAAAAATCGATTATTCTAATCATGTCGATTGTGAAATATTATTTCTAGTTTCAATTGTTTGCCATTAGCCAAATTTAAAATTTCATTTTTGGTAGATTTATTTGCTCATAATTTATCGTGTTGGCATCTCACAGACGTGCACTCTGAAGTTCATTCTTTTAAAAAGTCATTCATATTGTTACGAACTTGTAAAACGCTTTGGAGACTTTCTCCCCCTCCCCTCTCACTTTCGTCTTTTTCGAAGGCCAAAATGAAAAAACACCCGTACAGGCATCATTTCCCATGACATGAATCTAGGGTTGTCACATGCTGAAGTTTGAAGAAAGGTTTATAGATTTGGCTATTTATCGCTAATTTGGCGGCTTTCCGAAGTTTCGAGAAACACCTCGAAATAACGATTAATCTACGAGATCTGAGAGATTTCCAGAAGTTTCTGTAGCCAGCCTGTAAAAGGAGTCATCACTCAGTTGGAGCGCAGTTGACATGATACGAGCTACATTGAACTGTGATTTTTGTCAATGTTTTGAGAATAGTAGCTTTTGTTTTGTAAAATGAAATACGTTAATGTTTTAAGAATAGAATCGGTTTTTTGCGAAATTGGGAGTATTTAAATGCTGTTTTACTGTATATTGTTCATGTTTACGCTGTGAATAAATGTGCTAATTATCCAGAAATTTGGAGTCATTCTTGTATCCTGAGCGCACACCCACGGTTACGGAGGATACTTTGCAACAATATCTTAAAAGCTCATTCTTTCAAAATCTCGACTTCAAAAACATGCTGGAATTCATTTATTTCTTTGCACTGCAGTATAAGAAACTGACAAGCTTAGTTACAGATGCAATTAACGGTACTGTGCTACCAAACTTATAACCATTAGAAAGTAGGAAACTGGGCGAACTTTGAGCGTGAGACACCACTTACGTCAAACTCATCGGCAGAAGAATGGTGGCACTTTTAAATGTCAGAGACAGAGCGTGAAATGAAATTAATTGCTAAAGTTTATAAGAAATCATGCATATTTTTCATAGTTGCTAATTAGAACAAGTATTTAAAAGTTAAAAAATGCACTCCATGAAAGTTATTTGGGGGTGGGGTATTACGATAGCATTGCAAAGTGTTAAGATTATGATTAACTACATCTTTACTAAGAGATGAGTTTCATTAATACCATAGTATACAATTTAATATATTCTAGGTATAAAATCATGTATGATATTGCATTATCTTAAATATAAATATAATAAAATATTATGAAAACTTTATAAGTTGCACGGTTTTAGTAAAATGCACTAAAAGATAAAAAATTATTTTTTGCCATCACAGCATTCTTGATCATATGCAAAAATAAAATTGTTAGACTTAGCATTTGCTAATCAAAATAGTATTTACAAATTAAACTGTTCTAAATAATTTAATTTTCAACAAAATTTTATTAACTCTGTATTTTTAATTAAATAAAATATTTTTTTGATATTATTTTATTGACATTTGGCTTCTCTTGATATTGCTCACAGATCGTGATGCAGACAGCCATCTTGTGAATCCTAAATTGACCAAAAATTTAATGTTTTGTTCTTTATGTTAAAAATATAAATTATGTTAATAATGAGTCTCGAATTTAAACAGCCTGCATGAATCGAAATTGGGGGTACCCCATTGGACGAGGTATGCTCATTCAGTACTTTCCTTACTTACCTAATAGAGCCGCCCTTCAGCGAATATTGGCCAAGTACCGTTGTAAATATAATAATAAGTACCGTTGTAAATATTTATGTCTTAGAAACAGGTGTAAGCACCGCAGCAAGAAGTAGTAGCTTGTAGACATGACCAGTGAACAAGAATGGGTTAATATATGAACTCATTATTGTTTATAAAATTAATCTTCCTATGCATATACTATAACCTCAAGGAACTGTAGTCTGAAACAACAAACAACTTCTGGATAAGACATTGCGCTACTTCTGCATTTTGTTTTCACAAGATTGTGAATTAACCTTAATTTCATTAAGCAGATGTGGTTTTTACATGGAAAAGAAAAGTAGATCCAACAAAATAAAATGCCAGCTATGCTACATGGTAAGAAATTCGAGATTAAAAATTTATACCCACATGAATTGAAATAAATTTAAAACATAATAATACAGAACGCTCACATCTAAGACTACCATTTCCCACATTTATAGAAAGTATTGAGTATATTTTATAATAAGGTTATGAGTTACAGAGCGAAACGGATAGAAGGTTATAAGAAATTAATCATCGTTTCCATAAAATTTTGGACTGTCGCCCTTAAAAACAAAACCAGCCATTTAATTGCTTTGTTAATATCATTTTTATCAGTAATACTGTAAAAATCATTGTTAAAACTCATTAAAACTTCTGATTTAAATATTCTTAAAATATCCTGTTTTGAAACGCTCGGCTAATTTAAAATTGAAATTTCGGATACACTTCATACGGATCAGAAAACAGTTAAATACTCTTTATTTAATTAACTAAATACTTTTAGATATTTATAAATGCAGTGATCTCAGATAATTGTCCTCCATCATACAGTTCAATGGCAGGTCTTTGATTATTTTCTTATGGAAGGTTCTGTTTGAAATTACCATTTATATTCCATATTAAAGATGGAGATTAAATCTTAAAAAAAACTTTTTTATAATTTGAGGTCAGAATATTTCTATTCTCATTCGCTCAAATTAATTTGATGCTTCTATTTATGGGTTAATAACTCGATTAGTTTAGGACAGGACGTTTTTAAATGTCATCAGTTAAAAAAATTCCTTGATATCCTTATCATTTTTAATTATTATTCAGGCGCTAAATTGATATAAAATTGATACATCTGTCCAAAAACACCGAAACGCTCAAACCACACAGCCAGCAAGATACCCTGGAATGTGCGGTAATTTTGTAAGCCTCTGTATAGTGTCCGGTGAAATCACTCAATTGTGAAACAGCGATCGAAGGTTTAATTAGGAAGTGATCGAAAGAAAAACAATTAAAAATACTATAAAGACTTCGCACTGTCCAGTTCGACGATAAGAGATTGGAATTCTGTCCCAGTAGCTTAACAGTAGCGTCGGTCGACCAGCATGAAGATCTGTGGTTCAATTCCCAGTTGGGTAAGCAAGGTTTTTTACAGTGGCGTCCTAGCAAATAAACTCTGTAAGTTAATGCAAGCATGTCGTAGGTCTGAAAGTAACCCTAGTACGACTAGCACGAATTCAGTGTACTCGGATATCTTGAGCACCGATTTCAAATCGGGAGGTCAAAGACCACGCAGGAGGCTAAAGCATAAAGGAATAAAACTAGCAGCAGAAAGCTAACCTGGGGATAAAAAAAATCAGGAGGTGATCAGTCAGATTGTATGTTCCACGCCAACCTTACATTAGAGGGTGGAGAATGCAGAGTCGACCTCAACGATAAGAGCTTGCAATTCCATCCCAATAGCTTAACGGTCGTGACGACGGAAAAGTAATTTATGGTGCGAAGAACGCGATGTTAATGTGATCAATGTCAAGACGGTAGTTTACGAAATTAATAGGATCTTGAATATACACATTATTTTTCTGTTATTAAATAAGGATCTCGTCCTTCCTCACTTAGGATTTAGAAGACACACCCGCACCACAGAGGTTCGCATATTTTACCCAGGTTCACCCTCTTGTCCAGGAGTAAAACTCCAAGATGACCTACCCGAGTACTGAAAACCATACAATCAATAAATCCCTAAATCCTTACCTTTTTAATACGTCATCTTCTTCAGCTATAAATATACATAAATAATACACAACTCAGAGGTCTTAACTAAGCACACAGAATTTAAGTTAACTGAAATTACTTTATTTGAGATGTTAAATTATGGAGTTAAACATATGCTGAATCCTTATCAGCCGAATGCCACTGGACTCAGGCGCAAGAACTTATTCAACATGCCACCGGCTTTTAGCCGCAGTAATAATAATGTAAATAATAAAAAATAATGTAAATAATGTAAATGTAAATGTGTGTGCCGCCCAGGCGGTGAAGTGGATAGCGTCTCCGACTGCTGTCTAGTGGGCTTGAGTTCGAATCCCGAGTAAAGCATGGTTGTTTTCTTGAGGATGAAGACAGTATTCCGCCCTCTGGGTCCTCGCTAAATGAGAAGCTGCACCCCCCTCGACCTTCTTCAGTGATGTTGTTTGTGTTAATAAACTTTGTGATCTTGTCTTGTTGTTGTTGTTGAGACCCAGACCGTCCGACCTACCAGAAAGGTGTGATCTTGTCTTGTGTCATTCTTTTTCCGTCTTCTGGCATCACTGGTCCTGTTTGTGGTTCCACCGAAACAGGAGGTTATAAGCAACAACAACAACAAATAATATGTGGCGAAACAGACGTAAATATAATAAATCATATTTCATACAATAAGGTATGGTCAAGAACCCAGGGGAGCGAGCAAAGGGCAATTGATCTTTATATAATTAATGAAATTAAATTAAAGTAATTAAGTAATTTAAAAGTAAAAAGCTGTAGTTAAAAGCTGTATATAAATATGAAGAACAGAAATACATTCTAGATTTTTGCGTTTTATACAAAAGCAAAGCGAGTTCTAAATCTCGTCATTACACTCCTCGGGTCCTTCGGGAAAAAATTTCAGCGTGAAACAATGAAATTTTTCAAAATAGCAAGTAAGTGCAAGTAGGCATCAGGTCCTTGAAGTTGGTCGCATCTTCAAGTAGACAATTTCAGCAAAATTTTAGTGGTGAAGCGTTTACACCAAGAGTTCCTGACTTGAACACCATCCCACATGGGCGCATATCAAAGAACCAAAGCCAAAGAAACCTAAAAATGACTGCAATCCAGTCGAAAATCCTAATATCTACAAGCCCATCACAAAGTCACAACATATAGAATAATTAACTGTAAATTAAATTTAAATAAACCTCGTCATTATACTGTAGAGCTTCAACTGGCCAGTAAAACGATCTGTGGTTTTATCCCCAATTCCGGCAGCAAGATTCTTCACATCCTAATAAGTGGATTTCAGAAAACTGAAAGAATTTCAAAATTTTATATACTATAGATTGAAATGAGTGGCCAATATTTGCCATATATCATTCAAGAATAATTTTTTGCCAATAATATGTGGCCAATGTTTGCCTGATAGTATGGTGTTATGCCGTATCCTCTGGAATCGTGGGTGTACACTCAGGATACAAAATGTGTCAAAATTTCTGGAACACTAACACGTTCATTTACACGTTTACACAGCGTAAACGGGAACAATATACAGCAAATAGCTCGATAACTGCCTTACAATATCACTAAACAACTGCCAGATACAGTAAAACAGCAAATAAATGCTCCACTAATTTCACAAAACAGCCGATACTATTCTCAAAACATTGAGGTGAGTCACAGCTCAATGTAGCTCGTATCTCGTCAACTGCTCTCCAACTGAGTGATGACTCCTTTTATAGATTCTCTATAGAAACGTCTAGAAATCTTTCATATCTCGTAGAATATTCATTATTTCGAAGTGTTCTTCAAGCCTTCTAAAAGTCGCAAAATGTCGCAAAATTGGTAATAAATCGCCAAATCTGGCAACTCCCTTCCGAACTTCAGCATCTGGCAATCCTAGATGCAAGTCATATGAAAGATTGCCAATACGGGTGTTTTCTCCGTCTGGTTTTCAAAAGCGAATCAGTCAAGAGCATTTGACACGTTCGTAACAATATCTAATTTACAGCTTTAATATGTCTGCATTTCCATTAGGCAACTTAAAGCATTTTAAAAAGGTACCAGATACTTAAAATTCTAAAAAAAAAAAAAAAAAAGCCACAAACACGGTTCATCCTAGAGTAATAGAGTTGATCCTATTCGTTTTTCCGTTAAAAATTAGGTATAAAATAAGCATTTAACTAAATTTTTTACCTGTTTATCAGAATCATACCAAAATCTTATCAACACCAAGACAGTCTACAATTTACTTAACTAACAAAATTCAAGAAATTTCATTGAAAAGTTTTTTAACTACAGTCAGATACATCGCCCGTTCATCAAAATTGCACAAAACTTAAAAACTCGAGAATGGTCGATTGCAGAATAAAAGAGTTGTTTTCTTTTGTTTCGGAGTTAAAAATGACGTATGAAACAAGCATTTAATTAATAAATTTCGGCATATTTAGTCTTTATTTTCTAATGTTGAGGATTATCGGGGTCCGATAATGAAAATGATTTTGTTTTATCAAATCGTACCAAAATCGAATCAGCACCAGGGTAACCCACAGGTGTCTTGAAAAATAAGACGTCGAGAATAGAAATTATTAATCCTTACAAAGATATTAAATTTTATTCGATGCTCTTCATACGCCTACATTGATAATTATTTTTAATTGCCCAATTAAATTTTAAAATCTTTTATTAGTTTTTCATGAAAATGTATATTTAAAATAGCTATTTATGTTTCCATTTTAAAACGGCTGACTTCGTAACTTTTAGTAAACATTATTTTTTTTAAAGTTCACGTCAGAATATTTTCGCGCTCATTAATTTTGAAGTTATTCGGTGCTTCTATTTAAACCTTTCAAATTAATCATTAATAACGCAATTAATTTTAAAATCAACGGTTTCAGTTTAACTTAGTCGTTAGATATTTCACAAGTTAAAATTTACTTATACGATCCTTTCCCATTTAATTATCATTCATGTGAAAGTTAATTTAAAATTAACGTGTTTATCTCGACGAAGCATCTTAATCACGTTGTCATTTAAGGTGATAAAGTGATTAGGATACGAAATACGCATAAATTTTGTACCAATGTTTACTTGGGTTTCCTTGGAAAGTATATCCTGCGACAAATGTACGAGTTAAATAATTTTGACAGGTAAGCGAACCTTAATTATCGGATAACGAAAATTTATAAATGGAATTTTAATTACAGAATGCTGCTAAATTATTTAGCTAAACTATAAAAAAAAATCTGATGTGGACAGCACATGACTTTCCCTGCAAATTCAAATTTCTTATTTTATATTTCATGATGCGCCGACGTGGTTGTCGAGTGGTCAAGGCGAACGTTTCCGTAGCAATCGCTCGACCGCCACGTTGTGGGTTCGAGCCGCACGTAAGGCATGGATGTTTGCGTTGTGGGCGCAATGTGATCCGCCCCTCTCTGGTGCGCCTGGGGCAATGTCCAAAGACGGCTAAATGGTTCACACTCTGGCCGCTGTAATAAAGGCAAATGACAAAGGTCAAAGTGCCTGGCCATCTGAAAAAGAAATATATATATATATATATATATATATATTTTTTCATGATGCGTTAAATTAAGTCTAATTGCAGAAAATAATATGGATTTTCTGATATTATATCCAATTTGCAGTTTAAATGCATGTTCCTTTCTTAACTTCTATACAACTTTAAAAGTCTTCAGCTCTTCAAAATTCCACAAAAACTTGAATATCTCGAGAACGCTAAATCCTAGAGTTATGGAGTAAGTCTTATTCGCTGTGCTGTCAAAAATTACATGAAGAGCAAGTACTTAATGTATATCAGCAATTTTAGACTATTTCCCATTTTCGCGTTCTTTGCGCGCCATTTTGCAAAAAAAGGCAAGTTCACTTTTTCCCGAATCGTACCAAAATCTGATCAGCACCAGGGTAACATACAACTGACTTACCTACAAAATTTTATTAAATTTGGTCAATTAGTTTTTGAGTCAGAGTGAGTACATGGAAAAAGTCGAGATTTGCGTCTCCCCAACCTGGTGTCACCTAAGCTGAATTCGAACTGAATGACGGCGATAGATAGCTCCACCGCGCCTGCTCGTCATTAGATCAAAAACCCACTGACATGGCACGATTGCTTTTTAACTAGCTGCTTTTTGACGCCAGCCCGCTTGCAATTCACTTTATTTGTTTCCCTTTATAATGATTTTTAATTAATTTGTATTCTTATGCTCTCTCATCTTTATTAATTGTAACTTTATTTGATTTGACTTTGATGTATCCTACCAAGTCCTTCACCCTGCCCCTTTACCTCTCCTAAGCAGTTGGCCAATCTCAAGACAGCATCACCAACCAGCAACATCGACAACACCTCTTCATCTACATCCTGTACAAAAATGAGGAAAACATCTACATCCTGTACAGGAATGAGGAAAACATCTACAAATATGAGAAATTTATGAAATTGGACATTTACTTATATTCGATGTGGGGATAAGTGCAACCGCACAGGCCCCCCGAAATGTTTCGTGTTGGCTTGGCAGATACACACATAGAGACTCGCACACAGAGAGAGAGACACACACACACACGCACGTGACTCAAAAATAGTTTTTTCGTGTCCTAGAGGTCGCAAAACGTGTAGACCCGTCGAAAAATCGAATTTCGATTTTCGACAAGATTCCAATACTTTCCTTATACATTACCATGCATTGCAGGGAAAGTGATAAAATATTATAAAAACACTTTTTAAGTTACCACGGTTTTAGTAAAATGCACTAAAAAGTAAAACATAATTTTTAGATATCACAGCATGCTTGGTCACATGCGACTAAAAATAAAACCGTGGGACTCCCATAAAAGAATTGTATTCGGACATTAATAGAATTTTAAGGAACAGTAGAAGTGACATAGAAATGACATGTATA
Organism: Amaurobius ferox; assembly: GCA_951213105.1. Taxonomy (NCBI): domain Eukaryota; kingdom Metazoa; phylum Arthropoda; class Arachnida; order Araneae; family Amaurobiidae; genus Amaurobius; species Amaurobius ferox. The sequence goes on along the minus strand of OX578140.1, from coordinate 39,507,024 downwards.
AGAATGGTTATATTGAATTCATTTAAATTTTTTTTTGTCAATTTTTATTTAACAATCCGTTATTCTTATATGTCATTTTTTTTATAAATTACAATAACACGACTTACTTTATTTAACAATTCTGGTCCATCGGTGTATATCCTTATATCATCTTGACATTCGAGGTTCGAATCCCCATCAACTTTGCTTTCTGGCCGCCAATGTTCTCTAAGATCTTGCGATGGTTTCAAAATATCCAAAGTCTGAATCAGTTTATTTCCAATGTGGGGTTCTTGACCGCAATGAAATAACCCATACAGGTTGGATGCAAACTTTGCTTTGATATCTAGGGGGGGGGGGGCGGCATCCCACCAAGACCTGGACGGCTTCATAAAATATCGGTCGGTATGCCTTAGTCAAAGTAATAGGTATGATTTTTTGAAATTTTCATATTAATCCAAGGTCCTTGTTCGGCGACCACTTTAATAAGAGCTTGCTATTCTGTCTCAGTAGTTCAACGGAAGTGTGCCGCCAGGCCGAAGATTCAAGGTCCGACTCCCGGTTTAGCAGCAATGTTCTTTACAATGGAGCCCGAACAAATCAAACCTGCAGGTTAGTGCAAAGAATTCGGTCCGAAAGTTACCCTAGTAAAACTCGCACGTATTCAGTAGATTCTAGAATATGGAGCGCCGATTTGAAATATAGAGGATAACGACCACGCGGGAAGCTAACTGGATAATAAAAATATTATAAAAAGGCTAACCTAAGGTAAAAAGATCAGGTGCTAGTCAATGAGATTATCAGTTGCACGCCAATCTGACATTAAAGAGTGGAAAATACAAAGTCTACTTCGACAATAAGAGCTTTCAATTTCATCCCAGTAGAGCATCAACTGGCCAGTTCGAAGATGCAGTGTTCGATTTCTAGTTGGGGCATCAAGGTTCTTTGCACATACTTTTGATCCATGCATTATCTTCTGTTTGGTTGCTCTTAAATAAATGAGTATTTCAAACTTAAGGTCCCAAGTCGCCTTGGTTATTCTGGTTAGTTTATGCTTAAAATTAATATATTTAATTCTTAGATGTGAAATCCAGAACAGATTATAATCAATCACAAGACCAAGGTAGCTTAATTCTTTTACATGTTTTATTCTTCATTCACCAAGTTTGATGGCAGGTATAGGGAAAGTAAAAGCAAAATTTATAAATTCACCAAAGACGTCATAAGAACCACTTTACGCCAATCCAATTATTTCGTTTCATCAAAATTTCAAGGATTGCGTTTTGCCAAAAATCACAAAAGAATTGGTTTAAACTAGTCCCACCTTATGAATATTTGATTCTGTGGAAGAACTTTTATTTAATATCTATCCAGGATCGCTCATTTCAAATCATTCATTTAACCATCCATCATTTCATTCAATTAATTAAGGGAATGAAAATAAAGACTTTCCGAATCAGTTAAACATAACATTCATTTCTCGAAGAACGCTGATTTTCAAAGCTAAGAAACACTTTATATTGGATGGGAATCGGAATCAATGTTTAAGTTGAGGAATTAATTTGCTCTGCAGGGGCCGCCAATATGTCGATTTCGTCATCTCAAATTTCAGCTGTAGGAGTTCTAATTTCAGTTCTTCAAATTCTCTATTTTTGTTGGAATCCTAATTCCATTTTTGGACGCACATTTTCTACATTAAAGTTAAAAAATCAGAGTAGCACTGGTTGAGAGAACTGGTTGATAAATTAGTCAACTGCCTATTGCTACAACAATGCCTTTTTTTTTCAGATATTTTAGAGAGCAGATTTTATGACGATTTCTGGTATCAAGGAAGTAATACTTATTTTACACGCTTTTCTTTTTTACGCAACAGCAGCTCATATTTTTACTTTTCCATACAACTATATAAAGCAGTCCCGAGTAAGACGTCGATCGCGGTCCACAGGTGGGCTGCCAAGAAATTTTGGGGTGATCACCTGAATTAAGAGAAAAGTATCGTCGTTTCCAAAAATTTATTAAAATATACTTTTATTACATTCAAGCTATCAAAATTGGCAGTTTAAAGGAAAATAATTAACTCCTTTCCGTAATTCACAAACGACCATTTAAGAAGAATAGCAATTAGCTGTGCAAGATTAGCAGTCAGCATTTATGCAACGAACAGCGTAAAATTATTAAACGGCACACAGTGCAACTCTTCATCGACGGCTCAAAGAACTTTCATGACTGTACTTTACATTTATATTTGATACTGAACTTCTTTTTTTACTTTCCTTATATACATAATATATAAGGAAAGTATTGTGACGGGGTCGAAAATTCGAATTCGAGTTTTCGACGGGAGAGCATTTTTCAAGCATCCCTGCTCACGAATCGAACATTTTTGAAGTTATGTCTGTGTGTGTGTGTGTGTGTGTGTGTGTGTGTGTGTGTGTGTGTGTGTGTGTGTGTGTGTGTGTGTGTGAAAGTGTCTGTGTGTGTGTGTGTGTGTGTTAATGAGTCTGTGGAGACAATATCTCACGAACGAATTGAGCAATTCGAATGAAATTTGGTACAAAAATCACAATCCGTGAATACTGGAAGCCTATTGCTTTAAAATACAATCGAATGTTCAGAACCCCTTTAAATTTTCGAGTGAAATTTTGAAAAAATCATCAGAAAATCAAAGCCTTTAATAAAGTTACGCAAATAGACGTCTCTTATGTAATTTTTCCTTAGAAAACGATTGACATAAACTTTAGAACGCTAGCATGAACCGCTCTTGAGATATTGCACATTTTTCAAATAAATTTATCAAAAAAAACTCATAAATTAAAAAAAAAATATTAACTGTTGAGAAACATGCTCACTTTTCATATGTAATATCATGCGATAAATTGGGTGACATCATTGTCGTGAATCTAGTTGTTCCATTCATGAGAAAAGATACTTTGAGTAATATTTTTGTATTAATTGTAGTAATTTTTGTTATTTTTGTATCGCCAATTAGTCATTTATCTGCTATAAGAATAACTTGTTTCTCCGTCCATAACGCTTGGCGAGATTTTGGCGACTTATTTGGTGGAATGTCGACAACTTGGCCATTTTTCTAAATGTTGCCAAATTAACGAAAATCTCGCCAAATGGATAAAAATGATGCTAAATCAATGAAAATGACGACTAATTATCGAAAATGCAATATATTGGGAAGAATATAAGTATCTACTATAAGAAAAACCTGCATTTTTACTGTTAAAGTAGTAAATTCATTGCATTATATAAGGAAAGTCATGTGGTGCCCACATCAGATTTTTTTCTTTTTTAATTGTTTATAAATGCATTTTTATCATATGGTGTAGTTATTATTATTTTATTACACTCTAATAAATATATGGTGGACCGCGACAATTGAACAAAAATTAGAAGAAGCTCTTACCAAAAAGTCTGTCCAGACCTGATAAAGTTTATTTTTCAGAAATTTTTTTAATTCCAAGTTAACGGAAAAGAACGCTTTAAGAGCTCAACGCATTTTACATCGGTATGACCTGAATAGGGTCCCGGTTGCCAATACGGTCTGTCTTTGTATTTTCGGTAATTTTCCATAGAATCTACCGAATTGGCGCCCATGACTGAGATGTGTGTGCATGCCATTTGAATTCGAGTTGCGTAGGTTTGGAAACAATTAACAGTTTTAATGAGACTGTCATAAGAAAAGTGCCTTATTACTTCTTCAATGTAATATTTTATATCATTATATTTTGTTAATATTGAATCTGATGTAAAACTATATATATAATAATTTTGTTAACCTACTTTAAGATACTATCTGTGTTTTTATCATATCTGCATATTTCAGTCGTCTGCTTGAGTAAAAATAAAGGAAGTCAGACGTGCGCTATATAGCTATATAGCACGTCAAGTGCGCAATATCCTACTCCATGCACTTCAAAGAGTGCACACTTGCAGTAAAAGACCAAAGTCTATTTTTTTGTCCCAGATGTAAAATCTCACATTATTAAACAGTTTGATTTATTAAAACATTGATGGTCTATATTACATACATGTGTCTTAAGTTTTGTAGCCATTTTGAATAAGAAATTTTTCAGGAATTTGCATTTCTTATAATCTGATTTTTCAACTAATATGTACCTTAGCTAGAGTAATGAAAAAAAAAATTTTTTTTTGTAGTTTTTGCAGTTCTTGTTACTTTTTGGAGATTTTTTTACAATTTTTCTATAATTTTACCGAATAATAAGCCATCTTGAGAATACCCTACACCCAATAGGCCCACATATCAGTTTTCAGATTTCGGTTTATTGCATTTTTAATGACAATCACAAAACGGTTTTGCAGGTTTTTGTCGGATTTTGCTCACTTAACCAACAGCTTAGTTATCCTTATAAAAATGCTTTGTAGTGGGTAAAAAGAAAACAAATAAAATTTTACTGCATAATTTGAACCACAGTACACTTTTTCATTCAGGGATTCCGCCATCAAATTGAATTTCAAAAGGGTTCTGCGACCCAAAAAGTTCGCAAAACACTTGTAGAGCATTGAATCTAATGAAAGGCAATAGGCATCATGAACTTACAAAACGCGTACATAAGTTCAATAAATACCCACCGTACTTCATCGATTGCCAGATATCTCTCGGTGCCATCTGCTATGCTTCATAAAGTACGCGATAATATTCTTTCTCAATTTCAAATGCGCATTGCCACGTCATTTTGAAGAGACTTTACACCAGATTCCTATGCAGGTAAGTGTTAAGCATTGTATAATTCCTGAATAGAACAGTAAATCGTCTATAGCGTAAGTAGTGTATATACGGGGATCCTAGACCAGCAGGAGCTATACTTTCACATGGGGCTCCTGCAGGAGCTATACTTCCCCATGTTAAACATAGCTCCTGGTGGAGAGGACGGAACTTCATCTTGCCACGTGATTTTTTCTATGAATGGAGATTTTTATCAGTCAGATAAGAGTAAGAAGGATGTTATTAATCAGCAGGTAGATAAAGTTTTTTGTTTTTTTCACAGTACAAATAAATCTAATCTTTGCTTGCAAATTTCGTTTCGTTTGTATATCTTGGGCATTCAATGTTGTTGAAACCCAGACCATCCGACCTACCAGAAAGGTGTAAGGTAACTGTTTGGACGGTCGGGAAGTGGGCATTCAATGTATATATACTATTCAATGTATATATACTGTACATGATTCTACTTGATAATAGCCAGCTTCTTCCAATGTATGTAAGTGAATTCACTTTCTCTAAAAAATTGTAGTCCCACCACCACCCGATGTATACAATACACCGCTACAATTTTAATTTAGCATGGCTTTATCATTTAAATTTGCTAATGGCCATATGCTAAACTCTTAATTCCGTCATTTAAAATATAACGTTTATCATCATAGGGTGATAACCCCATTTTAATTTGTTTCACAGTAAAAATCTTCTGATCTTTACTAGCAATTTTAATTTGCTCAACTCTATTACATTTACGTCTTGTTAAGCAGCTATAGTAATCTTGATGATGAATAAATCTTTTCACAGCATTCTTATTGACACCTTTAGCAGTTATCTTTTCCATGAAGGATGTTTTTAAACTATACATTTTTTATTTTAACCCTACAAACTCCAGGGCAGGAGTACCATTCCACTCATCTTTTATTTTTCCAATCATTTTTTTACTTTCCCTGCAATGCATGGTAATGTATAGGGAAAGAATTGGAATCATGTCGAAAATCGCAACTCGAGTTTTCGACGGATCTACACGTTTCAAGACCTCTAGAATACGAAAAAACCATTTTTAGCGTGACGTCTGTGTGTGTGTCTGTGTATCTGTCTGTCTGTGTGTCTGTCTTTCTGTGTGTCTGTCTGTCTGTGTGTCTGTCTGTCTGTGCAGATTTTGTATCCACTCTAACTAAAAAACTAATGGACCGAATTTCACAGAATTTGTTAGGTAAGTCACTTGTGAGCGAGTCCGTGCTGATTAATTTTGGGTACGATTTAGAATAAAAAAACCCGCCTTTTTTTTGCGAAATGGCCCGTAAAAGCTTGTATCCACTCTAACTGAAAAACTACTGGTCCGAATTTCACAAAATTCGGTAGATAAGTCACTTGTGGGTTTCCCTGGTGCTGATTAGATTTTGGTACGATTCGGAAAAAAATAACCTGCTTTTTTTTGCAAAATTGCCCACAAAAATTGTCAAAATCTAAACTAAAGAGCTAGGTATACTCAAATATATCCATTAATTGCTCGTTTAATACGTGATTTTTAACGACGAAAATAAGACCAACCCGATTACACTAGGACTAGCCGTTCTCGAGATATTTTAGTTTTCCCGTATTTTCTCTACGCCACCTTTGAAAATAAGTCCGGTTACCGAATGAGAACGAAAATTGAATTAAAAGTGAAATAAATTTAATTAAAATAAAGAGAACGTTAATATAAGTCTGCAGGGAAAGTCATGTGCTGCCCACATCAGATTTTTATTTTTGTTGGAATGAAGCGGATGACCGCATGGATAATCCGAAAAGTCGAAAAAATCTTGATGACCTTCAAAATCTTTATAAATATCTTCTGTTTCAACTTCATAACACAGGGAATCCGTGTCTGTGAAAAGTAATTCAGCTCGACTTCCATACACCTTTTTAATAAAATTATAATGAAACTCATATATGCATATTTTACTCAAATCTAGTACTGAAAAACCAGCATAGATAGGTCTATTCAACTTTACATTTGTTTTATGCATATGAACTGCAACCAGATCTTCATTAAATACTTTGAAAGCGTGAAAGGCTGGTGATGCAAGACATTTTTTTAATCTCTTCTCAGTCTGTACTAGTTTAACATCCATTCTTTTTCTCAAGTTTTCCATCGTCTTCCAAAAACTGCGTTCATAAGTTTGAACAGATCTTATTCAAAAGAATTTTTTGCTAGCATTCTCTTCTCAGTATGAAATTGCACATAAGGCTTCAACCAGGGTTCTTGCTTGAAAGTTAATACTCGATAAATTTTCACAAGTTTCATCCCCAGCTTCATATACTGCTTTACATTTATATAATGCAGAACGCATTTATAGCCTTGTGATTCAAATTGGGTGTTAATTTCATCTGATCCTTTCATATTTTTAAATCCATTTCTATAGACAAATTCCGACTATACTCCGAAATCAGAAACGGGGTGATATGAACCCTTTCAGGCGCTAGAAGATAGTCATTATGTTCATCATGCAAATCATGAGGATAGTCTATATCCGCCTCGATAATATACCCTACAGGTGAGTCATCTTCTACTACAAGTGAATCAAAATTCAAGATTTCTTCAGAAATCCGATACAGGGAGTGCTTGGCTTAGTGCCCATCCATATAAATTATTAGCATCCAGGAACATTATATTCTTGCTAGGTTTTGCAGAATCATAATATTCCAAATACTTATTATTAGCCTGGTTTAGACGTTTACTAATAACACTAATGCCGCCTCTAATACCTTCTTCTAAAAATAGGTACATATCAGGATCTGTAATCAGTTCTAATGATACACCGCTAGTCTTTAGAGCAGCATTCCAGGCAAGAGATGTTGATGTTAGACAGTGAACAGCATCTATTCCATAATAATTCAGTATTAAATCACGGAAATTTTCAAAAATGTCCGCTAGCAGAAGAATATCAATTTTTATGTGCAAGTCATGATATTCCTCCATATTCTTTATCTTTAAGGATGGCCAAACGTGTTGGGCATAAGCATAGACTTCGTCAGAGACCTCCTCCTGATTTAAATCATCGAAGAAGGCCTCTTTAGAGGGTAGACTCGTTTCTTCAAACTTCTTAGCACAATCTATGTAAGAATAGAGGTAAACACACTTTCTAGTAAGCAAATTAGCATGATCATTTGTAAAATGTTCTTTGATGATAGGAAACTGATCGGATTTCAAACTAAAACTTAGTTTCTCAATAGAGACAGGTAAAAATTGAAAGGGGTCTATAAACTGTAGACTTCCAACACGGAATGTTATACGGAATGTTATTACAATTTTTTTGTGAAAGGGAATTCATTTGCATACATTGCAATAAGCTGGCTACGATCAAGTAGAATCATGATGAATTGCATTAAGACACATTACTTTTTACATGTATAATGACAGAATCCAATTTAATTAAAGGTGCTCTAATATGGTAAAGATGTTTATGGATCAAAAATCCGGAAAGATTGAAATATATATATATATATATATATATATATATATATATATATATATATATACATTGAATGCCCAAGATATACAAACGAAATGAAATTTGCAAGCAAAGATTAGATTTATACTGTGGAAAAAAAACTTCATATCTACCTGCTGATTAATAACATCCTTCTTACTTCTATCTGACTGATAAATATCTATATTTATAGAAAAACTCACGTGGCAAGATGAAGCCCCACCCTCTCCACCAGGAGCTATGTTTAACAAGGCGAAGTATAGCTCCTGCAGGAGCCCCATGTTAAAGTATAGCTCCTGCTGGTGTAGGATCACCGTATATACACTAGTAGCTTATTATTTTAAATAAATACCTTCTATAATAGATTAAACGTCGATTCCTACTGACTAGAAAAAGCTCTGCAACTTTGCAATTGTCATGTTTGTTCTATCTCGCTCTGTTGCTGATTTCCTTTTTTCAAAATCTTCAATCACTTGCGATGCAATCACTTTTATCTGATCAGACATAGTCACTGTACTATAGATAAATTCATCGTGTGCATTCAGAATTCTCATTAAGAAGTCGTTTGGGGTGCTTAAGGGCTTTCAAAGATCCCAGTATTTTGAATAACCCTACTATTATGACGTAAATGAAAACCAGAGATTTTCTTTTGCAGCGAATTTGAATATAAATTTTCACAACGCTAGACAATACTCATTTACTACGTTTGAGAACGTAATATGAAAGACCGATTACTTCCGCACATCATTTTGCAAATTCCCTCAGATCTCAAAAAAACATTCTCAAATAATGAACAGCGACAAATTCCTTTAATATGGATGATATAATATTCACAGATTCGAGCATTTGCTCTCTTCGTCGTCTCTCAATTAAAATTCTTCCTCAGAGGTCCCTTATTTATGTCCTGCATTTCTGAATGTTGTACTCGCTTGCCGATAAAGAGTATATCCTCTCATTTTTGACACTTCATTATCGTGCTTCGAAGTACCTGTTGAATTAATGTACCTGATGCATCCGTTCCATAAAGCGACTTAATTACTCTATTGTCTTATGCAATTTGTTAAACAATGTTTTTGTAGAAAAGCGTGATAGCACTATAAACTCATAAAAAGTGCCTATAGGGGGCGTTGCTAATGTTAGCATCTTGTTCGAATAGCAGCGATAATAACACCAATGAACTGGTTCCACGCTTTTTATGCACTTGTCAATATGGAATAGTCCACACCCGGTTTGGCAATCAAAATATTTGCTATATGCAATAATTTTTCTAACCTCTGTGAAGATGACAATCTCTGTCCCACCACGCATTAAATTTCATAAGGATTAAGTTCAGACTCTAGATATTACAACAAATTAAACTCAACCAATGGACGAGTCGGACGGTCTGGGTCTTCAACAAATTAAACTCTTGCTTGTGGCAGCAAGCATGAGAAAATCAGGTGATTACAAATGTTTTGAGGGCGTTCCTCAAGTCAAGAACAGTATTCTCTTAACAAATGCAAATATACAACTGCGACGTGTCAGGCAAAGAGACATTCAAACAGAGCTGGAACTCCCAAAGCTAGAATTCGCTAGCCATTGAAACCGAAACCCAACAGTAAACATATCAACTCAGGCCGATGAAGGGTGGTCTCTGCCCTTGCACGCAAGGGCAAAAAAGCCGGAAATAAAATGCCGCAATGATGAGATTTAAAATAAAGGAAGATATACGCCGATGAAGGGGGGTCTCTGCCCTTTGCACGCAAGGGCAAAAAAGCCGGAAATAAAATGCCGCAATGATGAGATTTAAAATAAAGGAAGAAATGATGAGATTTAAATAAAAGGGAGAAAAGGACGAGCTCCCGCAAAGGGAGAAAGATGGCAAAATATCGAAAATAGTAACTAAATAGATGTAAAATATGATGGTAGCAGTAGAAGCATAAAAATAAGAATAATCATGTTAATGTACAATATATAACAATATAAAGGAAACAAGCTGTTTCGGGGTTAAAAAAGCTAACTTTATCAGAAAATAGTATTTTTGTTACTATTTATTACAAAATTTCAAATCACGTATCCATTTTATCTATCATTTAGTGCGATAAAACTAAAATTTATGTATTACGGGACCTATGAAGAAAAGTGAATATGGATTAGAAAGTCCAATGCTGCCCACGTCAGATTTTTAAGTATAGGACCAAATAGTTCTATCTAGCAATAAACGATGTTGCACAATTTTCCCTCTAAACATGGTTTCATTATGACTTCCATTTTTAATATTTATTTATTAGTTTTTAATATTTATTTTTTCTTATCTAGAAATTTTAAGATTAAAACGAAATATCTATGGAAAGTAAACTAATGTATCACATGGGAAAAAAATCTGATGTGTGCAGCACATGACTTTCACTGCAGACTCGTATTCACGTTCTCTTTATTTCTTCAATAATTCATTAAATTCAGTTTAATTGTACAAAATAACACCCATAATTATTCTAAATTACACTGAATTTGCACTTTAAATTCAATTTTTGTTTTTATTTTGTAACTGGATATTTTTTCAAAAGCGGCCGAACTACACTCTCTAGAACGGTTAGTCCTAGAGTAAAGGAGTTGGTCTTATTCTTTTCCTAGTTAAAAATTACGTACAAATTATGTAAGCATTTTATTGATACATTTGAGTTTACGTAGTCTTTTATTTTATTAGACTTTGGCGAATTTTGAGGGACATTTCGTAAAAAAGGACAGTTTCTTCTTTTTCGAGTAGTACCAAAATCTAATCAGCAACAAGTGACTTATCTCAGGCCAATGGTTAGCGCGCGCGGATTGCACTCGAGCGACCCGAGTTCGGTTCCCGCCTCTGCCCAAAGTGTCGCCGTGTTCACGCGGGGTACGATCACGTTAAACATGTGGGTCCGTAAGTCCTTCCGAGAGCTTAGTGGTAGGGGAAGGAGGGTACGGTCCCTGTGAATGCCTCCCCCATTGGGTTTCGGTCTAAATTGGGTGGCACTTCCCAACCGTCTAAACAGTTACCTTACTGATTTATCTAACAATTACTTATCTAACAATGTGTGTCTTAGTGACTTATCTAACATTTTTTGTAAAATTTGGTCAATTAGTTTTTTATCTAGAGTAGATAGAGATTTTTACGGATTATTTCGCAAAACAAGGCGGGTTCTTTAATACCTAATCGTACCAAAATCTAATCAGCAATAGAGTCATACACAAGTGACTTATAAAATTTTATGAAATTTGGTCCATTAGTTTTCAAGTTAGAATGGAAACATATATTTCACAGACACAGACGCACACACACAGACGTTACGCTAAAAATGGTTTTTTTTTGTGTGTTCTAGAAGTCCCAAAGCGTGTAGATCTGCCGAAAACTCAAGTTCCGATTTTCGACACGATTCCAATACTTTCCCTATAGATTACCATGTATTGCAGGGAACGTAAAAAATACTTGATTATATAAAAAGAGTTCCTTTCACATTAAAAATGATTTTCAAATCATAGAGTTTCATTAAAAGATAGGCATTAAATAAAATATTAAAAAATCACATTAATTTAACATTTACTTTTCAAAGAAGAGATATTTTTTAAAGTTGCGCAGCTCTTTCATTTCATTGATGTCTGGATCGATGTTTTGACTTACGAAAATAATTCAATATTCAGCCAATTTATTGCTTTTCAACTAGACGGAATTTTGACTATAGTACAGAGACTGTTTACACATTTTTAGAACAAAGTTAAAACAATAAAATTAAGGTTTGAAGTAGCACTTTTCTGGGCTATCATTTCTATATCTTGATTTCCAAGATGAAGAAGATTTTCTTAAAGTTATAAGTAGTATTTTATTCCATTTCTCTTTCACAATTTTGGGTCTACGTTTAGAAAGTTCTCTTTTTACCAATCCAAAAGCACAATAATCCATTAGTAACACATCAGGCGATTTTAAACGAATATAAACAAAAGGTATAACTTTAATATCTATATTCTGTCCTTTTTTTAAGAAATTTAGCGGTATATTTTGACGTTTGACTGATATCAGGATCTTAATGAAGTAATGAAGTTCTACTCTGTTAAGACTCTGTAGGTAAAGGGATAGAATTATGTCCTTAAATAAAGGAGTTAAAGCATTGTCTTGGTAATATGTTAAATTGATTTCGACATATTTTTCGCCTTTTTACTTTAACTCATATATATAGAATAATGTATAGGAAAAGTGTTGTGACGCGGTCAAAAATTTGAATTCAAGTTTTCGACGAAAGACAGACATCACCTCAAATACATTCTATTCGCGATCAGGTAAGTATGCTTAAAAAGTTCTCTTCCGTCGAAATCTTAAATTTTTAAACATATCTGTAGAGAAAGTTCGTTCGTTACTAATTTCCCAGTGGTGAAAGAGCGCCTATGCACCACGCCCACAAAACCCCCCAGGGTATCCCATGGCGAAGGGGAGAAGATTTGCAGCTTCACTTTTATAGAGGCTCCCCGAAGGGCGGAAGTCTGACTTGGCCTCGACATGACAACACCCATGCCCGCTGGCGAGATTTGAACCCGCAACCCGGCAATCCAGCGATCAGACGGAAACGCATGCTCCTGACCGCTCGACCACCGGATCGGTGTAGAGAAAGTAAATATTGTCTAAACTATAATTCTTGTGAATATTCATTTGGACTGCTTATCAGTATTTACTTATATTCCTATTAACTCTTTCAAATTAGAAATATTAGTTACGCTTAGTGGTTGAAAACATTCATAAAACCCACAATTCCCAAACATCTACAAATTCACCATTTAACTCCAGACAAACAAAACCATTCTATAATCACAATCTCAATCTAACCTTTTGCGTTGTCAATAAAGAACCACATATTTTCTGGGGGAAGAACTTTATCGTAATTACTATTCTTTATGGAGGAAGTTTCTCATAAAATGCATAAAAACACAGCGCTAAACATGGATTACATGCTGAATTGCTCAATCCATCCAATATTTTTGCTTAATGAAGCATGATGCTTCTTCGTCTGTGCCCCTAAAATCCTCATTTCTGTTCTAACAGCTTCGTCGGGGTGAAATCGCTCATTGACTATAATTGTGAATACCTTCAGGATCACGTTTTGTCCTTGAATTTCTGAATCGACGATGTTTACCATGCAGTGAGCGTACGCCTTTTTCCTTGTTTTGGCGGATATTTTGATGTGAAAGAAAAAGGTATAAAATAATCTATACGACGTTTTTTTAAAAAAACACAGACTAGATTTCCTGTACAGAGATTTGCTTTAAATGACTTGTTTAATACCTTGATTTTAGACATTCATAATACGTTTTTATTTAGGCTTAACAATAAGAAGAAACATGCGTACAACTCAAACTACTGATAATGCAATAAAACAGAAAATGATTTCGTTTAAACCAGTATGCAACATAAGATGATTAGTGCCGACAGGTTTCGACGGCAGAAAACAGCCTTCTTTGTCAGGACACACAACCTTTACTCTTAAGAACTAGATTGGCAACTAATGTCAGGGCTGAATATTTGATAACTGTCAATTTTCAGTTTCCCAAATTATTATTAATTTTATAATATCCAGAAACTTCTGCTAGGAATAAATTCTTGGAAATTTCTTTTGTGACTTCTATTGGATGGCTTAGCAGTTTAATACGAATTATGAAATGATAAAGCATAAGCATTATGTTCATGAATCAGAAATGACTGTGATAGAAATGATATATGGTTTTATTGTGTTCAGCACGAAACAGAAACTAACATTGGGAAACAAAGTATACACTATGCATAAGTCGTTTTTATGCGTTAACAGTCGACGTGGTATATTTTTAAATTTCCCTTTACATTAGTAACAACTAAATGCGTGTTATGAATGACAGGTAATATACTCGTGAAAGTGAGTAATAAAATTGTGTTTTTTCACTTAACTGCTTATAACAAAGTTACAAAACTTCAAGCAGATATCGAACAAAACTCTAAATAGTATTCTTCAATGGGCTTAAAATCCCTTTTGGATGAAAAATGCTATCCAGTCAATGAAAAAGAGGATTTTTCTCACAACATTGTAACTTTTCCATTTCTCAGGAACATGAACGTATCAGCAGCCATTTCTCAAAATAATATCGGTAAAATATTAATGGTATTTATTTTTGCAAATTAAAATCATAATCCCCTAAGCGTCACTCATTTATTTCTATCATTTATGTATTTTACATGTAATTAGGAGATAAAAACTCAAAGCATCAGTGGGGAAACAGAGAAATGAAAATTTTGTATTTTTTTCTTTATAGAACAGAATGCATTCTAAACAAATACTGTAAAAAATATTTATCTTATATTTACTATTATATTTTTTTAAAGCTCAAGTGACGCAAAATTGACAATTCTCAGCAATTCAGCCTTAGAACAGCAAATTTGACTGCAGCAGGGGAAAAGGGTTACTAACAGCAGGAGGAAAAAAAATAGGTAATAAAGCCATGAAGGATAAAAAACGAGAAGTAAGACACAATGAATGAATGGGAAAATACCAAAGCGGAAAAGTAAACATCTAACAAAAGGATTCAATGCACTTGTTCAGTGAGTAAAACTAAAAACAGAACCATCCTATTAAAATTAAAAAGGGCAACTAACCGGTTATGCAGTTACATAATCGTCCAACCTAGCTGCAATTAATACGAAAAATAAGTAGAGCATAAAACGAAAGAACTAAATGGTTTTGGAGGGTAAACAAGCTTGCTTCATCAAATAATACCTCGGAAAATAACAAGTAATCAGGAAACAGGGAAAATATTATTGAGAAAAGAAAAATGAAAACTAAACTACAGAAAAAATTAAACTAAATATTTCCAAGCAGAATATAGGGACAGTTATCTTTGATAAGAAAGTTTGAATGAGAAACAATCAAGAAACATTCAAGAAAGTGCAACTCAAATTTTGAATTAAGAAAGAAAGTGATCCCATCTATTAAAACCATGATTAGAGTCCCAATAATATTCAGCAATTGAAAACTTGGATACGTCTTGTTTAGAAAACTTCAAGACAATTTAAAACTTAGATACTTCTTCTTTTACTAAACAAGGAGTATCAAATTTTTGCGAGAAATGTCGCAAAAAAAGGCCAGATCCTATTTTTCCAAACCGTGCCAATATCCACTGGCGTAGCCAGGAGGGGCACACCGGGCCTGTGCCCCACCCCACCCCCCGAAATCTTCATAATTGATACGAAAGTACTATATCCGGAATATATATATGTATATTTTTATTTTATAATATATTTCATCAATTGCGTATTTTTTTTTCATAAAATGTTATCATTTAAAATTGTTTTATGTGCCTCAAAATGCGATTTTTGGCGCAGTCGAATCTGATTTTTTCGATTTCAAATTGAAATAATCCAAATCCATGAAATTTTCGATCGCTTAACTTCTAAAGCCCTGGTAGGCATCGTTTCTGTTTAAAACCGATCATGACTGGTTTTTTCCGGACTATCCTCTCGGGGAAAGAAGTTGAAAGCAGGTGTGGGGGATGGGTGTTAAGACATCACACAATGATTTTCTTACGGCTGTACTGTTGAACCCTCGGGTTGTAAAGTGAATTTGTGTTGAGTTTGAAAAAATACTGTGCAATGAGATGGGTCGAACTCCATGAGCGTGTTTCTATATTTTATGAAGCTGTTTCTGAAGTGATATCGTCACTGGAAGAAATCATAGAGAAAAATCGTGATGACAGTTCTAAAGCAGAGCAGCTGCATTCTGCAAGTTTTCCTTTTTAGTGGCCTTGTGTGTCAGCGACAGAATATTGTGTTTAACGTACATTCCATCGCAAGTACTTACAAGGCACACACTTTGATATAGCGATTGCTTTGGCGAAGATTGAATTAGTTGTGAAGAAGTTACAGAAAATGAGACAAGAAGCGGAAGAAGAGTTTACATTCATTTTTGAAAGAACATCAGATTTGGCGCTTTCGTTTGGACAATTGCCTGTGCTGCCAAGAATAGTAGAAACACAACGATACCGATCGAATGTACCTGCCACCACTCCTGAAGAATACTTCCTTCGTACCTTTTCCATTCCCTTTCTTGATGAAATAATTTCATCGCTTCACGAAAGATTTTCTGAACATAAAGAAATTTTTGTTGAGCTGCAATGCTTAGTCCCTATTGGTGTTATCAAATCAAAATTCTCCGATTTGAAACCAGCGATTGAATTCTACTCTAACGATTTAGTGAACTGAAATGCTTCGATTTTGGAAGGAGCGTGGGATGTGTGGAAGATGAAATGGATGGAATCAGAAACTCTTCCAAGGTATGCCGTGAAAGCTCTGTTAAATTGTGAAAAGAATTTTTTTCCTAACATCCACACTCTTCTTGTGATACTGGCCACTCTTCCTATGTGTGCAGCATCCGTTGAGAGAACATTTTCGACGCTGAAACGCATCAAAACATATTTACGAAACAGCACTAGCCAAGAGCGTCTAAATGGCCTTGCTTTGATGTCAATACACAGGGAAATCATAGTCTCTGATGAAGAAATAATTAATGTATTTTCGAAAGACAACAAGCGTCTCAATTTGTAACATGTATAAATTATTTTGGTGTTCGACTTTAAATAAATTACGAATCATCGATTAGATGATGCTTTATAAAATATGATTTCATTATTACCTTCAAATCAATTAATTGCTTTAATTATAATTATAATATTCGTGTGCAAATATTAAGATAATTTACCATTTTAAAATTACACAAATAAATCAACTAATTAGTATAAGTAATAATATTTTGTAATGAGATAATTAATGATTTAGTGAGGATTTAGTATGATAGTCTTTTTGACGAAACTGCCTGTGCCATCCTCGAAACCGAACCCTGGCTACGCCACTGCCAAAATCTAATCAGCACCAGAGTAACCCATAACTGACTTACAAAATTTCATAAAATTTCCATAAGTAGTGTTTTGAATCAGACTGGTTGCATACATTCCACGCACACACATACACACACACAAATGTGGGAGCTGGGTCAGTACAAAACAGCACCTACTGACTCCACCACCCACAATTTCGTGATCGTAATTTCAAAAGGCCAAGGAGACATAATTTAACAAATATTCTCAAAAATGTATCAGCAAAAACACCAGGTTCAAGATTTAAAGGAGTTCCCAGTTTAGGGGAATTAAATAACCCTAAATGAAGTACAGTGAGTAAAGTAAATATACAGACACAAATAATTAGGCTCTTTTTCACACAACTTAAATATTGATTTATTTTAGATTTTTCGAAGAATTCAATATGTGTATTTTAACTTTCAAATAATAAATAAACTTCAGAGCTTCACTTATATTAGACATATTCAAGAAACCAATTGCTCTGGTAAAAATATATAGCATTCAAGTAATCAAATTAATCATAAACATATGATCTTAAATCATTTCTAATTTTACTTTAAATATTTTAACATGAGCCATTATAATATTTGAATTCAATTTCATCATGCCAGTGCCGCCTCGGAATCATTGATTCCGGTAAAAGGAAAATTTACCTGATCTCTTAATTTTATTTAATTTGGAGCAACAGATTCGCATCAGGTAATCACGGTTTGATGCAGGACCTCAGAAAAGATCACAGGGAGATTTTCGGAGAATCCAAAATCTTTAGAAACCGAACTTCCGAATACAATGCTTCGAATTGAAACTAAGCCGCTAGTTACTCATCTCAATTTCCAGAGTCGATGGGATAAGTTCCTGGAATGGAAAAAATATAATTTAGAATAGATTTGCATCAGGATAATTAATGAAAAGTTCCAGGCTCCTCTTCTTCAGCTCCAGATGAACCAGGGCGGGATTCCTTTAACCAAAAGCCCCTTTCTGATAGCTTAGCCATTTCGGCCAAATCTTCCTTTGTCTCCGTCTTTCGACAAATTCACCAGCGTCCTCTCTCCACGGGATCTTCAGCTCCAAGAGACCGAAGCGCGGGTCGCTTGAGCCCACGCAAAAAGTTTTCTCCTTCGCAACAAAAATGCGCCTCTTCCTGATTGGACGGCGCGCTCTCCTAGCGACTACACAGATTAAGAGATCAGGTAAATTTTCCTTTTACCGGAATCAATGATTCCGAGGCGGCACTGGCATGATGAAATTGAATTCAAATATTAAAATGGCTCATGTTAAAATATTTAAAGTAAAATTAGAAATGATTTAAGATCATATGTTTATGATTAATTTGATTACTTGAATGCTATATATTTTTACCAGAGCAATTGGTTTCTTGAATATGTCTAATATAAGTGAAGCTCTGAAGTTTATTTATTATTTGAAAGTTAAAATACACATATTGAATTCTTCGAAAAATCTAAAATAAATCAATATTTAAGTTGTGTGAAAAAGAGCCTAATTATTTGTGTCTGTATATTTACTTTACTCACTGTACTTCATTTAGGGTTATTTAATTCCCCTAAACTGGGAACTCCTTTAAATCTTGAACCTGGTGTTTTTGCTGATACATTTTTGAGAATATTTGTTAAATTATGTCTCCTTGGCCTTTTGAAATTACGATCACGAAATTGTGGGTGGTGGAGTCAGTAGGTGCTGTTTTGTACTGACCCAGCTCCCACAAAAGTCCATGTTTGCGTCCACCAGCCAGCTTTCAGAAAAAGGGGTTGCAGCATAAAATATGATGTCTAACTGAAATTTGTGTAGATGTTTGAAAACTGCTGGTCAAAAAAAAAACAACAATGTGAAATGGAATTTCAAGAGAACAGAATTTCAACAACACATCAGCCAAAAATTTCACCTCTCTCAGCAACAAAGTTTCAAAACATTTTTCAAAAGAGATCATTTACTTTTGATCTTCAAAACATTTAATTTCATTAATTTTTCAAAAATTTTCAAATTCAAACTTTTCATTTTCAAATTCAAATTACTTAAATTATTTCAATTACTTTATATTAATTTCAATTTTATTTTAATAAATCATTTACTTTCCATTATTTATTTATATATTTTTTTTTCAATATTCAAAATTTTCCTCCTTTTTTTATTTAGGGGAACAATTACATTACCAACACCATTTTAATTATTTTCATTAATGAACTTAAACAAATAATCAAACATTTTTTTACATTAAAACACATCAATATAATCAAAGTCAATCAAGACAGGACTCTCGAAAAATTTTAAAGTCCAAGGAGAGTCAATTAACAAAATTACTTATTATTTAAATTATAATATAAATATTCATAAATTATAGTTCACAAAATCAATTACTTATTTACTTTTTTAACTTAATGCAAGATTTCCAATAAATTTTAAAATCACAACAATTTTTTTTCATAAATTCTATTTTAAAAGACAATATTGAAATATAACTTAAACAAGTATAAACTTTAACTTAAAATGAAATCTTTTCTTGCAAAATTTAATTTCTGTAAAATTGTGAACTCAACCAAAATTTAATATTGTGAAAATCTTTGACTCCTAAGATTATAGGGTGTACGTGTATTTCTGTTTGTCATGTAATACTGATTTTGGTATGGTGTATAACTATTTCTAAAGTTATTGTTGTAAATGATTCTTCCATTTCCTCTATTATCAAAGTTATTTGAATTATTTCTCTGAACATATTGTTGTCTTTGATTTGTACGACAGTTTGATCTAGTATGAACAGCCCTTTCATTTACTTTTTTATTTGGCAAATTAAATCTTACTCGTTTCACAGTTTTTTTGTTTTGAGATTTATCTCCAGATCTTGTTAAACAAGATTTTAGTTTCACAGAGTCTTTCTCAGCGGTGATCACAGGCGTAAGTTTATTTGTCTTAGAGTTCAATTTTTGACTTTCATGAGTTTGTTTTGAAAACCTCTGCAATTCCTCTCTTCTTGGAGGTAAAAGAGTCAGTCTGTTCACATGGACCAGTTGTTCATTTTTGGGATTCATTACATGTCTGATTAAGAAATTCACTGCAGATGTTTGTTTTATCACTTTAAAAGGACCTTTATTAAAAGAGCTCAGTTTTCTTGACTGGCCTTGAGGTAAAAAGGGAGTGTAAAGATACACTAAATCACCAACTTTAATATTGGGCATCTTCGCTTTCTTATGCTGTTGTAAAATTTGTGAATTTTCAGCTTTTTCTAAGTTACTTTTTACTACATCATATGTTCTTTTAAGTCGGAATCTCATGTCTTCTCCATAATCATATGTTGATTCATATGTCGGAGGTTTAAATCCAGTGATCAAAGTATTTGGAACTGTTAAATCTCTACCATAGAGTAAATAAGCAGGCGATTCACCCGTAGAAGCATGTATGGCATTTCTATGTGCTAATAAAGCAAAATGTATCAGATTGTCCCAATTATCTTTATCGTTATATGCAATATTTTTCAAGGATCTGATCAAAGTACCATTTAATCTTTCAACACAACCGTCTACAGATGGCATGTAGGCAGTAGTAGTATTCTTTATTATTCCTAATTTCTTATAAAAACATCTTGCTGTTCTAGAAACAAAATTCGTCCCTTGATCCGAGACGATGAATTTAGGTATACCATGCTGAGCCATGTAGTGCTCTAAGCAACTTAAAATGTCTTCAGTTTTTATTGAAGCCAAGGGATATGCTTCAGGCCATCTTGTAAAATAGTCAGTTATGACCAATATGAATTTATTTCCAGATCTTGATATAGGTAATGGTCCGACACAATCCATGGCGATACGCTCAAATGGGTATGTGGACTTCGAAAATCTTTGAATGGGTGCTTTGTTATTTCTAAAACCACGATTTACCACACAAATTTCACAAGATGAAACATAATTTTGTGTTTGGGAATACATTCCCTGCCAAAAATATTTTCTACTTACAGAAGCTAAAGTTCTTCTAAATCCACAATGTGCATAAGTGGGACAGTCATGATGTAACCATAAAATTTCAGACACAAGTTCTTGCGGAACAACAACTCTTTCTTGTTCTTGATGTCTACGCTTTGGGTGTTTGTGAGTACACCACAGGATATCATCTTTTCTAAAAAATACCAAGGTTTGTGGGTAAGGTTTTATGTTTTTATCTAAGAGATCTATAATTTTATTGCACCTTGGATCAGATTTCTGAGCATTCTTAATTCTTATGAGCAAGGTAGGACAAGTAAATGTTTGTTCCAATTGACCAATTTGTATGTTATTTTCATTTTGCATTTCACTTTCATTATTATTAACAGCACAAATTTCATTTTCTTCATTTGTATTTGCTGGATTCAAATTGATTTCTGATTCTCTTCTATTGCTACTATTAGTATTGTTTACATTATTAGAACTTTGAGAATTTTGATTTACACTTGGAAAATTTTGATTAACATTTTGATTTATAACTTTATATTGTGACACGAATCTTTGTGGAATATTGTTAATAGTATTTGTACATTCATCTACATTTCTTGACATATAATCAGCAACAACATTTGCTTTTCCTGGTTTATGTACTATTTGATAATCAAATTGTGATAAGGATGCAATCCATCTAGCCAATCTAGATGTAGGATCTTTTAATTTAAATACGAATGTTAGTGACTTCTGGTCACAAAAAATTGTGAAAGGTTTTCCAATTAAATAATGTTTATAATAGTTTGTAGCCCAAACAACAGCCAATGCTTCTCTTTCGACAACACTGTATTTACATTCTGCTTCACTAAGCTTTCTGCTTGCGTAAGATATTGGATGCAAAATTTTATTCTCATCTTCTTGAGACAAATAGCTACCTAAAGAGTGATTTGATGCGTCTGTATGTAAAATAAATGGTTTTCTGAAATCTGGAAGGGTCAAAATTGGTTTTGACAAAAGTTTTCCTTTTAAAATTTCAAAAGATTTTTGAGCTTCATTAGTCCAAATAAATTTCTTTTTACTTTCATTATTCTTAGTTTTCAATAATTCTGTTAATGGCAAGGTCAGTTCTGCATAGTCTTTTATGAATTTTCTGTAGAATCCGGTGAGTCCAAGAAATTGTCTCACATTCTTAATTGATTTAGGGATTTTGAATTTCTCTACAACTTCCAAATTATGAGTATCAGGTTGTACTTTTCCATTTGATACCAAAAATCCAAGATACTTAATTGTTTTTCTGAAGAAATGGCATTTACTTGGTTTCAATTTAAGACCATGTTTACTTAATCTTACAAAAATCTCTTCTAGTTTTTTCAAATGTTCTTCGAATGTTCTTGAGGCAACTATAATATCATCTATGTAAATTCCAGATATGCCAGCCAGCACCAGAGACATCAGTCTCTGAAAGGATGCAGGCGCATTCTTAAGACCAAATGGGGTTCTGGTCCATTCAAAGTGGCCATCAGGTGTTGAAAAAGAAGTCTTTGGGTAATCATCAGGATGTAAACACAATTGGTAAAATCCACTGGTTAGATCCAGGGTAGAAAAATACAAGGCTCCAGACAAGTTATCGATTAATTCCGATATGTTGGGTATAGGAAAATTCTCAACAATAGTGATCTTATTGAGCTTTCGAAAATCGGCTACCAATCGGTAACTTCCATCAGGTTTCTTCACAAAAAGCACTGGAGTATTGTAAGGTGATGTACTACGCTGAATGATTTTTGCATCAAGGAGTTCGTTTACCTGGCGTGAAAGTTCTTTCTGTAAATTGTGTGGAATGCGGTATGGCTTCTGTCTAACAGGTATGTTAGATTCAAGATTAATTTCGTGCAAAATAGTGTCGCATCCAGACAATTCTTTCATATTTTTAGCAAAAACATGTTTATATTTACTTAGTAATTTTAAAAGCAAGGTTTTTTGTGCATAGTTCATATGTTTCAAATCAAAATCTCCTCCCCATGCATCAAATGTTTCATTTTCTTCAATACAGTTTTCAATGTCAACTCTATTATTTATGTCAATATCAGATTCATGGATGTTTTCAAAAGTTCCCAATTTCATTCCTTTGTTAATGTAAACAATTTTTTCAGATGGGTTTGCAACTTTAGCATACAAAAAGTCATTTTCAGGAATTTTGTGGATACTTCTGGCTACAAAAATTTTGTTTGCAGAAAATTCTTTATTATTGATAGGTTCAAGCAAAATTGTCGTGTCTTTTTCAATTTTGTAATTTCTTTTTAATTTAATAAAAGTTTCCGAAAATGGTTTTAGAACACATTTGTTGAAAGCTTTGGCAATCCCTATTGCCTGTTTTTGTTGTGAACTTCCTTCATCATGTTTATCACAATCTGTCTGAGATATTTCATTGTTACTGGTATTGTCTTTTGTCAAAAATCTGTCTGTATATACATTGTCATTCATCTGTCTTTCATATAAATCATTTTCACATTCATAATTTGACCTTTCATTTCCATTTGCATCGAAATCTCTAAAATCAACATCTCTAAATTCATTGTGAAAATTGTTTTGTTCAAATAAATATCCATTATTACATCTATTTTCATAATTTCTTGAAAAATTTGTGTCTTTGGATCTATAATCTACATCATTTGTAAAATTGTAATTTCTTCTGTCACATTTATAATTTATAGCATTGCACTCAGATATTTCAGGTTGAACATCTTTGTGTCCAAAGGCAATGGTCACTTTACTTTTATGCAGAAAAGTACTTCCTAAAATCATGTTGTATTCGTTAGGTGCAGGTATGTTTAAAATGCAACATTCAATCACAACATTGTCTTTTCCAACGGACAAAAGAAAAGAAGCACTCTCATCAGCCCAAACCTCCTGATCTCCAATTCCCTTCACAATAAAGGATGTATTTTTTAATTTCACTTTCCTAGGGTTAACTTTCTGTAAAGCATCTCTATAGATAATATTTATGGAACTTCCAGTATCGATTAATGCATTCAGTTTGACATCTTCAACAAAAACTGAGATGACCGGAAAATTTTTCTGGCAAGGAGCTTTAATTTCCGTCATAAAACTAACTTCAGAATTTGGTTTGTTAAAATTTTGAGATTGAAAATTTTGTCTTCTAAATTGTCTTCTATTACCAAATCTATTATTAAAATATCTGTTATTTCTTCTATATCCATAATTATTGAAGTTTTGAACTTTATAATTATCAAAGGAATTTCTAAAATTTGAAAAATATCTTCTTTGGACATTTGAATTTCTATATGAACTGTTACGAAAAGGTCTTCTAAAGAATAAGGAATTTTTCCTTGGAGAATAATTTTGATATGGACTTTTAACGTACCACTCTTCTTCCTGTGAGGCAACTGGAATTCTTCTTTGACTGAAACGGTTTCTATTTTCAGATTTTCTGGATGGTGTTGAGGTTCTGAAAGATGTTGATGGTTTATGTTTCTTCTTTACTGGAATATCTTCCCAATCTTCCTCTTCCAATTCATTTTCATTGTATCTGCTTGTGGAGGGCGTATCCATGAAGGAATCCTCAAAACTGGAATTGCTCTTTTCCAGATCTTCTCTTATTTCATTCAGTGTTTTCTTCCTTTTCTCTGAATTTTCACTAAATTTTCTTCTTAATTTCTCAAATTCTTTCTTCTTTAAATTTAATTCATTCTTCAACTCTTCAATTTCCTGTTTAGTGTCTTTTTCGATTCTCACTGTATTTATGTCCTCTGTCATTTCTTCTAGCTCTTCGTTCTGTACTTCTTCTTCCAGAATGGCTATTTCTTTCGCAGCTTCAAATGACTGTGGATTTGCAGATAAGACAGCTTTTCGAATAAGGATCTTTAATCCTTTCTTAAATGAGTTGAGCAAAATTGCAGCTCTCAGGGAATCTTCGTTGTCAGACACAGCATCTTGTGGAAAAGCCACAAAGGATTCAGCTTCTATGCGGTTCGCATAATCACGTACATCCTCGTTTACCAGCTGTTTACAATTTACAAGGGCAGCAACGTTCTTGGCAATATTTTCTTTTTTCATAAAATTGTCCTTGAGTGTATTCACTAATTCTGAAAAATTCGTACTTTGGTTTAGTTTCGGGATGGATTTTATCAGTCTTTCTGCCCTACCAGACAATTTCAACTTCAGAACGAAAATTCTGTCTTTATTAGACCACTCGGCATGTTCAGCAACCAGAAGAAATTTCTCCAAAAATTCGTGAAAAGATTCATTTGCATTGCCAGCAAAACTTGGAATGGATCCAAGGAACTGTGATCCAATTCCGACCTTCACTTTGTTAGAGTCTCTGACAGCGGAAGCTGATCTGCCAGAATTTGGAGAAAGTCGTGGCGGAGACACCGAAGGCACACGGTTTCGTGAACCAGGTTGTGCAGAGGAGTCACTACTCCTGCTTGCTCTCGTATTTTTAGATTTAGGCATTTTTGCACAAGGTTTTTCACCAAATAGACGAAGCACAGTTTATTGTGGAAAATTGATTAATTCACTTTCACTTAAATCACTTATTTATGTATAGGCAGAGCACTGAAAAACACTACGTGTAACTTTTTCACTTATTTGTTCATTATCATGAACTTCGAATCACTTTTGCATGTGCACAAAACTTTTGTATTCACTTTTCAAAAATAAATGTATGCACTTCATGTATTTACCTTTTAATGTATGTGTATTTGGAAATTTCAATTTACTCATATCTCATATATCATATAAAATTTTGTGTATTTATGTATGTCAATTACCTCAAAATATGTGTAACACAATTTCAACATGTAAAATGCAAATTAAATCATGCAAACAATTCTCTTGTGCGTCTGGGCTTATGTGCTTTTGCACTTTTTCTTAATATATGACACATAAACAAAATTTTCATGCCCATTAAACTCAAATATTTTGCACCACAAAATAACTTTTTAAACTTACTTCGACATATTTAGTACTGCAATATTTTTTTACACAATAAAAAATTTGCACTCTTTCATAAATTTATACCTCACTCACTGTAATACTCTGGGAAAGGGATACGGCACCAATTTGTGGGAGCTGGGTCAGTACAAAACAGCACCTACTGACTCCACCACCCACAATTTCGTGATCGTAATTTCAAAAGGCCAAGGAGACATAATTTAACAAATATTCTCAAAAATGTATCAGCAAAAACACCAGGTTCAAGATTTAAAGGAGTTCCCAGTTTAGGGGAATTAAATAACCCTAAATGAAGTACAGTGAGTAAAGTAAATATACAGACACAAATAATTAGGCTCTTTTTCACACAACTTAAATATTGATTTATTTTAGATTTTTCGAAGAATTCAATATGTGTATTTTAACTTTCAAATAATAAATAAACTTCAGAGCTTCACTTATATTAGACATATTCAAGAAACCAATTGCTCTGGTAAAAATATATAGCATTCAAGTAATCAAATTAATCATAAACATATGATCTTAAATCATTTCTAATTTTACTTTAAATATTTTAACATGAGCCATTATAATATTTGAATTCAATTTCATCATGCCAGTGCCGCCTCGGAATCATTGATTCCGGTAAAAGGAAAATTTACCTGATCTCTTAATTTTATTTAATTTGGAGCAACAGATTCGCATCAGGTAATCACGGTTTGATGCAGGACCTCAGAAAAGATCACAGGGAGATTTTCGGAGAATCCAAAATCTTTAGAAACCGAACTTCCGAATACAATGCTTCGAATTGAAACTAAGCCGCTAGTTACTCATCTCAATTTCCAGAGTCGATGGGATAAGTTCCTGGAATGGAAAAAATATAATTTAGAATAGATTTGCATCAGGATAATTAATGAAAAGTTCCAGGCTCCTCTTCTTCAGCTCCAGATGAACCAGGGCGGGATTCCTTTAACCAAAAGCCCCTTTCTGATAGCTTAGCCATTTCGGCCAAATCTTCCTTTGTCTCCGTCTTTCGACAAATTCACCAGCGTCCTCTCTCCACGGGATCTTCAGCTCCAAGAGACCGAAGCGCGGGTCGCTTGAGCCCACGCAAAAAGTTTTCTCCTTCGCAACAAAAATGCGCCTCTTCCTGATTGGACGGCGCGCTCTCCTAGCGACTACACAGCCAACACGTCACGCTCACGGCCAGACACTAAGTCCAGACAATTCAACGATTTCTCGACGAAAAGCGCTTTTTAATGTAATTCCAATGGAAACAAGTGTTAGTAAAACACTGTACTGGCACGAACGGAGAGAAGGATGTTTCTCTTTCAGAAAATACAAAAAGGCTCATGGCGCAGAATTGCGACATGACACAAACGTCCCTTTCAAAGCATTATATTAGTATTCTAGAAAACCCAAAACGTGTAGATCCGTCGAAAACTTCCGATTTTCGACCTGATTGCAATACTCTTCCCATACATTACCATGTACTGTATGGAAAGTAAAAATGAGAAAATAAAATCATCGAGATTTCTGTTTCTTTCACACCTCAACTGCGTGCAAACAACTCATGTTTAAATTCAAGACCTGAACGTTACATTCTTAATAGTCGCAAGACCTCGTTGAATGTTAATGCACAACATCTCTTCCGAAATCCGTATTTCTGCAGAATGCAAAATCCGTGCTCAGCGCCAAACATGTTGATATTGATTGCCCTCTGGACATAAATAATTCATAGGAAAAGGAATGTATCCGCTCGTAAATAAAGCCATGCGCAAAAGGACGGTTTTATAAACAAGGAGGAAGCCAAAGCATTGTATCTGATGTTAGTGGCTCCACTCGCCTTTCTTATCAATTCTTCTACACTATCGATTCCAAAACCTGAGATACGAGTACTCCTGGCCAAGCAAATGCAGCCACCACTACTTAGAAGTAACCTAACATGCCGCTTAAATGCGAGTAAAGTACATTACATGCGCCGAAATAATGCACGTTTAAAATTTTAATTTTAAAAAATATATATAATTCACTATTTTTAAATGAGATGATACTTTGTAAGTACGTTTAACCATAAAAAAATGTCGACACCTTTATTCAAAACTTTTCACGAACTCTTTTTGAGATATAAGAGGTGGGTTTTTTTCTCTTTAAGACGGATGAAGTGATATTTCTGAAAACAATCAAGCTGCTCCAATGACATCCGGTACGCTTATGTGACAGTATTATTCAATAACAACGAAAACTTATTGCTTTAGCAGAATCAAGTTATAAATAAAGCTAGTTCTAATTAAGTTCCAATTAAACTAGTTCGGCTATACCAGTTCAACTAGTTTAACGATATTTTCTCTGTATAAGCATTTTCTGCATTTTATTGCTTTTGTCCATCATTACCAAAATTTTAAAATTGTAAAATATCTAATGCGGACAATACTTGATTCACTCTCTCACTCTTTACTCTGCTTTCGCTCTTCAATCTCATTTTTCATTCTCTTTCTTTTTTCACTTTATCTTTTCTCTTTCTCTCTTCTCTTTCTCCCTTCCCTTTCTCTCTTATCTTTCTTCATTTTCTATCTTCTGTCTCTGTTTTCTATCTTCTCCCTCGCTCTCTCTCTCTATCTTCTCACTCGCTCTCTCTCTCTATCTTCTCACTCGCTCTCTCTCTCTATCTTCTCACTCGCTCTCTCTCTCTATCTTCTCACTCGCTCTCTCTATCTTCTCACTCGCTCTCTCTGTCTTTTATCTCTTTCTATATATTTTCTCTCGTCCTCTCAATCTCCTCTCTCTCTCTCTCTCAATCTTCTCTCTCAATCTCTCTTTTCTGTCTTCTCTTTCTCTGTATGTTCGCTCGCCTTTCTCTCTTTCTCTTAATTATTTTTCTCTTCTCTCTCTCCCTCTTATACCCCTTCTCTTCTGTTCTTTCCCATTTCATGTTATTCTTCCATTCTTTATCTTTGGCACCTAAATTGCCTACAAATAACTCACATTTCAATTCACGAGCAAACCATGGTAATCAACGCAATCTTGATCTTTCCATGATCTCATCGAATGTGAATGCAACAGCTCGCATTTATATTCATCGATATTCCTTATAGCGCAAAATATTGTGGCAATTTTAATGACACCGACTAGACAGAATTCTGAAATAAAATTAAAATATTTGAAAACGCGATTTATCCGTGATTATTTTAATGATTTGATTCGTTTTCTTATAATATAATACTTTAAAATTTCAGCATTTATTTAATTTATACATCCGGTGAAGTTAACTTAAGTGTGGAGAAGTATAGACAAAATTATAAACCTCCACTAAATTATACCGTCCACATCTTAAACGCTATTAATTATAAAATTTAACGTTTTTCTGCATTAAATCAATAATTTTAGCTTACATCAACCAATTCTTATAATTAAAATTCAAAACTATATTCATGGTTTTTTCATATTTCATTGAAATGTATTCTAAATTAATATTCAAAATGAATTCAGTTACTATGGAAACTATTTACTAGGATAAACTATTTTTGGAATATTTCAACGGGAGGAGGTGTTTTGGCGAGTTGACGACGTTTTAAAATGGGCTAAGTCGACAAATTAACATTCGAACAAATTAAAATGCGGTATCATTTAAGATACACATTCATTTTATGCGTTAGTATATGCGATAATACTGAAACCAATGCATTGAGAGCTATATGAAAAAAGTGAATAAGCGTGGCATCTGCTACCCACATCAAAAGGCATGTGCTACCCACATCAAATTTTTACTTTTTTAAAAGCGCTCTGAGGAATTCAAAAATTCAACTCTGCCGAATCAAAAACTTTCATTCAAATTCCCATTAAATGATATTGTAAGTCATCATTTGCAATAAATGCTAGACAATATCCCCAAGCAAATCCCTTCCAAAACAATAATTCCCCTCTCGAAACACAAAAACCCTCAAAATGACTACGCCACTGCAACTAACTATTCATTTGATAATAATCCCACCATCATCACATGTAAATAGAATCGAACAGAATGTTGTTGAATGGGCATATATGCGTACCTTGTTCATAATGTGTATAGATCATGCATTTGCTTGAATTCGAACATTTTGGAGACATTGGAATACATTGCTTCGTAACTTGGTGAAACGGTAATTTTCTTTCTATATAGTTCATTGTCCGATTTAGAATATGTAATATAATGTTTGTGAGGAAACAGTTCAAATTCAAGTTAATAAGATGCGGGTATAGCATATGAATTTCTCTAAATAATGTAAATTATGTCGCTGATCTCTGACGGGGGAAGGTTGCTCTTCTTATGCCCCTGACAAAGACGGCTATTTTTTCTTTCGAAATCGATCGATACTATTAATTTCAAATTGTATGTTGCTTTTAATGAAATTATTTTAATTGTATGCCTCTTGTCTCAAAGTTAAGGGATTATTAAAAGATTTGGGTTTATTCTGTTATGAAAAGAGAGAATCTGAATTGTCCCTGCCTCTCCAAACTGAACTTGTGAATCTATTTTTTAAGCCTACTGTTCATATTATACTTGAGTTGGATGTGGAACTTACTAAAGTGAACCATCCGTTGACAATACTGAAGGAGACTACTGATCGGGAACAAAGACGAAGTGAGGAATATAAATGATATGATTGAAGATAGAGATATCACGAATGGAGAATTAAAAGGATATCTGGAGGAGTCTCATATAAAATTATAATTTGTTGTGCAGTAATCTGGAAGGCAGGAGGAGTTGGTGGCGTTTATGAGAGAAATGAAGGATTTAATCATGGGAGATCAACCCTCAGTTGACCCTCTGGTTTGCTTCAGTGATCCAAGGCCTTTATCTCTAAAAGGAAACATGCCGGGGTCGGTGGTTTTCTCTGTCTGGTGGGTTTGGTGAGCTCATTGATTTCTTGTTAAGGTCAATTATTTTCTTGACCGGGGATTCAAGGGTTCTATACTCCCGGGTGAGTCCCCCTGGTCTGGGTATAAAATTGTATTCTTTTATCAGCAGTTTAATTTGTACGTATACTTCAATATATTTAAAAATAATTAGAGTTCATTTCTCTACATTTTTAAACTCTCCGCTAGGGGTGCTGCAATCACTTTCATTCGACCAGGCAGAGTCACTTTACTATGTATACACTAACGTGTATACACTCATGGACCTTTTCTTATAGAGTTATTGGAGTGCCTAAGAACATTCCTATTAAAATTGTATATTTAGGGAAAGTAAAAAAATGATAGAAACTCTGTCGATCTAGAAGAAAATCACCCTCTGATAAATTGCAGTTTATTCCCTTCTTATTCCTTGCTTTAAAATTGCTTAGGCTGAATCAATAAGAATATACTAGGACAGTGTTTTTTAAATTGTATTCCGCGGAGCCCTTGGGGTTCTGCAACAGCATTCCAGGAGTTCCGCGACACTATAATTTTGAGATAACTAAAATTATAATTTAAATGATGGGATAATTTAAATTATCCGCTACAATCACTTTCATTCGACCAGACATGGTCACTTTACTGTAGATAGACATAGCGTGTATACACTCATGGAACATTCCTTATGGAGTTATTGGGGTGCCTAAGAACTTTCCTATTAACCTTGTATACTTAGAGAAAGTAAAGAAACATTATAGAAACTATGTCCATCTAGAAGAAAATTCATTTTAGCACCCCCTGAAAAAAATGCAGTTTGTTCCCTTCTTACTTAAAAGTTCCTTTGGTTGAAGCAATAAGAATATGCTAGGACAGTGTTTCTTAAATTGTATTCCGCGGAGCCCTTGGGGCAGGGGCGGCTATTCAGAGGGGCCGCGCGGACCCCCTTGAGCAAGCACTTCAAATTATTTTAATTATATAGGTTAATTACAATTTTTAAGGAAGTTATCTGAATTTTATTTCAACTAAAATTCGACTGATTGCATATAAGTGATGAAATTGTCACTAGATGGCAGCACTAAAACTTTGAAAGAGTCTCTTATGCTCTTTTCATACCATATTAAGGTCTATAGGGGAAAATACTGCATTACAGGGAAAGACGAAGGATTTTTAATGAGGCCGCGTCCCTTTATCGCCTCTGGCTGATAGAATGAACAGTATGTTAATATAACGGCAATAGAAATTAAGAGTTAAAAAAACAGACATTGCAATATTTCAATCCGATGTGAGTCGCTGCAGTTACCGCGGCTCGTCGCCAAGAAGAAATTAATACTGTGAACGACTGACTCGAATTGGTTAAGTTTCGCCAATTTGGCCTCGAATTTTTCTTGATAAATGTGTGTTTTCTCTGTCGCTTCTTTTTAAAATAATAAATTTGGATGTTAAAATAAATATTTGAAAATAAATTACTGTATATATGTAGTTCTGATTTATTTTATTGATTCTATTGACCTGGTTCTTTCAGTTTTGGTTCATGGCGAAATAGTTTAGTCTTAGATACAGAAAATAGAAATTCAAAAAAGTTTCGATACATATTTTGTGCTTTTTACTTAATTGAATAAGTGGTGGTCATTTGTGGTATTTTGGGGGGTTCTGTTCTTCGCTTTCAGTAGAAAAATGCATTGTTTGGGGCACTCAGTTTAGTTTTGAACCACCCATCCGTATTACTGAAACTGTTTCACTCCGTAAGCATCCGGTGGGGAGAGGGGGGGTCATTTCTGATGTAGGGTGGTTCTGTCCTTCGGAAAGGGGATCATTTCTGATTTAGGGTAGTTCTATGCTTTGTTTGCGACGAATTTCAATGCGTTTGACCTCTTAATTGTTTAAAAGCCAAGATAATTGTATTTGTGGCATACCCTTGGATATTTTTAGTGACACTTTCAGAAATGTGTTGTCTGAGGGGGTGGGTCTCTTGACTTACTCGGCTGTCTTACTTTTTCAATTATTTAACATTAAAGATTGAAAAAATTATAAATATTTGTTAAAGAATGTTAAACAACAATTTTCAACCAGATACTTGATTCTTTGATCTGACGTTGTTTTCCTTAAAATCTCCCCCCCCCCCCCTCCTTCACCGGCCACTACTCAATCCCCCTGGTTTTGCTTCAAATTTCATTGAAGACTAATATTGTTCCGATACTGCGTAGGCGTAAATTTTACTTGAGGTAGTCCTAAAATTTCTCATCTCGCTTCCTAATTAAGCGATTTTGAATCTACTGGTGGCTATAGTCTCTGCACTATCTATACGTGTATCGCCTAGACATGCATATTTTTTTATTCAAACCCCCCTGAGCGTAACTTTTAGTTTAACTAGTCCGCACGGTTTTACATCTCGGTTCCTAAATTGAGTGATTTTGAATCTTCTGGTAGCTACAGTCTTTGTACCATTTAATTATACATATCTTTCGTATCAATCCCCTGGGCGTAACTTTTACTTTAAGTTGTTCCCCTCTAATTTCACATCTCGGCTCTTAATTGAGCGATTTTGATTCCGCTGGTGGCTATAGTCCCGGCACTATTTGTACATGTAAACTGGATATACATATTTATTGTGTCAGCTCCCTGGGCGTAACTTTCAGTTCGGTTAGCCCCCCCCCCCCCCGAATTTCTTATTTCACCTTCTAATTGAGCGATTTAGATTTTGCTGGTGGCAATCACTTAGATATACAACCTTATTCTGTCAACCCTCTGGGCGTAACTTTTACTTTAAGTAGCCTCAATTTCATATTTCGGTTTTACAAAAATTCCATCGCCTTGGTTCCTGAAATATCCGTGTACGACATTTCAAGGCCGTACGATGTTTACGTTTTCCGCTACAGACCTTAAACACACATCGACACACAAATTTCGTCTGTTATTATGTAATATGAAACAACCGTGGTGGAAGAGCGGAGACCCTCCTCTTTTTCATAATTTCATTTTTATCTATCTTAGTGACTTTTGCTCCGATTTTGATGCAATTTTTACACTGTATTTTCTACTCTACAATGGACCCACTCGATCTGCTCACTCTAAACTTTGATCCACTTTTGTTGCACCCTCGCAACGAGCTAACTACTTATAGTTATGAAAACCGATTGCTATATATAGTGACTGCTAGCAGGCAGAACTCGCTAGTATCATTTTAAAGACGAATAGAGATAATCATAAAGCAAAAGAATTTTCTGTAAATTCCAAATTAATTCTTGTATTAAAAATAGTTCCTTTGTTTCTGCATATAAACGGCCGTAGATTTAGTTGGTTTCCGCTCTCTAATTATGTTACTGTTTGGGTTACAAGGACGATCAGATACAAAACTATTAGCCATAGAGTGCATATGAGAAAAATTGTGTGCATTTTGGGTGTAAAATCATTTGCGCTAATCATAAAAAAATACTGCACATGTACACGATTGAGAGTATTTAATTTTTACAAATTTAATAAAAATTCATTTAGAAATGTATTCAAATAATTTCCATGGTTGCAATAGGCTCGTATTCATTTCAAGGAAACTTGCACAACGTATATCAGCGCAAATAAAATAATAATTTGGCATACGGCTGTTTCGAGGTAATGCAGGAACCAATTTATCAGTGCCGGACAAACGACGAACTCGAAGTCTAAACGACGTAGTTGGCACAAACTGAGGGATATATATCCCTTTCCGGACGGCGGCATTCCGGAATTACCGCGGCCCAAAAGACGGAGCGCTTCGCTTCCGAACTGTTCCCAAAGGACGTCAAATTTTTTGCGCTAAGAATAAAATTTGCGAATAAAATTCACTAAAAATCACCTATTCAACACAGAAATCTACTTTTTTCAAGAATAAAAGAAATATTTATTTTCTATTTGATGTATATTTTTCATACAAATCTGAATACAAAATACTCGTTAGTTGCTCCCATTCTTTTATCCGAAATAAACGAATAATTTCGCTGCCTCTAAAACCCAAACAAAAAAAATACTCTCTTATATTCCTATGATTCACCAACGAAATCATAACGCTGAAATAAAAACAAAACCCGGAACTCAATTATAAAATTTTTGATGCTGCGAGAATTGCTCTGTCTGTTTATATTACAAAATCATGTTTCACCGCTCCAAATGGAGAAATAATTCATTGGATCCTTCTTAGCCAAGGTCATGTGTCTGCAAAATACATTGAAGTTAGTTCCACGGACATTTAACGCCATCTAGTAGACAAATTAAAACGTTCCACGTGAAGTCACGCATGCGTGCCACTAGCCGTTTACGGTAAAGCTTCCTTGGGGTTCCGCAACATGATAATTTTATGTGATTTTTTTAAATATTAACAAAAGCATGTAAAGTTTGAATGTATAATTTGAAACACAATGGACTTCTTCTCATTTTGAGATTCCGCCATCAAATTAAATTTCAAAAGGGTTTGAAAAACACGCTTCTAGGAAAATCATTCTGACAGCTTCACGTGAACTAGTCAGTTTCAGTACATGCTCGCAATAAAACACACATGCTAATATCCCACAGAGAACCTCCTCTGAGAACAAACCTCCCTCATCAAACCATCCCTAACTGAGGGTTAACTATTCGTCTGATAACAATCCCACCGCTGTATGCCTGTGATCAATTAGGAAAACTCTGACTTGGCTCCCATTTTGAATAATTCATCTGATTGTTAAATTAGAACAATTCAAAGATACATTCATAATTTCACAGTTGGATACAACAGTAGATTTATGCCAATAGTTAGATGGGTTTTCAGAAATTGTATTTTAATTACAAAAAGTTGGTTAGGCGGAAACTGAATTGAAATGGCAACAGTTTTGATAGAATAGCAATATGTCCACTGGCAAAGTGTCAGGGAACACAAGTTAGACAGTGTCTACCAAAATAATTTACAACCAAGTGATTTTTATTTTAATTATATATTATTCGAAATAAATGCATAAAATATTTTCTGCGTAAATAAACGTAGACAGATTTTTGCTCCAACTGGCGCCTGCCTACTAAGGGAACAGGCATATTTTTCAGGAGAGAAATATCATATATGTATTTCCGCGCCAGAAAACATGACATTGGAGATGAAACTAAAAGAGAATGCGCACGCATATTCTATCAGTTAACTACGGTGTCCCTGGTAGACGTGTTTAATCACCCAGATTTTCTGTTTCTTTTATTCGTTTCGTTTCCAGAAACATAGCATTTATTGTCGGAGGACTTTGAAGATTCATTTTATATATTAATAGCAAATTTAATTTAGATAATCACTACATTAAAGGAGTTTTGACAGTTTTTATACGTTTGGATTTTTTTCAATGTGAAATATAAATTAAACATTTAACAAGGATAAAAGCAAAGCTTTATGAGTTGTGTATTTATTTTTCTACTTGTTTTCCTTGATTTTTATAAACTGGTTAAAATGAAGTTTAAAGTAATTCATAATTTCCCGCTTGTATCATTTTTGAATTGATTTCACAGAGAAACGCAAAACCGGTATTTCACTTAAACAAGAAAAAAGTGCAGAATGCCATTAATTTATTTTCCGTGCACTTGAGTTATTATACCGGGTGGTTAGAATTAAAGTATCATTGTTCAGAGCTCTGTAGAATGATGCAATAAAAAACCACTGCGAATGACGCAATAAAAAATCAGTTCCAAATATGACCGATAGGGGAAAAGATGGCTCCGAGAACAGTCCCTAGTAAAAACACAATTCAATGGAACGGCTTCGCAATTACGAATTGTATAAGCGTGCGATAGATACTGACAATAGTCATAAACACCCAAATGTCAATTTAATTAACGGAACGCAGAAGGGACGAGGGCTGTAGAAAGACAAGTTATTGGCAGTGTTCAATGTGTCCGCCATGTTGAAGAATCAACAACTGGTACCGTGTGACAGCGTGTTCGACAGCTGCACGTAGCTGATTTGTTATGATGTTGCGCATGTGCAATAGTATGAGTTGTATAAGAATTGCTGAATTTCTTTAACACAAAATTATTTAGCTCTTTGAGTCTAAAATATAGCTGATATGAGACATTCATTGATTTTACATATAAAACAGACGATTTTATAGCAGACTTTTTCGATGGAATTTTAAGCATAGAGTTAAATTACGTTTACTTCCATGGTTTTAAGTGTTTAAATAAAATAAATTATTGCAGTATTGTGATGAATGAAAGGAATGGAATAAAAGTGTATAATTGAAATACTTACACATTTTACATAGAGAACCAGGCGATTTATATTTCAATAACGTCATTTGAATAAAGTTCATTTTTTTTTCGAAGTTTTAAGTTTTCAAATGTAATAAATTAATGTAGTATTGTGATAATTTGAAAAATATTACCGCTGAATGTATCGCATTTTAGAGATGTTTAAATAAAATTGCATTGCAGTTGGAAAGTGTTTCATAATCTGTGCTTTATGCATGATTGATCTTGTTGTTTTATACGATAAAAATAGAATGAATACATTATAGAAGAAAGATACAAAATAGATTTAATCTATAGGTAAAGGCGGATGCTAACCACATCAAATTTATTTTATTCCAAATTAATGAAATAATCAATGTACATATAACAATATATTTTCAACCTCCCCCATCCCCCACCCTCTTTCCGTCTCACTGCAAACCTTTACTCCAGTTGGATCTTTAAACTATTTCACTTCGCTTTAGTTATCTGAATCAGTTTCTAAATATAAAATTTCCGATATAGATGATCGTTGAAAACTGTTATCTAACGCCCCATTCCTGCATACCTCCTCTTTCCAGTATCCAGTGAAATCGATTACTCCGCTAAAATTACCCTGCCAAATAATATATACACGCAAAATAGTTAGATATTATTTGCAATGAATCGATTGATACCTTCGCTAAATTGTATTTTAATTCCTTTAAATGCCCTCGGATTGCGATGGAAATTAGGAAATTCTAACTTTAGGAAACATTATTTAGAGTTCAATAAGTAAATTACACTTTGTGAAAAGGATAAGGAAAACCAAAGCAACATAAATAAGCACAAATAACACAATGTAGCATACAGCTGTTTCGAGGATACGTTGAATCCCTTTCGTCAAAGCAAGAGAACCAACGAACTCGAAGTCCAGGATTGGCTGGACTGTTCTTCATGCTGCTTTCTGATTGGTTCTCTCGTAATTCAGGTATATAATCCTCCTGCTTCTTCCGCACAAATTCCTCTTTTGGGGGTGTTGCTTCTCTTGCACTGATGAAAAGGAGATGCAACGTATCCTCAAAACAGCTGTATACTGCATTATTTTGTTAGTTGTGCTTATTTACGTTGTGCTAGTTTTCTTTATCATTTAGAGGTTGAAAACTGTGATATGCATAAGCCGCAATTTTATAACGATAGCAAGTGATGTATAGAATTTAACCTTTTGCTTACGGGCGGGACAGCGTCCATCCCAAACGAAGAACCTCTCAAAAAGAGAGGTATTTGACATATCCTATCCCAAACAGTTCGATCCGCCTTTGCAGGCATTGGCGTCCATGGACGCCAATGTCTGCAAAGGGGGATCGAACTGTTTGAGATAGGGTATGTCAAATGCCTGTCTTTTTGAGATGTTCTCCGTTTGGAATTAACGCTGTCCCACCCGTAAGCAAAAGGTTAATTCTAAAAGTATGAAAATATATTCTAATTCTGAAATGAAAACTTTACATACATAGATGTTTTATAAACCTTATATCAGACCAATAATATAAAAAAATTCGTCTAAACGCAGCATACACTAAATTTTAGGCGTCAACCGGTTCATAAAGCAAAAAACAGCCTCCTTCTTCAGGATAAACAAGAAGTACAAGCTAACATATTCAAATAAGCTGCAGTAGAATATCACCCGTGACTGAAGGCAGGGAAAAATTTGCCAACGCTGAGAGAAGAAATAAGTGAGGTAAAAACCAAGAAGCCAAGATACCTCGCATAAACGAGAAAAGTACAGAGGAACGAAAAAAAATAACAAGAAAGGAAATATAAACGGAACAAAACACTGTAAGATAATGGACGGTAGAGATATGTATTTCCGTTCATTCTTTATTTTCTACTATTCTTCCGTGGTGTTTACTGTTATTCGTAGTGTCCTGCCTCCGTTTTCATGCCCCCTTGGTTTTTACCTGATGAAACTACCTAATATAATTCAACATTCGATTTCAAAAAAATTTTCAAATTGGAAATAGCGATCAATTGTTCATGTGATGAACCGGAGAAGCTATCAATCTCTGAAAACTTCAGAAACAACGTTTATGAAAATCCTGTACAACATAACCTCGTTCACTTACAGAGAACCTGACTAATAGAATAATCCTTTTATCATAATAATAGTATTCCAAAATTCTTAATTATTTCTATTCAGATTATGAAGATTATTCTCCGGATAATGTAATAATTTTAATAACATTTCCTAACCAATACTATTAGGTATAACTAAAATTTATGAAACAAACACATTTAAATATTTTGAAAATTATTTACATCATATTTTGTTCGCTATATTACATGCGTCTGTATTGAAAATAGTCATTTATATAAAAATTCTTCAGATATTTTATACTTTTGGTCATAGTTACTTCCCATTACAGATAAACAAGAATAAATTGATAATATAAATTTTAAAAATTTTCGTTTAATAAAATATCCCTTCAAACGGAATATTTTTTATGGCAGAATGGCTATTTCATTCAGCGATTTTGACGTTTAATACATTGAAAATCTTATCTTCAAAAGGAATTACTGCAATCGGATCTTTAACCCACTTCGCATCAATTCAGTTTTCCAAATCTGAATTGAAATCAGAATTGAAATGAGGACTGAAATATAGAATTTCCGAAATATACAGATAACGCTGACTGAAAACTGTTAAGTAACTCATATTCCATGAAGCATATTTTCATTTCCCCACTGCCACTACTGGGTAACCCAGTGTATCGACAACTAAGATGAAACTACTAACTCCGCGACTCTGGAATACAGGGAACACATAAAATCGTCAGATAACGTTACCCATGATCTGAGGTGATCAATTACTGCTTCTGATGGATTCAATTTTCTTCGCTTAAATACCTTTGGATTGCGATAGAAATGGTAGATTCGAATTTTGGAAGCACGAATTCCAACATTTTCAGAAAAACAATATTTTCTCTATACAATATAATGTTAAAAAAAAAAACGATAGTTACAGTTAACAGAAACCATCAAAATGTTCGATTCAAAATGAAAAGCAAATATTGCCAATGTTCGTTACTCAAATGAATGGTGTATTTAACTTCCTAAATTTGGATTTCAGCTAGCATGAACGCACGAAATGTTCAAATTATAAATTCGTTTAATTATAGATTCTGTTGAGATCCGTGACGAATTACAACCACAAATCACATCGCTGTTTCAATCGCAATGCTATAGAACATTGATAGAGTAGCACACGCTTATTAGGCTTGCACATATAATTCCAGTATAAACTCCGATGGAATAAGATATCTAATTTTGAGTTAATTTTAAAGGGGTGAAATAAAGGGATAAAAATGGACGGCAACTCCAGTCCGATGGAGCCGAATCTCATTTATTTATTTTATAACAAATTATATGGACCTATTATATCTACATTAAAATACATAATGGAAACAATTTAATCCATTAAGATGCATAATGGAAACAACTTGATCCATTAAGATGCATAAGGGAAACAACTTAGCATACGAGCAAATATATATCCTTGTAGAGATTTTAAAGAGCTACAAATTATGTGCTAATTTTTATATCTAGCACTTTAATTTTTGAGCTATACGCAATACAAACTTTAAAAACGGAAAATTTTCAATCTTCTTCAACCTGACAAGACAATTGCTCGCTTAATAATTTGTTTTTGCAAGGCACTTATGGAACACATTATTAAGCTAGAAATTGGATTCCTTACTGAATATTTTGTCGCTTACTGTTTACAGCTATCTTTTACAGTTTATTAGATATTTTGCATTAAAGTAAGCAACGTTAAGCAAAAACTCACTCGGGCAAAACTTCTTAATTTTTTTTATTATTTTTTAATATTCATAAATGGTACCCTATTTCTTACATAATAAGCATAAATTGTTAATACTTTTATCTAGTTGGTTCGGAGATATAAGTATTCGAAGTGTTTATATTTTGCATAACGCTCCGATTTCAGCCGGATACCCCGACCATAAATGTTATCTATGTCAAAAATATATGGCGTATGGGGCTGCACTCAACCATTTCATATAATATTCCTTATTTTATGTCCATGTGTAACACAATCAGTATGGGTGGGAGAAGAAATTGAACTTTTATAGCCTTTCTTTGCAAGTTGTTACGTAAAAAAAACTACATCAAATTAACAAGAAGTCTAATTCGTGCCAATAAGTACTATTTTTATAATATTTACTTGCATAACGTTGTTCAGACTATTACTTTGCTATATCGCCTGTCCTACTGTCATTGTCCAAGGAATTATAGAATAATTCAAAACAACACGCTACAAAAATAGTCTAATATCTGCAGTACAATACTTTCCCTGCATAATGAAATGATTCTTTTCTCAGTTGTCAAATAACTACGTACAAGTTCCAAGCCAGTTTTTTTTTTCGTTAAAAATTGTAAGCTGTAAATTAATTTTGTAAATTTAAATTTCACTCTTTTCTTTGCATCATCATTCGAAGCTATTTCGAAGTATTAAAGCTAATCTACATTCCGAGCACATCTAACATGACAATATAGACCTAGGAGAAAAATTGGGAATGTTCGCTAAGCAATTTAGTTTGTAAGGTCCAGTTAAAGAAAAACCAAAGAACCCAAGCTATCATACTGGTGGATCTCTTTGTAGAAAAACTAAGGAGACTTACAGAACGTTCAGGAAGACTCGTATATTAAAAATGTCATCACGGGGGAATTAAGGCAAAGAGGAACGGTTAAATGCACGATTTTCTGAAAAAAGAGACCCACACGAAAGGTAAGGTCACCGACAAATTAATCCTTGTGTGAAAATTCGTCAAGAACAAAATGAATGCTGCTGGTAAAACTTGCTGGTTATCATCCCCAGCAAGCATATACACTCTGCACTTGCGAGATGCAGCATGATTCTTCTAGGAGCTGCAGTTGCAAGCAGCAGCTACTGTTTTTGCTCCGCCATAGAGTCATGCAAGATTGTCAAATTAGCGTTTCGAGCAGAAAAATATTTTTTGTTGATTTTTAAATTTTCTGACAGGTAGGCATGATGAAACAAGACGTTATTAATTTGGTTTATTTTCTCTCAACCAATTTTTTGTATCAATGCATCAAAGATAGGGCATTTTGTTTCTGCGTGAGATTTCCACTTTTGTATCTAAAATTTAAAGTCGACTAATAAAGTTTGAAGTGTAATATTTGCCATGTTGAGTATTCCACTGCTACTCTTAAGAAAAATACAGAAATTTCTCATCAAATTTTAGATACCCATAATAAAAAATCTGATGAGGGCAACACATGACTTTCCTTATATAATGCAATGAATTTACTACTTTTACAGTTAAAAAAAATGTTATTCTTATAGTAGATAAT
The DNA here is from genome assembly GCA_951213105.1 of Amaurobius ferox. Classification (NCBI taxonomy): domain Eukaryota; kingdom Metazoa; phylum Arthropoda; class Arachnida; order Araneae; family Amaurobiidae; genus Amaurobius; species Amaurobius ferox. Next base: position 39,464,641 of record OX578140.1, on the reverse strand, counting down.
TGTATTCTTTCCAAAATATTGAATTTTTTTCAATTATTCGTCATTTTCATTGATTTAGCGTCATTTTTATCAATTTGGCGAGATTTTTGTTAATTTGGCAACATTTCAAAAAGTCGCCAAGTTGGCGACATTTCGCCAAATTCGTCGCCAAAATCTCACCAAGCGTTATGGACGGAGAAATAAGTTATTCTTACAGCAGATAAATGACTATTGGCGTTCAAATACAAAAGTATTATTCGAAGTATCTTTTCTCGTGAATGGAACGAGCTAGATCCACGAAAATGATGTCACCCAATTTATCGCATAGTATTACATATGAAAAGTGAACATGTTTCTCAAGAGGAAATATTTTTTTTTATTTTATATAATTTTTTGCTAATTTTTTTGAAAAATGTGCAATATCTCGAGAACGGTTCGTGTTAGCGTTCTAAAATTTATGTCAATCGTTTTCTAATGAAAAATTACATAAGAAATGTCTATTTGCGTAACTTTATTAGCGGTTTTAATTTTTTGACGATTTTTTCAAAATTTCACTCGAAAATTTAGGGGGGTTCTGAACATTCGATTGCATATGAAAACAATAGGCTTCCAGTGTTTATGGATTATGATTTTTGTACCAAATTTCGTTCGAATCGGTCCATTCGTTCATCAGTTATCGTCTCCACAGTCTCACTGACACACACACACACACACACACACACACACACACACACACACATACTTTCACACACACACACACAGACATCACTTCAAAAATGTTTGATTCGTGATCAGGGATGCTTGAAACGTACTCTCTCGTCGAAAACTCGAATTCGAATTTTCGACCCCGTCACAATACTTTCCTTATACATTATGTATATAAGGAAAGTAATAATCGAAAGCTCTCAAATGTCGTATTTATCGGGGGAGTTTTCCCCTCTCAAATAGCATGTCAAATAGCATCAAAATTTTACAGAAAATCTGTGTGTGTGTGTGTGTGTGTGTGCTTAAGATATACAGTTAAAATTCAGTATACTTAGTAAGAAAAAGTTAATCTGAAGGAAAAATTATAAAACTCAAAATTTTATAATTTTTAAACCCCTTATTAACATTTAGAAAACTCGTAAATGTCATTTAAAAAATCTACAAAAAGGACTGATATCCGATAGAAAACAAACTTGTTGAAAAAAAAATGTTCTTCAACTTTACAAAAAGCGTCAGCCATATAAATGATTGAAATGAAGCACTATTGCCAAGTTTATAAAACTTCACGAGTGAACAGTATAGAGAGGAAAGGTTGTAAAATGTATTTCGTAATAAATTTGGCAAATTTACCTAATAATGATATATAGAGATGCAATATATATCCAATTTAAGTTTTATCGTCCCAATTCCTTTTAATTTATTTAAGTTCAAAAGTAAATTTTCCAAGTTCATTACGAAATACATCCAATAACTTTTCCTATTTATACTTATCATTCATGAATATTGATAAACTCGGCCATAGTTCTTCGTTTCAATCATTTTGGGGGTTGACATATTTTGTAAAGCTAAACAACTTGCCTTTTTTTTTTTTTTTGCAAGTTTGATTTTTATCGGTTTTAGATTACATTTACGCATTTTTGAGTGTGAGTCTGTGGACAAAATGTATATTGAAAGAATTGAGCGAATTGAAACTAACTTTATTCCATTCTTGCAAAAAGAGAAGAGAAAGGAAGAAACAACACCTCATAAATTGTCATCAGAGAGATTGTTGCCTCAAATCAGATGTTTTGAGTCTAAAGTCATAAAACTACCTATGCACATTATACAAACACTTTCCGTTATCACATATTTTGTCCAAGAATCCTGTCTCTAATTGAAAACTTAAAACTACAATATCCCTTCGGTTCAGTTTTCAGGCTGTCTTCGTAAATCTAGAATTTCCAATACCTGCCAGTGACGGTTTCTGAACACTGTTTGTTATCAATCTCACAAGCAAGCATACATGCTCTTTATGTTTCCCAAATCGATTTTTCCACTTGAAGGTTCAGTTTCATATAAAGTCAGTTATTACCGATATATAAATGATAGATTACTGCACTGGATATTTTTTCTTTATTAAATATCCTCGTTTAGCGATTAAAATTGAAGTTTCTAAATTTAATAAATTACCATTATTCGTCACTAAAAAAGGTGTTCAAATGCATTCATTAGCTATACTTTTACTTTACCTATAATACATGATGATGTATAGAGAAAGTATTGGAATCATGTCGAAAATCCCTACTCGAGTTTTCGATGGATCAGCACGTTTTAAACACTTTAAAACCAAAAAAACTATTTTAGCGTGATTTCTGAGTATGTGCCTGCATATATGTGTGTCTGTCTGTATGTCTGTCTGTGTGTCTCTTTGTCTGTCTGTCTATGTGTCTTTACAATGTATGTATCGACTCTTAACTCAAAAGACAGTTGACCAAATTTCATAAAATTTGGTAGGAAAGAAATTTGGTGGGGAATTCAAATCACTTGTGGGTTACCCTGGAGACTTGTGGGTTACCCAATTACACTTGTGGGTCACCCGATTACACTTGTGGGTTACCTGATTAGATTTAGGTACGATTCGGAAAAGAACCTACCTTTCTTTGCAAAATAGCCATCAAAGACCGTCAAAATCTAAAATTAAAGTCTACAGGCGCACAAATGTATGCATTAAATGCTTGTTTCAAACGTAATTATGACAAAAGGACCCCCCCAACCCAGGATCAACCCCATTACTCTAGAATTTTTCGCATCTTTTGAAACATCTCCCCCCACCAAACGAAAACTAAAACTGAATTAAAAATGCCAGTGCAGCGTCATTTCAAATAAATATCCGTGTTATTTTGTGCAATTAAACTCAATTTAACGAATTATGAAAGAAGGAAAAGTAAAATGAATTTGAGTATGTAGCGAAAGTCATCTACTGCCCACATCAGATTTTTAATTCTATTGTCAGTAATAAATAGATGGTGATTTTTTTTAAAATTACAAATATGCAAAACTTAATCATATTCATACAATCATGAAAAACTATTACATAACTCCCAAAAATAATGACTAAAATAATATTGGGTCGGTGTCAAAGGCTTTCTGGGACTATTAATAAGACCCATTAAATTTAAATTTTGACTCTTCCGTAGATTTATTATTTTCCTTATATACATAGTATAATCTATAAAGAAAGTATTGTGACGAAATCGAAAATTCGAATTCGAGTTTTCGACGGGCGAGCTCGGTGTCAGAGGCATTCTGGGGACATTAATAAGACCCATTATATTTAAATTTTGACTCTTCCTTGTATATTTATTACTTTCCTTATACACGTAGTATAATGTATAAGGAAAGTATTGCAACAGGGTTGAAATTTCGAATTTGAATTTTCGACGGGAAACCACGTTTCAAGCATCCCTGATCACGAATCAAACATTTTTGAGGTGATGTCTGTGTGTGTGTGTGAAAGCATATATGTGTATGTGTGTGTGAGAAAGTACGTGTGTGTGAAAGCATGTGTGTTTGTGTGAAAGTATGTCTGACTGAAAGTATGTGTATGTGTGTGTCAATGAGTCTGTGAAGACGATATCTCACGAACGAATGGAGCAATTCGAATGAAATTTGGTACAAAAATTACAATCCGTGAATACTGGAAGTCAATTGTTTTTAAACACAATCGAATGTTCAGAACTCCCTAAATTTTTGAGTGAAATTTTGAAAAAATCATCAAAAGAACAAAACCTGGAATAAAGTTTCGAAAATAGACATTTCTTATGTAATTTTTCCTCAGAAAACGATTGACATAAACTTTAGAACGCTAGCATGAACCGTCCTCGAGATATTGTAAAAGTCTCATAAATTAAAAGAAATATTAACTGTTAAGAAACATTCACTTTTCATATGCAATATCGTGCGATAAATTTGGTAACATCATTCTCGTGGATCTAGCTCGTTCCATTCATGAGAAAAGATACTTTAAATAATACTTTTGTATTTGAACACCAATAGTCATTTATCTGCCATAAGAATAACTTATTTCTTCGTCCATAACGCTTGGCGAGATTTTGGCGACGAATTTGGCGGAATATCGCCAACTTGGTGACTTTTTTAACTGTTACCAAATTAACGAAAATTTCGCCAAATGGTTAAAAATGACGCTAAATCAATGAAAATGACAACTAATTGAAGAGAATTCAATATCTTGAAAATAATATAAGTAACTACTATATATATATATATATATATATATATATATATATATATATATATATATATATATATATATATATATATATATATATATAAGAATAACATATTTTTTTTACTGTAAAAGTAGTAAATTCATTGCATTATATAAAGAAAGTCATGTACTGCCCACATCATATTTTTTTATATTAGAACAGCGGTTGCAAAAATACATAGCCTTCTTGAGAACTTTTGGGCCATTACAGATTTTTTTTTTTTTTAAATAAGTATAAATACTTATTACTTTTCTTATATATATAGTATAATGTATAAGGAAAGTATTGAAACGGAGTCAAAAATTCGAATTCGAGTTTTCGACGGGAGAGCACGTTTCAAGCATCCCTGAACGCGAATCAAACGTTTTTGAGGTGATGTCTGTATGTGTGCGTGTCAGTGAGTCTGTAGATAGGATATCTCAACGAATGATACGATTCGATCCTTTCCAACAAAATTTGGTACACACATTAGAATCCGCGAATATTGGAAGCTTATTGTTTTAAAACGCAATCCAATGCTCAGAACACCACTAAATTTTCGAGAGAAATTCTGAAAAATTCGTCAAAAAATCAAAACCTTTCATAAAGTTATGCAAATAATCATTTCTTATGTAATTTTTCATTAGAAAACGATTGACATAAACTTCAGAACGCTAGCATGAACTGTTCTCGAGATATTGCACATTTTTCAAATAAATTTATCAAAAAATCACATAAAACCAAAAGAAAATATTAACTATTTTGAAATATGTTCACTTTTCATAAGTAATATCATGTGATATATTTGGTGACGTCATTCTCGTGGATCTAGCTCGTTCCATTCATGGGAAAAGGTACTTTGGGTAATAATTTTGTATTTGACGCCAATAGTCATTTATCTGCTGCAAGAATAACTTATTTCTCAATCCATAACACTTGGCGAGATTTTCGAAACACGATATTTTAACCCTTGACGAATCTTGCGGAATGTCGCCAACTTTGCGACTTTTTTAAATGTTGTCAAATTAACGAAAATGTTGCCAAATTGATAGAAATGACGCTAAATCAATGAAAATGACGACTAATTGACAAAAATTCAATATCTTGGAAATAATATAAGAATCTACGGGTCCTATAAGAATAACCTATTTTTCCGTCAGTAACGGTTGGATAAAATTTTATTTACGAATTTTTCGGAATATCTCCAACTTAAGACTTTTTAAATGTTGTCAAATATTGACGAAAGTGTCACCCAATTGATAAAAATTCGCCAAATTAATGAAACTGACACTGAGCCAATGACATAACGACTAATTGATGAAAGTTCAATATCTTAAAAAGAACATAAGAATAGATTATAAGAATTACCCATTTCTCCGTCCGTCCGTAAAGCTTAGCGTTAGCGTGACGTCGTCAACTTGGCGACTTTTTAAATGTTGATAAATTTACAAAAATGTCACGAAATTCATAAAAATGACGTCAAATGAGAAGTAATGTTTCGGAAATTATGGTTTCCGTCATATGACAGGCATACATTCCGGTATATAAGAAATGATCTTCTCTCCGTTTATCTGTAACACTTTGTGATGTATTTGGCAAACTTGGAGAGTAATCTGGGAAAGCATCGCCAACTTAACGATATTTTGGCCCAGATTGACGAAAATTTTGTCAAATTTCGCAAAAATGACGCTAAGTTAATGAAAGTGACGCCTAGTTGATGCATTAATTATTAAAATTTTTTAATACATGGGCAATGTCGCTTATTGAGGATACTATGAATATTCATAATTGTTTATTTAGATTTGTGTGAAATATAAGTTAATTGGGTACTTTGAAGTAATATTACATGCTGTCATCCGGATAATCGCCAAATGTGCAATTCAATGTTAAAAACACAGTACCGTGGATCTTATAAATTATTTTTTGGCTGTAAAACCAGTAAATTTATTACATTACAGTAAATTCATTACATTTATTCAGGCGAATATTTGAATAAATGGGAACTTTTGAAATTAGTATAAATAATGTATTCTAGCTTGTGTGTAATCTGGAGTAACAATAATTAAAAGCATGAATTACACGTAGTATTATAATTATTGCATTACATAAATTTAAAAGTAGTAAATTTATTACACTTTCCTTATAGGAAAGTCATGTGTTACCCACATCAGATTTTTTTAATAAGTAATTAATTCATAAAATAAAAATTCTTTATTATAAAGTTATTGCATCTAAACGTCCCACACACAGAAAAACATATTTCCAAAAGCAATATGCATAAAACGTATGTTATTGAATTATATGAGTTAATTTTAAAATTATAAACCGAACGTTCTAATTCTACTAGTTCCACTACAATAACATATGAAGAATATTTTTTTCCATTCAAGGAAACTCGATGAATAAAACATCTCATTTATTATAATAGCATTCCAAAACCCTATGTTGTTTCCATTCGGTTTATTAATAACATTCTCATGATAATAGAATATATTTTAATTGAACAAATATATTGTAATAAATATTCCTAACCAGCATCATATACTAATTTAATAAATGTATGTAATTTGATAAACTTTCCAGCATTTTGAAATAAGACACTTTTCATGTTTTGAAAATTATTCATACGATTTTCAGTTCCTTGCATTATATGTCAATGTTAAATATAATTATGCATTTGTAATGTAATAATTATAATACTACGTGTAATTCATACTTTTAATTAATGTTACTCCAGATTACATACAAGCTAGAATACATTATTTATACTAATTTGAAAAGTTCCCATTTATTCAAATATTCGCCTGAATAAAATGCTTCTTTAGAACAAAATGTCTATTTCATTCGGAGGTTTCTATACAAATACATGTATTTTTCTTTGAAAATATTTACTACAAGTAATTTTTTAAACCATTTCACATCAATTTAATTTTCCAAAGAAGATTGATTCTAAATGTATAGATACAGATACTTGAAAACTGTTGACTAGAGTTAAGTAATAACAGTCTTACCTGTAATACTAGTTAATTCTCATGTAATCAAACTCGTTACTCATTGTTTGTACAAAAAACAGTAATTGCAAATGGAACGCTACCAAAAGAGAGTTAGTTCTTTACTCTACACGTTTTTATACTTGCCAATATTCTACATTTTAATACTTGCCCATAAATACTCTTTACTTTTCAAAACTTGTAACTTTTTTCTCTTTTCAAATACTCGATTTATTTTCTTTCCAAAATTAATTGTTAACCTTTAAATGTCGCCTTTTATCATAAGATAAATTAATCTCTAATGGGTATGAATGTACACATAAGGTGTATATCATTCAATATTTTTCATTTCATTAGGGTACTAAATTTATTTCAATTATCTGAAAAAAAGAAGATAAAAAATTTATATTATTTTAGTCAAAATAAGTGTTGTCACTAAGTGTTTGTTCTCAACCTCATTGTCAAGCTCATTTTTCCATCTTTTTTTTTTCTCATTTTACTTACTTTTTGATACACTAGGTAGCACTACCTTATTGGGTTTAGTCATTTATCAATTTTTTACTTGACTGGTATAAGCTAGCTCTCATTTGGGTGTTTAAGTTCAGGAGTGTTCACACTGAAGAATGAAATTCAAAGATTTCCAAAACGTACGAATACTTATTTTACCTTATTTGCGCCGCACTTTACGATGTGTCCTAAATTAATCAAACATATTTATTACATTTTCAAAGTAATCCTTAGAAATGTATTACCCAATCCTGGTGTTTACTAGAACACATTTCACGATGCTTGTTCCTTTAATTATCTAGTATATCGATGATTCAGCTAAAATTGCTTTACCATACAGATTAGACACGAAGTTGTCAGATATTTTTATCGATGGGTTTGAATTGATCGATTGCTGCTCTCGCTAAATTTGGTTTTCTTCACATAAATTCCTTTCGATACAAATAAAAATTGCAGATTCTAAACTTCTGGGAGAATCATTACTCAAGGTTAAAAATAATGCCCATATATATTTGACATTTTTGATGTGAATAACATCTATGGCTGGGGTTTCTCTTACGAAAAATACGGAGCACTACGAAAAATTTAAACACTTTGGACCCTTATACCCCGGCCGAATAGATAAAAATGTAAATAATTTTTCCTGTTTTGACGAAAATAGTGCAGAATATGAATATATAAAAATAATTTTAATATTTTGAACAATTTCTTTTCAAAAAATCTTCAAAACGTAGCTCTCCCAGCGAGTACTGTTTTTTCATTTTTCTAACTTTCATTCGAAATATGTAATAAACTATAAAAGATATAAATAGTAAACGAAAAAAATGTGTACTAGAAAATTTAACATTAAAATCTATATTAATTATTAAAAAACATTCCTTATAGTTTTGAGTAATCATCCTGTCAAGTTGAAGAAGATTGAGAATTCCAGTTTGTAATGCTTATATCTCAAAAACTGAAACAGCTAGATTTGAACAATTCCTTTCATTCACAGGCGATATTTTTAAAATTATCACAATACTACAATACTTTATTTCACTCAAAAACTTAAAACCATGAAGGTAAAATTGCTTTCTAACTCCATGCTTAAAACTTCATCAAAAATGTAATATTACAGAATCGTCTACTTCTCTATTTAAAATCAATGAATGTTTCATTCATATCAGCTATATTTCAGACTCCAGAGCTAATTAATTTTGCGTTAAAGAAATTCAGCAATTCTTATACAACCCATCTTATAGCTGGATGTGTTTACATTCTCCATACGTGAAAATTAGGCTTCGTTGTAGAAATAATCAAAGTTTGATGATCATTTAAACTCAAAAATATTGTAATTGCGTTGGCACAGTATATAGATGCACATAGAAAAATAAAAAATAAAGCAGTTTTAGGACGGATGCAACACTAAATATAAATTAAAAATAACTTTAAAAATCATGATTTTGACACAAGATAGATGCCATATTTTATTTTGAAGTGGGTCACGTGATCTCTTTATAATACGGATGAAATTATTATTTTAATGTTTATATAAAAAACTACCGAACATATTTTTCTGAAATTTTTTTTATATATTTTACGGGATAATTTGAATATTTCCTAAAATTTTCGAAGCAATTTGTAAATTTTAAATTCTCTTACAAAATGTTTCAAAAATTAGGTCCCATAGGGTTTAATGTATTTCAACTTTTCAACCCGGGTTCAATCCAAAACTAATTGAATGATATTATTCATTTACATTCTCATATGTCCGACAGACCGCCTCAACAACATACTAAAATTTGAGCTTAGTAAAGTCATTTTTACGGCAGTTATCTTACTAACGGGCAGAGAGACAGACAGACAGAATGAACAAAGTCATAAACACTTTTCAAAAATGTTGTAAAGTGTTAATAAAAATTAATATAATAATTACACCTATATTATATGAAGAGATCACATGACCCACTTCAAAGTAATATATGGCATCCATCTTGTGTCAAGTTCTTTTTAATTTATATTTAGTATTGTATCCGTCCTAAAACCGCTTTATTTTTGCTTAATTTCTGTGCATCTATATTCTGATACAACGCAATTACAATATATTTGAGTTTAAATGATCATCAAACTTTTATTATTTCTACAACGAAGCCTAATTTTCATTTATGGAGAATATAAACACATCACGATGTAGGATGAGTTGTATAAGAATTGCTGAGTTTCTTTAACGCAAAATTACTTAGCTCTGGAGTCTGCAATATAGCTGATATGAATGAAACATTCATTGATTTTACATAGAGAAGCAGACTTTTTCTGTGAAGTTTTAAGCATAGAGTTAAATTACTTTTACCTCCATGGTTTTAAGTTTTTAAGTAAAATAAATTGTTGTAGTATTGTGATGAATGAAAGGAATGGAATAAAAGTATATGAATGAAATATTTACTGCTTTTACACAGAGAGCCAGGCCCGACCATTCAAATGGTTGCTCTTAGTCCTCGGACGAGTCGGATGGTCTGGGTTTTCGACAGAGAGCCAGGCGATTTATATTTCAATTACGTCATTTAATAACGTTCATTTTATTCAATGAAGTTTTACGTTTTCAAATATAATAAATTATTCTAGTATTGGGATAATTTTAAAAATATTACCGCCGAATGTATCGCGGTTTAGAGATGTTTAAACCAGGCGATTTATATTTCAATGACATCATTTGAATAAACACTTTTTTTTTATGAAGTTTTAAGTTTTCAAATACAATAAATTAATGTAGTATTGGGATAATTTAAAAAATATTACCGCTGAATGTATCACATTTCAGAGATGTTTAAATATAATTGCATTGCAGTTGGAAAGTGTTTCATAATCAATGCTTTATGCATGATTGATCTTTCTTGTTTATACTTACACTCGAAATATCTTCGAAACTATAAAATGTAGATATAAATAAGAAGCTACAAAAAATGTGTATGGGGAAATTTAGTTTCTAAATCTATTTATATTTTTAAAACAGCTCTTTTAATTTTCGAATAATCGTCTTATCAAGTTGAAAAAGTATGAAAATTTTACGGTTTTCAAGTTTGCAATGCTTATATCTTTAAAACTGAAGTAATAGCTATAAAAAATAAGCCATAATTTGTAGCTCTTTGAAAGCCTTGTAAATGTATAAAATCATATTTTGGATCGAGTTATTTTTTAACACTTTATTTTTTAACACTGAAATTTCAGTATGTTTTTGAGATGGTCTGTGGGACCTATGGGAATATAAATGAATAATATCACCCAATTAGTTTTGGATTGAACCTGGGTTGAAAAAATGAAATACATTGAACCCTGTGGGACCTAATATTTCAAACATTTTGTAAGCGGTTTTAAAATTCACAAATTGCTTCGAAAGTTTCAGGAAATATTCAAATTATCCCATAAAATATATAAAAAAAATGTCAGTAAAATATTTAATATAAGGTGAAAAACAAATTCAATTACATTCTGACTCTTTCTATATTCTCCAGAAAGGAAAAAGAGATATATTTTATAATAAATATCTTTCCAAGAGTTTAATTATATATTTTATCATGCCCATGAGTAAATTATTTTCAAAAATCATAACCAAGTAGGTCATATAGTACGAAAGATAGAATCGATACCGTTATAAGTAGAAATGGGTGAATAACACTTTTCTCGAATTCGAGGATTCTAATCAGGCTGTGTAGAATTAGTGAGTTTGTCGCCAATGGTAATTTAACGCAAATGAGAGCTATTTTGTAAAAATGTTAAGATATTACATAAAATAGGTTTTCACTTCTGCTGGACTCTTGATCTGCTCAATTATTAAGAAACCTATTTTACTTACCATTTCAATTTATTTTTAAAATATCTTTTATCCTTTTAAATGGGTATTTTTTGACATTGAAAAATCATCACCTGTCCATCTGTGTAAAATATATAAAGAATTCTGAATCAGTTTTGAATAATTTTCGAATCCCATAAAGGAAACGTCTTTGAGTTCGGGCCTTAAATACCCTGATATAAACTAGTCAATAATTGTATTAATGACGTGTATGTATTCCAGCGTCGCTTAAACTAGTGACGTTGACATAGAGGAGAGGGTTGGGAATCATTCACTCCATTTGGTAAACAATTATATTGGATCTCTATACAGGGTGTCCCAAAAATATTGAAACGGGCTTTAATTCTTTACCTGTTGGAGATAAGTGGGTAATGTAAATTGCCAAAATGTTGAAAGTAAGTTAGGAAATAAAACTACGTTAATGAAATAGTCCTCTCATTCATTTTCAAAAAGTTATACTTTTAAATTTTTATACGACCCCCTTAGAAAAATTGGGTCAATCAGAAAATTTTTATTTTTAATGCAACAAGATCATTAAAAAACCGCATATTTGTATCTTTAAAATTAAACGAGTTATATTTCATTGAAAATTGAACATTGTGAATGAAGGCCATATATCAAATTAAAAATGTAAATTTGTGACATCACGAAAAACATAAAACTGGATGATAATACATAGGATACCCAACCGCATAGTGAGTACCACAGCCTTATATGATCTCTGTCTGTGTAATGCTTTATTTAGATGCATTTGTGATAAAAAAATTTGACACATATTAATGTATTTTTGATCTAAACAATTTCCATCGTCAATTTGTTTATAATCCCTATTTTCACTGATGAAACAGCCTTTTACATGGTACGGAAAACTGGCATAAGTCAGATTTTTTCCTTTATCATAATTCAATTGATTTTAAAGATACAGCTATGCGGTTTTTTAATGATCTTCTTGCATTAAAAATAAAAAATTTCTGATTGATCCAATTTGTCTATGGGGTCGTATAAAAATTTAAAATGTGCAACTTTTTGAAAATGAATGGTCGAACTATTTCATTAACGTAGTCCTATTTCCTACCTTACTTTCAACATTTTTGCAATTTACATTCCCCACTTATCTCCAACAGGTAAAGAATTAAAGCGCGTTTCAATCTTTTTGGGACACCCTGTATGGCTCATATTGGAATGCGAAAACCGACATTGTAGACCATCCAAATTGACCACAAGACAGTAGCCGGCCTGTTACGGTTATCAGTGTTACCCTCCTTCCAGGATATTGGATACACCTATAGCTATGAGAGATAGGACAAATTACCACCAAGGTGTAGTCAAATTACCACTAGAGATATTGAACGAATTACCATTCGAGGGAGAATTCTCAAAATTCGGCCTGATAGTTTCTGTCCGGAGATCAACACTACAATTGCAGAGATTCAGTCTTCTAGGTCACCGGTATGCAAATTTTTAAATAAAAATTGAAATAATAATTACACTCATGATATATGAAAAGTTCACGTGACTCATTTCAAAATAAAAAAAATATGGCATCCATTTGTTCAGCTTCGTAAAGATCGTGATGTTTAAAAACCGTTTAAATTTATATTTAGTGTTGCATCCGTCATAAAACCGCTTTATTATATTCCTTATATACAATAATGTATAAGGGAAGTATTGTGACGGGGTCAAAAATTCGAATTCGAGTTTTCGACGGGAGAGCACGTTTCAAGCATCCCTGATCACGAATCTATATCTGTGTGTGTGTGTGTGTGTGAAAGTATGTGTGTGTGTGTGTCAGTGAGTCTGTGGAGACGATAACTAACAAACGAATGGACCGATTCGAACGAAATCTGGTACAAAAATTACAATCCGTAAACACTGGAAGCCTATTGTTTTTATACGCAATCGAATGTTCAGACCCCCCCCCCCCCCCCCTAAATTTTCGAGTGAAATTTTGAAAAAAATCGTCAAAAGATCAAAACCTCTAATAAAGTTACGCAAATAGACATTTCGTATGTAATTTTTCATTAAAAAACGATTGATATAAATTTTAGAACGCTAACATGAATCGTTCTTGAGATATTGCACATTTTTCAAAAAAACTTATCAAAAAGTCATATAAAATAAAAAAAAAATATTTCCTATTGAGAAACATGTTTACTTTTCATATGTAATGCCATGCGATAAATTTGGTGACATCATTCTCGTGGATCTACCTCGTTCCATTCATAAAAAAAGATACTTTGAATAATACTTTTGTATTTGAACGCCAATAGTCATTTATCTGCTGTAAGAATAACTTATTTCTCCATCCATAACGCTTGGCGAGATTTTGGCGACGAATTTAGTGGAATGTCACCAACTTGGTGACTTTTTAAATGTTGCTAAATTAACGAAAAACTCGCCAAATGGATAAAAATGACGCTAAATCAATGAAAATGACGATTCATTGATTATAATTCAATATCTTGAAAAGAATATAAATATCTACTATAAAAATAATCTTTTTTTTTTACTGTAAAAGTAGTAAATTCATTTCATTATATAAGGAAAGTCATGTGCTGCCCACATCAGATTTTCTTTTTACGTATTATCTGTTTGTCCAAATTCTGAGCCACCGCAATTACAATATCTTTAATTTTATATGATGAAATATTCATTGATTTTACATATAGAGGCAGACGATTTATATTAAAATGGCCTTATTTGAATACAGTTCATTTAGTGTAATTAGCATAGAGTTAGAAGGAAGGAAATAAAACTCCTATGGAAGAAATACTTAAAAATGCCATAATGTTTTGAGAATTATATGTAGGTGTCACGAGTGCTGGTAAAGTGGCTGCTTTTGCTTATTGACACAACAGAAAGGCATAGTATTTAGTATATGTATTTTTGATTAGTTTTAAATTAAGAGTTAACTAATTATGAGTATAATTAACCAGTATTTTTTCATAGTAGTAGGATAGAGTACAGAATCTATGGAGATAAAAATAAATTGAAAGGTAAAATATTTCTGAATGAGTAGGAATATTCGTTATTGTTTCAGTTCTAACTTGCATTGCGTTAATTATTTATTTTTACAAAACTGACAGTTTAAAAAATATTTTAGGTCTTTCGCCATAGAAATTCATGCAATGTAGCTTATCCCAGCGTCACCTAAATTATTGTCTTACACGATACTGGCGTTTTCTTAATGTGAACTTTTAACTCCTTACTTTTACCTCCATGGTTACTGACATTGTATTTTTTGATTGTCTTTTTAGAAGTTTTAAGTTTTCCAAATATTATGAATTACTGTGATATTTTAAAAAAATATCAGCGCTGAATGTATCACAATTTAGAGACACTTAAATAAAATTACATTTCCAGTTGTAAAATGTTTTATAATCTATGCTTTATGCATGATTGAACTTTCTTGTTTTTATATTGCAAAAGTTGAATTTTATTTTACAAAATATTATTCAGGCAATACCATTTCGGCTCCATCACACTGGAGCCACTTCCTATTTCTATTATGATAGTTTCGCACAGCATTTCCATTATAAGATGAAATAGTGTTAACCATATTAGTTGAAACTGTCCTAAAAAATATTAACAGGAAAATGTAGCACCATACATGTGTTACACTGCAAAATTAACTGCTTGAAATTTTTAAATTCCGGATAGTGGCATTTGCCACCAATATGATTCATTAAAATGAAAATCAAATATCGACGCCTTTTATTATGAATGCTACAATTATCTTACAACATTCCTATGTTAAGATTCTAGCTAGTGGGAACATCGCAAACTGTTTAAATTATTACTGCTTTCAATTATGGATACTGTCAAGTTCTGAGACAAATTAAACCACAAATCTGTTTCAATCGTACTCCACAACTTCACTGTTTCAATCGTACTCCACAACATTGTTAGTGTGGCACAATCATTAATATTGCACATATAATATTCTAGTTACAGATGTAAATATGTAATACCAGAAACCATGGTATATCGAACATTTTGGAGTTAATATTGAATAGACAAATATAATATAATACAAGAAAGATCAATCATTCATAAAGCATTCATTATTAAACACTGTCTAACTGAAATGCAATTTTATTTAAATATCTCTAAAATGCGATACATTCAGCGATGATATATTTTAAATTATCACAATACTACAAAAATTTATTATATTTGAAAACATGAATCTTCATCGAAAAAGATGAACGTTATTCAAATGACGTCATCGAAATATAAATCGTCTGGCTCTCTATGTAAAAGCAGTGAATATTTCATTCATGCACTTTTGTCACAGACTCTAGAGTTTAATTTTACGGGAAAGAAATTCAGCGATTCTTATACAACTCATCTTACAATTGCTTGTTTACATTCTGCAGCCATTAAAATTAGACTTCGTTGTAGAAATAATCAAAATTTGATGATTATTTAAACTCAAAAATATTGTAATTCTGTTGGCAAAGAATATAGATGCACAGAAAATACGCAAAAATAAAGTAATTTTAGAACGAATGCAACACTAAATATAAATTTAAAAGAACTTTAAAAATCACGATTTTTTTTACTAGGAAAAAAAAGATGGATGCCATATTTTATTTTGAAGTGGGTCACGTGATCTCTTCATATAATATATGTGTAATTATTATTTTAATTTTTATTTAGAAAACTACCAAACATATTTTACTGAATTTTTTTTAACTATATTTTATGGAATAATTTGAATATTTCCTAAAATTTTCGAAGCAATTTGCGAATTTTAACTTCACTTAAAAAATGTTTGAAATATTAGGTCCCATAGAGTTTAATGTATTTCACTTTTTCAACCCGGGTTCCATCCAAAACTAATTGTGTGATATTATTTATTTACATTCCCGTATGTTCCACAGACCGTCTCAACAACATACTAAAATTTCATATTGATAAAGCCATTTTTATGGCAGTTATCGAGCGAACGGACAGACAGACAGACAGAATGAACAAAGTCATACACACTTTTCAACTAGTTCTCCTTGGAGAACTCTATTGACTTTGCCTGTATTCAGGAAACGTACATCTGCAAGGGTAATGTTCTAACTCCTCCTCCAGGCATAAGGCAGTTTTCCTCACTATCAAAAAAGGCAGCAATCTTGATATTTAACCCCGAAATTCTAGCATATCAAAAATTTGTAACCTCTTCATCCATCTTCATCGAAATCCATCTTACAACCTCAAAAATTCTTACTCTCTATAGTATATACTTTCCTCCCCACGATCACTTTCCCACTCTCCTCCTCGAACTTTCACCCCTTGACTTCCTCAACTCAGATTACCTTCTCCTTGGAGATTTTAATGCCCGAGCACGAATGTGGGGCTATGGATTCACTGATCGCCGGGGCCTGGATCTTATCGATTTCTGCTTAGAGAACAACCTGGTGATTTGCAACGACCCAAGCATTGGTCCTACCTTTATTTCCCACTCCGGCGTAGGTTATCCTGACCTTTCCCTGACAAACTTTGCTTTCTTCGATGTTATCCGCTGCTGGGAGGTCCTCTCCTCCGATTCCTTTAGTGACCACCGAATGATTCAAATCTCCCTCAATCTCAGTTTTTCTCCCCCTTGTGAATTCCACCTTAAAACCAACTATAACCTCAATAAATTCATTTCTAAATTCAAAACACATATCCCTTATTTAGTCTCCCTTCTTGAAAATATAAACAATACAGCTTCTCTTGACGACTTCTTTAATAACTTCACTTCTCTAGTTAAATCCTATGCCCTTTCCAATATAAGAAAAAAGAAATCCAAACAAGTCAAAGGTTTCACCTGGTGGAACAAGGATTTAACTAAACTCCGCAATTTTGTCTCGGCCCTCTATAAACGTGTTAAATCTTTAGAGAAAAACTCTGCCCCCTTGGGGGACATTTCAGCAGCACAAACTAAATATAAATTAAACAGGGCAAGATATAAAAAATTGATTAATAAAACAAAACTTAATTCCTGGAAAACTTTCTGCTCTAAATGTAACTCCTCTTTCGGCACTCATTTCAAATATGCATTCCAAAAACACCGAAAAATCAATAGTATTGAACTACAATTCTCAGACAACATTAATCTAAATTATCATGATAAAATTGATCGGTTATTGGACCACTGCTTCAAGGAAGATGCAAATTTTTCGGGTTTTCCCTCCCTCTCCCTGCCAACTCTCGGTTTGGGTGAGATCTCCCCGGAAGAATTTTACGTTGTCTTTAATAACCTGAAGAGTGGAAGGGCCCCTGGCCCAGATAAAATTGACTTCACCATATGGAAAAAATTGTATAAAGCCTTTCCCTCCCTTTTAACCAAAGCTCTTAATCTATGCTTTAAATTCTGCCACTTTCCCTCCTGCCTGAAAACAGCTAACGTTTTGTTCTTTAATAAACCCGGCAAAGACCCTTCCCTCTGTTCGTCTTACAGACCAATCTGTTTGCTCCCAACCCTGGGAAAAATTCTTGAAAAACTCTTCATAAATAAACTAAACTATTGGCTCACCTCTGGCGAGATTCTCCATCCCCTCCAATTTGGTTTCCGTGAGTTGTGCAGCTGCGAGGACGCGACTCACAGGTTGATCGACTCAATCAATAAACTCAGACCAGGACATTATGTCTCCCTAACCACCGTGGACATCTGCGGAGCCTTCGACAACCTAAACTGGGAAATCCTCCCAAATACTTTTAATAAAATTAATCTACCTCCCACATTTCAAAATTTTATCTTTTCCTACTTACAAAACAGAATCATATCTTTTATTGATGGCCCCACAGTACACACCAAACATATTTCCCGCGGAGCCCCACAAGGCTCGGTAATCTCACCAACTCTCTGGAATATTTATTTCAATAACATTCTCTTATTAAATAATGATCAAAACCACCTCCAAGCCTTCGCAGATGATCTTGCGGTGGTAACCTATGCTCCTACTCTTCGCTCCTTGGCTATAAATAATAACGTGCTGTTAAATCTAGTTTCGGAATCTCTTACTAAATTAAAATTAGAAATCACCCCCTCCAAATGTCAAGCCATCATTTTCAATAAGTCCCGCTCAAAAATTAAGAAAAATCCCACTTTTAAAATCAACAATATTAAGATAACAATCTCCAGGCACCTCAAATTTCTTGGAATAGTTTTAGATGACAACTTTAAATGGAGTGGCCACGTCTTCCATCTTAAGGAGAGATGTTTCAAGATTGCCTCAACCTTCGGTAAACTGGCCGGTTGTAACTGGGGTGTTAATAAATCATTTTTGAAAGTTTGGTACTTGGCGGTCATCGAAAAAGTTCTTTCCTTTGGGGCGGGTATCTGGGGCAACAATCTAACAGGGGCTCAAATTAAAACTCTTCTTTCAATACAAAGAATTTTTCTTCTTAAGATCTCTTCAGGTTTTAGGACCTTTTCAAACATCTCTCTTTTTTCCCTTACAGGGATCCCGCCCATTCACTTAGTAATAAAATCCTTGCATTCAAAATTTACCTTTTGGAAACTTCGTCAAAACCCTTTTTCTTCCCTTGATTTTCCCGCCCCTTCCCTTTTTGACTTTAATTCACCCTTTTCTTCCTCTCCTCCTGCTAACAGGATTGTCCTTTTCGAACCCTCGGACCCTCTTTCCTTCTCCAATGTAAACATTTATACTGATGGTTCCTCCCTCGACGGCAACACTGGATTTGCCGTCTGCATCTTTAAACATGATGTCCTGGATCGGGTCTTTTCCTTTAAACTAGGTGGGGAAAACACTGTTTTCCAGGCTGAAATTGCAGCCATAGACTATGCAATCTCCTGGGCAATTGAAAACAACTCTAAGGTAAATATATTTTCGGATAGTCTCTCCTCAATTTTGGCATTTAGATCTATAAAAAATAAATAAAATTTCTTAAATGAAATCAAAATTAAAGCTAGTCCATTCAAAAATCTCATTAATCTCTCCTGGGTAAAAGCTCACGCCTATAACCCTGGCAACGAGGCCGCAGATCACTTTGCCAAACTTGCTACCATTTCTGGCTCCCCCCTTCCCATCCCCTACCCTTACTCTCTGCTAAAAAAACATTGTAAAAACCTTCTTCTTAGCCAATGGCAATCTTACTTAAATGATTATATCTCTCCCCGTACCCACGACCCCGCTCGAATTTCAAATTTTCTTCCCTCTGTTGACCCAAATTTTTTAATTTCAAATCAATTTCTTACTTACTTTTTAACAGGCCATGGCCCTTTTCTGGACTACCTGTACTTTTTCAAACAAAAAACTACCTCTAACTGTTCGTGTAACGCCTACGGCGATGCAGATCACTTTGTTTTTTCTTGCCCCCTTACCCTCCCTAATCATCTCTCTCGGCCCACTAGTGCTAACTCTGCGGCCTGGTTTTCCAGGGTTCTTAAGAACAATTCTTCTATTCAAAAAATTAAAAATTGCATCCTCTCCGCCCGCGAAATTTCGAATAATATTCCCTAATCAACCTGGGGGTCTCCTGGCCCCTTCTGGTCCCTGACTTTGCACTGCTCCTCTTTTCCTTGGTTCTTTTGGGATGTTGCTGAAAATACCTGTAAACAATTGTATACTTCTGTAAATTCCAATTTACTCATTCTGAAAAATCATTGTAAATCTCTTCGGTAAATTCCAATTTTCATCCAGAATAATCATTGTAAATCTCTTCAAAATGTTAGTACATCTTCTGTTCAATCATTGCCAACCATTTTCATCCACATTCACCTTTCATTTGGTGTAATTATCATCATCATATCATACTTCATCATCATATGTAAATTTTTGGATAAACTGCCATCAAAATATTCTTCATCATCTTATGTAATTCCAGGGAAAACTTTCATCCTTTTCCCTTTCTGGTTATACCTGAATTTATTACTCCTGTATTTTTGTGTACTCTGTGTTTTAATTGTGTTGTTCTATGTGTTATAAGTATATGTGTAGTTTTCTGTGTTCCTGTGATGTGATTCATTTTAATATATGTTCTGTAATCTATTGAATCAAAAAATAAAGTTCCCGGCCACACATCTTGCTACCATAAGCCTTCGGGTTGGTCGTGTGGTCTGGGTTTTCAACACTCAACACTTTTCAACTATGTTGGAAAGTATTAAAATTGACTAAAATGTTATTACTTTAAGCAATTTATAATTGCATTAGGTTTAAAAGTAATAAATATTTCTTAAAAGACAATATTTTTCAAACTTGTTATCTGGAGCGAAATATTACATTAGATTTTTTCATACATTAATATTCCATAATGTTCATGCCCAATTATATTACAATGGTTAAAATCATACATAAACCAATCTAAACGACGGCAAAATGTTTACCAACGTTTATTATGTTTTAACATATTTTATACATTATGTTTAAATACCTCCAAATTAACTGCAGTACCATTTTTCTGAAAATACTCTCAATATTAGAATTAGAACTATTCAGTGTTTTTCAAACTTTTTTGGTCACTGAACATTTGTGAAATACAATCTGGTGGAGCCTCAAAATGAGAAAAGTACATTGTGGTCCAAATTGTGCATTCAAATTTTGCACGTTTTATTAACTTTCTTAAAAATTTACATGAAAATATCACGTCGCGGAACCCCTGGAAAACTGTCGCGGAACTCCGGAGTTCCGTGGGCGCTACACTACATTTATAACCTATATCTAATAAATTATATCTAATGACTATATTTAAAATATATCTAATAACTAAATTATAACTTAACTATATCTAATAAACTATATCTATAAACTCTAAACTATACCTATAAATGCTAAACTATATCTATAAACGCTAAACTATATATAAGTTTAGCGGGTGTTTTCTCCGTCTGGTTTTGAAAAGAGACTCAAGTGAGACAGCACTTTACACGTTCATAACACTATATAATAAGCATTGAACTGACTGACTTTTGGACTAATGAATAGGAGAGGATGTATCAAAATTATCGTGCTCTTCCACTATAGCTAGAATCAAGGTTTTGATGCCATTCGATCCGTTTCAACTTCGAGACTAGAGGGAAATCTAAAATTTTCAAAATTCGACTTAGGGGGTGAACGTTACGAAGCGATAATCGAATAATTCAAAAACACTTTGCTTAATATTTTTATAGCTAGAATCTTTGTTTTTGTATCAGCCAATTCGCCTCCTCAGCTTCCAGATTAACGGAAAAATCGAATATTTCGAAAATTCGAACTAGGGAAGACGATACAAAGGTACGATGTGTACATAATTGGACTAGGGAAGACGATGTGTACATAAACAATATTAGTATTCTAATCTGATTATAAGTTATTCATTTTGAAGTCATCAGAAACCAAGTATCGTTGCATTCTGGAGTTCTCTGTAATGCTAAAACTAAAAATGTAGAAAATAGAAATAAATAACATGAATTACAAGTATAATTAATAAATATTTTAAGATTGTCTTTCTCCTGGCTTTTATTGTATTTCTTCTGACATACTTAAAAGCAGATTAATCATTTTTCATAATAAATTATTCATAAACATTACTGCTGGCTATGTTTTGAATATCTACAAATAACAAAGTAGCTCTGGAAACCTAAACTTATGTACTATTTATTTTAATCTAAGTATACCAGAGAATTATAACTGGCAGAAAACTCTTGAAAAAATTAGTACTTTGAATATTTCAATGGCCCGCCTGCCCATTTGTAATAAATAAATAAATAAATAAATATTTCGATTTAGAACAAATATGTTATTATTTTACGTAATTGGAGGATATGCAATGCTTTTCAATTATAACACTGACCTGTAAATGCTACCTTGTTTCCTCGTTTATTCCATTATAAACAAATTGCTGCAACTAAATATAGACATCACAATGTCAGATATTGTTCATTGAAAATATGGTCAAATGCAATTCCTTAATAAAACAATATTTCTTAATTAGCACTAGTATGAAAAACTTTTTGATCTGTTACATAAGCAAGATTTCAAAATTTATTCTTTCGTTATTAGTATAATCGTCTGCGATAGTGGAAAATGTAATGAAACATATTTATATGGAAATCCTTGAGATTTTCAATGCATCGAACTAATTTAGAAAAAAATACAAATTACATCAAAGGTATAATTCTTTCATTTTTCAAATTATTTTATCACGTGTACAAATAATCAATCAATATTTTCTATCTACATTTTAAAAATTGCAGCACATGACTTTCCCTACATAATGCAATGACGTTGCTTCTTTCACAGCGAAAGCATGATATACAAAATCCACGACACAATGTTCTGGTGTTGAAATGTACATTAACATTTAACGCTTTTCTCAATGTTCATCTTAAACTTTTTCAAAGTACAACGCTAATTTATATTTCGTGCAAATCTTGCTTGACGTATAAACTTATCGTGTTCTTCCAAATAGTAAGTTTACTCACTGCTCTGCTTGTTCTCGCATAGTTAGCTACATTTAAAAAAAAAATGTGAGGTTCTAAGCCAACTAGAAGCTTTGAAAATTGGAGGTATGTAAACTCCATTTGAATACTATTAGTTGTTTCGATGTTTTATTAAAATTTATTTTCTCTGAGAAAAGCGAAATTTTTCCTCAATTGCATCTCAAAAGTTAAGTTACGGGAAACAAGTGATGAAATTATCGCTAGAAGGCAGCACTAATGCTGCCATCTAGCGATGTAGTTTACAAAGAACATAGAGAGAAAATACTGCTACGAACGTGTAAAATGCCGTCACTCTTAAAATCTTTTAATTACCAGACAGAGAAAACATCCATACAGGCAACCTTTCCTATGACGTGGATCTAGGGTTGCCATATGCTGAAGTTCGGTGGGCGGTTTTCATATTTAGCGATTTATCGCCAATTTGGCGAATTTCCGAACGTTCGAGAACCACCTCGAAATAGCGAACATTCTACGAGATACGAGAGACTTCTCGAAGTTTCTACAGAGACTGTATAAAAGGTTTCATCACTTAGTTGGAGAGCAGTTGACGTGATATGAGCGACATTGAATTGTGAGATACATCAATGTTTTGAGAATAGTAACGACTACTTTGTGAAATTAGTGGAGCGTTTAATTGATGTTTCTGCTAACTGTATCTGACAGTTATTTCGTGATCTTGTGAAACAGTTATAGAGCTATTTTCTGTATATTGTTCCTGTTCATACTGTGTTTGTAAATAAACGTGTTAGTTATCCAGAAATTTAAACTCATTCTTGTATCCTGAAAGTACACCCATTTCAAGAGGATACGTAGTAAAAATACTGTACTATGTGGAAAAACTAGAGAATTTTTTTAAATCTGTAAAGTTACTGCGGCTGGGCTGTTGATATGCACACCATGTTAGTAAAAGTATTACAAATTCAACTGAATGAATACAGGCATTGGCTTGCAGGAATCTATTATCTAGCGAGAAAAAGCTCTGCTCTCATCAAAGTGTGAGCTAATTCATGAAGCAGGACTTCTCATATTGGCTTCGTTTCATTTATTCGGCTTCCATTTATACCCTAATACATTTTAAGAATGCGTATATTCTCTGTTTTGCCTAATTAAGTAATAAATTTGGACTTTTAAATGCATCTGTGAAAACAAATTGCTGTAATTAATTCAAATTTATTTTATTAATTTTATTAAACCAGTTCTTCCAATTTTCATTTCCGATGAATTAATTTTAAATTCGATTTATAAAATAGAAATTCTAAAATTTTCCTAAATATTTATTAAATATTTAGGAATTAAATATTCATCTAAATTCCAAATATTTGTTGTATTAAATATAAATATGGGGACAAACAACTTTATTAGAAATTAGGAATAAATATATCATAGATGGCTATTAATTTAAAATAACCTTACATTTATTTCTGCGTCACTCTTCGAAATTCTATCGAAATGTGGAAATCTGAGTAAAACATTAACAAAATTGCAAAATATACATATTTTAAAATTATTATAAGGTGAAGAGAGGAAGATTTCGCTAGGTACGAGTTGAAGATCGCCATACTGCAAAGAATAAATGCCTTTCATAGAGGATATTATACAGCAGCGTTTTATGAAGTGTACTCCCCTGAATCCTGGTGTTCCAGGACAGTGTTCCAAAGGTTCCGCGACGTGATATATATTCACTGCAGAAATCACAAATTACAAAAAATTACGAATTCGGCGTAACATCGCTTACTTACCCTTTACTCTTACTCTTACTTAATCTTACTCTTACTTTTTCTCTTACTCTTACTCTTACTTTTTCTCTTACTCTTACTTTTTCTCTTACTCTTACTCTTACTTTTTCTCTTACTCTTACTTTTTCTCTTACTCTTTCTTTTACTTACTGTTATTCTTGCTTACTCTTTTTCTTCCTTACTCTCACTTTTACTTACTCTTACTCTTACTTACTCTTACTTTCTCTTACTTACTCTTACTTTCTCTTACTTACTCTTACTCTTACTTACTCTTACTCTTATTCGCTCTTACTCACTCTTACTCACTCTTACTCACTCTTACTCTTACATATCTCTTACTTATATTTTACTTAGAAAGTTACCATTCTTGTAGCTGTAGATAAAGCATCGGAAATGAAATTAAAAGTTCAACCTTGGATTCAAAATATATAGGGAATGATTTAACAGTTTTAAAACTTGTAAACAAATTTGTAGCAGAACCATGTACCAAGATATCTACCAATTTAAAGATGTGCATTGTTGAACATCTCACAATTTTACAAGACAAATTTGAAACTCATTTTCCATCAAACAAAAATGATTTAAACTGTCTGGGATAAACCGTTCGCTGACAGCATTAAGTAGGACCAATTACTTACAACTGAATATGAGCAACTCATAGACATCTCTACTGATTCAACATTGAAATCAATGTTTAAAAAAAATTCCCCATTTAATTTTCGGATCAGCTTAAGGAAGGAACACAAAGAAGTTAAAAAATAATAATAATGTTGCTCTTTGCGACAAGATAAATGTGCGAATCTGCATGTCCCCTCTACTGTGAAAAGAAAAGAAGCACGGAACCAATTGAATGCTAAAGTTGATATAAGCCATCAGTTATCACTAGCGAGTCATGCAAATTCAATCATTTATGTTCAATAAAACAGCTCCACTGTAAGCGAACATCAACTACATTATTTATATATTTAACTTGCGTAAGCAATTTTACACTTAACTAGGCTGGAATGAAACAGTGAAAGGACCATTTGTCATTCTTATCGTAAGTAAGTATTGCATGCAATTTAATATAAGGCTTAGATTTTCAGTAAAACTTTAAAATGTTCTTAAAAATGAAAAACGCGTAACCTTTTGTATGCATAATTTGATTCTAACTAGCCCCAATTTTGATCATAAAATAATATTAACATTTTACAATAGAAATGTCAACATTTTTACTTACAAAATAAATAAATATTAAGAATTACTACTCTAGATATCTTCTCTTTCTATGGTTCCTCCATCTAAATAAATTTCATAAAATATTCCACCGCTAAAACAGTTTGAAAACAGTTCTAAAGGAAATTGCGTCACATTTATGTGAATGCAAAAACATTTACAAATATCTATAACAAATAAATATATTTTTACTTTCCTTATATACATAATGTATAAGGAAAGTATTGTGACGGGGGTCGAAAATTCGAATTCGAGTTTCGACGGGAGAGCACGTTTCAAGCATCCCTTATCACGAATCAAACATTTTTGAAGTGATGTGTGCGTGTGTGCGTGTGTGTGTGTGTGAAAGTATGTGTGTGTGTGTGTGTGTGTGTGTGTGAAAGTATGTGTGTGTGTGTGTGTGTGTGTGTGTGTGTGTGTGTGTGTGTGTGTGTGTGTGTGTGTGTGTGTGTGTGTGTGTGTCAATGAGTCTGTGGAGACGATAACTGACGAACGAATGGACCGATTCGAACGAAATTTGGTACAAATATCACAATCCGTAAACACTGGAAGCCTATTGTTTTTATACGCAATCGAATGTTCAGAACCCCGCTAAATTTCAAATGAAATTTTGAAAAAATCGTCAAAAAATCAAAACCGCTAATAAAGTTACGCAAATAGACATTTCTTATGTAATTTTTCATTAGAAAACGATTGATATAAATTTTAGAACGCTAACATGGACCGTTCTCGAGATATTGTACATTTTTCAAAAAAATTATCAAAAAGTCATATAAAATAAAAAAAAATATTTCCTATTGAGAAACATGTTCATTTTGCATATGTAATACCATACAATAAATTGGGTGACATCATTCTCGTGGATCTAGCTCGTTCCATTCATGAAAAAAGATACTTTGTGTAATACTTTTGTATTTGAACGCCAATAGACATTTATCTGCTGTAAGAATAACTTATTTCTCAGTCCATAACGCTTGGCGAGATTTTGGCGACAAATTTGGCGGAATATCGCCAATTTGGCGACTTTTTGAAATATTGCCAACTTAACGAAAATCTCGTCAAATGTATAAAAATGACGCTAAATCAATGAAAATACCGACAAATTGTCGAAAATTAAATTTCTTGGAAAGAATATTAGTATCTACTATAAGAAAAACCTATTTTTTTACTGTAAAAGTAGTAAATTCATTACATTATATAAGGAAAGTCATGTGTTGCCCACATCAGATTTTTTTAAACACGAATAGAAATATATTTTCAAAACGTATGACGAAAAAAATATAAAGAATAAGAATTTTCTATAAATTCGAAGTGCATTCTTAAATATGTATTGAAAAATAGTTATCTCGTATCTGTATATTAATAGCCTTAAGTTGGTTTGAGTTGGTTATTAAGTTGGTTTCTGCTTCCTAATTTTTTTTACTGTTTAGGCTACAAGGACAAATACGGTACAAAACTGTTGATTAATGTGGATGATGCGAAATCGTGTGCATTTTGAGGTGTAAACTTGGATTTTTGCGCCAATCACAAAAAGCGTGCTATGCATACGACTAAACGTATTGATAATAATCGGTAAAAAAAAGTCATATTTCAGTAGCCAAAAGTGTGTTTAAATTATGAAAAGCTCCGTTGTCAAATTTTACGCAGTGCTCAAATTTTTGCACAGTACAAAATAAAGAAGTGTTAAAAGTTTTATCCCGAAAGTAAAGAAGTAGAATGTAGTTTAGCCTAAATGTTTATGAATTTTAAACATAATCATAAAATAACTTTTATCAAAAAAAATTCATGGTTATTCTAAATACGTATTCAAAGCAAGTAGATAGTAACTACAAATATATTTTTATAATTAATAACTACTTCCATAAACAGTCTGGATATATAATGGTTCAAATGAAAGGAGATGTTTCGAATTTAGTTTCCAGATCTCTATTTTCTTCTCTGAGCATTTTTAAAACTTTGCAGTCATCTAATGCCATAAACTCATATAACTGAAAATCTGTTAGGGGAAACTTTTCTCTCAGTTCTTCCCACTGTTCTTCGGCGGTGTTCCAACAAGCTACTTTTTTCATTCCTTCTTCCAGATAATTCGATCCTTCATAAACAATTAATTGATCACGGAAAACTGTGGCTTTAACATCTTCGTAACAAAATGGAATATCAGGTAATCGGGCCCACGTGTCATTTGTTGGATTAAACATTTTCACTGTGTTCTGTGGACTGTGTCTACTTGTTCCTACAATCACATACAGACGATCACGGTAGGCGACTGCGGCAAATTTATATCCAGACATGTTGAGTGGTGGCAGGGGGATGGAGTTCTCAAGTTCTGTATCGTACACATGAACAATTATTCGTGTGTCACCACGCACACATCCGACTATATAAATTTTTTTGCCTATGGAGACAGCAAAGATGGGATGTATATTCAACAGTGGCATGCCATTTGACCATTTATTAGTATCTGAGTTGTAAATTTCGACACCAATCTCTATATTAAGTAGAGCTTCTAAACTAAACCAGCATCGAACCCATCTCCAAATTGAAATTTGAGTGCTCATAACGAAACAATAAATGGACCGTTCTACCTTAACAGCACAATAAACCCATAGCTTTTCTCTGTCTCTTAAAACTGTCCACTTTTTTTCCTTTAAATGAAGTTTTCGGCTGTCCATAAAACTAAATACATAAAGATTATCATCAAGAGATATTAAACATTTGGGACGAAAGTCAAAATGCGATATTTTGCGCCACAAATCCAAGTTTTCGTCGCATGTGATATATATCTCAGTGTAAACATGTTCGCCCTGATTACAATGTTTTGCAATTAAATGTACCTTTAAAGGGATTCTACATTGAACATTAACAAAATTGTTTGGATGATCTCTTAAGAAGTATTGTAAAATATCCAAATTGTTAGAAAAAGTATCTATCGATTTAAGACTATTTACAGTCTCGCAAAAAGAGTTGTTTGCCACTATTTCATGATCAGTTATATCAGCTGCTAGATTTTCATCTAAATCTTCGCTTGCCAAATGCTTTAGAAGACGATGCACATGACATTGACGACTGACAAAATCATTCTGAACCCATTTCTGAATCACTAACCAGATAGTTCTTTCGCTATTCGCAGTTATATTTCTGCTACAGATAAATCTCTCAAGTGTATCCATGGGCAAAGCAGCAAATATAGATATGTCTTGACGTACAATGTTTTCAAAGTGAGTTTCGATGAACCTAGAAATTTCTTGGGCAATATCTGGGTAAATGTGCTCAACGTAACTATAAAGTGCCATGCAACTGTCAACACTTATGTACTTTTTCACATTTTCTTTGATCTTCTGAATAAGTCCATCCACCATAAGATAGTCGGCAGCAATAAATAGATCTATTAAGGTATCCTCGATCAAATTAATGTTGCCTGTGTAGATGTAGAGTAAGATTTGGCTTAAAATCTCTCCACTGATATCTAAAATCCTAAACTTTGACCTGCTTAAACCAATACCGCAAAACAACATCCTAAAATATTCACTGCTTCCAGCCAAAATAGCTCTGTGAATATCAAATGTACAATCATCGTCTGTATACAACTTTGCATCTGACAACACGGAAAGATGAGAAAATTCTTTCGAAAAAAATATCTTTATGAAATCTATTTCACACTTTTTCATTTTATACTACACTTCTTTTTACCAATTCTTTTCTTTTTCTAATAAAATATCTGTTTCTCTAAAATATCTGTTAAATTTGTGCTTCTGGTGAGTTTCATATTTCATGATTTGAGGTAATAAGATTTTATCATAAGCAGCTGTGAATTTTTAGTACTGAAAGCAGCTCCAGTATTGTTGTAATTTGCAGCTCTTACATATAAAAATTGTTTTATTGCAGCGAAAATATTAAATTTTAGTAGACTTCGTTGTAATATTTTGAACAATGTAGCAATATGTAGACTCAAGGTACACGTATGCGCAGTGCTGGCTTAAACGTGGTTAAAATTACTTACAGAAATGATCATCTTAACATCAAAATCAAATTTAATTTAATCATCTTCTTTACATCAAAAAGGCATAATTTCTTTTTAAAAACATTAGGATAAACTTAAGATTGCCAGATTTGTTACAATGACAATAATAAATATATTAACATAGACCATTGAACTCAATTTATACAGTTACATTCGACCATCCTGCAAATGTGAGTCCTCGTTCACACTTAATCGCAATTAAACAATTGCAGTTTATAATTCTAAAGTAGTAGTCTTTAAGATGGAAAGGTAATGTAAACATAGTTTTAAAATGAAAAAGTTTTATTTTTCAACCTAAGACACGAATTACATTTCCGTCCAAAGCAATTTTCTTTCCGTTTGCGTTAATTTTTCTTCGCCATTAACGTGATTTTCATTCCCGTTTTGAACGTCCGTAATTCACATTTTGCTGATTACTATAAAGGTTATCATAGGCGGCGATACATTTAATCGAAATCACATATCCCATGTTAATTGACGAAATTTTAAAATTCCCAATATTTTCTTTTCTTTTACGTATATTGATTTGATGTTTGGCATAAATCATTCTATACCCGTGTAATTTATCAGGGTGAAAAATAATTCGAACCGAATCAGTCATTAAACAAATAAAATTCCCTGTTTTTGTGATCTTATTGTTATGAATCATTAGAGAAAGCATACAGACAGAGCCACAAGTCAAGTTGGTATCCCTATTGGCAATATTAAGAGCTCAATCGAAGCATCTCAATCTGAAGATGGGCCTTTTGTTATTTTTCTTTAAATCCCATGAATAATTTTTGAATAATCGAACCTATACCGAAAACACCTTTTTCTCTCTACCATTTGAACGATGGAAGTTATTTATTTCGTTTCTACTCTGTTATATAGAAATTTCTAGGGCAAACAAACAACTAATTTATTTCATATGCGTATCTAGAACCGTTTCTGCTATATTTGCATTTAATGTAGAAAAATCCAACGTTTTGGTATTACATTCCATGTAATTTTAATTTCAAAAAGTATAGCAAACACATAACGTTATGAAACTTTTTCACAGTGTTTCCCAAAATCTCACATTTCGTAGTTAAAGCGAACGAGCAGACTAAGTTTCTTACTTTTGAATCGAACGCCATTTGCTGAAATCTGTCTGCATGATATTTTTCTACGATAATTTAGTTCAGATCCTGCATCAAATGACCCCATTACTATAACCTTCACAGCGAATCCGCCCGAAAACTCGCGATGTAAATTTTAAATTTTTCGTAGGGGTTCTTAAAATATGTTATCAAAACACGTATGCAGCAGAAGATAACTAAATGCATTACCATCATTGGGGCAATGACATAGGATTGATATTTGGTCTAATATTTAAGATGTCGAATAGTGAAACGAACACAAATAAAAAACATTATATGTGCTTCAAATATAATGTTATTAAAAATATCCGTTGTCCTTAGTTATAAAGATCATGAGTGGTTTGATCAACTATAGAATTTAAATGATAATAAAAAACAAGGCCAAATATACAAGGTGTCCCAAAAACATTGACCTCGGCTTTTATTCCTTAAATATTGATCTTAGACATATATAATAAATTACAAAGTTGTGTAAAAAAAACTACAGAATTTTATGAAATCGATTAAAATTTTCAAGGGAATTAAATTTTAAGAAATACAAAATTTAAATTTCCATACGACCCCCGTACAAAAACTTTCCCAATGAGTAAAATGTGCCCCATACGCTAATAAGGTGATGTGAAAAATTTCAGCATTTTATCATAAAAAGTCCCAGAGATATGAAAAGACAAAAATGCTGACTTAAACCACTTTTCGACGCATCGACATGGGTTCTCAGAGAGGAAAAATCATGTCGGCAGATCGCGTTTCAAGAGTCATACACAAATTACGAAAGAAAACAATGATTACATAAATAAATAATAATTTTGCTATTTATTGGTACAAAAGCATCTACACTGTGTAGAAATAATAACTTTACACAAAGATTGCAAAGCTTGTTCAACATGTTTTCCATTCATGCCAAAGATCCATTAAAGATAAGAGGTAGCTATTATTTGCCTATGATGTATTCTGAGTTGCGTCATTTGCACTCTTGCTGTAAACATTTACATTTTAATGTGTGATTAATCCCTCACCAAATTTTTTTAATTTGTTGTTTGTTTGTTGAAAATCTTATTTTCTTTGTATCTTCAAAATATAAGCTTTCATTGTTGAAAATGCTATTGCCTTGTGAAAAGAAGTAATATTTAAATAGTTTGATTTTCATTTCTTAAAATTCTGTTGCCATTTCAAAAACAGTAATATTTAAATTACTGATTTAAACAATTAAAAATACATTGCTTATTCAGAGCTTCCTTTAAATATTACTTCTTTTGAAATAGCAACCACGTTTTCAACAATGAATAGTAATTATTCATGATAATAATGTTTGCAAAACGTTCTGTTTTTTTTTTGGTTGTTTGTTTTGATTTTTGTAAAGCTGCTACGCCGGTGGAAAGAAAGAACTTGCGAAGCGAGCTTCGGCAATACATGAGCGGCAATAGACAGGGAAAGTAAATCCCGAGTCCCGGGGCTTGGCGAGCAATAACGTGCAGGGTACATAAAAGCGGTCATATGCGCACTGCCGGTTTGAAAGAGCTCGCAAAGGTGCGAACTCTTGTATAAATGAACGTCAGCGATTAAAAGACGGCGCCAGTGGGCGTATTACGCCTGCGAAACAGGCAGCTCAAAAGAGCTCCCGAAGTAAGCTTGTCGAGAGCCAGCGAGTAGAAACGAAGCCTTCCAACTTAGAGCGAGTTACGAGTTTGGTGAGCATCAGCCATCAGGGGGTCGAGTCCCTGTACATTATACGGGCGTAAAATCAGTGAAGAAAGAGCTCGTTAAGCGAAATCGGGAGGTTAATGAACGGACAGGGGACAGAGCCCTTGAGTTCCGAGAGTTTACGATCTTCCACAAGATGTGGGCTTGGAGCTGAATTGGGTTAAAAAACTGGCGAAACGAATTAGATGACTGACAAGCGTCCCTAAAGGCCGTATCACATTCAAAAACTTTTCAGGCAATTTTTCGGACAACCAACTTTTTGAACAATTTGTACTCCAAGTTGGGAGAAAACGCGTGTGTGATAAGTGCAAAAAGTTGGGACAACCCTGAACAACTTCTGGAACGAGCAGAAAAAGATGTTCGTTTGGGACAATTTTTCAACAACCAGCCAATCAGCGATAAGTAGCGGAGATATCACGTGTAGAGAACAGGTTGGCGCAGATGGTTTATGGCGTGAAATCTACGAGCAATGTGACCAAACAAGAACGTGGAAATTTCTGCATCTTTCAATATTTTCAGATGAATTTATACTATTTAATATGGAATTATTTATAGTTCTTTCCTGAAAGAAGGATATTCAACAAGTTTGCCAACATGGTATGAAGAATTAAGCCGATTTTGATTCTCATATCGATGTAATGTTTTATTTATTAAAAGTTTTAAAGATGAGCAATTGGAATACACTTTCCAACAGGTATGTTTTGTGTATTTTTCGTTTATATTCTGTTGCATGATCATAAACTGACTTATGACATGTTGATGCTATTTATATTCACAATATTGAATGCTTCTGGGATTATGTTAAACGTACAGAATTGCAGCCCTTTGATGATAAATAAACGCGTACTACAATATTTCAGCCGATCTGTTTATTATATCAGATATGCTATCTTATTGCTGAACCCGTTATAGAAATTGCCCTATATAGTAAATATTTTATTTGAAATTATCATATATTGTTCAGAAATTTTTCTTATGTTTGAATAACATTTTGTTTGTATGTGATCTTTGAAATTGTAATGTTAAAACGTTTGCAATTTACTTTATGCATATAATACTGTTTATTTATAAAACTAATAACTAAAATATGAGCATCGTCTGTATATATGAGTACTGTCATTATGTAAGATACATAATTTATGTATGGGTACAAAGGAGTTTAATAAGAAAGAACAGTTGTTCATTAGCTTTAAGCCCATGTATTCAACATTCAAGGTTTTGATGATTTTGAGGATAGCAATTAACATTTAAATTTTACTTCCTGTGCTAATTTTTGAGATACAAAAACTTTAAACTTTGAAAATTAACGTAATTCGAATTTCATCAGAAATATAAATTTACGCTTTTTAAATTTTCATATCATAAATTTGTACATGACAATATATAACACTGTACTGATTAAAATATTTTCAAGGTCTGAATATCTGTTGCTAAATTGTAAACAATGTTTGAAAAAAAAATGTAAGACTCTAAAATGTAAATAATTTTAAGCATCAAAAATATTTTAAACACAATAAATGTATTTTATAGTAGTTAATTGCATAGCGTGAACTATGAAGAATGATAATAATTGAAAACAAACTAAGCCATAGCGTAATGGTTGATATAAATTTAGCAGCTCATTCAATTTCAAAGCATTTCATAAATATTGAATAATTGCTTATTCGTTTCCAATAGATGTAGCGTTTGCCGTATAGAATGTGTCGAGTACCTATCAATAAAACTAATTTGTAGCCATTCAACGAGTAAGTCAAATTACAACTGGTATACTAGTTGTAATTTGACTATATATATATATATATATATTATATGTTTATATAAATACCTTTATATATATATATATATATATATGGTTAAATACCTGCTATAAAGTAATCCGAAACTCATAATTGGGCGAAAAATCAGACCAAATTAAAATTTTATAGATTTCAATGCAAAATCAATCTATGATATCCATGTAATGTAAAGCAGACGAATTGCCAAGCGGTAAACACGCTGCCGTAACCCTAACCGCAATGTTGCAAAATACACAACTGTATATTTCTCGCCAAAAAGGTAATAAAAATACAATGCTTTCACTCGCAGTTTTTCATTTAGCCCAACGTTTTCAATTGTCCGACAACCCTATCACCAACTTTTTGGCCAGAAAATTGGTGGAAAAGTTGTCTGGACTAGGTGGTTGTTCCAAAAGTTCTTTAATGTGGTGTGGCCTTAACTGGTGTGAACCACTTGCTCCTGCATTACGAACAAATAGCAAAACATACAGTTCTGAAATTTTATATATGAGCCCGTAAATGTGTAAAACTGACTTAGAATATTGTTTCAGGCTAATTACATACTATATAATTAAATTTTGTTTTCCCAGTATAATGCAAGATTGAATTGAATAATCCAATTCCCAATTCTTTGTGATTGGTTTATGTCTAAAACTTCACGTCTACGTTAGAAAACGGTAGATTAACATTAATTACTACACTTCTAACAATTTTTGCAATGATATGTCTTATTGACCTTACTAATACTTATCAGACACCGATTTTCTGTCTACCCAAAGTATTTTATCACGCTTCACCACTGTTTCCGTCCTCCTCAAAATTAAAAACTAAATGATAAAACACTTATAAAATTACTTACTTTTCAAAATGCAGTATGGAAAGAGTTCATGTAAAAGTGGAAAATTTTCCAACCCACAACTCTAACTATGTCTCAAAATAATTGGGATGTCATTGATATGATTTTTTAATAGAAATCTCAAGATGCATAAATTAATTTTCAGAAGTATTAAATCATAAAAATCTATTCGTTATTCATTTTTAATAAAATTAATTTGTGGTGAAACAAATAATTTTAAAAACTTAATTACATGTCACATAAAATTAATTTTTTATGTCATCATACATGTAAATGCTTAATGTAGTATTGAAAAATAATTTGATTTTCTCACTTTTGTAGATTAACACGTTTTAGTTATCCCTGTACACAAATCGAATTTTTAAAATTATTTCTGAACAAATGTTTCGGTATAATATCTTTAACATTCTAGGTTCTCGTTCATATAATGCAATATGAAGTGAGGGGTATTTTTATTTTATTTAAAAAAGTTACGCACTTGTCAGCATGTTTGATAAGTGCAATAGCAGCAAGAAAACTTGCTATATGCCACAATAATATGAACCAGTGGCGCACCCACGGGGGGGGCCGAGGGGGCCCTGGCCCCCCCCTTGGGCTGACAAAGCAAAACGCGAAGGGCGCTGTCAGCACAAGGGAGAACTAGGTCTGCCTTCGAGAAAGTATAAAAAAAAAACATTTACAACCATTATTGTAATAAATAATTTTAATCATTGTGAAGAAAACAATTCCAGCATATCCCAACACTTACACTGAATGTAATTATACATATAAAGCTCTTTATCGTACTGTACAAATTATAAATTAATTCGCACTAAAGGCGCCAATTCTGGAAACCCGTTCTTCTTAAGACGTTTCTACCTGTGATTGAATTTAACTAATGGACTCGTCCAAAATCACGTGACCCAAACGCGCCTGGTGCTCTGTTCTGGACGAAACTCTATGGGGGAAGCGGCTGTTCGCTCGAAAACTCGAGGATTTCGTTTACCCAGTGAGAAAATTGTGGAAGTGAATAAATAGATCGTGCCAACGCTTCGCGAATTAAGTGTTGCTGTGAGTTGAAATAAAGTGCGACGTTACGACACAAGGTGATAACAGTGAATTGGTAGTTTCGGAACGAGGGCCTGCGTGGTGAATAGCTGAATTTAATAATGGTCCTGAACTTTCAACTGATCTTACAGTGAAATGCATCTTTAACGATCAGTGTGTGTGTTTATGTGCGTATTTCGGCTATATAGCAAATTTTGTTCTTGAATAACTGAGGAGCAAGGTAAAAAAAAAAGACAATGAGTGAAAAACGAAAAGGGCTAGGCCAACAGACACTGGGAAATTATTTAAAAAAAAAAGTAAGATTGCAAATAGTGACGTTCCCAACGACGTTTCCCTGAGCTCTTGTTACATTGATGAGGCTGCAGTCGAAGCAAGCAACAGCCGTGACCCCGGGCTGTCTTCAAACGCTTGTGAGGAGGTAAAGGTAGGACAAAACACAATACCAAACACAGTTGAAATAGAAATTCTGGCTGCAGATATTTTTAATTATGTCAAGAAATCTAACCTCACAGATGAAGATAGGATAACAGCGCTAAAAAATCTTTGGGAACCATATGCAAATTACAGTTTTCCTGCTACTGTCACTAGTGCTGTATCAAGTCAAGGAAAACCTCACCACACTCGGAAGTTCTGCTCATCTTGGTTGAGTAAGCATAACTGGCTAGCTTACTCAAAGGCAGAGGACAGTGCCTATTGCAAATTTTGTGTTCTCTTTGCACCCCATGAAGTTGGTTTAAGATCCACACAAGCTACAGGTCAACTTGTGTCAAAAGGATTTAATAATTGGAAGAAGGCCTTGGAGAAGTTCAGTCAACATGAAAATTTTTTCTATCATAAGGATTCAGTTCTCAAAGCAGTGCTGAGAGGTCATTCTCCACAATGAAGAGGTTGAAAACTTACTTGAGAAACAGTATGAGTGAAACCAGACTGAATGGACTGGCGTCAATGAACATTCACCGTGAAGTGGAAATTGATCCAGACCAGATAATTAATGCTCTGGCTACAAAGAAAAACAGGAGGCTGGACTTCGTTTTATAAATATGTATAGATCATAATTGAATAATATAACAATATGTAATCATGAGAGAGTGGTTGAAAACAAGTATACAGTATAAGCAGACCAGAACAAATAATTTTATCTTCATCTATTTCTTAATTTGTGTTGTTTTGTATAAATATCTACTACTACTTCTTCTAATCATTCAATTCTCTTGCACTGCACTAAAGAATTGTTAGTAATTTGATAAAAATAAATGTACAAAAAAAGACAACCGCCTTGTTAATTGATATGGCCTCTGATCATTTTTTCTCGGAAAATTTATCGAGGAGTCATCCTCTTTCATAAAAATTTTGTGCACCAATGGCCCCCCCCTTAGGAATATTCTGGGTGCGCCACTGATATGAACCTCTATGGGGACCGATAAATTAAGTGTTCCCACTCAGAATTCCCATTCAAATTTATTAAAAATTGAATTTTTCAGAGAACTCCGCCTATAGAAGATATTCCAAAGTTAGAATCATGCTCTCATTGCAGATAAGATAACTGCATCTATGAATATATAAACAAAAGCTGACTTAAAAGTTTAAATCAAAGCTCAGATTCACAACAGTATTTCTATGAAGTAATTTCAATTATCTATGCTATAAATGATATATTTAAACTATGGCGTATTTATTAATCCAGTACGTTGCCAGTTCATTGATGAAGCTCCTGACGCCGAAAGTGTCGTAATCTTTAAATATATATATAAATATATATATTTAAATATATATATATAAATATATATATATATTTATATCAATATCAGCGATGGAGATTCCTGCAGCTATGACATCATCTGTGTGGTGTTCTATGAATTCATTAATGGTATATTATAATAAACATTTTGGAATATACTACAAGCAATGGATTAAGGGCTCCATTGTTCATAAAAAATACTGTAAGAGGTATTAAGTAAAGTTGCTACAAATTGTAACTACGGTCCCTTTGGATGCCTCCCCGCACTGGGTTTCCCGACCGTCCAACCTTACACCTTTCTGGTAGGTCGGACGGTCTGGGTCTCAACAACAACAACCACATTGTAACTACATACATACGTATGAATCGTGCAATTCTATTTACTAATTGTCATTTGAGACTGTAGCAAAAAAACATTAAAAGTAAAAGCAAAATAGCTGAAATTCATGTTTGTATGTTGTTATATATTGCAGAAAACATGAAAGTAAAAGGAATGCGAATTCAACACAAAATAATATAAATGAGTAAAATGATTTTAAAAATGCCAGCAAGATAAATTTACAATCAATCAGATGCTTTAAAAATCCAATCTAATCCAAAAAAAAAATATCCAGCTCGCTAAAATATTTCGAAAATTACATTTTGTGCTTAAACACTATGAATAATAGTTTTTATGAATTTCTATAATTATACATAAATATGTAAATAGAAAAAAATGCTTTACAAAACATGTTTCCGAAATACAAAAAAATCCCCTTACAAACTGAAAATGGTAATCTAACAACACAGAAAATGGTAATCTAACAACACAGAAAATGGTAATCTAATAATATGAACACAGTGTGGAAATTTTGGCTGTAGCATAAGGAAAGTAAAAGATTCCAGATTGACAATTGACGTTCCACGTTGGCCCCGCCTATGCGGGTCGCTGGAATCTTGTTTCAATATATAGATTTCGGAAGGCGTAATCTTAGTAAACGATTAATTACTATAAACATTTCTTTCCCTACAATTATTTAGGTAAGTACTGGCATTAAACGTTTAGAAATTAGCTCAATGTAATTATTGAGTTTTATGTTTTCTCAAAAGAAACTTCATGTTCAACTCAACTTAAACTTAGCTGTCATTTTTAAGGTTGGATGTATTTACATTTTAGTAAAATTATATTAATTTATATCAGACTTTTTCAATATCCTATTTAAAACAAATTTCTTAACATATTGCCATATTTTGATATTACTTATAATGTCGGCATCAGAACATTAGATTTTATTTTTTACGTGTTGAGTTTTGCAATATTTCTTTGTAACAGTGGCTTGAGTGATTATATCTGCAGTATTTTTAAAATAACATTTGCATATTCCAGGCTCAAGTTTTTGTCTGTAGAGTTTTATCATGGCTGAGAACATGATCCGACTTCAGGAAGAGCTGAATAACATTCCTTTGGCAGATGAAGATGCTCAAGGTAGATAATCATTTCCCCAAAAATTAATGTTATATTTAATTTGTTAAGGGATTCCTTTGTTAAAAATTTCACTTGTTTTTATATCCAGATGAAAGCGATGCTGAAACCGAAGGTACCGAAGATCAGCAAGATCTAGGCCATCAAAGCTTTGAATCAATTCCTTCAGCTTACACCAACGGTTCTAGTAGTCCAGCTCCTCCTTGTAAGTTTATATATTTATTACAATTATATTTATAAATATATATTTCTGCATATGGATAGGCGATTATTACTATTTTTAAAGTTGACTGTTAATTGGGATTCTGTATGTAGTCCTACATAGAATGAAGAGGCAGTAGGTAGTGAACACCTCTTAAGGATTTTATCTCTAAATCAAAATAACTTTTCATAAAATACTTCATTGTACTACTTATACATTTATTGATTTATCAGCTATCAATTTCTTGCATTTTTTTAATTTCATTACCCCCACCCCATCTCCTCCCTCCAAAAAATTGTTGTACATTTTAGACAATAATACTTCATTTTAGTTAAAGCTTCCAGGTTTTCCACTTATTTCACCTCATCATATAGAATTTAATTACTTTTGAAGTTTTAAAAAGTTTTTGAGCATGCGCCATAGACGCTGCTTACTGTGTTTGTGCTTTTAAGTAAACTAAGGAGAGAAACATGTACAAATTATATACCATTATGTTAATTACTTGCAACTAATGGTCTATAAGGAAAAGAAAAGAGCTCTTTTAAGAGATTTATACCATTAAGAAGTTTTCTAGAGGTAGCTGGAAAAAGCACATAAGTCAAAAATTCCAATTTTTTATAATATGCATATTTGGTTAAAAAAAATGTATGACTTTTGGGTAAATCCGGAGATTAGGTCACCGCAAATTTTTTTCTAAGTACAAAATCGGGCCAAGTTGGCCTGTGGTTGGCGCTTTCTTCCGTGTTTTGAAATTGGCTCCACCCATCCTCAGTGATGTCATTTACCGTCATTAGAAATAGGCTCCTCCTACCAAAATGATGTTTTGGTAGAAGAACACAGACTATTGTGTTTGTTCTAAACAAGATTTTCTAATATAAATGATAATTTAATTTAACTTAAATAACAGTGAATAATACTGAAAAAAACGTTACAAAATACGATTTTTGTGTATTTTAAGAAAATTAAATAACTTTATAAAACTGCAGAATAAAAAAATTAATAATACTCATGTAAACGTTCCAAAATCAGATTTTTGTAAAATTTAAAATTTTTATGCTACAATTTTATCTGTACATATCGTACGTATCAAGATCGCTTTCTCCATCTAACTGAGGATCCATATAAAGGAATGGGTTCGACCTACAGGTCCGTGTAAGAGCAGGGATTTGATCTAAAGATCGAAAATTGTGGAACGGATGTATTAGTGGTCCGTATGTACCAGTGGTTCGTACAGGGGCAGGGGTTCGACCTAAAGGTCGTTCTACACCGGAACGGGGCCCCCAGTGATCTCCGGTTTATTAGGAACGGTCGCCTGCGGCGCCCAGACACAGAATATGCTACAATTTTATCTGTGCATATCGCACGTAGCAAAATCACTTTCTCCATGCAACCGAGGATCCGTATTTATCACTCATAATCCCTTTCATAACACACCAATTAATCACTTCTTTCAAACCTTTATTTTCCAAATCATAGTAAAATTTTATTCTAGATTCATTCATACCAACATCCATTCTACCACGCTTTACAAAACTACACTCACCTTCCATTTGCTCGCGCATACCAGAAGACATAAGGGAAATATAATCGACGACAAAAGCAAATCCGCAAAACTAAAACGAATAATTATTACAAAATAAATCAAATAACGAAAGAACAAGCAAACACGCACAACAATGGCCAAAAATATTGATAGAAATGTTCTTTTACATCAAAAAACTGTAGCAAACACAAAAACGTATTCTTATTGGATGCTACACAATTTCCGCCGAAAACAACCGATACAAGAGGTTACCAGATTGCAACATAAAGTGCGTGGCGTCTTCTCCGATTTAACCTCACAAAGTGCGTGGCGTCTTCTCCGATTTAACCAAGGTGACCTAATCTCCGGATCAGCCGACTTTTGTTGTGAAAAAAGTACGTAAGTCAGTTGGGCTTTTAAAATGTTAAAAAAGAAAAAGCTTAAACACCTATTACATTTTACAAGAATATCAGTGCGGTAATAAAATATAAATTAAGAAAAATTATTATTTATTTAGTTTATAAATATATAACAAACTCCATAAAAATTTAATCTGTATACCTACTAAACATTTAAATTTAAAAATAGTTCTAAAAGCATCAAAATTTTCATTCCTCGATATTTCAAAATCCTTGTTTTTCCCACCAGCTCTAGATTTATAAGAACCCATTTAAAAGGATTGTAATTGTAAGAATCCATTTAAAGTGATGCACATTTTAAGTAACAGGAGCTTCCCATAAAAAATTCTGTTATAAAGGCATCTTGTTCTGACCAATAACCTGACTTGCATTTAGAATTCAAATGATTGTCCAAACCAAGCCAAGACGCTTGATTACGGGGTGCCTGCATCTCAGACGCGTAACCCCACATCGAAAATACTGTAGTGTCCATTAGTTATAGCAGTTATAGCAATAGCAATTGATCTAGTTTATGCACTCATCTCTGGAGAGGGTGCTCTGATTCGATGAACTTGCTTATAGCATACTTCAGATGAAGACTCTTTCTTGGAAGGCTGAACCCGTAAGTAGGTACTGGAAAGGAAAGGGGGCGGGGCAGGGGCTGGGACCAATCAGAATGATTGGAGCAAATTACAAGTTTATAGATAAAGTATATAATATAATTACAAAGAATAAGTTAAGTATAAAGTATTAAATATTAAGGTACTGTTTACAATGAAATTTTCAGCTTAAAGGAATAATAATTTACATAAAAATTTACATTTACAATTTACAGTTTCTATCAAATTCTTTTAAGCCGCTCTTGTTGTGAAGAAAAAAGGCCCTTTTCTACTACTAATGCATTTAGTGCTTATAAATTGAATGTGTTCCCTGTCCTCTGTAAACCGAGGTAATGTGAGTGTTATGCAAAATCAAGCTTTATTGCATGTCGAAAACCCAGCTCTCTCGACTTGTCCTAGGACATGAACAACTGTTTGGATGGCTGGAAGCTTTATTGCATGTCGAAAACCCAGACCACCTGACTCGCCCTAGGGCATGAGCAGCAATTTGAGTGACCAGGTCCTTTATTTCCCCCTATTGTGCTTATCATGTCAAGCATAATGCACAAAAAATTATTTCTCACATTGTGCTATAACACTCTTGTTTTATTTATAGATTTATTTAAAAAATATTTCAAAATATATTATGCATGTAAATTTATTAATTATATTTTACTGTATACAACTAGTGTTAGATCCAGATTTAAGTCCTGATGAGATGGAAGAAAAGTCTCGACTTATTTCTCAAGTTCTGGAATTGCAAAATACTCTTGAAGGTACATTTATAATTAAAATAATTCTTGCTCATATTTCTTTTGATTACATTGCTACTTTAAGATGAATTATTATATAACTTCCTATTTTTATTAAAATTGCTTTCTAATATTTTATTTATTCTAAACTATATTATCACTGGTATTCAAGACTTTTTACAAACTGGATTTTCCTATATCTATGTCATACTTAAAGGAAGATGTCTGTATGTGTGCAATCTGTAACTTGAAATCTAAGTATCGCATAATCATAAAATTTGGTATACAGAGATGCTTCTTGATGTGCAGAGGTGCAACTCAGTGTTATTTTTTAAATTTTGAAATAGTTTTTTAATTATTTTATGTTTTACCCCAATTTATACCGATATTTACAGAAATTGATTTCTTAGTGACCTAAAATATTATTACACATGTTTTCATCTTGACACCATCGGAAATATTGAAGTGTGTTCTTTCCAACAATATTTGAACTGAATCTGGAGGACAATTCCTTCATATCTAATTTTTTTTTTCTTAAATACATCAAAATTTGCATTTCTAATGTGGTCTGATATATCATTGCATCTGAAAGATTAAGATTAGCACAATTCTATAATTTGACTAAAACTTCCTTATATATATCAGCATTCTAACAAAAAAGGGTTTCTGAT
Source organism: Amaurobius ferox (assembly GCA_951213105.1). Classification (NCBI taxonomy): domain Eukaryota; kingdom Metazoa; phylum Arthropoda; class Arachnida; order Araneae; family Amaurobiidae; genus Amaurobius; species Amaurobius ferox. The sequence continues at coordinate 39,420,875 of OX578140.1, read as the reverse complement.
TTCATAAGTAATTTTAATTTTTGTAATTTTTTAAGTGAATGCATCCAAACCTTATTGCACGTTTGACAGTGATTCAGTGGTCCTCTTTTCTGGATCAGACCCATTTTGTGGTTAGGAAGAGTGGGGTGTTAACCTTCTCTCTTATCAGAAACTTCCAATCGTTCCAATCCTGTTTGAGATATTTTGCCAGAGGTTTTCGAGATTTAGAATAAGGTGTTATCTGTATCTGTATTATTGAAAGTATAAAAATTATATTGCTTGTGGCAGCCAATATATAAATTAGTTTAATTGTGCTAAGATTGTTGAAATTCAGATTTAAATTGTGTCTGTTAACACAGAATGTAAAGTCTCCGCAAGTGACGGATTTTGATTTTTTTATTTAGGGAAAGGAGCATATCATATTCATTGTGCTAATTTACATGAATTTCATGCAATTTTTCCTGTTATTTATATGAATAAAATTTATTTATTTTATTATTTTATATGACTCCCCCTCTTTAACTCCCAGGCAACACTAGGTACAGTTTCCAGTGTAGTATAAAAGTATATGTTTTAATTTTTTCAGTTACTATAAATGTGCTATATATCTAAATGTAAATTTAAAAAACTAAAAAATCCATACAGTATTTATTCAGCTATACTTTTTTTTTCTTTATTATCAACTAAAAAATGTACCAGCTTTGCATAGGAGTTAAAGCAGGTTAGTTATATAAAATAACAAAATAAATAAATTTTATTCATATAAAGAACATTGAAAATTGCATGCAGTTCATTTACATCTGCACTACGGACATGAAACACCTTCGCCAAATCACAAAACCAAAAATCACTCTACTTTCTTCGTTAATGGTTACACTTTTCTAAAATGCATGTTTTGAACAAAAATCATTCCTACACTCAATTTTTTCCATTTGCAGCCAAGCCAATTAATTATATAGCACAATTAATAATATGTATATAAATTCTTCACTGCTTGTTGAAAATTCCTCGTGCTCCGTATTTAAAGTATGAGGTAACAACAGGCATCATTAGGGAGAAAAGCTTCCCCCACGAGTGAGAGTGCCCTTCAGTAGCTAGAACAGATTCATAAGAGGGGGGGGGGGCGGAGCTGTAGTGAGGAATCGCTATGTTCGTTCAAAGAATCTAAGGCATACTTCTGGTAAAATGTCTATAATTAATCAACAGATGCATTTATGAAATTATTTTCTTTTTTGGAGCTGATATTAAAATATGAATGTTGGATGGTATGTCAATTTTTATATATAATAATATAAAAGTGGGAAATGTTTAACATGTACATTAGGGTTGCACCGAATACCATATTTTGCCGAATACCGAATATTCGGTTAAAATTCTAACCGAATACTGAATATTCGGTTAAAATTCTAACTGAATATTCGGTTAAATTTTTTTAAAGGTAATTTTTCTATTTTATGCCAATTTAAAATAGAAAATGTTTCTATTTTGTGCCTTTTTTAAATGCATTTACATTTAACATCCTAAATTTGTTTGCATTTACATTAAGTATAATTATTAATTTAAAATAAATAAAAAATGAAATAAATCATTTCAAAAACAAATTAATATAGTACTTAATTTGTTTTGTGTTTATCTGCATAAATTGATAATTGATAGTTAGATTCTGATATGTGATAATCATGGCTTCATGTTATGTTATGTTATAGAGAATCTTGCATTTACCTTACATGCAAATACAAACCCAAGTTGCTTAAAATATCATTACAAATTAGAATTACAATTTATTCAAGTGAATTTTTGCTATTTTAGTCTCTTCTGTAATGTAATTAATAAATAATTTTATCAGAATTAAAACTGAGCAGACAAATTCAAACATAGTCAAATCATTTTTCTTTTTAAAGTGCAAAGGATACATTGCCAGAATGTCTAGCCATTCTTTTTTAAGTTGTTGTTACAACAAACTACAACAGAGTAGATACTGATAGATAACTAAACAGTTGCACCCTGTGACAAAAGACTCAACAAAGTAATCTTCTCTTTAGAAATCATGAAAGAAATTAGAAGGGTTAACTACACACATAGAGAGAAATTCTTTGGTTATCTTACTGGACACATTTTAATGGATACAAAGGAACACCTATGGCATCCTCAGTATCTTCTCTATCTCTATCGAAATTAAAATACTGCAAAATTGAATATTCATCAAATTGGTTTTTTTTTATATATTAATCACCTTCACCTTTTTTTAATATTGGTGAAATGATAATTGATTTTTTTTAGCTGCATATTTTATAAAAAATTAACCGTTATACTTTTGAACACGTAATATTATGAGTTTTATTTTCTGGTTACTGCTTCATATTTAAACGAGTAAGGTTAAGGTGTGAAGAGATAAGATTTAAGAAAAATTGAAAAAACAACAGAATTTAATATCAGATTGTTTACTTTTACATTAAAATTATTTTAAATACGATAATATTGGTAAGTAACAATTTGAATTAATTTTGCACTATGATACTATAACTTTCATTCATTGTATAAAAAAATGTGCTTTACCAATCAGTGGCGCACCCACGGGGGGGGCCGAGGGGGCCCTGGCCCCCCCCTTGGGCTGACAAAGCAAAACGCGAAGGGCGCTGTCAGCACAAGGGAGAACTAGGTCTGCCTTCGAGAAAGTATAAAAAAAAAACATTTACAACCATTATTGTAATAAATAATTTTAATCATTGTGAAGAAAACAATTCCAGCATATCCCAACACTTACACTGAATGTAATTATACATATAAAGCTCTTTATCGTACTGTACAAATTATAAATTAATTCGCACTAAAGGCGCCAATTCTGGAAACCCGTTCTTCTTAAGACGTTTCTACCTGTGATTGAATTTAACTAATGGACTCGTCCAAAATCACGTGACCCAAATGCCTTCTCGCTATAGTCGTACTATACCAGTGCTGTGTAGAGTGACGTCACAGGCGCCTCCGTGGCCCTATATAAAGAGTGAACGGCGGGGAAGCGGCTGTTCGCTCGAAAACTCGAGGATTTCGTTTACCCAGTGAGAAAATTGTGGAAGTGAATAAATAGATCGTGCCAACGCTTCGCGAATTAAGTGTTGCTGTGAGTTGAAATAAAGTGCGACGTTACGACACAAGGTGATAACAGTGAATTGGTAGTTTCGGAACGAGGGCCTGCGTGGTGAATAGCTGAATTTAATAATGGTCCTGAACTTTCAACTGATCTTACAGTGAAATGCATCTTTAACGATCAGTGTGTGTGTTTATGTGCGTATTTCGGCTATATAGCAAATTTTGTTCTTGAATAACTGAGGAGCAAGGTAAAAAAAAAGACAATGAGTGAAAAACGAAAAGGGCTAGGCCAACAGACACTGGGAAATTATTTTAAAAAAAAAAGTAAGATTGAAAATAGTGACGTTCCCAACGACGTTTCCCTGAGCTCTTGTTACATTGATGAGGCTGCAGTCGAAGCAAGCAACAGCCGTGACCCCGGGCTGTCTTCAAACGCTTGTGAGGAGGTAAAGGTAGGACAAAACACAATACCAAACACAGTTGAAATAGAAATTCTGGCTGCAGATATTTCTAATTATGTCAAGAAATCTAACCTCACAGATGAAGATAGGATAACAGCGCTAAAAAATCTTTGGGAACCATATGCAAATTACAGTTTTCCTGCTACTGTCACTAGTGCTGTATCAAGTCAAGGAAAACCTCACCACACTCGGAAGTTCTGCTCATCTTGGCTGAGTAAGCATAACTGGCTAGCTTACTCAAAGGCAGAGGACAGTGCCTATTGCAAATTTTGTGTTCTCTTTGCACCCCATGAAGTCGGTTTAAGATCCACACAAGCTACAGGTCAACTTGTTTCAAAAGGATTTAATAATTGGAAGAAGGCCTTGGAGAAGTTCAGTCAACATGAAAAATTTTTCTATCATAAGGATTCAGTTCTCAAAGCCGATGAGTTCTTAAGGGTCACGGAAGGAAAAACGGTTCCTGTGGATCAAGTAATGGACAGAGGAAAGCAAAAACAAGTTTTGCAGAATAGGGCTATTCTTAAACCTATTATCAAAACAGTGATTTTTTGTGGAAGGCAAGGGCTGGCCATGAGAGGGCATAGAGACTGTGGGGATTTGGACGTATTGTCAGAACCATGCCAAGGCGAAGGAAATTTTAGAGCCCTTTTGCGACTCCGAGTTGATGCAGGAGAAGAAATACTGAAAACTCATCTACAAGGTTGTGCAAAAAATGCAACTTACATAAGTTGGAATATACAAAATGAGATTATTTCAGCATGCAATGATTCCATTGTGAAGCACATAGCAACTGAGGTGAATGAGGCCAAATGTTTTGCGGTTTTATGTGACGAAACCACAGATATTGCAACGGTAGAGCAAATGACACTTTGCGTTCGTTATTTGAAACGGTTTGAAACAAATGATAAGTATAAAATTGAATTTAAGATAGTGGAGAACTTCCTTAAGTTTGTGCCCCTGACTGAAACTACAGGTCGAGCAATTGCAGATGCTATTCTTAAAGGCCTTGCAGACTGCAACATTGATACGTCTTTCCTCCGTGGACAAGGGTTCGATGGAGCTTCTGCAATGAGTGGAGAGTACAATGGCGCCCAAGCAATTATATATGAGCAACACCCCAAAGCCCCCTACGTTCATTGTGCATCACACTGTTTGAACTTAGCCATAACTTATTCATCTAGAGTTCCGGATATCCGAAACAGCTTTGGAATAATAGGGAAAATCTCTAGTTTTTTCAACACACCAAAACGAAACCTTGTTCTCACCAGCAAAATTAATGCAGCTAATCAGGAAGAGACAGAAATCAGTGCCAAAAAACTGAAGAAATTATGCCCTACTCGTTGGGTGGAGAGACATGATGCCGTCACAGTTATGGTTTCATTGTTTGATCAAGTAATCGACGCTCTGGAGGAGATTACTACCTGGAATGACAAGGAGACATCAACAGAGGCTCATACCTTGTTATGTTCAATGTTAACATCACAGTTTGTCATAGCACTTGTTTCAGCTGACAGATTACTCAGCTACAGTGTTCGTCTGAGTGAAAAGCTGCAGGAAGTTAACCTTGATCTGGCAACTGCTGTGAGTGACGTAGAAGACGTTTTGAAAGCTATATCTATAATTCGAGAGAACGCAGAGAACGAGTTTCACCATCTGTTTGAACAAGCTGTTAAGAAGCTGGAACAGCATGGAGAAAACATTACTCTACCACGCCGTGCCACCAGACAAATTTATAGATCAAATTTCAACGTACAGACTCCTGAAGAATACTACAGACTTTCTATTTTCATTCCATGGATTGATAATTTCATCACTCACCTCCATGAAAAATTTCTCAAACATAAGGAATTTCTACAAAGTTTTGCATCTGTCATTCCGAATGGAAGGCAGCCGACACTGGGAAATTATTTAAAAAAAAAAAAGTAAGATTGAAAATAGTGACGTTCCCAACGACGTTTCCCTGAGCTCTTGTTACATTGATGAGGCTGCAGTCGAAGCAAGCAACAGCCGTGACCCCGGGCTGTCTTCAAACGCTTGTGAGGAGGTAAAGGTAGGACAAAACACAATACCAAACACAGTTGAAATAGAAATTCTGGCTGCAGATATTTCTAATTATGTCAAGAAATCTAACCTCACAGATGAAGATAGGATAACAGCGCTAAAAAATCTTTGGGAACCATATGCAAATTACAGTTTTCCTGCTACTGTCACTAGTGCTGTATCAAGTCAAGGAAAACCTCACCACACTCGGAAGTTCTGCTCATCTTGGCTGAGTAAGCATAACTGGCTAGCTTACTCAAAGGCAGAGGACAGTGCCTATTGCAAATTTTGTGTTCTCTTTGCACCCCATGAAGTCGGTTTAAGATCCACACAAGCTACAGGTCAACTTGTTTCAAAAGGATTTAATAATTGGAAGAAGGCCTTGGAGAAGTTCAGTCAACATGAAAAATTTTTCTATCATAAGGATTCAGTTCTCAAAGCCGATGAGTTCTTAAGGGTCACGGAAGGAAAAACGGTTCCTGTGGATCAAGTAATGGACAGAGGAAAGCAAAAACAAGTTTTGCAGAATAGGGCTATTCTTAAACCTATTATCAAAACAGTGATTTTTTGTGGAAGGCAAGGGCTGGCCATGAGAGGGCATAGAGACTGTGGGGATTTGGACGTATTGTCAGAACCATGCCAAGGCGAAGGAAATTTTAGAGCCCTTTTGCGACTCCGAGTTGATGCAGGAGAAGAAATACTGAAAACTCATCTACAAGGTTGTGCAAAAAATGCAACTTACATAAGTTGGAATATACAAAATGAGATTATTTCAGCATGCAATGATTCCATTGTGAAGCACATAGCAACTGAGGTGAATGAGGCCAAATGTTTTGCGGTTTTATGTGACGAAACCACAGATATTGCAACGGTAGAGCAAATGACACTTTGCGTTCGTTATTTGAAACGGTTTGAAACAAATGATAAGTATAAAATTGAATTTAAGATAGTGGAGAACTTCCTTAAGTTTGTGCCCCTGACTGAAACTACAGGTCGAGCAATTGCAGATGCTATTCTTAAAGGCCTTGCAGACTGCAACATTGATACGTCTTTCCTCCGTGGACAAGGGTTCGATGGAGCTTCTGCAATGAGTGGAGAGTACAATGGCGCCCAAGCAATTATATATGAGCAACACCCCAAAGCCCCCTACGTTCATTGTGCATCACACTGTTTGAACTTAGCCATAACTTATTCATCTAGAGTTCCGGATATCCGAAACAGCTTTGGAATAATAGGGAAAATCTCTAGTTTTTTCAACACACCAAAACGAAACCTTGTTCTCACCAGCAAAATTAATGCAGCTAATCAGGAAGAGACAGAAATCAGTGCCAAAAAACTGAAGAAATTATGCCCTACTCGTTGGGTGGAGAGACATGATGCCGTCACAGTTATGGTTTCATTGTTTGATCAAGTAATCGACGCTCTGGAGGAGATTACTACCTGGAATGACAAGGAGACATCAACAGAGGCTCATACCTTGTTATGTTCAATGTTAACATCACAGTTTGTCATAGCACTTGTTTCAGCTGACAGATTACTCAGCTACAGTGTTCGTCTGAGTGAAAAGCTGCAGGAAGTTAACCTTGATCTGGCAACTGCTGTGAGTGACGTAGAAGACGTTTTGAAAGCTATATCTATAATTCGAGAGAACGCAGAGAACGAGTTTCACCATCTGTTTGAACAAGCTGTTAAGAAGCTGGAACAGCATGGAGAAAACATTACTCTACCACGCCGTGCCACCAGACAAATTTATAGATCAAATTTCAACGTACAGACTCCTGAAGAATACTACAGACTTTCTATTTTCATTCCATGGATTGATAATTTCATCACTCACCTCCATGAAAAATTTCTCAAACATAAGGAATTTCTACAAAGTTTTGCATCTGTCATTCCGAATGGAAGGCAGCCGACACTGGAAGAAAACGAGAGATTTGTTGCCTTATCAAGGAAATTTGCAGATGATTTAGGACCCAGATCAGATAATACTCTAAAAGCTGAACTACATCTGTGGTACATGAAGGTCTTTGCATTGAACAAGAAAACTAAAAGCCCAATCGAACTGCTTAACTTTTGTGACCAAAGGACTTTTCCAACTGTGTTTGAACTTTTAAAAGTGTATGCCACCCTCCCAGTATCAACAAGCAGTGCTGAGAGGTCATTCTCCACAATGAAGAGGTTGAAAACTTACTTGAGAAACAGTATGAGTGAAACCAGACTGAATGGACTGGCGTCAATGAACATTCACCGTGAAGTGGAAATTGATCCAGACCAGATAATTAATGCTCTGGCTACAAAGAAAACCAGGAGGCTGGACTTCGTTTTATGAATATGTATAGATCATAATTGAATAATATAACAATATGTAATCATGAGAGAGTGGTTGAAAACAAGTATACAGTATAAGCAGACCAGAACAAATAATTTTATCTTCATCTATTTCTTAATTTGTGTTGTTTTGTATAAATATCTACTACTACTTCTTCTAATCATTCAATTCTCTTGCACTGCACTAAAGAATTGTTAGTAATTTGATAAAAATAAATGTACAAAAAAAGACAACCGCCTTGTTAATTGATATGGCCTCTGATCATTTTTTCTCGGAAAATTTATCGAGGAGTCATCCTCCTTCATAAAAATTTTATGCACCAATGGCCCCCCCCTTAGGAATATTCTGGGTGCGCCACTGTTACCAATTATCGAATGTTTAAAATTTTTCTTACTATTCGGTTTGGCCGAATATTAAAGTATTCGGCCGAACCGAATATTCGGTTTGACTGCCGAATAGGCAGTATACCGAATACCAACCGAATATTCGGTGCAACCCTAATGTACATAAATGTATATTTTAAAAAAATTTATTAAAATTTGTCTATTCATCTTATGGATTCTATTCAAAGTTTGTTTGAAAGTAAATTTTTTTGTCTTTCTGATGGTGTCATGGTGGAAACTCTGTGATAATATTTGAGATTGCTAAGGAATCGATTTGTGCAAATATCAGGCTAACACATAAAATAACTAAAAAACTAATTTGAAATTTAAAAAAATAGCACAAGGTGCATCTGTTTGGGTCCTAAAGTACCTCTGTATCAAATTTCATGGTCGTATTATGCTCAGATTTCCCACTACAAACTGCAGACACAGACATCTTCCTTTATTATGTAAGACTAAAAACTGTACCCAGTTTTCCCTGGGATTTAAAGCAGGGATAATTAAATTCATTAAATTTTTTTAAAGACTTAGTCGACTGCTGTGCAAGCACATATTTAAATTATAAAACACACACAAGCACATGCTTGCCCTAAATAAGCATCAAATCGCAGAGACTGCTGCTCGGATATGTAATATGCCTTTGACCTGGTGCTTGGTATATCAATATTTTCAATTCTAGTTACAATTCACAATCCAAATAAATCTCTAAACAGATGCTGCCAGCTTCGACAGATGACATACCTGGCCTTTCTACAGCATTCCAGATCTACTTCAAGAAATCAACTCTCGAGCCTATATCAAGCACAAAGCTCTTTCCCCCGAATGGAGCTGTTCCCACTGGAATAATTCCAGTGGAGTCCCCTGCGTGCTAGGTTCATTCAAAAGATCTAAAGCATGCTTTGAATAAAAAATTTATAATTATTCAATGGATGGGTGAATTTATGAATTATTTTTTCTGAAGTAGTATGTAATGTATTTAGAAGTTGCTGAAAAAAATGAACATTGGATGGTGCATCAATTTTAGTATATTGTAGTGTCACCCGGGGTAATTCTTGGTCACATTACTTTTTTTAATCAAAATAATTCTTTATCAAACTGTAAAAAATCATAAAGACACTTTAAACCCTTTACTTTCCGATGTATGACCCAATTATTTATTAAGTTGGCATTTATTATGATTAAAAAAAAAAAAAAACCTGCTAGTTAAATTTCTGCAAAACAACATCGGCCTTAATTTTTGCACAATTTGCAAAAATCTTTATCATTCATAAAGTTTCAATTTCTTTTTTTTTTTTTTTTTTTTTTTTGTTTCAACTATGAACTATTACAACTATCAAAAGTGAGTATAAGATTTTCTTCTACTACATTGAAACAGTTTACAGGAGTATACTAAACTATACCCCATATGTATGAGGTAACTCCTGATCACTGCGGTAATTCCTGGTCAGTGCTGTTTTACAGTATTTATGCTTAACATTTCACCTAAAATTAGGATCTTGCAACCAAAAAACTATTATAGATCCTTCAAGAGAAAAAGCAGTGGGAGAAAAGGAAAGAAAATTGACTAGAGTCACAGCAACACCTGGTAGAGAATCTGTTATAGTAATGGCATGTGTTTCTGATGAGAAGCACACACTACCTATTGGATCTGCTGACAAGAAGCTTTAGAGTACCTGGAAAGTTCCTAACGTTAATAAAAATTTAACATTAGCTATAAGTGAAAGTGGATGGATGACGACAGACATTTTTGATAGTTGGTTTGATCTCTTTTGTAAACAAGTGTCTAAATGTCCATTGCTCATTATCTATGATGGACACAAAACGCATATGTCTATGAATATAATCAGCAAAGCTTGAAATGAACAGATTTCCATTTGAAGCCACCAGCTTATACCACAGACATTCTTCAACTTCTTGATACGTGTTGTTTTAGACCCCTAAAAGCACAATGGGATAAACAACTTGTAGAAGTGCAATATTTATCTGGTGTGACCAGAATAAGTAAAACAAACTTTACACAATTAGTTGATGAAGTGTGGTCAGTATCACTCACCCCAGAAAATATTAATCTAGTTTCAAGTCCATGGAGATATATCCATTAGATCTAATCAAGTATCCAAAGAATAGATTTTGCAGCCGAATGTGAGCATCGTACAATTTGCAAAATTCTCCTTCAAGAAATTTTCCTATTGTTTTTGTCTCTTCAAATCAATGCAACAGACCAGTAGTTAACTTGAACCATGCTAGCTTTCAAACGTTAGATTCTGAATAGCAAGGACTGTCCAATAATGCATCAGTTTCAACTTCATCAATTATTTTTTTAGAGTGTATTATCTTTTAGGGTGTAAGTAAGAGCAATCTTTTGTATATGAAATAAATTTGTATTTACACCCAAAATATTGTCTCTGTGCTGCTTTTCAGTATTTATAAGATGAAAATAACCTTTGCATAATTTAGTCTAATTGTTTTAACACTTTGCTATAAATAATAAATCAATATTTTACTGTATTCATATCAAAAAGGATGCTGACCAATAATTACCCCGAAAGTGACCAGGAATTACCTTAATCCCAGGATAATTCCTGGTCACTTAAAAATTATAATTATTAAAATTACAAGTGCATTTATATTGAAATAAAATTTTTATTACATAGCCATCAAAAGGTGTTTAATCCATGCCAAAATTGGGAACATTACCTTCTATAGGTTTTACAATTGGATGTTGTTGATATTTGACCAAGAATTACCCCGGGTGACACTAATATAAAATCAGAGATTTAAAATGCATGAAAAGTATATATATTTTTTAACTTTCTTTAACATTTGTCTATTTATCATATGGACTCTATTCAAAGTTTGTTTAAAAGAAAATTTATATAAGGTTTTGAATATTTAAATCAGTTTGTTTGAATATCATCCAATATAGCTCAAAATCATCTTAAACATAAAATAACTAGAACACTAATTCAAAATTAAAAAAAATAATACCAAGGTGCACTTGGGTACATTGTGTGGTACCTGTGTACCAAATTTTATGAACGTACGATGCTTAGATTTCTCAATACAGCCTGCAGGCACAGACAGACATTTTCCTTTATTTTGCAAGATTATACCCTTAAATATTTTTCATTTTAACTAATCTTGTTTTATAGAACTTGATCCTTATTTTCCATTAATTTACAGCTATTTTATTCAAAGAAAAATTTTCTGGTTAAAATTTACACCTATAGCATTTAACAATACACAAGCAGCTACAGACTTTTCTGTCTAGCATTAATTTTAAAGTTCTTGCTACAATAATATCAAGGATTATTAATGCTAGTGTTTAAATTAATCTTAAGTATTTCAGTGTAAATTTTCATCTATTATTCCTAAAAGCTTTATTTCTTTGTTTCTTTGCATTCAAGATGTTAGCTAATCGACAACACAAAAATATAAATCATATATTAAATTAAAAGTGTGTAGGATGTATGTCATACATTTATTTTTTAAATATGATCATGAGTTGTTCTTTTATAAAGTTTTCGTGAACTTTATTGGCATTTTACCTCTAAATGGCGACATTTTGATGAGATTTCAATAATGATTTCTGCATGTGTTGTCATATGAAAAGACTATTTCTCACATTTTTAAAAATTAAATTGATTGTGAGCACATAAGTATTGTTTATTGATAAAATAGAACACACCATTTTGCATCAGTGCCATTGAAGTAGTTTAGAATAGTAAGGTAGCACCATTTATAATGTCTGCAGGAAAATCCTTTTTGCTTTGCAACACATTGCTCATGTCATCACCTTCGAAGTCACTAAAAGCACCCAATTTTTATCCCATTCTTATTGTGCACATGCCATAAAACTGCATGTTAAATTCAACAGTTTCACTACTATGGTGCTTAATCCTATTATATACCTTTCAGTGCATCGACAAATATTTGTTTGGCTGTTTTCATTTTTGTATCTTAAAAACTTACCTGTTTAAATTCAAAATTATGAATTGATCCAAGCATCTGTATGGTCAATTTTATCTTGTCCATAAGTCTAAAATCTGATATGTTTCAAACACAATGTTTACTCTGTGAAAATTTTGCATATTTCTTTTAATCTCCACACAAAATATTGATGTGCGAGATTTCCTCACTTATTAAAATTTTCAAAAAGTGATTTCTTCCCTTTTCATTGATTCGTACCATATTTCCAGTTGTTAAACGTATATTGATAATGTGAGCAGAAGAAAATTTTCAAGCCTGTTGAAATAATACCCAGCTTTACATACACACATTAATACCCAGCATTGCATTACATACAGCACTAATACGAAGATCACTGAAATTTTTGAGATATGGGCAAATGATATGCACTAGAAAAAAATTATTGGTTGGATATTTAAATTTGAACTCTTTTATGTTCACAGATGGTAATTTGTGGCAACAATTACAATTTAGCTATTATAGAATAAATTTTGAAAGAAAAGAAAATGGAATTGACGCTAGAGCATTATTGGCTATGATTTTAAAGTGGGGCTAAATCAATAAGAATGTCTTCAACGTCTACAATTAGCATATTGAAATGATGCTCCATCTCATGCCACTGTATTCAGATGGTTTGCAGAGTTTAGAAGAGGTCCAAATTCTCAAGACCTTTGTCAGCTGTAATCCCAGAAAATGCGTCAGCCATTCGAAAAATGTTAATCAATGATAATTACTGTACCTATCAAATGATATAAGAAGGAACTTAACATTGGATCCACAGCTATACATAAAATTATTCATGAAAAACTGCATATGAAAAAATTAGTTTGTCGCTGAGTCCCCCATAATTTAACAGAACACCAAAAAGCAGAATGTGTCAGAATCAGTAAAAAGAATCCTTAAAATTACTTAATGATAGTGGACACCGCATTTCTAAAATCATAACTGGTGATGAAACATACAGTGTTTTGATGTTCCAACATGTCAACAAAGTAAAGTATAGGTCTTTGAAGATGATTCCAAACCAACAACGGTGAAAAGACAGCGAGCAATGAAAAAAGTAATGTATGCCGTGTCCTTCAGAAGTACAGGTCTGGTCAAAGCCATAAAGCTAGTAGAGAGACAGAAGACAGTTACAGCTAACTGGTACACCACTGAGTGTCTTCCAGAAATTCTTCAAGAAGTGAAATATTAAGGGACTCATGCTTCACCATTACAATGCATCTTCTCATTCAGCAAGAATGCCATTCGAATTTCTTGAACAAAAAAGCATCAAAGTAATAGAACATCCACACTATTCTCTTGATCTTGCTATGTTTGACTTTTGGCTATTTTTTAATCTAAAAAAAATTTACATGGGCATCGTTTTCATTCTGAAGATAAGATTGATGAGGCTATAAAAGCATATTTTTCATTGATTCCAAGAAATGAATGACTTGAAGCATTTCATCTTTGGAAAATTCGCCTACAAAAGTGCATTGATGTTGGAGGGGAGTACTTTGAACACTTCTAAGAGTTGGTAAGTTTAACTGGTGCCACTTAACCGTATTTCAAAAATTTCAGTGTGACCCTCGTATAATCAATCCTTTATCCATCTTTAGAAATTTTAGCAAAGGATATCTTCTAAAGATTTTAGCAAGGAATGAAAGAAGTCCTTTCATTAAATTTGCTGTATTTCCAGTTACTAATCAGTTACTAATCAGACACTAACAATGTAAACAAGAAAATCTCACGATCTTTAAAATGAAACCTATTGTTACATATTTATATTCAAAAAAGAGCCAACTTAAAAAAATTGGTATAATCAAGATTAATTCTTCTTGCTCTTTAGAAATTTCAGGAAGGGTTTTTGTTTTCCCTTTTGAGTTACACTATATTTCTGGTCACTGTCATAAAATATTGATAATATAAATAAAGAATAACAATGCTCAAAATCATTGAAATCTATATATAATCTGTTGAGCATGACATTTTATGGTTAATGAATTTAAAAATTATCTTGATTAATTTTACAAAACTAGTTGTAACTTTCAATATGTTCTTAACCAAAATAATTCATTTGCTGAAACATATTAGAAATGATTTTCATATGATATATAACAAGAAAGATCAATCATGCATAAAGTATTGATTATGAAACACTTTCCAACTGCAATGCAATTTTTTTTAAACATCTCTAAAATACATTCAGCGATGCATTCAGCTGTGATATTTTTAAAATTATCACAATACTGCAGAAATTTATTATATTTGAAAACTTCATCTAAAACAAATCAGCTTTATTCAAATAACGTCATGGAAATATAAATTGCCTGGCTCTCTATATAAAAGCAGTGAATATTTCATTCATAAACTCTTTTCCATTCCTTTCATTCAGCGGGAATATTTTCAAAATTATCACAATACTACAATAATTTATTTTACTTAAAATTTAAAACCATGAGGGTAAAAGTACTTTCTCTAACTCCATGCTTAAAACTTCATCGAAGGAGGCAATACTATAGAATTGTCTGCTTCTCTGTAAAATCAATGAATATTTCATCTATATCAGCTATATTGCAGACTCCAGAGCTAAATAATTTTGCATTAAAGAAATTCAGCAATTCTTATACAACTCATCTTACAGCTTGATTTGTTTACATTCTTCATACGTGAAAATTAGGCTTCGTTGTAGAAATAATCAAAATTTGATGATCATTTAAACTCAAAAATATTGTAATTGTGTTGGTGCAGTATATAGATGCACAGAAAAAAAAAATGAAGCAGTTTTAGAATGGGTGCAACATTAAATAAATTAAAAAGAACTTTAAAAGTCACGATTTTGACACAAGATGGATGCCATATTTTATTTTGAAGTGGATCACGTGATCTCTTCATACAATATGGGTGCAATTATTATTTTAATTTTTATTTAAAAAACTACCAAACATATTGTGCCGATTATTATTTTTGTTGATCAAAATTAATATTGTCAAAAATGCATTTTACATTAAATTAATTATTTATTAGTATATTACTTATACATGTAATCTGTTCTAACTTACTGCTGTGTACATTGCGTTGGTGGCCGCAAAACCCACCTATTTCTGTGCTTAACGGGATACTAAGTTAACAAACTAAAAATTAAGGTTAATAGTAAAGGAACAAACATTTATTTATCACATACTCAATTTACACTCTTTAGTTTTACAAATTAAATAAATATCACACATAGTGGAATACATCTCAATGGTAGTTCGGGGGGGGGGGGGTGTAATGCCAGATGAATTGATATTTGGTTGGAGCACGTGGTGGGATGCATTAATTAGCTCTTCCTTAAAAACACAAATTTAGACAAAGAGGTTATCCTCATATAGTTTAATTGTACGGTACCTGATCTTCTTTCATATAACTTGGGTAACACCGATACTTTGTCACACTTTACACTTGCAATACCAGATGAACATGAGCTCTCTTTCGAATTCCTATATCAGAGACGCACACACAACTCTTAACTCTGCTACCATCGCTTCTTCTTGACTAGTCTAACTCCAACAGCCTGCCTTGACCAATTCTGACTCCCATTTCGAGCAACTCTCACTTATATCCCTTTTTCGGTCGGCGGTCCACGTGCTGAAATCTAGAGCTGAGTGCTAATCCGTAGACATGGCGTCGCCGTCTCGGTTGCCGCCAAACGGCTTAACGTGGTATGTAAACATGGGCGTGGTATGTAAGATATGGGGCCACCTGTATATTATCGCCCATCTGCTTAGCGTGGGGATAATCCGCCCGCATTCCTGGTTCCATTATTTTTTAATCCTTCCAAATATTTATTACTTTACATTTCTGGCAT
Organism: Amaurobius ferox; assembly: GCA_951213105.1. Lineage (NCBI taxonomy): Eukaryota > Metazoa > Arthropoda > Arachnida > Araneae > Amaurobiidae > Amaurobius > Amaurobius ferox. Next base: position 39,404,795 of record OX578140.1, on the reverse strand, counting down.
TACATTCTCACCCCCCCCGCGAAAAAAAAAAGTCCAAAAGTTACTCTCCCACAGTTTCACCCCAGTGGTAAGAAATTAAGTTCACAATGGTTCCTCGCAAACACATAAGTTCATCCATCGTGAGAAAGGCTGAGTTCCACTTTTTAGCCTCGTACAACTCATAGCTTTGGTAGTTCTTTGTAGTTTCTTGATAGTTCCCTGTCAAGTTAGTCCATTATTCATAATTGACATAATGTACCATAAATTACATGAGGATTACCAACATTCACATTATTATTAAATTGTAAATTTTGATATATATTATTTGCAATGCATAATTTTCATTTCTCCTTTTACATAATTATTTACATACGACATATCATTACATAACAGCATTCATTACTTTATTATTATTATACATTTTCTTGTTATCATTTCATTTTGTAACATATTGTAGTTGTGCAACTATCAACTTCCGATTCTTGGTTATGGTTGAATTCCATACCACCATATTATTTATAAATTACTTTGTTATTTCACTTTTTTTTTTTTTTTTTTTTTTTTTTTTTTAACTTGCCATATATGTAATGTCAGAAATACATAACATACTTTTTGAAATATACTTATATCCACAATTTAAAACATAAAAACATATACATATACACTCAATTATCACTTTCTATTTATGACATTAATTACAAACTTTTTACATATTTTTCATATTCTTTGTTTTATGAAATTACTATTTACAACAATTCGAGGGCGAAAATTATACCCTCTGGCATTATAACAAACCTCATCATCATTTCTATTATTTTCACAGTTTAATTGCTTTTCTTTAGTGACCTTCCCTTCCTTAATCTGACTTTGATCATTATTTCTAATCACTTTCTCATTTTGATTTTTTTCTTTGTCCTGTGTGTGTGTGTGGTTTGATTCGCTTTCGTCACTATCTTTCAAATATTGTTTTCGCTCCGCTGCCAAGTATAGTTTATTTATGTGCACTTTATAAGTTTTATTTTCATCACTTTTAAGACATATTATAACATTATTATTTCGGACTAATTTCGTAATTCTAAATGGTCCATCATATCGATCCTCTAATACCCTTGGTTTTAGGAACTTTTTTAGGTACACTGTCGCTCCTATAAATATATCGTTTTTTCTCACTATTTTATATTTCTTTATTTGTTTGTCATTTATCAGCTTTTGTTGTTCCGATGCGTCTTTCACGACTTTATCTATATTTTTTAAATGCTGTGCCACATAATTTTTATAATTATTTACATCACTATACATTATATCTATTTCTTCCTTACTTGGTATGTTTGTTTGTTTAATATTTTCAAATGGCAATGATAAATCTCTAAGATAGAACAGGAATGAAGGCTCAAATCCTGTATTACTGTTAATAGTGTTATTCACATAAAACTTAAACCATTTTAAAGATTCATCCCATTCAAACGTAGTCTTTGACAAACACATTATACATTGTTTCATGTCTCTGTGTATTCTTTCACAACGACCTAAAGAACTTGGGAAATAAACCGAACTGTATCGCCTTTCAATATTTAATGCATTTGTAAAATCTATGTATTCTTTACTTTTAAAAATTTGAGCATTATCGCTTTGAATAATAATTGGAACTCCATAAGTTGTCACGAAGTTTGTTAGCTTATTCACTATTGTTTTAGCAGTAATGTCTCTGACTGCATAGGCCTCAAAGTATCGTGAAAACATGTCTACAATTGTAATTACAAAATTATTTCCTCCATTACTGCGCGGTAGTTTTCCTACGCAATCCAGTTGTAAATATATTCCTGGTTTTAATATTTCTGGCATAGCCTGAAGTCTGGCTGGTGGTATATTTTTGTGTTTTACTAATAAGCATTGATTACAAGACTTACAAAAATTTTCCACGTCTTGGAAAGCCCCTATCCAAAAATATTTTCTTGAAAGTAATTGGTATGTCTTTTTTACTCCGAAATGAGGGAAATGTGCTATCTCTATTATCTTTCCCTTTAGCGAGTGCGGTATTACAATCTTATTCTCATTTATTTTCCTATACGTTTGTCTTTTATTTTCCTTCTTTACCATTAACAGTTTATTTTGGCTATCAATATAGTATACCTTGTTATTGTGATATCGGTTTCTTCCTTTTTGTAATTCCTCTCTAATTTTACTTAATTTTTCATCTACCATTTGTTGCTCTAATATTTTCTCCACATTTATCTCATCATTTTTAATTAAAGTATTTACATATTTGATTTGGTTATCATTGTCAAATACATATCTCGAGCAATAATCACTTGCGTTATTTTCACCTTTTTGATATTTGAATTTAAAATCATACTGACTTATGTCAATTAGCCACCTCGATATGATATTTGGCATTTTATCTAATTTTATGTGGTACATAAGGGATTTTGCGTCACTCAGCAAGGTGAAACTCCTTCCGAACAGATATTCTCTGAAGTGTTGTAAGGATGCGTGTATAGCTAGCAATTCTAGCTTTATTGCAGGATAACGCTTCTCTGCCGAGTTCACAGGTCTTGAATAAAATTCGATAACATGATCGACTCCATTTACCCTTTGCATCAAAATACTACTAATTCCCTTACCTGAGCCATCCGTAGTTAAGACAAACGGGTTTACTTCATCAGGCTGTCTTACAACTGGTTCTTTAAAAATTGCATTTTTTAATTTTTCAAAAGCTTTTCTACATTCATTATTCCACTCGAACCTAACATTCTTTTTTGTCAAATTTACCAACGGTTCTGCAATTTGTGCATAATTTTTTATCAGACCTCTAAAATAGTTTGTTGTCCCAAGAAAGCTTTTTACTTGTTTAACCGTTTGGGGTTGTTTGAAATTTTGCACTTTTGCACAGTTTTTTATTGATGGGCTTATACCATTCGCATTTAATTTATATCCTAAAAATTCAATTTGCGATTTGCATATCTGTAACTTCGCCGGGTCGAGTGTTAAATTATTTTCTTTCAATCTTTGGAAAACAATTTTGATTTTCTCTAACATTTCGTCGTTATTTTGTGCGCATATGACTAAGTCATCTAAGTAAAAGTATATTTTTAACTCTGATAGATCTCCTAACACTTTGTTCATTAAAAGTTGAAAATATGCTCCTGAGTTTTTAAGACCAAACGGAATTCTTTTAGGATTAAAATTTCCCATAAAAGTTGTGAACGTTAAGGCCTTTCTATCTTGTTTTCTTAGTTCGATCTGAAAAAACGCCGCCTTCAAATCCATAACTGTATAAATTTTACTACCAGCGATATTTTGTAATATATCCTTCACCTTTGGTAAGTTTATTGGCAAAAGTGGTAAATACGCGTTTATGGCCCTATAATCAATAGCAAGTCTATATTTAGGTTCTTCATTTGGTTTACTTGGTTTCTTTACAAGAATAATGGGACTAGCGTACGTGCTTTGTGAACTTTCAATAATGTCATTTTCCAATAATTCCCTAATTTCTTTTTGCGCAATTTCTCGTACTGCTCTCGGAATTGGGTATGGTCGACTCTGAATAGGATAATTGTGCATAAGTTCGATTTTCGGTACTATTGCTGATGTTTTACCTAGGGTAGCATATGACTTTGAAAAAACCTCTGTATTGGTCATCATTAATGCAATAACTTTATTTCTATCTTCCTTATTTAAGTGCTGTACTTGAAAATCGTCTGGAGATATTTCTTTCTTTCTTAATTCCCGAATTTGTTGATAATCTGTTTTATTTAAATTTTGAATATTATTAATTTCCAACGTGGGTTTACTGCTTTTATTTTTTGTATCAACAATTTCGATTTGTTCTGTTATTATACCCACGTTCATATTTTTATTAAGTGTAATTTGGCAATTTTTTTCATTGTATAACAACATTCTAATCTTATTTTTATTTTCTATACTTTGGATCGCTTCATCCGTGATTAATGTTCTTGCCATTTTTATTGGAGAAAATAAAACATCCTGTCCCTCATTTAATTCCTGTGACAAAATCAATTGGACTATTTCTGACTCCCCTGGCTTTAATGTTATTTTTCTTTTCAATTTAGCGAAAATCTGCTTTTCCTCTTTCTTTTTAACATTCTTATTCTTATTACTTTCATTAGAACTTGGTAACCATTTTTCATCATTTACATTATCGCGAGTGCTACAATTTTGCATATTAGCGTTTTTTCTATCGTTATCGCTTTCATTATCCTCGCTTATTCTACCTTCATTCTCATTATTGAATTCATTACAACAATTATTTATTTCCTCATATTCGTCGTCATCATTATCATCGCTTATTCTATCTTCATTCTCATTATTGGATTCATTATAACAACTATTTATTTCCTCATATTCGTCGTCATCAGTATTATAATTTTCATAATTACTATTATATCTATTTTCATCGCGAATTCCCTGGCTTTGTGGTTTTTGTTTTGAATTCTGTATTGGGTTTGTATTTTCACTTTTATACAATTTAATCGCAGTATTCCCAAATTGTACTTCGTTATCTTTTGTATTTAAAATTGCTTTATGTGAGGATAAAAAGTCGTAGCCTAAAAGCATTTTATATTGCCCCTGAAAGTTCTGTTTTGTCACGAAAAAATAATTTTTGCATGCCTTTTCCCCAATTCTAAATGAAAATTGAATGCAATTTAAAAATTCTATATTTTCTTTAGTAAACGTCTGAAGTATTACTCTTCTGGTTATGTATTTTATTTTTACATTTCTATTCTGTTTTAGTTTTTGAAATGTTTCCAAATCTATAATACTAACTTGAGCCCCACTATCAATTACACTTATTATTTTTATTCCTTTGCAATCTATTTCTACCATCGGTAATTGTGGGCTAGATACGTTCTCACATTCGCTTGAAAGGATACTTTTGGTATCATATTTTGCTTTATCATTATTTTCATAATATTGTCCTCTCTCCAAATTTGTATAGTTTTGCCAGTCATCTCCATTTTTGTTATTTCTATATGTTTGTGAACCGAATTTATTTATTTCTCTGGAATTTGTACGATTCGTTCCTTGGTCCCAAATTCCAGCTCTTAGTTTAAATTACTATTATTATTGTTTCTCTCATATGTGTTTGATCTTATATTTCTTCCGTTGCGCCCCCTAAAATTTCCTCTTATACTTTGCCTCTCTCTATTTTCTACGTTGGTTTCTAATTGATCGTAATAATTTCTTTGATCATTATTATTTCCTTGATATTCCCTATTATTTCTATTATATCCTCCTCGTTCAAAATTTCTGAGATTTTCGTTTCTGTTTCCTCTGATATAATTTGTTTGCTCCAACCCATATTGCTGATAATTCATTCGTTTGGGATTCCTTGCAAATGCAGTATTACACTCATTGTACCAGCAATCTGAGAAATAATGTCCATTTTTTCCGCACCCTATGCAAAAAACAGCTCGTTCCATGGATTGATTTGGTATATTTTGCAATTTTAATTTATTAATTTCTAAAGTCAAATCTTGAACCTGTGTTGTAAGTAACATTTCTTTCAGTTCGTTATGTGATTCTTCTGGAGTCCTATCATTAAGAATTATTTCAAACAGTTCGGCATCTTTTATGGCATCTTCAAACCGCTGCGGATCTTTTTTCTTCACTTCAATTGCCAAATCAGGGCGTAATGCGCTAATGAATTTTCCCAACATTATTTTATTGGTTATTTTCTCTACCTCTCCATCTGTTGTATCCTTAAGGTTCAAAAATTTACGCGCTGCGTTTTTTATTTTTAGCACAAGCTCGTCCACTGACATATCAGGCGTTTGTTTTATTTTATTGAAAGCGTCCTGTTCTTGCGTTATCGTTATTCTGTTTGAAAATTTTTTTATTAGTAATATTTTTATTTTATCAAACTCCTTTTCGTTTTGTAATTCAGGGTTTTGAATTAAAAACTGCATAGCCTTATCTTTTAATCTGGTTTTAATGATAGCCACTTTATGCTCTTCCTTCCAACTTGCTAACTCCGCTAATTCATCAAATTGTTTTATAAAGAAATTTATATCTTCCTCCTTACTCCCACTAAATAATGGCAGGATCTGCATTACTGGAATATCCATATTTTTATTATTTCTATCCAATTTACTATAATTTTTATTTTATATTTTTGAATCTTCTTTCAAACTTGAACTCCTTGTTATAATTGAACTTTTCACCACTTTTTTAACTGATCCCATTCCTATATCCCATTTTTCTAATTATACCTTCGATCTCATTTAGAAGAACCATTTTTTCCATTTCATTGATAAAACTTTACATAATCATACATATAACATAAGGAGAAATGAGAATTGTGCACAATATTTTCACAATCATCTATGTCGCCACCAGTTGTCCAACCTTATCAATATTTATTTTTTATTATTATTATTCCTTTTATTTTTATTAATTTCATAAATCCTTATTTTATTCCCGTTACTGCTAAAGTCACGAGCACCAAATGTGCCGATTATTATTTTTGTTGATCAAAATTAATATTGTCAAAAATGCATTTTACATTAAATTAATTATTTATTAGTATATTACTTATACATGTAATCTGTTCTAACTTACTGCTGTGTACATTGCGTTGGTGGCCGCAAAACCCACCTATTTCTGTGCTTAACGGGATACTAAGTTAACAAACTAAAAATTAAGGTTAATAGTAAAGGAACAAACATTTATTTATCACATACTCAATTTACACTCTTTAGTTTTACAAATTAAATAAATATCACACATAGTGGAATACATCTCAATGGTAGTTCGGGGGGGGGTGTAATGCCAGATGAATTGATATTTGGTTGGAGCACGTGGTGGGATGCATTAATTAGCTCTTCCTTAAAAACACAAATTTAGACAAAGAGGTTATCCTCATATAGTTTAATTGTACGGTACCTGATCTTCTTTCATATAACTTGGGTAACACCGATACTTTGTCACACTTTACACTTGCAATACCAGATGAACATGAGCTCTCTTTCTAATTCCTATATCAGAGACGCACACACAACTCTTAACTCTGCTACCGTCGCTTCTTCTTGACTAGTCTAACTCCAACAGCCTGCCTTGACCAATTCTGACTCCCATTTCGAGCAACTCTCACTTATATCCCTTTTTCGGTCGGCGGTCCACGTGCTGAAATCTAGAGCTGAGTGCTAATCCGTAGACATGGCGTCGCCGTCTCGGTTGCCGCCAAACGGCTTAACGTGGTATGTAAACATGGGCGTGGTATGTAAGATATGGGGCCACCTGTATATTATCGCCCATCTGCTTAGCGTGGGGATAATCCGCCCGCATTCCTGGTTCCATTATTTTTTAATCCTTCCAAATATTTATTACTTTACATTTCTGGCATTACACATATTTTGCTGAAATTTTTTTTATATATTTTATAGGATAATTTGAATATTTCTTAAAATTTTCGAAGCAATTTGTGAATTTTAAATTTGCTTAAAAAATGTTTGAAAAATTAATTAGGTCTCATTGGGTTCAGTGTATTTCATTTTTTCAACCCAGGTTCAATCCAAAACTAATTGGGTGATATTATTTATTTACATTTCCATATATCTTACAGACCATCTAAACAACATACTAAAATTTCATTTTGATAAAGTCATTTTTATGGCAGTTATCATGCGAACAGACAGACAGGATGACCAAAGTCATAAACACTTAATTCAACTATGTTGTAAAATGTTAAAAATTGAAAATATCCTAAATTTAAAAACATTTCTTATGAACCAATCAAGTACAGTGCTTGTAGTTGCATACTTTATGCATTAAATCCAGATTTAAACACCAGTCATGTCAAAATCTAGTTTTTGACAGATAATTAATTGCCAACACTGATAAACTAATTGTTAATAATAAATATAATGTTAATACTATTTGCATGTGGAAGACCCAGACCACATGACCAACCCGAAGGATTATGGTAGCATATTGTGTGGCCGGGTACTATACTATTTGCATGTGTAATAAATATACTATTTTCATCTATATTTTTATGAATAATTGTCATTCTTCTGTATTGATCAGTACTATCATTTTTTAAATGAACTATTATTTTCTTTATACAAAAATCATTTAAATCTTAATTTGCAAATAACATTTGTTCTAAACATGTAAGTTACAAAAATTCTGTTGCCTCTAATCTATAGGAAGGAGTCAATTAAAAATGTCAACAATTTTCAAATTCATTCATCTTAAAATGATTTAATCCTCAAATTCATTAATGCTCAACTAATTTCAAGATCATTGAAATAAACTCAGCATCACTTATAATTTTTCATTAAATGTCCATCTGATAAAATGCTCTTAAATGAAAAATTATAAATATACTGTAATTCACAATAACATGCAAACTTTTAATTTTATTGTGACTTTATTTGGTGCAAAAAATTACATCATTTATGTTGTTGGGGGGGGGGGGGGGGGGCGCTGGGTATTTTATTGTACTGTTTAGATGGCAACTTTAATTGCTGAACACACGCGAGCACATGCTTGCCCTAAATAAGCACCTAATCACACTTTGGACTGCTGCTTAGGTACACAATATGCCTTGATCCCAGTGTTGATAACATTGAATGCTACGTCCTAACACAATTGCATCTTATTCCTTAAATACACCTTTTGCCCTCTACACAGACGTATAAGCTCTTTTAATATGCCTGAAATGAGTTCTTTTAATATGCCTTATTAAGCTCCTAAATCAGCTTTTTTTGATACACCCTAAATAAATTAATTCGCCTCAAATACACCTTTCACCCTCTGTATGGGCGTAATATGCTCTTTTGATATACCTTACATAAGCTCTTTTGATTCATCACATTAGCTCCTTCAATTGAAATCAACAGCATGTTTTCTAAATGAAAATTCTTGCGAACTCTGATAATATTTTCGATTCTAGTACCAACTTGCTATCCTAATGAATTCCTTAGCAGATTACATCAGTTTTGTTGATAACATCACATCCAAATACCAACTCTTAACCTCATCTCAAGGTGCATCAAAGGTCAGACGGAAAACCTATTTCATCACTTATCCTCTGCACCATTAGAATTCTTTTGAAAATATATGAGGTTTTACATAAAAATTCATAACTAATGAATGAAATACAGCAGAAACATAATTTATCTATTAGAGCAGTGTGTGATATTTAAAGAAAAAATAAGATACAGTAAATTATGAATATGGAATTGTCAGTGAATATTTTTTATATTACAATATAAAAATCAAAGTTTTAAACATGCAAAAAGTATCTATTTTTAAAAATTCATGAAAATTTGTCTATTAATCTTATGGATTCTGTTCAAACTTTCTTTGAAACAGAATATCTTGATCTTTCGGATGGTGTTAAGATGGAAACTTTTCAATAATATTTTTAGTTGCTAATGAACTGATTTGTGTGAAAATTGTTCTCAAAATCATGCTAAAACAAAATAACTAAAAACTAATTCGAATTTTAAAAAATCTCGCTAAGGCATATCGTCTTGAATCCTGAATTACTTGTGTACTAAATTTCATGGTTGTACAGTGTTTAGATTTTTTGTACGATGCACACTAGCTACTAAGGCAGATCATTGCTGACAATAGATGCCAAACTTTCTAAAATAAGACCAATAGAACCCAAAATGGGGAAATATATAGACTGGGCTTTCCACCTGGTTCCACATAACAATGAAAACCCTGATTAATTGTATCCTTTTAAAAATTGCAAAAAAAAATTCCTCAATAATTATAAGGCATATAACTAATAATTTAAGTGTATAAATAAATCTTATTTTTGGAAAACAGCCCAATCTTCTACTAATTTGCGATCAACATTTTAATGTTTTAAAATCAAACTTCAAATAGATATGAATACCAAAGCACAGAAGAATAATGGCAGAAATTATGAAAGCCATCCACCATCATCCAGCTCTGAAAGGTTCATCTTTTGCTGACATCAAAAAGTACTTGGCTTTGGAGAGCCAATTTGTTGATCCATACAGCCAAGCTAACGTCAAATAGCTTCTCAAGGCTGCTGTTAACCGTGGAATCTTGGCTACGTTGGATGGAAAGTACTAGTTAGTTGAAAAAGGAAAACATTGATGAAAGTCTAACTCCAAACTCAGATTTAGATCCAAAAAGCCTTCCAGTGGACAAAGACATAAACGTTCTAGTGACAGAAGATGGAAGCATTTAAGTGGCTGAAGATGGAAGTGTTCCAGTAGAGGAAGATGAAAGCATTCTACGTCTAAACGATGATGCTCGAAAACGAAGCATTAAGAACATATCAAAGGAGATGGTTGCTAATAGCTCTGCAGGGAGATACACAATTTCAGATTCAATATTCGCTGTGAGCGAGATTTTTGGATAAGCATCAACTAATTTAAAGATAACAGGAAAGCTGAATTAGCAGAAACAATTTTTAAATTATTAAAGGAGTTTGCAAAATTTTACAGAAGCATGAACTAAATAATTATAAAATTGTTTTGGTGTCCAGTGTGAATTCCTTTTTCATTATACTAAATTAATTGAGCTTTTATATTCACTATTAATTATTCATAATTTGTACAATATGGTTCATTTCAGTATAATTTATCTTTTCTAATTCTTAACTTTATAATTGTCAATAATATCTTTTATAATGCCATTGATCTCTTTGGAATATTAATTGTATAATTATTTTAAATTTACTCTTTATATTTATGTAATAATGTGTTTCATATTGAATGTTTTTACTATACCCTGGTAGTATTACTTGCGTCCGCGACAAACCTTAAGTCACATGTCCCTCCTGGGTGGTGCTAAATAAGTAATGGCTATGATATCTCTCATTAATTTGTAATATTCTTGTTTTGTGTTTTGTTAGTTAATTTGTTTTCTCTTTGTATTGTGAGATGCCAGTTATGTAATGGATTGATTTCCAATAGAGCCATATGTAACAGCATATATCCTTTTAACTAGCACTGCAGATTAGCACTTTCCACTGGCTAGTTAGTGAGTAACTTTTCAAAAATGGATAGTATGAAAATGGGCAAAACTGACAAGTAAAGTTTTTCATACCCAGCAAATTTTGATGCTAACAAAACTAAACAATTCACTGTCATTAAATCATATTATTCACCTTTTCCTATAAAATTTGTACACAATGTTATACTGTTCCTGCAGATGCCAATATCTGGAGACCAGCATCTTGTGCACTACATCCACAGTCAAAATTCTTAATCTATAACTTTACTTTTAACCTACCATTGACAAATTAATTTTTAGACAATGGCTAATTCGGAATATATTAGAATCTATTTTTCTTTTTTTTATTATTATTTTAATTTTACAGCAATAAATTAAAAGTATGAAACTTATTCATTTTTGTAAATTGTTTAGCAAAACATTTTTGAGCCCAATTTTCTTTCATTTTTTGCAATTAATTAAAAATCTATTAATTTTTTAATACTTTAGTTACTATTTACTACTGAAAGAACTTTTTCATTAAATACCAACCATGATTTTGAGGAATACAAATTAGCTGAAAAAATACTGAACATACATAGTCACATGCATTTTAATTGTATATATTTTTTTTTTCTATGTGCATTATTGAAGAGTGCTTTTGCTTATACATTGATTTTTTCTTTTCTCTCTCTCTTTTATTGTTCAATTTAGCCTTGCTGTTGCTAAGGATACAATGGTTATAAATTGTTGTGTATTACAATGCTCAGAATATACAATACAGTTTCTCAATATATCTTTCTCAAAGGCATACATTCATATTTTTATCGCTGAATCTATGGCCACATCAGTATTTATTGCATCCAACATGTTGACTTAAACAACTGTGATGTCACATTGTGACGTATGTGCAAATAGTCTATGTAGACAAGCTTCTTCCCATGGATACTTATACACATTTGCCATACATTTGGAACACAAAGGCAATAGGTAAAACATTCATAAGCAGTAGCTATTTGCTTTATGATCAGACAATATGTTCTACATTAGCAGAATTTGCCAAAATTTATAATTGTGCATCTGGTATGCACTAAAAATTCATATTTATTCCTCAAAATTTTGACAGTGCATAAAAATATGCATTATGAACTCAAGGCGATAAAATGAGCATATGCATTATGAACACAAAGTTAACACAAACATATGCATTATGGTTTTTAGCACCAAAATGTAAATTTCTCTTCAGATTTTTTCCCATATGTTTTAAATCCTGTACATATATATTTTTCATTTTCATCTTGTCATATACTATTTCATTATTGAAAGTGTGCTATAATTAAATTTTGCATTGATATATTAAACTTCTTTTTAAAATTTCAATATGTAATGCACTTGCTTTTTTTAGCATATTTATGTAATACATTTTTATTACTAAATAATGTATAAGCAATTTCATAACTATTGTTTATCAATAAAATAAATGTATACTGTTGAGTACTAAACTGTTTGAGTAAAAACAAGCTATTTTATGAATAATAAACAAACTAGTTACTCCAGAAAAGCAAAAGGTATTTGTAGATACTTATTTTAAATTAAGTATTATAGTTTTTACAAAAATGTAAGAAATTGAATTATAATATTACCCCCCCCCCCTTATTTTTTAAATATTCCCTTCTTTGATTATTCACTTCTCAGATTTTAGGAAAAAGTTAAAATATCCCTCTAGAAACTATTTGTAGCACCATCTGAACATTAGTTTTTTTAAATATTTATTGAGATCGATTTAAATAATAAATGAATGACAAATCATTAGAATTTAGACGTCATTTTATTAAAACATCCATTAGACATACTATAATTTAAAAGCCAGAGCACTTTCGTGTATCATCATACCCTTCCTCAGTGGTGTTAAATAAAAATCATGCCAACATGCTTAAATACTATCCACTACTGGCAAGTTGAATTTGCATATTACAAAATTGGCATCACTACAAAACACATGTAATACATCCACACAAAATCACCAGAAACAGATTTAAAAATTACAAAAATATGAATACAAGACAGACAAAAGTTGTAATCCAGTTTTATCACTAATTAGGCAAGAGCAGTCGATTGCCTACTGTTTTTAAAGTCCCTAGCATGTTCAGCCAACCATATACCAACCATGCATTTAGTGCTACCAATATAAAACTATAACATTTTCTGGAGAAAGAAGGGGTACTACATATACCCCAGCATGGCTTTTAAAGTTATCTTTATCCCTAAATTTATCAGTTCGAATATGATTAAACAAAGTGGTTACCATCAAGTGAACGGGTCTAAAATTAAACTCCATGCAAAATTTGATAAGGGGACGAAAACCTTTTGGGTGGTATGGAAAACTAGCTTTAAACGGCAAATGATCATTAATGGGAATGAGTTTAGAATTGGGTTGAATAAAATTACAGTGAATATTTGAAAAAAATTGATAAGCAAACTAAAAAGAGTAACCGACATCCTGACCAAGTTTAAAGATGAAATCAATTTCACTGTTTAAAGACAAGATAGTATAATAGTACTATTTCGGTATTTTACGGTCTAACTCCTTATATCAATTTTAAAAAATATCTGAAATCATTTTAAAAACAATCAAGTTACCAAGCATAAGCAAGGAAATAATTTGACATAATGAGATAATTTTAACATTATGTGAATAGTAAATGTGCAGGGAAATGACATTTTTTCGAGTTATCAAATTTGTGACATTGAGTACCTACTGTATCTGACAGTACACTCTTTAATCACCCTCAAGGAACTGTAAAAGAATAGTTAATTTAATGTTCTTCATACCAGTTTAATACAAATTACGCTAACACACAATTAGATTAATCATTAATTACAAATGGTTGTTATAACTAAAAATTATAATAAATAACACTATAATCAGTGCCTCGGTATTATTTTTTTCTTTGTAAATTATAAATAATATTGTAATATTTAAGTACATTTTAATTTTGGGTTTTTACAGATCTTTCTCAAAGAGTTGATAGTGTAAAAGAGGAGAATCTGAAATTGAAATCTGAAAATCAAGTCCTTGGACAGTATATTGAGAATCTGATGTCTGCATCAAGTGTATTTCAATGCACATCCCCTAAAACTAAAAAGAAGTAAGTACTATGAATAAATAAATATTTCATGAAATGTCAAAAAAACTTACTTTCATTTCCTGTACATTTTTATAGCTCCATGTTAAGTCTATTGGCTTATACAGGGTGTTTCTAAAGTCGCGCAACCCACATTTCGGTTGATATCTCTTATAAATATAAAGACAGATGTTTGAATTTCGCGCTATTTATACATCATATAATGCACAATAGATGGCTTTGTTAGTACAGAGTCAGTTCACATAGTTCTAAAATGGCGCTCAGTTTACTGGAGCGTGTATTTATTGTGGAGCATTATTTGAAGACTAATTCTTACAAAACTGTTCGTTCAGCGTTTCGCAAACATTTTGAAATGCGAAAGCTGCCGAATAAATCATCGATACTTCATGTAGTCAAAAAATTCAGGGAACTGGTTCTGTTAATGACCGACGATGAAGTGGTAGGCCTAATCTGAGTGTGCATGAAATGTCCGAGATTGAAGCAAGCCTACAGAGAAGCCCCAGAAAAAGTCTTCATAGGTTATCATCGCAGACAGGTGTGTCACTCACTTCATGTCAAAGGGTTGCCAAGAAATTGAAATTTCATCCGTATAAGGTGCAGGTGGTGCAGGAACTTAAGGAACCAGACAAAGTAAAACAAGTACGTTATTGTTTGTGGTTTCAAGAACATATTCAAACTGACATAAACATTCAGAATCTGACTTTTTTCAGCGATGAAGCCTGGTTTCATCTTAGCGGATGCGTTAATAGTCAGAACACTCGTCATTGGTGTGTAGAAAATCCACATTTACTGCACAAAGAGCCATTGCATTCCACAAAGGTCAGTGTTTGGTGTGTGATTTCACGGAGCAGAATAATCAATCGGTCCCATTTTCTTTGAGAACACTGTGAACTCTGATGTTTACATTACCATTTTTGAGGAATTTTTTGAGCAGTTAATGGATAAAGAATGCCAGTTTGAATATTTTCAACAAGATAGTGCCACCGCACACACCTCAAGAAAATCCCTTGCAGTTGTTGGTTCAGTGTTTGGTGATAGGGTCATTTGACGTGGACTATGGCCACCCAGATCCCCTGATTTAACTGCTCCTGATTTCTTTCTATGGTCTTATCTCAAAGAACGTGTATACTCAAACAATCCAAAGGCAATCAAAGCCTTAAAGGACAACATCCGCAACATCACTGCATCCATTCCCACCGATCCCCTGCATCGTGTGGCTACAAATACCTGTCATCGAGTAGAGCTGTGCTTGGTAGCAAATGGTTGTCATTTTCAGCATTTGTTGTAATGCACGATGTTATGCAGACATTAAACTATTTACTGTGAATATTTCATATTTTTGTCTTTTTTGTATTGGGAAATATCAAACGAAATGTGGGTTGCGCGACTTTAGAAACACCCTGTAGCTTTAATTAAAAATATAAAAAATATAGTAATAAAGAAAATAAAAATGGAAAAAGAGAAAATTGCTTTAACTGTTGTATGTATCAACCCAAAAAATAAATACTTCATTAGTTTAACAGCATACATACATACATAGGGCACACACAGTCTTAACTTTGTTAGTGTCATTGTTCTTGAAGAAGTGGGCTTACCTTTGCCTCCAAAACTGGTTGATACTTTTAATCAACCTTATATACTGTTAAACTAACAAAGTATTTATTTCTCATATTTACCATGTTGTTTATAACATTTAATTGGTCATTTTATAACAATCACAGTAAACACTTTTAATTTGATTATTAAGCATTTTGATGTCATTCCATTCTATTTAAACAATTATTTTGTAAAAATATCAAATAAGAATATAGTTTTGAGTTTCTTCTGAAAGATAAAAATTGGAATATCTTAAAAATTCTGTTCTTGTAGCAATGCTTACTGTACTTTAAGATTGTTTAAAATTTTTATAAAAATATATATTTAAATTTCAAGTAAAGTCACTGTTAAAAGCAACATACAAAAATAAGTGTTGACCTATTTCGAAAGCAAAAGATAACCTTCTTTGCCAGGACTCACAAGAAGTGCAACCTTCACTCATCAGAGCTAGATTGACAACTTCAGTTACCATAGTGAGCCAACTCAGAAAAGTTGGTTTTGAGATAATAAATATTATGTTTGAAGCTCACATTTTGTTCCGTTACACCTGACAAGTTTACATTTAAGAATAGATAAGTGCTGGATGTTCAGTGTATTCTAGCATCAAAAATGAGTATATCTTTGTCCTGTGTAGTATTTAAAAACTGATAAAAAAATCTGATGGCTGTGTGGAACGTATTGTAATAATGGAAGAATGTCTAATAACTTTAAATGTGAACTTTCACGTCAATTAGGTTAGCTTCTTTGGAGTAGTTTAACTCCAAGATTGGAAAGTCATCCCAAAAGATGCCTATTTACATTATTGTCTAAAAAGCTGCCCATATTTTTGTGAGTACATTTATAAATATGCCAAGATATACTTTGGTTTTAACATGTATAACAATTAAGTATTTTTAATTATAAGTATACATCTACATGTCAATAAATTTCAATAATATAAAGTTATTTAATCCTGTAAAATACACAGGATTTGATGTTCCTTGGATAATTCATTTCGACTGACTTATCCTAGAGCGTTTTCAATATTTGTTCTTCATTAAAATAAAAAAAGTTTTATACAAAATAAATTTAAATAATCAAATAAATTACTATGATCATTTTCATTATTAATGTCACTCACATCCATCGAATTTGACTCAGAACTATCAAAACTCATTAACATTTTTGCTGATGCAACATGTATCTACCTCCAAGAAACCATTTTTAATGGCATTTTATTTCACTCTACAATTCTTAAATTGCTTCTTCTATTCGTTCTTCAATCTATATTAAAGATTCTGATTGGTGTAGTGAGATCATCCATTGTGGTCAAGATAGATCCACCTTCAGCCTAATAAAATCCCCCAAGGTCTCATTTTAGAAAAGAGTGAGTTAATTCACTATTGTTTAACACAATCCATAAGTTCTTTAACGTAGAAGTAAAATAGCAACATCCACAACATTCTTTTTCTTTTGTGGCCAGTTAGCATTGCTCATTTCTCTTGTGTAGAGATCCCTAAACTGCTACACCTTATTTATGCATAAGCTTCAGAAACTAATTCTTATTAATAAATGTAATTTTAATATTATCTTCATGCATATTTTTATGAATAATTGTCATTCTACTGTATTGATTAGTACTAACTGTTTTTTAATGAACTATTATTTTTTATTAAAAAAAAATATCTAAATCTGAAATTGTAAATAACATTTGTTCTAAACATGTAAGTAAGAAAAATTCCATCGCCTCCTAGTTCTGAATCTTTTCAAACTCTCTCTGAATATAAAATTTAATAATAGAAGATCCATTCTTGAATTATCATGTTTACACCGTTAACCTTATGCTTATGGGTGGGACAGCGTCAATCCCAAACGAAAAACCTCTCAAAAAGACAGGTATTTGGCATACCCTATCCCAAACAGTTCAATCCTCCTTTGCAGATGGCGTCCGGATGCCAATGTCTGCAAAGGAGGATCGAACTGTTTGGGATAGCGTATGTCAAATGCCTGTCTTTTTGAGAGGTTCTTCGTTTCGGATTGACGCTGTCCCAAACGTAAGCAAAAGGTTAAAGATATTTTTCATACTTTTTATGGATATAAATTTTAATAATAGATCCATTCTTGAATTATCATGTTTACACCTCAAAGATATTTTTCATACTCTTCAAGAGTCGCACTGCTGATTGCCAGTGTCACATTTTGCAAAAGAAAATTTGGCAATATAAATTCTGCTGATATCAAAACCTATGGTATACTGCACGTATACGAATCGAAATGTAGTGTCTTTTCCAAAACAATGATTTTTGGAATTTGAAAATTTATAAGTCAAATCAAATTTTTAAATGGATAGTCAAAATAAAATTTGGTAATAAGAATTCCATTTGGCAAAAGAAAATTTTATTTAGCGAATATGTTGACAAAAGTAATCAGAAATCCAGAGCAACCTCTGCTCTTTCTGAATATAAAATTCATTAATAGATTCATTCTTGAATTATCATATTTATATGCAAAGATATACATGCACAAATAATCATCATTCCAAAATTGTTCAGGATATCTTTTTTTTTTTTATCTTGATATAAAAATATATATATTTTTTTAATAGAAGCAAATAAGTTGAAATTAAGAAAAATTTTGGTATTATTGCATTATTTATGAGAAAAAAAACAAAAAAATTCCCCAAATATTATTCAACTAAATGTGATTTTGAATATGAAGAGTAAAATTTTAACTGTTGTTTCCTAGGGGTTCATTTAAAGGCAAGAAGTAAATTAGAAGATCTATTTGTTTCCTTCCGCTGACTTATGCATGAAAAAAACTAGTCTACATTCACAAGCACAAAAAGACTTGCTTTATGCTTCTAATATGGTTGTTTTAAAACTCTTATGTACAAATATAAATTATATTGTGTGTATTCAACTATTTTAGGTGGTGTACTACTTATTTATTATATATTTTCTATTCTGTGTAAATAGTTGCATTAAATGTTCATTACTGCCATTTTGTCAGCTATGTATTTACTATTTTGTTTCTTACTATGTTAATAGTGAACATTAAAAGAACAAATCCAGCTTTTATATAATATTAATTTTGTTAATAATGGAAATTTTCTTTATAGTTTGTTTTTACATGTTACATTTGTAGATATCAAATTTTTCCTCTGTTATTCCCATTTATGTTATTACCTATATAAATCAACATATTTTGATAAAATTGACTGTGTCGTTATGACTAGCAATGTAAAAATGAATGCATTTAAGATTTTTCTTTTGAAAATTAAAACCCTTTGAAATTATGGTTGCCTCATTACTTGTATATTATAATTGCCTGAAAAAAATTCAGTTTTAAACATTTTTAGTCAATTTTTACATCTGAAATTACTTTTAAGATATTAGTGATACATGCCTTTACAATCCATATAAAAAGAATATTTATATTTTCGTAGTGAAGTTATTTTAACTTTGTTAAAATATAACCTTATTGCAATTTGTCATGAACTTGTCATAGTGAATATGATATTTTGCGTAATTTTAATTAATGCACATTTATTTTAAAACCTTCTAACTTTTTTATTAAAATTGTAGTTGTGATTTGATCTTTAACTCAACATTTTATATTCACATATTCCTTTTTTAAATACAGTTGCCATGGTCAACGAGTCATATTCCAAATTCCTTTCTCATGCTAAAGTAACATTTGCATTATGAGTAGCTACAGCTGCAACTTCAAGAGGACAATCACAAATTAGGCCCATGCCCCCTCCCCCCACTAAAAAGAAACATGTGCAAGAATTTTACATGCATAAAATGGGTTACCCATAATGGTTAAAATGGGTTACCCATAACCGTTAAAATTCCTTCTCAGGCTGGAACTCAGATTCCCACAAGAACTGAAAACCTTAAATTCCACTTCCCTCACAATAACATGGGCAGTTATCTGGTGAAGCCAATTATTTCTTCAACTTAAAAAAATAATGTACGAAAGTCACTCCTACCACACAATACGGCTCGGACAGAATTCGCAGATGGGTTCACATTGCTCCAAGGGAGTAATCAATATCCTACCCCTTTATTTTAACAATACCATGGCTACGACCAATAAGATCAGCTTTAAGCCCATGCATAGCCAATTATGTGGTTCCTGAGTACAGTGCCATCCCTAGCATAGACTGCGTAGTGAGAAGTAAAAAAATTCTAGTGTGATTACTAAGATGTTCCGGCCATTATGGTCTTGTCTATCATGTAAAAATTTTGTCTGGTACAGACATTGAAGTGCTTACCACAACTTTCAGTTAATTCCTTTTTTAGGACAGTGGGTCCTAACCTTATTTTGAGCCGTGATTTACCGGCACATTCACCACGGTCATTTTTTAAAAGATGATGCAACTGTTTTCAGCTAAGCCTTTTAGGATATTGGTCCTATACAGCAACATAAAGAATCCAACTTTTAAATGAATACTACCATACCGCTTATAAATTGGCTACTGATACTAAAACATGCCGAGTGAATGAAGAAAGTTACGTCCAACAAGCTAATTTCTCATATTACCTTGACTCACCTAGACCATTGATTGTACAAGAGGCAGAGACCGGCTCCTCATTTCCTCAATGTAAGTCCACGTCTTCATTCTATTGTAATTTAACAACATTGTCTGTAATATAGACATTTAACTGTAGAAGCAAGAATAGGAATTTAACCTTTTATTAATAAAAGAAATCTTGACTAAAATCACTGATAACAATCTCAATTTTTATAATATAACCTTTTTAAATACAATGCCTTCAATGATAATTGATAGCTAAATTTAAAATAATCTCTCGACTTAGACCTTAGGGAAACAATATATCTATTTTTTTTTATTTACATAATGTAAAGCTTTGAATATAAAACTGAAGGAATTAAATGTTATACCATTGTAAGATATTTAAATAATAGAATTTTAATTATTCCGATAATATGTTGGTATAGCTGTGTAAAGAGGATGAATTACATTTTTACTATTTCGTGCATATACAGGGTGTCCCGAAAACATTGACCTCGGCTTTTATTCCTTAAATATTGAACTTAGACATATATGTAATAAATTACAAAGTTGTGTAAAAGAAGGTACAGAATTTTGTGAAATCGATTAAAATTTTTGAGAGAATTAAATTTTAAGAAATAGAAAATTTAAATTTTTATATGGCCCCCCAAACAAAAACATTTCCAATGAGTAAAATGTGCCCCATACACTAATAAGGTGATGTATAAAATTTCAGCAATTTGTCATAAAAAATCCCAGAGATATGAAAGACAAAAATATTGACTTAAACCACTTTTCGATGCATCAACGTGTGTTCTCAGAAGGGAAATATCAAGTGGGCAGATCGCGTTTCAGGGGTCATACACAAATTATGATAGAAAACAATGATTACATAAATAAATAATCATTTTGCTATTTATGGGTACAAAAGTATCTACACTATATAGAAATAATAACTTTGCACAAAGATTATAAAGCATGTTCAAAATGTTTTCCATCCATGCCTAAGATCCATTAAAGATAAGAGGCAGATATTATTTGTCTATGATACATTTCTGTGTTGTATCATTTGCACTCTCACTGTAAACATTTACATTTTAATTTGTGATTAATCCCTCACCAACTTTGTTTAAACATATCTCTGGAACTTTTTATGATAAAATGCTGAAATTTTGTACATCACCTTATTTGTGTATAGGGCACATTTTACTCATTGGAAATGTTTTTCTTCTGGAACCATATAAAAATTTAAATTTTGTATTTCTTGAAATTTAATCCCCTTAAATCAGTTGTTGTGGATTTTATATTATGTTTATTTTAGAGTATTAAATAACCATGAGTGAAGTAATTTCAAACAATAGTAATTTAAATCAGTTGTTGTGGATATTATATTATGTTTTATGGATTGTTTTAGGAGTGTAGTTGAATATTTTTATGGATTTACAAGTTATTAAAAAAGTATGTTTGTATGTAATTTATGTTTATGGTATTGAAAGCATCATGAAAAAAATAGTGTAGAGAATATCGGCCACTAGGAGCTTTTGCCATGGCAGGAAAAAGCTTTAACCAGAGAGATGGGGGTCACAACTCCCCCCGGACGTATCTTCTGTTACTTTACTAGCATTTTTATATACGAGTACATAGTTACGTGTCCTTTTGGGGAATCTATATGATTATACACATGTAAATAGCAGCATGGCGCTTTACAAGTAGTATATTAACGTATTTTTTACTTTAAATTTATTAAATAATTCACTAAATTTTAACACACATTTCATATTTTAAAATATATATATATATATATAATGAATTATTTTTTTGGCCACAACTCTTTTTATTTGCCTCTAAACTTCTTGGAATTTAATGATTTAATTTATGTTCTATTACGGCAAATGAAGACCCCCCCCCCCCCCCCCCCCACACACACACACACACACAAACACAAAAAAGAAACACGCAAGAATTTTACATGCTTTAACCCATAATGGTCAAAATTCCTTCACAGGCGGGAACACAGATTCCCACAAGAAATGAAAACCTTGACTTCCACTTCCTTCACAATAACATGGGCAGTTATCTGATAAAGCCAATTATTTCTGTCAACTTTCAAAAATAATGTACGAAAGTCACTCCTACCACACAATACGACTCGGACAGAATAAGCAGATGGGCCCTCGTTGCTCCAAGGAGGTAATTAATATCCTACCCCTTTATTTTAGCAGTACCAAGACTACGACCAATAAGATCAACTTTAAGCCCACATATAGCCAATTACGTGGTTCCTGAGTACAGCACCATCCCTAACATAGACTGCATAGTGAGAAGTAAAAAAAATTAGGACAATGGGTCCTAACCTTATTTTGAGCCATGATTTACCAGCACAATCACCAGTCATTTTTTTGGAGACGATGCAATGGTTTTGAGCTAAGGCTTTTAAAACATGGGTCCTATACAGCAACACAAAGAATCAAACTTTTAAACAAATACTACCATACCGCCTATAAATTGGCTACTGATACGAAAACATGCTGAGTGAATTAAGAAAGTTACGTCTGACAAGCTGACTTCTCGTGTTACCTCGACCCTC
Source organism: Amaurobius ferox (assembly GCA_951213105.1). Classification (NCBI taxonomy): domain Eukaryota; kingdom Metazoa; phylum Arthropoda; class Arachnida; order Araneae; family Amaurobiidae; genus Amaurobius; species Amaurobius ferox. The sequence continues at coordinate 39,382,042 of OX578140.1, read as the reverse complement.
GTAGACCACTGATTGTACAAGACGCAAAGACCGACTCCTCAACAACGTAAGTCCACTTGTTCATTGTATTGCAATTAAACAACATCTGTAACACATAGACATTTAACTGTAGAAGCAAGAATAGGAATAAAAAAATTGTCTCTAGAGAAATCATTTTGTATTTTTTTGTCTCAGAGGAAACATGTAGTAGCAGAGAATGCCAGGCTGCCGCCAACCAAGGTAGTTCCAGCAGACAGATGAAAGCTAACATATTTTGAAACAATTAATACTTTTTAACACTTTGCAACATAGTTGAAAAGTGTTTATGACTTTAGTCATTCTGTCTGTCTGTCCGTTCGCACAATAACTGCCATAAAAATGACTATCAAAATGAAATTTTAGTATGTTGTTCAGATGGCCTATAGGACATATGGGAATGTAAATGAATAATATCAGCCAATTAGTTTTGGATTGAATTTGAATTAGTTTTGGATTGAATTTGGATGAAAAAATTAAATACATTGAACCCTATAGGATCTAATTTTTCAAACATTTTTTAAGCGAAGTTAAAATTCCCAAATTGCTTAGAAAATTTTAGGAAAAATTCAAATTACCCCATAAAATATATAAAAAAGTTTCGTCAAAATATGTTCGATAGTTTTTTAAATAAAAGTTAAAATAATTACACCCATGATATATGAAGAGATCACATGACTCATTACAAAATAAAATATGTCATCCTTCTTTTTTCCTAGTATCAAAATTGTGATTTTTAAACTTCTTTTAAATTTATATTTAGTGTTGCATCCATCCTAAAACCAATTTTTGCATATTTTCTGTACATCTATATTTTGTACTAACACAATTACAATATTTTTTAGTTTAAATGAACATCAAACTTTGATTATTTCTACAATGAAGCTCTAATTTTAATGTATACAGAATACAAACAAATCAAGCTGTAAGATGAATTGTATAAGAATTGCTGAATATTTTTAATGCAAAATTATTTAGTTCAGGAGTGTGGAATATAGTTGATTATACACTACGTAACAATGAAAATGAGACACCAAGAAGGAGTGAGCGGGAAAAATATGCAAATTGCAGGATAGACGCAGCTCACAGAGTTATATAAATGATGCTAAATACGCAGCTGTCTCACACACGTTGAGTGAGGTATAAGGGAATGAACCTGCAGAATCAGCAATAGTTGCACCGCTCTGTCTGCCAATGAAATCATTTTGAAATTTTTTTTGTCGCAGAGGAAACGTATAGTAGCAGTGAATGTCAGACCGCTGCTAACTGAAACAGTTCCAGCAGACAGACGATTTCACGAGGGGTATGGTGACCAAACTCAGAAAGGCAGTTTGGTCCATACGTCAAATCTCAGCGAACAGCCACCTACACGAGTCCACAATGCACCCCCTGTGGCGAAGATGGTTGGAACAAAGGAATGTGGCATGTTTCAGGGATGCCGGTATGGCCAGAGTGACGTCGGCAAACGTGGACCCACGCATCTACCAGCAAATGTTGGTGGCTCTGCAGGCCACTTCCGTTTTGCAACATTTGCAGGACACGCTTGATACTCCCATATCGACCAGGACGTTATCCGTCGATTGGTCGCCGGCGACCTACACTTATGGCAACCGTTAAGAAGACTGCCATTGACCCAACAGCACAGATGCCTCCGTTTGCAATGGTGTCGGGATAGAGCCACTTGGATGGCAGAATGGCACAGAGTCATGTTCTCAGATGAGTCACGCTTCTGTTTTAGCAATGACAGTAGCCGTGTAAGAGTCTGGCACCAAAGTGGTGACAGGTCCAATCAGGCCGCATCTGTGGAACGCCACACCACGTGACAATGCGGCATCATGGTTTGCGGTGCCATCGCCTATAATAGCAGATCACCTCTAGTCCGTATTGAGGACACTATGATGGTCCAACGATAATTGGATGACGTGCTGCAGCTGGTGACACTACCCTTCCTTCAGGAGATGCCCAATGTCATTTACCAGCTTTACCAGCAGGATAATGCCCAACCACACACGGCACGCATCAGCCAACATGCCCTGCAAGGTATCCACATGCTTCCCTAACCACCAGTCTCCCAAGATCTCTCACCAATCGAACACATCTGGGATGTGATTGAACGTAGCTTATGTGTGCTGCTACCGATGAGTTTTGAAGGCGAACTCTGGCAAATGTTTGACAGGGAATGGGCAGCCATCTCTCAGAACACCATCTGCATGCTCATTGACTCTGTATCTAGATGTGTTTCTGCCTGTATCGCCGCTCATTGTGGTCCTACAACCTAATGATCAGACAGTGTTATCACTCAGTGTATAGGTGTATCATGTTGCAATAAACATTACTTATTGTTTGTTGCTGTCTCTGTGTGTTTGCTGATTTTCATCATTTTCTGCCCACTCCTTCTAAGTGTCTCATTTTCACTGTCATGTAGTGTGATAACCTAAAGCAGTGGTCCCCAGGCTTTTAAATTCAAGGACCCTTTAGTAATTTAAAAAAGTTTGTGGACCCTTTGACATCATAAATTAAAATATTCTATCTATATATTATCTTCAAACTACTAAATATGCATGAAAATTAGATGTAATAAAATAAACATTATATTTGCACTAAGGAACAATATTTACTAAGAGCACAAAGTAAGAATTATCAGTTCAGAAAATTTGCATAAGATTCATCAAAATATGAACACTGATACACATTGAGCTAGTAATATTATGTTACTAATAACTGTCAACACAGTTTAATATGAACAATGATGCTACGTTTTTAGAAATTAGAGTAGCAATATCCAGTTCAATTAATGATAATTTCATTCTCAAGTAATTCTCAACTTCCAATTAAATTCTCAAAACTTTGATTTTAAATAAGTGAGCTGAAAAAAAGTCATTCACACAAATACGTTGTAGGAAACAGAGCATTTCAATGAACAGTCTCATAGCTCCTTTACTAGGGCTGCTGCAGGTCTGCTATCAGGTTTGTGCCATATATGCCCGATAGTTCGAGATTGTTCAAATGTCCAATGGCTTCCAAAAGTTAAGCACAGATGGTAAAATCAACAAAAATGGAAAAGTAAAGCTTTGATTAACTCAAAATTGTACATGAGGGTAGCAAATGTGGTTATACATTAAACAAAAGAAGAATTATGTACAAAGATGAAAAAAATATTTACTTTTCTTAAGTTATATGATGATGCCACATTTGGGACATTAACAAAATGATGTTTAAAGGCAAACAAAACTTTAATTAATATGGTTTGTGACCACCCCAGACTTTCACACAAACTTTACAATGATTTTCCATGCTTTCAATGAGGTGATCAACCTTCACAGATGCAAGCAATGGCCATTCCTCCAATAGGGCAGTTTCCAACTCATTGAGACTGACTGGAAGAGATAAACGTGCAGAGACAGCATGCCTGGGGGCATGCTAAAGGTTTTCAATGGGATTAAGGTCGGGGGAATACACCAGACATTCCATACGAAAAATGCCCTATCTTTCCAGGTATTTTTCAACGATGTTAACTCGATGAGAATGGGCATTATCATCCATAAGGAGGAAATCAGGACCAACTATTGTAGCTTAGAGTCTCACAATGGGGTCTAGGACTTCATCCCGATACCGTGCAGCCGTCACAGAACCGCCTTTAAAGATGTGCAGCTCTGTGCGATATCCCATTGAATGATTGTGCGATATCCCAGTTCACACCATGACGCTGCCACCTCTGAATACGTGATAATCGATGATGTTCTTGGCCTGATTGCATGTGCCTCTTTCTCTCCAGATGCTTATCATCTGATTCCAGGGCAAATCTGGACTCGTCCGTGAACAGGACGTTGCACCAATCTGAGACTGTGCAATTAATATGCTAACTACACCACTTTATTCTTGCTCCTCTGGCTTGGACGGTTAGTGCAACATAAAAATGTGGTATGTTGGCATACAATCCCTTCACGTGGAGCTTTTGGCGCACAGTACTGTCAGATATTGTCTTACTAAGTGTTGCTGCAACCATGGATGTAACAGTTGTGGAGATCACTCATCGATTCCACTTGGCTACTATAGCAATATACCGATCATCAGAGAGGGTGGTAGCCCTTGGACGACGGGGCACAGGTCTCCGGACAACTGTTTGACTTGTTTGGAATTATTTCCATAATCGAGAAATTACCGAATGATCAACACCAAAGAAAATAACGACATCTTTGATTGACTGTCCTGCTTCGATGCGTCCGACAGCACGCCAGCACTCACTATCTGTCATTCATCTTCTTTCAGCCATAGAAACATGAATATCATAAAAAAGAATCCTACAAATGTTATAAATACTTTATATCAGCATTTAAATACGCCTTCTCAAACTCTTCAGAATGCTGACATCTTCAATGACTACTTAATTAGCATATATCCGGACAGTCAATTGTGATTGGTACTGTTAGTAACATACCATATTTGCATACTACCATCTACATCCGCAGTGATTTTTAGCCACTCAAATTCAAATACGCTTTTCAAAAGTGAAAATTTGCATTACATGCTTAACTTTTAGAAGTCAGTATACCAAAAGTAATTTTTAAATATGGGTGTAGCCTAACTGATTGATTTCATATTAATTTGATAGACTTTTCCATTACTTTTAATTAAAATAAAAACAGGATTTAACAAGAATTTTATTAGTAATAACTTATACTTTTTTTATTTGAAAATCACGTAGAGTTTCTTAAAAACCCCATTTTGGGACTTCTGACCTAAAACATTAAGTTTATAAATAACTTTAGCTTTTTTTTATTTGGATTTATAAATAATTATAACTAAATTTAAAATTTTCCTCAAATTGCTATTAACATGTGAGAATTTATTGTTTCACCACCATTAACATAGGTTGCTTTTATATCACCTTAAAATGAAGATTCCATAAACATTTTTTATACTTTTTATACTTATTTAAATAATAATGGTTTGTCAATGACCAAACAGGAAGGCAAAGAATGCATTCTAGGGACATGTTGCAAAGTCATGGAAAGGTATTACTGGATAAAAGCAATTTGCACATGGGATGAGGCAAAACAGGCTCAGACTTAAAATGATATCCTATGTATTTAGCCACATATTTTAACAAAAGTACCTTGAGTTGTCCACACATGTCAGTTGGATTTTTCATAAGTCTCAAAACACTCATCTCACCAAGTACAGGCAAACAGATAAATGATGCATATGCTGAACCAAATAATTATGAAATCATTGAGTTCTGTAGGGTCTTTTAATGTTATGGGGATTTGAAAGTGGTAAATAAAGCAAATTGATGAATTTGATGCATTTCTCCACTAGTATTAGCTTTAATGAGGTAGAAATGTTTTGTTACTTAAATTACTTTTGTTAATGCAAATTAGAGCTTCGATGTAAGCAAGAGCTATCCAACTTCTATAACTGTATTTTCTCTTAACATCTTGCAGATTACATTATTCTCTAAAAAATTTTCTGTAGGAGAAAAAAAAATAATATATTGTTCATTGACGTTATCTAGCATTATGTTAGAGTTAAGTATTTTATTAAGTTCAAACGTTTTCCCAGTTTTGATGGGAAAAAAAGAATTTAATTTAGTCAAAACACATTTAAAGCATGCTTTTATTTAAGACATGCTAAAATTCTTCCAAAAGATTGATGTGACTTGTGAAATGCCAGTTAGTCAGCCCTAATTCAAGAGCTTCAGGAATACTCGGACCTGAATCATCATGTTGGTCCTTATTTTGAAGTTTTACCTACCTTGATCCATTATATATCAAATTGATATGAGATAAATAAAAAGATCTACCTTTAGCATGTCTTTTCTGGATGGTTTCTATAGTCAGTCCACACTTAAATGAAGGTTGCAAGATCTTTAATAGATTTAACGTGATGATTTAAAGTCATATATAATAAAATGCCAACTTGGCTAATTTTATTTTATATAAATTTCAAAAGTTTTTTAGTACTTTATAGCAAACCTAATACCTAATAAATGCAGCCAAGGAATAACAAAAATATTTATGCAATCCTAGAACTGGACAGTAAGTTGCTCAGTCATTTCCTGTTTTAGACCAGTTATTTTTTTAAGTATAATTTTTCAAATCTTCAACATTTCTTTTTTGTTGTTGTTGTTCTGAAGTAATTAGAAAAGTAACAAATATTTTCAAATATTATTGAATGTGCTGTTACAAGTAAAGGTATTTCTATTTAATTACTACTCCACTGTTCAAATCATTCTATTTATCAATACCAAATGGATCAAAATTGGCTACTAATTTAGGAATTTTTAACATCTTGATTTAGTTATCTACACTATTAATCAAGATCTAATGTAAGTGTTAATTTCAAAATGGCATATTTCACTAGGCAGCTAGTATGAATTTTGTGGTATAATAAAAGTTATTTATGTTACAGTAATCCCATGTAAATCAGCTGGAAGAAAATGTCAATTTCTATGCTCTGTACTTTCACAAGGTAAAGCACCATCTCTATCTCTTATATATAAGGGATTAAAAACTGAACTTTAAGTTACATAAATAGGTACCAGGTTCGAACACCAAGTACATGATAAAAGTCTTGAATATGCATGTATCTTACATAATAAAAGATGTTTGTGTTTCATCTGTAACGGGAAATCTAAGTTTTGGACAGTGGTAAAATTTGGTACAGAGGTACTTCAGGTCCCAGGACAGTATAACTGAATGAGATTTTGTTTAAATTCTAATGAGTGTTTTAGTTATTTTATGTTGGAAGCATAATTTTGATCAATATTCACAAAAATCAGTCACTTATTGATTGAAAATATTATAACATAGTTTCCGACTTAGCATCATCGGAAAAATTGAAGAATGTTCTTTTTAATGATCTTTCAATCGAATATGTAGGACAAGTCCTTCTATAGTCATTTATTTATTTTTAAATACATCAAAATATATGCATATTTTATTTATTTTCTTATTTTGATACATCCGAAAAGGAAAGATTAACACAATTCTGTAGTTTGGCAAAAATATGAGCATATATCTTTTCATTCTAACACTTTTTTTTTTTTAAATTACTCTACTTTTTGATTTTCTATTAATTCGCAACTCAAATCATAAAAATTTTGATTTTCAATACCATGGACAAGTCTTCATTTCACCATTTTTATAGTTACTATGCAAGGAGCTGCGCAGAGGCTTCTTGAGTGGCAAAGGCTTAGATCAAATATCTATAGCAAGTTAAAATCATTATATACAGCAATCACTGCAAAAAACAATTTCATCAGGTGTCCGAACTGGTAAGATTTTTCCTTAAATTAGCTCTCATGCCTTTAAGCTTAACTCTACAATGACCATTTTACATATAATTTCACAATAAGCATGGCTGTTTTTCTTATATGTCATTTTATTTAAACAAATAAAATTCTAATCCCACTGTTACGGTGTACAAAATTTACATAAACATTTTTTGACTGTTATAAAAACTTCAAAGTTTGATAAATTATTATACCTAATTGCAGAAGAGCTTTCCAAACACAACAGCAAATTCATAGGAAAACCATCTAGTAGTACATAAAATAATAAGATTTTAATCTCAAACCTAATTTTAAAATTTAAGGTGTCTCAAAATGCTCCACCCTCCCCCTACTGTGAAATAAATTATCAGACAAAAAGGGAGTTTGTTTCACTTGATTTTTATTATTCATATATACTTATTAACAAGCCAGTACCTAGCATTGGTTTCAAATGCATTGCATCAGGTATGATTAATTTCCAGATACTAGAAATTTTGAAAAGACATAACAACACTATAGTCTTTTATTTTGTAATTAAAATATTTTAATTAGCTGTTTCATATTTAAAATACTTTTATCTTAAGCAATCAATTTATAAAATTCTTTCATAAATAAATGCAATATTTTTTATTTTTAGTCAAAATAAATTTCATGCATTAGCAAAATAAGATACATATCGTTACATATAAATATTCTAATCAACTTTGGTTAAACTTTAATGAATTATTAAATATTAATAAATTGATAATCAGTAAATATAGAAAAATAATGATCTGCTTTTAAATAATAAATTGATAGCAAATACTGTTTAAAGGCATAATCAGGCACTGTAGTATCGTTTGGGTAGTTCTTAAGTTTTATATTTTATCTGGATAAAAATGACGTTTGAAAGTATAATAGATATAGACATTTTTTTCTTTTCTGTTTTGTGCACTATTTATTATGGAGTGCAATTTTTTAAACAATTATATCTTTTTTACATTTTACTGATAAAGGTATATAAATTTTACTGTTTTGAATTTACTGAGAAAAGGTATGCTGCAAAGTATTTCATGATTTATACTGTGTTAACACTAATAATGGGTCAAATAATCACTCAAAAACTGCTGCAATAAAAACACGATAAATAAAAACTTTATATACAGCAAAAATACAAAAATAAACTGGTCTACTTGTTTCAAAAGCAAATGAAAACCTTCTCCAGGACAGACAAGAAATGCAACCTCGCCTACTCAAGTCAGATCGACAACTAAAGATGGCACTCATGGCTGAAGACAACGAAAAAAGATGTTATCAATGCCACAGAAAGAAAAGAAAGAGGAAAAACTAAAACTACAGAGGAAAGAAAGTAGAAAATAAGGCGACAAGAGAACAAATAGCAGAACGAATAGAAACAATTGATTAGAGAGAAAACCTACAAAAAAACAGTAATGAAGGAAACCTTTTGTTTTTCTTTTTTGTAGATTTTCTCTTTAATCAGATGTTTCTATTCGTTCTACTATTTGTTCTCCTACCGCCTTATTTTCTTTTCATTCCTCTGTAGTTTTGTCCATTGTTTCTGGCCTACTGTTGTGGTGTTGGCAACTTATTTTTTCCTACCTTCAGCCATGTGCACCATCCTCAGTTACTAAGTTGAGGAGTGAGGTCATGCTTTTTATAGGTCCTGAAGAAGAAGGTTGTTATTTGCCTTTGAAACTAGTAGATCGGTTTAATTTTGTATTTTTGCTGTATTTACAAAGTTTTTATTTGTTGTATCAATAATGAAATATGTTCATTTTTTTTTATATAGTGCAGTGATTCTTGATCTTTTTTAATTTATGGCACATTGTTTATTGTGTATTATCATATGGAACATTATGGTACATCCATACAGGAGGTGGTAGTATTGTACTAGAGGTATTACCCCTACCTAGACCTATATTATACCCTTAGGATCCAATGTAGCCTAACTCCTACTAAAGTTGATTAAGCAAATCATAGTTCAAAAAATGTCTCAAATGCTCCCAAACAACATAGGGTATACACTGAGTAGCCACTTTATTATGGCCACCTCATTAACATTTCGTTGGGCCATGTCTTATTCAGATGCTTTATTCAGACGTGGATGGACATGAATTAAAGGGCCCAAAGCATGCCAGGAAAACATTGCCCGAACCATCACGTTGTCTCCACCAGCTTAAAGGGTTGTAGCAATGCACTTAGTGTCCATGCTTTTGTGCTGTTTCCGCCACATTCTCACTCGCCCATCTGCATGGTGTAACTGAAAACATGATTCATTGAACCACATAACTTGTTTCCAATTATCCACTAGCCAATCCCCTTGATTAAGATCTGCTGCAATTTGATGCACTGTTATCCTTTTGTTGTCTTTTACAAGTCTGGAGACTCTCTCCATTCCGCCTGAGCATTCACTGGTCGGTGACAACCACAAGTTGCACGTTGAGACCTAGTTTTTCGCCTCACAGTCCAGTCTTTAAACACTTTAACTACAGCTGCTCTTGAACATTTCACAAATGCGGCGGTTTCGCTGATACTCACTCAATGGCTCAGAGCTCCTATAACCATCCCAAGTTCAATGTCCGTCAAATCATGGTTTTTCCCCATATATTCACAAACAAATCACCTATACTACTGTCTCAGGAACTATGCTTTCCTTTTTTTATACTAGCCTAGCCTTCTAGCGGCAACAGTGTGACACCATAGCTAATTTGCTTAAAACTGTCAGGTGGTCATAATAAAGTGGTCACTCAGTGTATAAATCACTCATGACGTATTATTAAATAACATCATTAAAAATATTTAAAACTTATTTTAAATTTCCTCTTTTTCTCCTATGTAATAAAAATATTTTTGTTATTTTTCTCAGGATACAGCCAAGCAATTTTGTGAGACTCCCTTTGAGAATGGCTGATATAGAGATACTATAAAAAAAACCTTATAATGATTAAATTGACAAATTTAAAAATATATCCATTTTATAAATTACTTTGAGTTAACATACAAAAGCAATGGCAGCAAATATTTAAAAATCAAATTCCTGATTGAATTTTAAAAATTAACTTTATTTGTGACACATTTTAATTTGAACCAGTTTTTCCCCTTAAATGCTGATTAGCTACACGTGTTATGCAGTATTAGCTTATTTTAGTTGAATCTTCTTTCTGTGTAGTATTGTTTGTTTCTTCTTTTTTTAAAGTCTGTTTAGGTGAATCATCTTCCTGTGTATTATTGCTTGTTTCCTCGTCCTTTAAAGTCTGTTTAGGTAGAACAACAATAAACTTGATAACTTCTGGTTTCTGCCTTATATTCAAGAATCTATTTTCTTTTAAATGTTCTTTCATTTTAGAGAAAAGTGCTTTCTGAAAATGAAAAAAAAAATGTATTACAGAAAAATAATGTATGCCTGAATATCCGATAATCATAAATTTTCAGGTGTCTCCACAAAAGTTTTAACTTTATAGATTGTAAAATTTTTTTAGTGGAATGTATTCTTGGAAATATCGTTTAAGAATTCTAATGAATGACAGAGTTGTTTAACATGATTAATGGAATTTTAATGCTTATTCATTATGTTCACGTGAGAAGCATGACTGAATATGACAAGAATATGCATTTGCTTTTGTTCAATACAAAAATGTAAAATAGCATTGGGAAACAAAGTATGCACTATGCATAACTCACTTTTATGCACTAAAAAGAGACACAGTATTTTGAAATTTCCATTCACTATATAATATAAATAAAGAGTAGAGCATCCATACTACAATCTGCCAAACTGCAATATGCTTTTCAAATTTGAGCACATCCTAGTAAACAGATTAAAAAACTGTATGAGTGAATAACATATGATTACAGAAAAATTGATCGAGGCCATTTTGAAGCCACTTTAAAAATTTTTATTCCACTGACACTAATGAAAAATTATTTTTCAGCACCTTATAACTCACATTAAAAACCTAACTTTAATATGTGATTGAAGAGCTTAAATAGATTTTGAGCTCTTCTTTCCAAGAATATATATCACTGTACTAAGAAAATTTGCAATATAATGGTAAAAACTTTGTTTTATAATGGCACTTGCTCGCATAAGGTGTCAATGAATAAATATTGAAGCATAGAGTACATAATAGTGCACATGCCAATCAGTATCTTGCTATAAAATACACTGACACTGATTCAAACATTTAAATTAAAATTTTTTATTTTTCATAAAAGAAAGTTAGAAAAATTTGTGATTTTAAATCGATTAATCTATAAAGTCCCTTTACCACCATGGATTTATCTCTTATGTAACACATTTATTGCATAAGTAAAGATTAATTTTATATAACTTATTAAAATATATTGTCATGGATTCTAATGTTTATTATTTTTATAAACAAAAGATCAAAATTGAAGTAGCAGAATTGAAAGATTACCAGTTCACTGCTTTTTGAGACAAAACACTGATTCTATTGCAACAATTATACATATCCCATGAATAAACTGTTGTTTTTTTAAATTACTTATAAGGCAAAATGCCTGCATGTTTCACTAGTATTAATAAATTAATGAGTGTGAGAAATGACAGGTAATAAATATACTCATAAAAAATGAGTAATAAAATTGTGGTTTGCAAGTGCCTGTTAATAGTAAATATATGAAACTTGAAACAGGTATGGAACAAAACTCTAAATAATGTTCTTAAACTGACTTAAAATCGCTGTTATGGCCATCTGGTGGATGAAAAGGATGACATCATAATATCAGATTCTGAGGTGATAAGCGTGTATCAGCAACTTTGTAAAATAATATTGTTAATTTTTTTTTAAATAAAAGATTTTCTTTATTTGTTTCCTACTGATGTTTGCGGATGAAAACTCAATCAGGACAGTGATTAAAATGGCAAATTTGCACTTTTATGAAGACAAAACTACATTTAATTTTATTGAAATGAAAAATATGTAGAATATATTATATTCTAAACAAATACACCAAAAAATATCTATCTCATTTATTATTATATTTTCTAAGCTCAAGAGATACAAAATTAACAATTATCAGATATTCAGCTGTTAAATCACAAGATATAAATATTTAATTCAAGATAGTTTTATTTTCATAGAAAAATAATAGCTTGGGGAGTGATAAACATATATTTTCTGTTAAAATTATATTAATTCACAAGTATTATTATGATTTAATAAAGATCTGAAAAAAACAGATGCATTAATTAATATTTTCTAAATTATCTATACCAGTGATTTCAGTCAGGATTTCCACAGAAAAAAAACTGATATAGGTAGCAAATGACTTTCCCTTCAGACTCAATTCATTTTCTCAAGAGAAAATGAATGAATGAAAAAGAAATAAAGATTTATTTATTTCATAATTCATTAAATTTATTTTAAGTGCACAAAGTAACATGCATAATTATTTGAAATTACCTTGAATTTGCAGTTTTAATTCAATTTTTCGTTTTCATTTGGTAACTGGATGTATTTTCAAAGGCAGTGTCTGTGGCAAAAATGCGAAAAACTACAAGATATCAAGTATGGCTAGTCCTAGAGTAAAGGTATTGATCTTAATCTTTTCATCGTTAAAAAATATGCATAAAACAAGCATTTAACTGATACATTTGAGCATACGTAGACTTCCATTTTAGATTTTGATGATTTTTACAGGCCATTTACAAAATAAGGCAGGAACTTTTACCAAAATCATACCAAAATCTAAACAATACTAGGGTAGCTCACAAGTGACTTATGCCATTTCTAATGGCTAATGCCATTTCTAAAAAAGCTGGTTCTTTTTCACTGAATTGTACCAAAATCTAATCAGCACCAAGGTAACTAACAGATGACTATCTGCCAAATTTTATGAAATTTGGTCAATTAGTTTTTCAGCTAGAGTGGATACATATTTAATACACCAACACACACACAGACATTCCTACTAAAAATAGTTTATTTCACATTCTAGAGTGCTGGAAATGTATAGATCCACCGAAAACTTGAGTTAAGATTTTTGACATAATTCCAATACTTCCTTATGCATTATCATGTATTATAGGGAAGTAAAAAAATACAGCCTGTCACTTTTTTTACAAATAAGTAAAAAAATTTAAATTATTATGGTTTTTTAACATTACAACTATATAAACACAAAATTATTACAAAATATAAGCACATTTGTTTGTAACTAGTACACCACATGTAAAATGAAAATGTTTGTAATTTTTTTACTAATATTAAATAAATAGAACTAGGCAATATTCTTATAATATTTTATTCAAAAGTATGAGTTACCTAATTATTATTCATTAACTCTACTGCTTTAGACATCTCTAATTTATTCCTATTGAACCTAATATGCATCAACCATGTAAGAAAGGGGGGTTCACCTAGATTTTGCTAGTACTAAATAAACAGTATAACTACTGGCAGAGATATACAACAAAGTCAATCAAAAGCTAGTCCCACTATGTGACAAATACTTAGAAAATAGCAGTGACTATGAAATATTAATACAGATGATATGTAGAATTAGTAAGTAAAAAAAAATTCAAAATAACTGATTTTCTTTATTTTTCTTTTTTTCATTATTATTTAAAACTGTGTATTACTTTCTGAACAATCCTCTAGTCTAACAAATTAATAAATATTGAATTACCATTGCTGATTCAGGTTCGTTATTCTTTAGAATGGCCACATGAACTTCACAATTTTTGCTTAACCATTTTTTGATGATTCCAATCTTGTTTGACAAATCATTATCTGATATTCGACAATTTAAAGGGAGCTTCTTCAAAGTTTTAGCAGATGAAGCTTTTGTTATTTCTTTCAGTAAGTTAGAAGCTGGAGACATCTTGAAAGCAGGGTACATTTTACCATATTTCGTATCATATACTCTGTCCAATCTGAAATGATATGAAAACAAGATTTGAAATAAAGATAGATTGCATAATCATTACAGGCAGCGGTATCATTCAGCTAGTTTCTGAAACTTGGTTGTTAAAATTTAAATGGGATCGAAAACAGAGTATTAATTGGCTAGAATATATGTTTTGGTTATGATAATACAGTTAAACATAATTATAAATTCTATGTGATCATCCTAAATCTGCTACAAATAATGTAAAACATGTCACTTTCATTTCAGATAAAAATTGATTAAGTTAAAAAAAATGAAATAATAGTGCTAATTATAGGTTTTCTAAACCATCTTTACTAATATAATATAAAAAGCTCTTAAATTTATTGTGTTATAAAAAAAAATAGCATTCATTTTTCAAGAAGTCCTATACAAAACTACTTCATGCAGCAAATGTAATGCAGTACAAGCTCATTAAGATATAAACTCACTTAATACAAATTATAGATAGTATGAACTATAATTCTAATCCCTGTCCTAGTATATATTTAAATCAGTAAATGGGCCATTCTCTGAAAAAGTGGGATTTTCATTGCAATTTTTTTTTTTTAATTTCTTTAAACTTGCTAAAATTTATTTTCTAAGATCTCATATCATGTAATAACACTATTATAATGGCTCAGATCAAATAAATAAAATTATGAAGTTCTTCAAACTTTAAAAAAATCCATGTTTACGGACGTGACGAAGTGGTCCACAGATGTGACAATTTGTTCCACAGACAGGATGATACACTTCACAAACATAACAGAAGTAATAAAATAGATTATAAACTGAATAAAATTTATATACTTAATGTATGCCTACAATTTTTTTTATTTTGCATAATCACACACATTTATTATGGAATATCATACAAATGATGCCAATACAATTGAAAACTAAAAATGTAATACATAAAATTCTTCATACACAAAATATAGGAAAATGGAAACAAAAAATGAAAAGTTAAAATTCTATGGGGGTGAACACTGAACAGCAAAATAATAATTTCAGCACATATTTTTGAATTTTTTAAGGTTTTCTGTAAAACTGTATTGATTGCATTTATTTATTTCGGGTTGCAACAAAACTTTAACTACAGAACTTTTGTCAACAGTTTCCACATTCACTTTATCTGGAAAAATAAATTTACAAACTCTGGTCGATTTTCTCATAAAATTCACATCTAGCTTTTCCTCAGATTGTCTTTCTACCATAATGTTCCACAAGGTTCCTTTCAGATTTAAACTGAACAACTACATAGCTGTTAGGTGAGATAATATGTTCTTGTTCAACTTCCTCATCAGAGTAGACCTTCATGCACCTTTAATGGATTTAAACTTGCAATGTATGTTGGATCATCAATATTGATCTTCTCAATCCCATAGCGACCACAAGTTTTTCCAGCTGTGCACTGCATGCAGGACAATCCTCTTGCCTGAATCATAGTCCAGTTTTCCTTGCTTCAGGTAATTTCATGTACTTTCAAAGTTCCTTGGAAAGACTGTAGATTGTTAGGTAGCTTTTTATCTAAATTCTCAATATCTTCTGACTTTATTCTGTAAATGTCAGTGTTGATGCTGTGTTCATTTAGTATGGCTACAAGAGCATCTATGTTTGGAATGTATTTTCCTTGACTAACGATAGTATCAATTAATTTTTTAATACACCCACCTATTCCATCTGGTGCCCCTTTTCCATGACCTTCTTCTTTCAGAAAAGTGCCAATGAAGGCTGTCCACCTCCAACTCCTTTGCTATAAAAGTTGCAGCCAAGTAAAACATTTATTTATTTCTATACTGTGTACTTGGTCCATCGCTCAGAAAGTGGACTCTCTTTAAATTAGAAATTTTATTGATTTCCACAAATATAGGTTGGAGGTGGGCACATACAGCCACACGATCATGCCTTTTGCTATCCAACATAGGGACTTATGTTGTACAGATTCTTTAGTGTCAGTTTTGTAACAGATGTATACAGCGTAACCTGATTACGGGAGCCTCCAAAAAGAAAAGATTGGATCTCTTCTTTGGAAAACTTCATCTTTTGTCAAGGATTTCTTTATTTTGCTTGTGACATGATACTGGTGTTTAATGTTGGCCACAAGTCGTCTATACTCTCCACTCCAAGTAGCGTGGTAAACTTCATAACTAATTCATGTTTATTGCAAGTAATTTCCTCTTTGTATGTCTTTTGTATGGTTTTAATTTCATCTTTAGTTTCAATCATTTCCTTTTTTTTCACCCATTGTTTATACTTAACTTCTTCATCATTCTCAAATTCATTAGTCTCAATTATGCTATCATTATTACAACATTCCAAACACTTTTTTTTAGACATTTGACTTGAAGTTTTTTGTCACATGTTATGCTTTGAAGTAACTCATTAGGTGATTTTTCTTTAATCATTCCTAGCAACTTCATTTTTTTCACAACCATCCTAAAGTTATCACACAAATTACAGTTACAGGTGTTTTGTTTTGACAATCTGGAGAAGTAATCCAAAATGGATGTTCTCGACAAAATTGTAGGTAGCTAAGATCTTTGTGTTATAGATAAGTGTTTGTAAATTTTTAGTACAAGTTTTTCATTGAGTCAGATAATAGTCTTTTTTGCATTTTCTGCTTTCTCTTTGTTGTTGTGTCATTTTTTCCAGGACAAAGATGGCTATTGTCATCTTGTTCAAGGAACATAATTATGGCATTCTTAAATTTCTCTTTCTGGAGCTTTCTTGTTTTCAAGGAGCCAACTTTTGGTTTCAAAAAATGTTTAGAAGTCATGAAGGAAATCTTTTTATACTTCTTTAGGATTTTCCCTGTAATCATATTTACAAAGTTCCTTTTTTTTAGAACTGCTTGTTTCTTGAAGTTTTCACTATCTGTTTTTTTAACACTGCTCCAAACTCAAGGTTTTAACGAATTACATTGGGAACCTTTTGGCCACTGAGCATTTTCTGGACTTCTTTCTTTGGTGTGTCATCTTTTTTTGATATTACCCTGTAATACCTTATTTTATACTTGTTCACTTTTTTTCTCCAGTGACTTCTTCTCTTGTTTAAGTTTATCTAATTCTTTCTTCAATGATTCTCTGTTTCGCCTCCTCTTTTTGCAGCCACTTTGAACTCTGGTACTTGATGGTCTGTTTTCAGGGTCATGACATATAGAACCACAATATTCAGGGATTTGAGGATCGTGATATTCTGGGCTTTCAGGTGGTGTTCCAATAATTAATAATGCATGTTCTGTTTCTTTTTTCTTCTCTCTGTGTCTTTTAGCCCATTCACGCCAGTCTTTCCTTGTTTCTCTCTTCTCACGCTCATTCATTTCACTAACTTTTTTCCTTGATGCTTTCTTTCTTTCTCTATCTTTCTTTTTGATTTCTTCATACTTTTCAGGATCAGATTTTAATTTCTCTCTTGTGCGCTTCATACTTAGCTTTTTCATCTCTCTCCTCCTCTTCATTTCCTTCTCAGATTTTTGGGGAATTTTTTTTTCTTTTTATTTACAGTTTGGGTTTTCACCATTTTTTAGTCTGAAAATAAAAGAAAAAAATCATGCTTTTAAATTTAATATGAAAGTAATTTTTTATTTTGATTAATATATTGGAAAATAGCCAGATTTGAAAGTTATGATTTCAATCACATCCTTCAACAGATACTGTCAATAACTACCATTTGTGATAATTTAAGAACAAACTTTCAAACTCACACTCAACACATTCAAAAATAGAATTTACAAGAAAGTTGCCAAAATTATTGTTCACAAAAATGGCTTAAAAATTTAAATTTTCCATGCAGTGGCACATGAAGGTTAAGATATATCTTTTGAAAGATGAACATAAACAGATTATAACAATAAAATAAAAGTAAAACATGAATATAAATGTTGTTAGATTTTTATTTCAAGATATCATGCCTGAATTATACTTTTAAAATGATTAAATTTCAGCCAAAATAATATTAAAGTTTCATAAAGTTTCATTGTCAGTTATTGAAGAAAGTTTCATCTGTTCTGTGTTGTCACATCTGTGGATACTGTGTCACGTCGGTGGACAGACCATGTCCACGGATGTGACAAAACTACCATTCTTTTACATTTAAGAATATGCTTTTGAGGATATGACAATACAACTTATAAAACAAAGCATTTACATCTAATAATCTAATAGTAATACTATGAATTCATTGAAATATTTTATAATCTTACCTGATAATTTAAAATCTGTTTACACCACAGACGTGATGAGTTGATCTTTAAGTTTAGAGAATGAAGTCCTAAACCTTCACAGAAGACTACAAAAATCACCAAACACACTTCTGTTTTAGTTTCGCTGAATACCAGTAGCTGCTTGAGATCTGATTTTAATATCAAATTAGCATGCTGCTACCATCTAGAGGAATTTATTAGCAATTTGCTTTCTGTCCACAGATGTGACCTATTGCTCTGGTGACAGTCATTAAACTTATAATTAAATTAACATAAAACTTAAATTTAACTTCAAACTTTTAGGAACAGTTATTTAAATGTGTTCGTGTTCTTAATCTAAAATATAGTCTAAAGAGTTTATTTTGTGCTTGATTTATGAAATATAAATTTGGAAACACAAAAAACAGGTTATGGTGACAGTCCATGGACATGACAAATCACAGTTTGTGGACAAAATTTGAACAATACATAAAATCTTTTTGTCATAATTTGCAATGGTTATGTATGCATCCAGTTATATTAAAGTTATTTCATTTATTTAAACTACTTTTAAAAACCTTACTCTCTATAATAAACACTAGACACAAAATCCTGATTTTTCTAAGAATGACCCAAATATGGTAACTTATTTCATCCACTGGGAGGCTATCTAGAGCAGTACTATTTACTGTTGATAATTCAGAACAGAAGCCTAACCAACCACTTTGATGTTTAATTAAGATTTCTTGAGTCATATTTCCTTCAGTTTTAAAAGCCTTACTATATCAGCAGAACCACTATTCAGTAAATTGCCTTCAGTGTAAATTTTGTGTCGCTATTATTCCCTGCAATAATGTGTAGTGCACATGATCTTAAGAAGACAGAATGAAAGTCTTTTATTCAGAGTTGAATTTCCAAAGAAAGATCTACAATTGGACTATTCTATGTTAGACAAGACATATATATGGAATCTTGAACGCAGTTTTGATTAACATGAGCGACAACGGATGCAGTTTAACAGCAATTGTCAATTTCCATAAGTGTACATAGTTGGGGGTAAGGCAGTATCTGCTCTTAGAACTTGTCTAAGTGTGTCTAAGAAATAAGTGTCTTGATGTCTCTACCTTGGGTGCTAAGAAATCTCCTTAGCACCCAAGGTAGAGACATCATGGTTGTTGTTGAAACCCAGACCGTCCGACCTACCAGAAAGGTGTAAGGTAACAGTTTGGACGGTCGGGAAGTGCCACCCAATTTAGACCGGAACCCAGTGGGGGAGGCATCCACAGGGACCGTACCCTCCTTCCCCTACCACCAACCTCTCGGAAGGACTTTCGGACCCACATGTTTAACGTGATCGTACTCCGCATGAACACGGCGGTAGTTTTGGCAGTGGCTGGAATCGAACCCGGGCCTACCGAGTGCAACTCCAGCGCGCTAACCAATGGGCTACCGCGCCTAGAGACATCATGGTGGAGAAATTGGTACAGCTTCAGTATAAAGACTCTTCATTTGGCAATGATTTTGGTGCGATTTCCGCGTGATTTAGTGAAATAGAAATGGTGGGAAATTTTTAATGATAATGATTCTTCTGAATAAAATTATTTAACATTCAGACAAACTTAAAAATTTATTATTTACAACATTCAATTTTAACTTTCTGTGACGCAAACTGAAACGAAAAACTTACGATAGGTTTAACTTTTTAGCTAGTTTTATCGATTCTCCTTTTGGTTTTAAACCCAAAATTTTGTCATCCTGATCCACAAGAGTTATCAATTCTACAGTCTCTTTAACTTTTCTTTTAGGCTGTTTTTTCTCTTCATTTAGTAAAATTCTAAAAATACTTATATTACGATTAAAATAATTTAATTTTCTACAACAATCTAATACTTTAAGCATACTGATAAGTACTTAGAACATAAACACATAAGAATTATGGCTAAATTTGCGTGTTTTCCTACGATTGTTTGTTTACAACATTACAGTAAATTATTGGGTAAAGAATAGCTGTACCCTTACTGGCCCTATCTATCAAATATTTTTTTAAATGTATAATTCTAGTGAAAATTTATAACTAAAAAATTAAAATTTCACAATAAAAAAATTGTAATTTGTTTAAAATGAATTTATATATTTTATTTCAATCTTATTTACATTATAAGCAATATTTGACAAATGCAAGTTAGTTTAAAATAATAAAGTTATAGTGAAGATTTTATTAAAATATAATTTTCTGATTACTTAATTAAATAAAATACAAAATTTTTCCTCAAGGATTCAAAAAGTTGTTTATCTGAAGGGATTCATTCCCATCAGGCCTTCTCAAGTGATATGATGTTTACAAAATCTCTTTACGGACAAACGCAAATTTTGATAACTATTCTTTTACAGTGAACATAATCCGCAAATGCATTTTAAATATACTAAGGATTAAAACCATGTACATGATTTTTTTTACGTAATTCTTACTTAAATAATGCATTTTTATTGTTCAAATATAAAAGTTTTGTCTGTGTTTTAAATCTAGAGGGATCGGAGAATGATATATATACAATACTTTGGAATTCTCAAACGTTAAACTTGTTGATTAAAAATAAAAGGTTTGTTTAAGTACTTTATGGAACTTTTTTACTGATCTATAAAAGTTTTAACTCTCAAATCGAATGCCTTAAAGCTTTTAAAATTGCTTTGTATGGTGTTATAAACCAAAGGTTCTTAACCTTTATTCACCCGAGTACTTCTGAACATTTATTTCACTTGTATTCACTGATCGTCAATATTATTTGATTGCCTCACCTCCCAACTGTTAATATTATTCAATTGTACTCCCTTGACTTTCGATATTGTTCACTTGTACCCCTTAACTGTCAATATTGTTCTATTGTACCCCTGATTACCTATGTCGTTCAATTGAATCAATCTTCCACGTTTTTACACTTTTATTTAAGTTGGTTTCTTTATTTGCTTGGATTAAATCTTGAAATCAATTTTTGACCCACATCTACCGAACCGATTTTCTTGAAGTTTCACACACATACGTATTTGCGATGACAATATGACATTTCATCAAATTTTGGTTCATCCCGTCTCTGATCCCCCCCCCCCCCACACACACACACACACACTGGAATCATACCCAGAATGGGCCTTAAAAATTTCTCTTTTAAATATATTTATAAAAGTGAAGCTGCATTTTGAACTCTTTTTTAATTGTCGTACAACAATGGGATATATATATAGAAATGAGGCCACATACTGATTCCTTTTAACTATCTTACAACAATGGGATTATGAAGCGAACAGATTTTTCACGGGCCATTTTACAAAGAAATGCCAGTTCTATATTTTGAGGATCCACCAAATTTTAATAGATTAAAATATTCCACTGGACTAAGCTGTATACCAAATTTCAGATATTTAGGACCTAGGGAAGCAGTTTGTTAAAACTGTCATCAAAGAGGTTGAAACAGATATTCTGATGGACAACCATCAGTCATGATGAATTCAATAAAAGATTCTAAAAAGATTTGATTGAATATCTGATGAGAAATTGATTACAAAATTGCAAAAAATCTTAAAAGTATAAAATGATATATTATAACAAGTCTTTTAAATTTCCCTGTTTTAGTTAAAATGCATTAAAAAGTAAAAATAAAAATTAATTTTTAGCTATCACAAGATTCTTGGTCATATGTGACTAAAAACAAAACCTTTAGGCACTCATAAAATTTTGTATGGACATTAACAGAAATTTAAGGAACAATAGAACTGATAACATAAGAATGACATATAAAAAGGACGGATTGTTTTATCAAAATTGTCACAGAAAAATGTAAATGAATTGAATATAATCATTCTTATATGTCATTTCTATGTTATCACTTCTCTTGTTCATAAAATTATGTTAATGTTCAAATACAATTTTTATGAGTGCCCCACACAACAATTTTATTTTTAGTCGCATATGACCAAGAATGTTGTGTGCCATAGAAGTTACGAGTATTTGGGGGTGTGGTATCACGAAAGCATTGTAAAATGCTAAGATTATGATTAACTAAGTACATCTTTGTCAAGCATGAGTTTCATTAATACCATTTATGTTATTTCTATTGTTCCTTGAAATTCTGTCAATGTCCAAATAGAATTCTATTATTTCTATTGTTCCTTGAAATTCTGTCAATGTCCAAATAGAATTCTATTATAGGCACCCCATGATTTTATTTTTGACCAAGAATGTTGTAATAGCTAAAAATTATATTTTACTTTTAGTGCATTTTACTAAAACAGTGTAACTTAAAAAGATTTTTTTATAATATTTTTTTTTACTTGGTAACTATTGTTTGTAATTAAATTGACATAAACTATAAATGTGATTTCCCATAGTTAAAAATGACCCTTAAAAGTTTTTGAAATAACACAAAAATTTTATCAATTTTATTTAACAAAACATGCATTCCATTTCTATTTTAAAATTTCTCATGCAGTTTCAAGAAATTTAAAACTTCAATATTATTCTTGTATGGTTTACAAATATAGATAACTGACATACATGTTTAAATTTAATCATTTTGTTGAATTCTGTTAAAAGAAAAGCACATTGTCACAAAGAGTTCCAGAAAATGTTGAAAATAGTAATCAGATTGGTTTTGAGTGTTATTCTTTTTCAGGAATGGTACCTAACCACTTAAACTATTGCACTTACAGAGTTGGGCAGTATCGAAAATACATGTATTTGAAATACATTTTCAAAATACATTTGTGTTTTGTATTTTCAACTGAAAAAGCTAAACTATTTTGGTAATGTATTGAAAATACATTTTTAGAGCATTTTGTATTTTCAAAATACTCAAAATGCATTTCTTTAAATATCAAACTATCCTGTTTAAACTGCAATTCAATGATTCGTAAAAGAGAAAATGGCAAATCTATATTTTGTCTAATCTTTGAATTTATTTCCAGTCGTTAATATAAATATCCTTTTTTAACTGGTGCCTATAAAGTTGCTAATAAATGGAATGTTTTAACAAAAGCCTTTAAGAAAAATTGTTACTGTTATAAACTTTACTTAGCGTTCCTATTGGAATTATAGAATGATGTTGTTTGGTAGATGGTTCCTTCCTATCTACGTATGCAAAAAAGGAAGAAGGGAGCTTCAAGTTACATGCTTTGTGAAAACAGAACTTAGACAATCTGAGGTCTCCTATATATTGCATTTTTTTTTTCTTTATTGCAAAGACTCGATAAAAGATGGTTGATACTTCTGGTAGTGATGAAAATGTATCAAGGGAATTAATGGATTATGACGGTGCATGGTGTGTCACATATAAATGGAAAAGTTAAGGCAGAATGCGATTTATTCAAACCAAAATGTTCGGCTTCTATAAGTGGGTCCTTTGAAGTCGCAACTAATGTCTAAATGCATCTAAATGTAAGATTTTAGTTTTATGCAGTAGAACCTAGATTTAACAAATATTTTAGCTAGACCCTTAGCATTTATTTAGTAGGCTCGTCGGTCTCAGCGAACTCGTACAAGGGATTCTTGGAGAATTTCCAAAAGTTTGCGAAAAAAGTAGAACTTGCCATTTCTTTTGTAATTAAGAAAATTAAAATTATTGTGGTTTAAACAGGAACTATTAATAAACAATAATGCATTTTGAAAGTTTAACTTTGTTAAGAAGCGAGGATTTTAATTGATAAAAGAAATTTTATTTAGACTGAGAATTTTTGTGGCTTCAAGGAATTCAGTTTGCAGCTCAATAGTTTGCAGTAACGAATATTACTAGCACTTTTGCCAAATGCTCGTAAAGTTTCTAGATAAAAGATTTAAAAAAAAAATCAAACAATACGGGAAATTGTCAAATCAATTAAAATATATCTTGTTTAATTACATCAGATGAAAATGTGCATGTATCATAAAACAATTAAATGTATTTTTTTTACTAACACTTTTATGAAAATTAAAGCATAATCAGCACAAAATATGCAATGTTTATTTGTAATCAGTAAGTAGGGGTGTCCCGAGGACCAAGCAGCTCAAACGACCATGTGGGGCCTCAGGTTTGCAGAGGGCCTCAAAATTTTGTACATTATTGGACTTATCTTGCCTATTTTTAAAGACTCGTGCATTATACATTATACCTAATCCAACATTTTCTTGGTATTTTATATTTCATTATTAGGCATTTATGTATCAGTTCTTTACACTGTTTTGGCTCCAACCTGTTTATCGAATTGTAGTTGAGCCTATTGAGATCATGATACACAGTGTGCTTTGTTATACATTTGGGGTGACAAGATAGTTTCAAACCCAGAAGTATTTTATATCATACAAAAACCTCCAAAATAGTGTTGACCTAGGTGCCCAAAATTCTATTCCAGAACCTAAAGTGAAAAGACTAACGTATATGTTAGTCTTTTGATGAATCCATATATTTTTTTCTCAAACTTGTATAAACAACACAATTTAATTATTGGATAACTAATTTTTCGGATTATCCATTTTTGGGTGTGCAACGTTTTACTGTATTTATTATTCACATGAGGCCTTTTTATAGAAGTTTGCTTGGGACTTCAGAAAATCTCGGGACGCTACTGTCAGTAAGCCAGATATAAAACAAAAACGTTTATCTTTTTTTATTAACAATAATTAGACATGTGGGCAGCACATGACTTTCCTTATATAATGCAATGAATTTACTTTTTTCACCGTGGTTACTTCTTTCACCATTACCATATCCCGTCAAATTCAATGCCAAATTGTTCACCTTTAATCATCATTTTTATCAATTTGGCGACTTTTTAATCAATTTTGTGACATTTTCGTCAATTTGGCAACATTTAAAATAGTCACCAGGTTGTCAATATTCCACCGAATTTGCCGCCAAAATTTTGGCATGCGTTATTTATAGAGAAATAGGTTATTCTTAAGTGGATAAATGAGTAATGGCATCCAAATACCAAAACTATTACCCAAAGTATATCCTCTCATGAATGGAACGAGCTAGATCCATGAGAATGACGTTATCAAATTTATCACATAATGTTACATATGGAAAGTGTTATATAATAGTTAATATTTGTTTTTAATTTTATGTGACTTTTTGATAGTTTATTTAAAAAATGTGCAATATCTCGAGAATGGTTTATGTTAACATCCTAAAGTTTATGTCAATTGGTTTCTAATGAAAAATTACATAAGAAAGGATCATCTATGTAACTTTATTGAAAGTTTTGATTTTTTAATGATTTTCTCAAAATTTCATTCAAAAATCCGAACATTCAATTGCGTTTAGAAACAATAGGCTTCTAGTATTCATGGATTGTAATTTTTGTATCAAATTTTGTTCGAATCACTCCATTCATTCGTGAAATATTGTCTCCACAGACATGACCTCAAAAACTTTCGATTCGTGTTCAGGGATGCTTGCATCATGCTCTCCCGTCAAGAATTCGAATTTGTGACCCCGTCATAATACTTTCCTTATACTTTATACTATGTATATAAGGAAAGTAATAAATAGAAAAAAAAACAATAAATGCACTTGAAATATTTTATTCAAAAGTATGAGTTAGTTATTATTCACAAACTCTACTGCTTTACACAGCTATTTTGTAATTTATCACAGTGGAACTTAATATGAGTCAGCCAAGTTGGGGTCCGATGGGATTTTACTAAATATTTCGAAAGTTCCTCCTAACAAAAAAGGTTGGGAATTACTGCTTCAACCCTTTAAGAGTTTACATGGTATACTTTACTCTTCAGATGCAAATATTTACAAAATCTCTATCATATACAATATGCCAAGAATTATTAATTAACATGTTTTTTATAAAATATTTCTAATTTGCTTAAATTACTATAATTCTGATTTTGCACTGCTAAATCAATTTATAAATTGCAGTAAAAGATGTTAAAATCGAATATTTTTTTCTGTGAGCTCTTTTTTCTCAGGCCAATGAATAATTTAAGATCTTAAGATAATGAAAAAATTATGATATTTTAACATACATATTTAACCTGGCATTGGCGAAACAGTCGTCAACGACAATATATTCTAATCTATATAAATAAAATTGAAAATCTGTTTGTCCCATCATCATGGAGAACGGCTGAACCGAATTTGATGAAATTTTGTGAGTGGCCTGGAAATAGTCCCATTTAAAATTTAGTCCATGTTTTGAGTTTCTACGACCAGTGGTTCTCGAGATATTTGAAAAAAAAAACGAAACTTTCGTTTGTCTCATCATCACGGGAGAACGGCCGAACCGAATTTAATGAAATTTTGTGGCTAGCCTTGAAATAGCCCCCATAAATTTAGTTCGAATTTCTAAGACCAGGTGTTGTCGAGATATTAATGAAAATCAAACCTTTTTCCTAGGGGTTCTACTCTTTAACTCCGTGGTTTATCCAAATGAAAAGGTTGAAAATTGTTTGTTTAAAACGTAAAAGTGAATTAAAACTTTTTCTGAGGTTGGTGGAAGATTTTTGTGCTAATTAGTCACTATCTGAAAGCGTGAATTGTTTGAAACATGAATTTAAATGGAAAATCTATTTTCATGGTTTTTTTTTTCACAAGCAGCTTTTACTCAACAATGAAATATATAAAGAAATCAAAATTGTTATTTAATTTCATAGTTTATGAGGAAGATTCTATCTTATATCATGTTAAGAAACGCAATTAAATTAAATCTGTCTGTTAATTTTTATTATTATTTTTTTTATTTGAATAATAAATAAATGGATATAAAAATATATTTTATGAATGAACGGTTTGATTTTTCTTTTAATTATATTAATTACGGACTGCGTACATCACTTTCATTTATTTTGGCAATGAGTTTTTAAGCTTATATATTGTGTTTAGCTAATAAACTCATATATTGTGTTTACCCAATAAATTCATTTATCCGATTGTGAAAAAAAGTAGAACGGGTATATCTTCTGATACAGTTTCAGTGTTTTTATTTAGTATATACAAACAGGATCAGGATGTTTCATTCTTCAAAGCTACGAATTTGGGCGGAATACTGCTAACTTAGCAACTTTTCTTAAACTTTGCCAAATTAACGGAAATGTTGCCAAATTGATAAAAACGATGCAAATCAATGAAATTAAATTTGTTTTTTTAGAAGAGAGTACTGAAATGATGTTTCATTTGTCGGTCAGTCCATCCATCCTACTTAGTAACACATTTAACAAATTTTTAAAATGTCACCAAATTGATAAAAATGTTTGTAAATCCATAAAAATGTCATAAAATTGATAAAATTGCACTTAATAAATGAAATTAATTGTGTTTTGTTAGGGGATAATATTTTAATGATGTTTCGTCAATTTGTCGCAAAATGGGACTATCAGTTTTACAGTCCCACTTGGCGATGAATTTAGCGATTTTTTAAGTTATTTCTAAATTGAAAAAATGGCACCAAAACTTCCATGGAGATATCATTATTCAGACGATATAATTTTCATCAATTTATTTGAAGCAAATGATATCATGTCGTTTAGCAACGGATATAAATCCAATGTGTTATATACGGCATATGATTTTTTTTAAATCTTTTCTGATTTGAATAATAAAGATATGTATATAAAATAAATTTCATTGACATTGCATTTTTGACTGGATAATATCAATTACGGTCTTCATGGTTAAACATTATTATTATTAATATTTTCGGGAATTATTGATTCAGGGATTATTGATATTTTCAAGTTATTAAGCCCTTGTTTTATTATGATAAAAATTGTTTAAACTCATATATTGTACATTGTACGAGTAATCCTCTACAAATGCATGGGTATATCTTCTAATCTACGAGAATATTAGTACAGATATATTGGTATATATTTTGATATATATTGGCATATATTGGAATCAATTATGACCTTTTGGTATAAAGATTATGGGGATTATTGACATTTTCAATTTATTACTTCATCTGTTTTATTTTGGCAAAGATTTTTGAGACTCGTATTGTAATACAAGTAATCTTCTACTAACACACTGGCATATTTTCTGATCTGTGACAATATAAGTAGTACAGGGATATATATATATATATATATATATTCCCACATAATTTTAGTACTTTCATCGAATTTTTAAAAAAAATTGAATGAAATTAAAAGTTATAAACTTTTAAAGTTGAAAATTGCCTATTATCTGCCATTTTGTCAAATATTTTATCCATTGCGGCTGTAAATAATCTGATCTTTTGGCTGAATCTGTGTAATATTTTATGAAAAAAATTAAAGAATCTTCCATTTATGTACAAAATTTTAAATATATTCTATCAAATAATATAATTTGAGTCTGAGTTAGATCTTCAAAGGCCAGTGGAATTAGTTTCTCTCCAAAGAGACTAACAAAGAAACTCCCCACTTTATGTGTAATTCCTCCTAATCCATCGATCTCTTTGAGGATTCACTCGCTGCTCTGATCCCAAATAGGGGGTAAGCAGAAGTATATATTTGATGTCACTTTGCTGCTTCTAAATAAAATCTTGGGTCTTATTAATGTTGGAGCTTTGAAATATCTGTTATAGAGTCCTGGAGGTGATCACTGTTCGTTTATTTCTTGAATTAGGGAGCTACAGTTCAGTCATTGAGCACAACAATTTCAATGCTTAACTTATATGCTATAAAAAAGAGCAACAAAAGACTTAAAAGAAATCATTTTGAGTATTCTTAAGTTAAGTTTGGTTGAACAATTTCACCAACTTGAAACATATACCAGGATATTCATGTAAATATTTTTAATGCATTATGTTTTCATAATAATATATAAAGGTTGTTTTCCAGAACATTTTGAATTCATATTTTTTAATGGATAAATACATTTTAAGATTTCCAAGAGCTATTTCAAACAGTTTTGGAAAAATGTCAGTCTGTGTGTTCGGGTGTATATGTTAGGTATGCATACTCAAGAATGTAACTCTTGAATGAATACATCTAGCTTTAACAAATCTTAAGTATACATATACATTATGTTAAAAACTGAAACTAGATAGAATTTCTATAATTAGAATTCAAATTATTATTAAGGCTAGAAAATTATAGCTTAAATTGCGCTGTGCATGCAAATGGTATTATAATGTAGCATATATTATAATACCATTATTATTAGCTAAATGATTCAAATATATTGGCGTGACTGAACTGTTGTCAACATAAAAACCATTTTTCAATAATTTTTACAACCTGTTTTAAAAGAATCATTTAAGGAAGAAGACTACTAATATATAGTTTTTAGTTCACAAGTCTTCTTTGTCTAAGTGAGTCTCCACTGACTTTCTCATACATTCATATTCCACAGTGTTTAGTTGTACTTATATCACAATCATTATCAAAATGAAAATAAAAGGTAGATTAAAACTCAAGTTATTATTTTAAAATAATTCGTAAACATCCATAGTGTCGCTCAAATTATTAATTTCCACTATATACTATCATCATTGTTCTAAGAGTGATCATTGTTTTCCATGGGAAATAATACTATGAAAATCTTAAAATTCGTGTTCAATTATGAGAATTACAATTTTTTTTATCTAGTTCTAATTTTCCCATACTACATCTACATATGAAATTTTATAAAGGCAGGAGCATGTGTTCGACATCTCTCTCTCTCTCACACATGTATGCACATATGTTCCCCAAAGTGTTTGAAATGGTTTCCGGAGATCTTTAGACATGCTCTTTTGTCAAAATTTCGAATTCCAAAATTCTCAAGAAAACAATACCAACAACATGTAAAAATAAAAATATATTTTTTTGTATTCTGATAATGAGTGTAACAAAGTAGACTGTATGTGATATATGAATATATATGAAAAAATCAAGAGGAGACTCACTCTCCATATTCTTTATATTAAAATGGAAAGAATATTCTGTTTAAATAATTTTCATTTTATATGACATATTTTTACTTTATACTATTGTACAATGAATTATTTATTTCTGTGAAATTTTTCAAATTTGATATATTGATAGATAAGTAGGTTTAAAGACTTTGTGAGCCCACTTTGGATACTTTTGAATGTGTGAGATATGCGAACACAATAACTCAGTAACAAATGCATCTACTAATATCAAATTTCAACTGTTGATACATTATGTAAAATCTGATAGAATACTTTATTAACTTTTCTAATAAAAACTCAACTTATTAGAATTTTAAGATTTTCATAGCATTATTTCGTTTGCAAAATAATTATTATTCTTGGAACAATAATGGTAGTATATGGTGGAAATTGGTGATTTGAACTACATTATGGATCTTAATGGTATCGAAGTAGTTTATACAGGTATTATACACAGATAAACTTACATTCATCGACATGACTAAGCTATTACTAATTTGTAAAATAAAATAACTTTTATAGTATTTCTACAATATATATTAGAAGGACTTGAAATTTAAAATCTATATTTTACTTTACCTGCATAGATATATCTCCACATTCCAGATATTTTTTTATTGTAACTTTCTCTAATATAGAGTTAACAACCATACTGAAAAGGAAAATTCAAAAGAAATGATTAAATATATTTTTTTGTATTAAGAATATGCAAAGTACATTGCTCTAAATATGACTCAATTAGAGCTCTTGTTACAAGTGTTTAATTTTTATTTTCTGTGTTTATTGCTTCTTCACAAGCTTATTTTTAGTTTGAAATGTAAACTTTCCATTAAATCCTATGAATGCCAATTCTCCCCATGCAGCACCATGATGGCACGACTGAACATTTGCGGTTTAGGGGAGAAGGTGCTATGACCCAGCCTTTTACTTATATAGCCCTGCTCTCAGACAGGGAAAAAACATTAAGATTAGATTACCAACCAAATACTATAATACCAACCCTAATCCCTTCTGAATGTTTTCTGAGGTATAATTTCAGTATATTTAAACTCTTTGGATATGACATATAAAAGTTTTTCCTCCTAAATGTTTTCTGTGGTATGATTTCAACTCAAACTCCTCAAGTCAAACTCTTTAGATGCAATACATAAAAGTTTGTCCATGATTTATCAACCATATTCACTAGTTATATAATAAAGCTGGGTATGCTTAAAACTGAAATTATTTTGCTGACATTGAAATATGTACTATATTTATACATTATATTTTATTATTATTTTATTTTATTTTTTAAATTATTCAAAATTCTCAATTTTTTTATAGTAAATTTTAAGATCAAAATTCAATATAACCTGTGAAGCAATATAAAGTTTTGCTGTTCTATTTTAATTTTATGAATATTACTAATTAAATATTCTTGTTTCCAGGGTAGAATTATTTTGTTCTACTGAATAATAAGGATGCCGCCATCTCTCAGTAAACTAGATGCTATTTACCGTAGCATCATGCTGGCAAAGTTTTTCACCAAAGGTTGGGGAAAACCTGACAATCTTAAGAGGTACTTCTGTTGTGTGGGATGAATAAAATGTATTATTATCAAATAGTCCCTTGATGAATTTTACAAATACTCATACTCATGTTCACTAATCTATATTTTTATTATTATTACTAGAAAATGTACCTGCCATTGCTCAGAAAGTAAATTATAGTAGTTATATAAAATTGGTGCAACTGCCGTGATTTGAACTCCCTTTCAGATCATAAAATCAAAACCTGTTACTTGTATAGACTCTACATTCCACATTAACATATACCAAGGAATTCAATTTAAATCTTAATTTCAACAATTTCAGCAAAATTAGATTGATATTATATTTGTCATATAATTGTATGTATTCTGTTCAAAGTTCGTTTAAAAGCGAATTTTTTTATCTTTCTGGTGGTGTCAAAATGGAAACTGTGATAATATTTTTAGTCGCTAAGAAAAAAATTGTGTGTGTGTATGAAAATGCTAAAAACATATAACAACTAAAAAACTAATTAAAAATTTAAAAAAAAAAATAAATAAAACCAAGGTGCACCTTCCTATGTCCTTGAGTACCTGTGTACCAAATTTTATAGCAGTCTGATGCTTAAATTTCTTGCTACAGACTGCACAGACATCTTTCTTTATTATGTAAGACTAGTAAATTATATATAATTACCCAGTATGTTAAGTGAATAGTATGCAAATAAGTTTAAATTAACTAAAAATTTTTTAAGGCATCCTCTTTACTAGCATTATTATTCTCTAATATTTAATTAACATTATCATTATCTTTCTGTATTATTTTATCACAGTAGCATTAATAATCGCTTCTTTTTTTACTTTTAAATCACAGCAACTTTTCTTAATACATTGTAAAAATAATGCAAGAATCTACTTATAGCTGAATATGAGCAGAAAACAAATAATTAATTTTTCAGTGATTATGCTATCAAATTATGTAGTACATTTAAAGTATAATCCTATTTAATTTATCATTTCAATCTATGATCTAAATTACTACCATGGGTTGACATATTGAGAGAGGGAAATAAAGAATGCAAATACACCCTGCAATATTCTTAAACTATTATAAATTTCTGTTATAAGTGATGAAATTTTTTAATGAATTTCCAATCATTAAAGTTGTACATTTAATTTGGTATTTATTTATATGTTTAACTTTTAAGAGACCAATGGAGAATTTGACAAAATATCTTTACATCAGTAAAAATATTACTTTTTTCTTAAATATATCCATTTATCAGCCTCTTACACTAGTTTAGTAGGATAGAATGAATGATTTTCATCTGCATGTTTATAGTCTCCAAAGTACTATCTCGCCCCAAGTTTGTTAAGGCGTGCTTTATATGATCATTATTTAGGGGGCATTGGCAATTGAAAAAGAGATTTCACAATTATGAATTCTGGTGATGTCAAAATAAAAAAATCATGGTATATTAATCATAATGTAGGTACCTACTACTGTATGTCTTTTCCAAAACAATGATCTTTTGATTTTGAGAATTTATAAATCAAATTAAATCAAATTTTTCAAAAGTTAAGATAAAAACTCCATTTGGTGAATAGGTTGGCAAAAAAAAACCAAAGTAACCCCTGATTATTACTTTTACTGATACAGTAAATACTGATACACCGCACTGATACACCGTACTGATACACCGCAAACTGAATAAGAACTGAGTAGGTGACGAATTAACGAAAATGGTGAGTTTTACGGACTCCTGGGCGGATTATGCACAACTCATAATGCATTGTTACAAATTAATCTATTAAACTTATTTAATACATGCAGAATGCAAGAAGATATATAATCTAACAAAAAGTAATTACTGTGCTACAAAAGAAAGATATAAGATATTATATACCTCCAGACATAATAATTAGTCCCTTTTGAAGAAAAATCTGGTGATACTAAATTGTTTAGCACACTCATTTCTTTTTTGTGCTGCTTCATCACATAAATGGAGAAATAAAGTGTCCATTGCAGAAGCACCTTGCTCCTCAAAATAATGCAGGGTGTCTTCATATTTTTCTTCTTTCACCAGTGAAACAATTTCATCATCTCCTAGAAGGGGATCATTTTCATCCTACCTCATCCACCTGTGAACATCATCATCAGTAGTTTCTTTGCAGCTATGGAAACATCTTCATTAAGTCAGTTCACTAGATAGGAGTTTTCTGCCTCCTCTGGGTTCTCTTGAGACTCATTTCTTGAGAGGTTAAACAACTTTCTCAAGGAATGAGCAAAGCTTATAGGCTGTGTCTCACCCAAAATTCAGCAATCCACCTCACTTCATCCAACAAGGCAATTTATAACTTTTCGATCATGTCACGCCCTTTCTCCATAGTTAAGATTAGTGATGAAAGTAGTTTATGCCTGTATTTTTTCTTAAATGGAGAATGCCCTGATCCATTAGCTGACATAATGAATCTACATTTAGTGGAAGAAAAATGGCTGTAATGTCTCCATCTCAAAATAGTTCGGCATCAAGGTATGATGTAATGTTGCCTACAGTGAGAAATGCTTTCTTCTGTGGCAGAGTTTTGGATTTTATAAACTTTTCCACCGAAGGAACAAACTGTTGACAAAACCAGTCCTTAAACATTCTCCCATCTATCTATTCATGCATTTGACTGGCTTTTGCAACAAACAAGTAGGTCAATGTAAGTGCCAATCTTATTTGTGTACCTTTTTATATTTTTAAATGAACAAGGATTTTTTGCCTTCCCAATAAATATCACTTTCAGTTTGTGTTCACCTATTGTGTTATTACATACCAGGATCATAATTATCTCTTTACTTCTTTTATAGACTGGTAGTTAAAGTCAGAAGGCTTTGAAACTTTCCTGTTTTATTCTAATTTGTTAGGTTCTAATCTCATATTGCATTTTATTTTTATGGTACAGTCGCTTCTGCTGTCTCTGATAATTTGTTATACAGTATAATGCACATATCTAAGTGATTCCTTTTTAAGAAAGTGCTGTATTTGCATAAGATACATTAGCATGAAAAAGTAAAGTAGCATGAGAAAGTATGTAAAATAATATATATTAAAAGAAATTTCACTATACATTGCTCTTTTCACACTCCTTATTAAAAAAAATTATGAACCAATTTAATATTAAATTTCTTTTTCCAATAAATCTCATTAATGTTGAATTTTGTCCTATTTTGTCCTTTGTTGTTTTATGTCCTATGTTGGTCCTTTTCACAGGAATAACTTATTTTTTATTATCATATTATTAGAATAAACTGATAATTTTTGCAAAATATTTAACAAGTTGGTATAATTTATAATAGTGGCAATGACATTAATATAAAATTTCAGACATAGAAGGAATATTTTATTGCAATTTTGTGCTATAAAATGCATTTAATTAATTTCAGTGAAATAAATAATTATTAATACAGAATAAATAATGAAATGAAACAATCTGCAGAAAAAATCATCCTTATGTTAATTAGATATGATTTATTTATTATATATGTATGTATTAAATATGTATCTTATTTATGTTTTTCTATAGGCTTTTTGCATTTAGAAAAGTTATATCAAATCGTGAAACTTGCCAGCATCTTGTTGAGTCTGACTATCCTATAGTTATTGACAAAGTAAGATATTTTCTGCTCTCTAATTTTATTATTACACAGATGGAGCTTGGCGGGGGGAGGGGGGGGGGTAAGCACTCCCGGAAGTTACATTAGCACCTTCAGTTATTTTTTGGCTGTGCATACAGTTATTTTTACATTGTAACAAACTGTTGGTACTAGAATAGGTTTTGTACCCCCCCAAACTATTATCCATAACTTCTCTTATGGTTTAGTTGCATGTTAGCCGGTGCACTCACAACATGGTGCCAGATTAGAACATTTCTTTTAACATGCTATCACTTACATATATTTTGTAATGTATTTGTTTATTTTTAATTTCTCTATACTTATTTCCAAATACTTATATTTACTTTAAATAATGTAAATATTAAATTAATTTCTGTGAAATGGAATGAGAAAACATAGATCAGTAATTCAAAATCCTTCTGATTTGCACTATATAACATGATATGCAATATTTGAACACTATATAACAGTGAAATAATCTTATCAAATTTGTTTATATAGATAGTTTAGATATTTACATTGTAAAATGAATCAGTTTATTTTGAAATCTGTACTTTTTAAATATTTGCCTTTTGAAAAATGGTTTTTCACTTAAAAAAAAATTATGTAACATATTTATTTTATTGGCTTTTATGTGTTAAAATATATTTATTTTTAAATATTTAAATATTTTTTAATATTTTAAGTAATTTATATATTAAAACATTTTACTTATTTCTTACTTTTAAGTTGCTAATAGAAAGATTTAAATATATGTTGTATTCTGTCTGTGCAATACACAGTTAATGAAATGCTTCTTTACTTTAACTACTTTTACTGTATGCTATGTAATCACAGGAAAGTTCCCAGAAAAATAATTGATTTTTTTTATTTATTCTTGTCATAAAAATATTTATTTACGAGTTAAGAGCTTTTACAGTCAAACCTTGATGTACTACCAACATTCATTCAGATGACTTAGTGTTATATCAAAGGGAGCATATAATATTAAAGCGTTATATCAAAAACATTCAGAATTAAAAACTATTATACAACATACAATGAACTTATATTTAGCATATATATTTGTTTTTAAAATACTATACATAAACAGTGCTAAAAATAATCAAGAATTAAATTTATAACTTTTTAGACCTATATCTTTTTCTACTTATATATCCTGGATAATCGTCTAGCTGATTGAAGTGTTCCACTTTGCATTAAAAGGGTCCAGTTATTGTAATATTCACAGATTTGTATCTTTTGTGCTAAGTTCAATACAGTCCTTTTTGTCTGGCCACTCAAAAAATTGCTGCTCATGCACTAGGGCGAGTCTGGTCATCTGGGTTTTGACAGTCCTTTTTGTAATTTTTATTGGTATAAATTTTAACCCAAGCAAACTGGCATGAATATTCTACTTTACAGGTGCAACTGCAAGTGTGATTCAGAAATGGCTAGGTAAAGGCAGAGTGCTTGTGATCCATTGCAGTTTTTAAAACTGCTTGATTTCTAATTTCGATTTTTAAGGACCTTAAAACTGCTTAAACTTTTACTACCAAAGTGCTTAATTCCCTTACATATATAACAGTTAAGGTTACAATTAAAGTAGGAAAAATTGTCTCCAATCCAGGAGTGACAATCTGATAGTAAATTGTAGATTTTTCCACTGCTATATGGAAAAGGCGTCAAGGTATTTTATATTTTCTAGTTCCTATTTTTCAAGTTTATCCTACTGTCCTGGTAAAAACCCAGCCCTTATCACTTGTCTTATAATAGATTACTGCAGCACCCATAATCAGGCTGCACCTAAAGAATCACTGGGCCTATTTTGTGTAACTTTGTGTGTGTGTGTGTTTATATTATATCAATAATCGCCTGATCTTTTGATCTGAAAAACTTTCTTCCATTTTTATGATTCATTTAAGAGTCTCCAATGTACTCATAAAAAACAGGTTTACTTTTTCTTAATTATGACCATTCACATACAATATATTATAAGTCTTCCAAATATCTTTAAATCAGCAAAATCCAAAATACGTCAATTTTACTCAATTTAAAGAAATTTTTATCAGTGACATCACAAATTTTTATAATCATTCCTCGAGATTTCTGATATAGTGTTGAAATCAAATTCTATTATATTAGATGAAGTTTCATAAAATTTCCTAATGCATTAATCATTTTCACAGTACTTAATGTTTTTTAATGAAAAAAGTGCAAAAAAACCTGAAAAGTGACACACTTATGGTGGCCCCTCCCGGCCACACAACTTGATACCATAAACCCCCTGGGTTGGTCGTGTGGTCTGGGCCTTCAACACTTATGGTGGCCCCGGCCGTCCAAATAGCTGCTCTAAGTCCTCGGACGAGTCGGACGGTCTGGGTCTTCAACACTTATGGTGGCCGGCCACACATTATGCTACCATAAACCTTCGGGTTGGTCGTGTGGTCTGGGTCTTCCACACTTATGGTGAGCCTCCAGCCGTCCAAATGATTGCTCGAATCCTTTGGATGAGTCAGACGATCTGGGTCTTCAACACTTATGGTGAACCATCCGTCCAAATGGTTGCTCAAGTCTTTGGATGAGTCGGACGGCCTGGATCTTCAACACTTATGGTGAGATTGCATTTCTTAAACTTACCTGGTTAATGCAGCCTACCACACGTTCCCTTATTAACAATACGGCCATCAAGCAATTAACTCATATTAAGCCTTCAATAAATATTAGCTGTGAATTTGTAGGTGTTAAAATGCTATGTCCATTATAATGGGCATTAAGTCTAAAATAGTAAACTTAAAGTTGCATAAATCAAAATGGTTAGAATAAAATATATTTTCTTATATTTGTTTTGTATTTTTCCAGGTAGAGAAACATCCTACGTATCAAATTCTTGATGGGCATTTTGTTAGTCCATTTGTAAAGTATTTGCCTGAAGTTGTTCCAGAAGAATGCAAAATTGCCAGGTTATTCCTTTAATTTAGAAATTTTTATATTGATAATCTATTCTCAGTATTTGGTTTTATGTTTTAAAACATTAGCTAGAAAAAAAAAAACTCATTAAATAAAAAATCTCTGGTAAAATGATATGTTGTGATTTTATGTATATAAAATGTTATTTATCTCTAGTATTTGTATAATTCATGTGATTCATAATCTTAAGGAAATTGATTGAATTATTAGTTTTTTTTTTTTTTTTTTTTTTTTTTTTTTTTTTTTTTTTTGAATGGAATTTAGTGTTTTAATTTCATGACATTACTATCACAAACCACTCAAATTAACTTTCGTTTTTGTTTGTTTTTTCTTCTTAATAGTTACTTAAAATAGACCATGCTACAAGAACTTGGTAACACTGTGGTACAAAATAAGAACACAAAAATATAATAGATGTTTGTGTTTAGCCTTTTCCACTCATTTAAAGATCAAAAAGTTGAAAAGAGTTTACTAAGCACTGTAATCTGTTTAGAATCATATTTCTGTCTATTTAGAATCATATATGTCATATTACAGTCATATTTGTGCACATGCATGGATCTGAAACAGTACAGTTACATAAAAATAAAAAGTTACATAAGAAAAGAAAAATTTCCCCCTAAAGTTTATAAGTGGGAAAATGTTGTAGACATCTAGTATTTTAGACAGAAATCTATTTATGTTTGAACCATTTACAAAATTCCATATATCATGAATAGACCCTTACCAAAATTGTAAATACACACTTCACAGTATTTCAGTATTCAAAATTGAATCATTTACAAAATTTTTATATAAAAAAAATTTCCACGGAAAGTCAGTTTCTAAAAATCTACTTTCCATAAATTTGGTCAACCATTAAAACTACACCAGTCACAAAATAAGAGCACTGAAGATTCCAATAAGTTTAAAATAAATATATGGAAAAGATCTCTCATCCATGCAAACACTTTTGTTAGCTATTTAGTCATTTACAGAGCTAAATCAAATTGTCTTGTCTAGTACTTACATTTACTTTTTATTTATTTCTATCAGAGAAAAATTCTATATTCTATTTATGAAAACAATGTCTACTTATGGCAGCCATGTGATTTTTCCAAGAATTAGCAGAAACCCCTGAATTTCATTTTACTGATTGACAGATATCAATGAATGATTTTTTATTTGTTATTATTTGTTTAATTGTCCGTGTCATCTTCATGTCAGTGTAACTCAAATTCCTTCTAATAATATCTTGCTACTAAATATCGAAAATTGCATCGATTTCCAAAATTATTTAAGTTACAATTTGCCAATCATATTGGCAAAAAATTAGTAGCCAGCATAGTTTGAGGAAACTATGTTTTGTTTTGTTTTTTGCATATTTTTTCTATTGATCTATGGAAAAATATGCACATCTCTCTATTTTTTAAAGGTTCTAGCAAAACCCTTCTAATTTTAGAATGTTAAAAATGCAATTTTATACTTTGGAAAATCTTACTACACCAAAACTTCACTTTTAGTATATTTATATGCTTTTAATGCTGTGCTTCATTTATCAGTTAATAATTTGTGAAACACTATTTAGCAGTATCCTGTAAAACTGCATTTGTACACAATCCTTTGTACATTTCACTTAATTGGGAAAATATTTTTCACTCTTGCAATTTGTTTGTATTGACTAAAATTCTTATCATTATTTTGTGTTTTATAAAAAAAAACTACTTTTCAGGCATATTACTAATGAAATGAAAGACCATTTTCTGAAGAACATTATTCAGTAATGATTCAGGACATAGAAATGTAGCTATTTCAAGAGCATATATTAGAATTTGATGCATTTACACTTAAAATTATATCTTTATGATTTTGATTGATTAATATCAGTTTCATACTAATAGCTTTCATTTAATTGAAGATTATAAGAATCTTAAAATAAGAAAATGTAGCAGTTTTAATTATCTTTTGAAAGGGTCATTCCCCCCACCAAAAAAAAAAAAAAAAAAAAAGTCCAAATTTTTATTAGTCACAAGTCTTTAGAACTCACTTTTATCGAATCCCAGGGCAGAAAATATTCAAAAACATGATTAGTGTTCTATCAAGAAATAAATTTATCTATATTTGAATTTGCTTAAAGCTGTGCTAAAGGATATTGGCCATGGTAGTCTTTATTGCAGCCAATGGTGTAACTAAGAAAAATTGGGCCCCAATGGAAAATGGGTCCCCATATATGTATTGTATATAAGATATAAACATAAAAAGTATTACACAGTTTTATCCATTAAATAGTAAAAACAAAATCGATTCTTGTCTCTGGTCCAATCACAGAACGCTCTCGACACTTGTATTTTCTATTGGTCCTCTAAGCACGAGCTCAGAGCCCCTGTGTTTCAACTAGGTCCCTTCTGCCCTTGACTAGACTTTCTCTTGATCTCAAGCCCGTGTCCTTCTGGACACACATACCATTAAATTTTTCCCTTTCTTTCCTGTGGAAAGCTTATTTCCACTTTTCTAAATTAAATATCATGAAGGATAAAATTGGGACTTGTCTCAATTGTATCCCAACTGCCATCCTATTACTCCTCCATGTCGGAGTCAACCCTTTTGTTCTCTTTGGGAAACACTCATGATAAAATCTTTTAATATGATTCCTGTCAATACTGTTAATTTGGAGATTTGTTCTAGGCGCTCCTAAATGACTTCATGAGGTTCTTGTCTCCTGTAATATTCACAGTTTCATGAAAAAAAAAAAGTCACTGTGTAAAATAAAAGTTGTTTAAAAAGAATTTATTAAAAAATGAAAACTTTTTTTTAATGTAAATGAATTTTAACTCCTTTTTTTTCATCTCAATTTAGTACTTGCAAAGTCATCAATCAGTTTTAAGAAATCCATTTCCTTAACTTCTATACTAAGTAGTGATAATGCTGATAAACGTTCTTGCTCCATAGTGTTCCTCAGAAAATTCTTTATTAATTTTAATTTTTAGAACAAGTGTTTTGCTGTTGCCACCATAACAGGAATAGTTATAAATAATATTAAAATAAAGAATACACTTTAAAACAAAGCTAGCATTCATATCATAGTATTTTACAATAACCAGCTCAGCAAACTCAAAAATGATCTTAAGTTTTTCAATTTTACTTTTTAGGGATTTAACACGAAGCAGTAATTGCAATGCCAGTAACTTAGAAAAATGGTTTGAAAATTGTTGTACTTTTTTTGTGAGATAAATGCAAACATATTTAGTTCTTGAAATGTTTTGTCTAGTTGCATGGTCACTATTATCAATTACTTTATAGAAAGTATTAATTTTAAAACAGTGATCACCTAGTTCACCAAAAC
Source organism: Amaurobius ferox (assembly GCA_951213105.1). Classification (NCBI taxonomy): domain Eukaryota; kingdom Metazoa; phylum Arthropoda; class Arachnida; order Araneae; family Amaurobiidae; genus Amaurobius; species Amaurobius ferox. The sequence continues at coordinate 39,340,376 of OX578140.1, read as the reverse complement.
GTTTTTTGTCAATTTGTCTCTGTATATTTGTAAATTGACAGGTTATACCTCACTTTTGTGCAATAACTTTTACAATATTTTCAAATTCATCCCCCTTCCCCCATAGTGAAATGATATTTCCATACAGATACAGTATGCAGCTTAACTTGTCCATATTCTTTCTTTGTAAAATGGTTGATGCTGTATTAATGCTTGAGAAGGCTTTATCTACAATCACATTTACAGATATTAGTATCTTCAGGTTTTCAAAGTTGAAATTATCATGCTAGTTTCACTCACAGCAGGATATAGTGGTTCAGTTGAGAGTTATCTCAAAATGATTTTTGGATGTTTCTATCTTTAACATGCTTTATTTTGTTAGTATCAAGAGATGTATAGATGCAAGTTCAGTATCAAGAGATGTATAGATGCAAGTTCAGTTGATGTCATTGTAAAATGAGATGTCAGTTTAAAAAATTTTGCAACATTTTCATTCGCAGCTCATTTTATGTTTTGTTTCAGAGCACAACTTATTTATTTTTGTCCATTTTTAATAACAATGATTTAGTCACTTTATATCCCTAATTTCAACAGAAAGCACAGTTTATTGAACCACAGAACAACATTTTATCAAAATACTATGAGTAGTCAAGTGTAAAAAAGAAACTATAAAACTCTGTTACTCTTGCTAGCAGATAAGTGACGTAGATCAGTAATAAGACTTGTTTTAAATTTGGCATAATCTATCATATGCTCAACAACATATTGTCTGGTGAAATTTCACTTTTAAATTCATATTATTCAAGCAGACAATTTCCAGCAGATGTCCTGACAGCGAGGTATCATGACATCCAGCTTTCTGTAAACGGTATCTAGACAAGAACTATGTTAAATTTTTCAGTTTTTTAAATTTATTTAATTTAAAGATAGGTTTTTATTTATTTGTTTGTTTTTTAATATAGGAGTATTTTATCATTTTAAGCATTTTGAATATGACTGAAATTGGACTTAAACTTTTGAGGATAGCAATTTAAATTTTACTTCCCACACTATTTATTTATTCCGTTTTTAACATTTCTTTATTTAAATTTTACTTCCCACACTATATTTAATGCTTTGTAACATTTCTTTCGGATACGGGCAATGCATCAATATAATGCAAATGCACTGCACTACATTGGCTGCATTAACATAGTTATACCACTGATTGTGACCAACAGAACACAGCATTCTATGGAAGACACCTACCTGATCAATCATGCCAGCACTTTGATCTTACCAGAAACATTGAAGGAAATGAAAGCATTGTTGCTTTAATTTTATATTTGTATAATTAATGTATTCCATAGTTTAGAATGGTCCTATATTTATGTTCATTTTGTATTTTTTTATTATTATTGTATGTTTGTTTTTTATTTTTAACATCCATATTTTACTGCAGATTCCAGGTGCTGCTTCCAAATGTCTGGCCTGCAGAACCATTACGACCTGTATGTTTGCACCTTGCTGGTACTGGAGATCATGTAAGTACAATTTAATTTTTTTTTTTCAATGCAACCATTATCAAGTGTACATACAGATTTTAGAAACTTTTTATTACAGCATTTTTCTCAATGCTGTAAAAAAATACTGGAAAATACACTGCCTTTGACATATGCACCTGGAAAATTAAGTTGATAACTCTACAAATTTCTAACATTTTGTATAATTCCAAAAATATTTTATTTTCTGCTTATTGGGTATGTGTGTAATTAGTAGGGGAACCAATGGGGTTCCACATGCACCGCCCTAACCAATCATACAAGACTAAAATTGTTTTATACCTTATGGAGTGTAAAAAACTTGTTCTCAGTGAAAAATGCTGTCTATGCTACCAGAATGGTGGATATTTTTTTTTTAATTGAAATTCCTTAATCTACTCATATAAGTAGTCATTTTATATGCATTTTTTCATAAAGTGGCTAATAACATCGTTTTCAAGCTGAGTCATTTTTGAATTACAGTAAGACCCCGTTTAATGCTGGGGATAGGTTCCAATAAGTTCCAAGTAATAAGAAACAGCATTAATTGAGGTCATCTTAACACATAAATAATGGGGATAAGTGAAACAGAACAGAGAATTAGAAAATTTATGTTTATTTTGTTTTATTTTGTAACATTTATTGTTAAATACTTTTTTATTACATTAATTATAGACTTATTTACTGCTAATATCGATACTTATTCATAAAACATTCATGAAAATCAAAAAAAAGTTCAAGTAAAGAAATTATGTTTGTGATGAGGAAGGTTCTTCCTCATTTGACATTTTTTGATTTTTTGTGAAGAAGTCATCAAACGTCATTTGCCTTTTCCTGTTTCGTTCAGCAAGCAGTTGTCGATAGCAAGACATCGCATCAATGACACTTCTTCTTACCTTTGAACTTCTATTAAAATTTAAATCATTTTATATAAACTGATCCATAATTTCTGTTATAGTGGCTAAACTTGTTTTTAGAAAATCTGTTGAAAGTTCCTCTTGCTCCTCATCTTCAGAAACTCTAATTTTATCATCTTCGTGCACTTGTTGTTCTACTAATTCTTTAACACTGTCGTTGGAAAGACTTTCACCAGTTGTAACTTGCAATAATTCATCAATATCCTTCGCATTTATATTATCCAGTCCTGTTTCATTAGCTAGCTTAACAATTTCGTAGACATCAACAATGGATTCTCTTGTGTCGACATCCTTGCTTAGCTCTGGCCATAATTCTTCCATACTCCTTTCAAACATTTCTCGGTCATCTCATTCCAGGAAAGATTGATGTTGTCTACAGCATCCATGATATTGTAGTTTTTCCAAAAATTTCTAATGGATTGTTTATCTTCTCCATCGGTTTTATCAATCAGTTGTCGGAATGTCCGCCACAGATAATAAGCTTTAACATTTAATATTACACCTTGATCCATTGGTTGGATTAATAAAGTTATATTTGACGACAGGAAAACTACTTCTACGGAATGCATGTTGTTAAATTGGACAAATGCGTTGGATGGCTTGGAGCATTATCAACCAAAAGTAAAGTTTTTGGTTCTAGTTTTTTAAATTCACAGTAGTGTGTACAGGGATCACTCTCCTGCGCCAATGTGCACCAATCGGAAAAAGCTGATACATTGTGATACAAATGCATAAAATTTCGATTTTCTGTGCCAAACTATACGAATCCGCCACTCGTATCAATTGCGCCGTTTTCACTCCGGTACAATCATTACAATTTCTATTTAAACCTACATTTTGTCGTCCATTTCCGTGCACCTTTTATTATTAGTTTTTGTATAAATCATGTATGTGTATTGCGACAACCATGAGATTAACGGCAAGAGATATACAAGCAGCAAATAATCATCGCTTGTCTGGGAAGATCTTGAATTTCACCGGGGAGGGGAAATGAGATTTAAAAAGTTATCAACATTTGATGTCCAAGAAATATAATACTTTGTCAGCCACAGAGAATCTGAAGAATGTTACGACTAACTAAAAGTAAGTATTTTATTTATTTTATAAATATGTTTTGAATTTATTCATAAGATGAATTGCATTTATAATATTTCTGAAGTATATTTAACATGTTTTACAAATAATTCCTTCAGATAAGTGGAAATATAAAGACAGATTTTGTTAAAATTAATTTCATAAGACTGCCGAAGTAAAAACGTTATTACGTTATTTCAATTCAACCGATCGAAAATTTCTGGAAAACGGAAACCGTTCTGAACGCATTCTTAAACGATTGCGATCGCTTTTTATTCAGTTTTGTTTTTCTCTGTGTGTTGGGAAGAATAAAATTAGAAATACAGATTTAACTTTAAAGAAAAGAATTTGTTTCGCAAAAATTTCATGTGGGCAACTCATATATATGTGTCCATACGGGGGTGACGGACTGCCAATATTTTTTTTTTAAGCATGCAAAATTCACAAAAAAGAAAAAATCAAATTGGAAGGGACCCGTGATAAATGCTTGTATTGTACACAACTGCTTTTGGCGACCCTGGCCTATTACTATGGAATGACCATAGGCGAAGTAGTTCAAAACTGTAATAAAAATAGTACAGATTGCGGTGTTTCCCCCCTTTGTTTCTCCCCCCCCCCCCCCCCCTCCAATTCATTAGCCGAATCAAAAATGAAAAAGATAGAGCAAAACACTCTCTTCTAAACCTGAAAATAACCTGAAAGTTTGTTAAAATAGTGAGGACATTACCCCACTTGATAAATTACTCCAGTTTTCTTTACAAAGTTAAAAATTTTTCAGGATTATTCTTTGTTTGGTATTGATTTGTAATTAAAAGTTCTGAAAGATTGAACTCTTTCAGAATTTTTGCTTTAAAACCAATATTTACAAATGTAGTCTTTCGGACTTGGATTCTTTTAAGTCTCATTTGAATGAACCGTGTGTTTTCCCTTTAAGTGTTTACGTCATCGAATTAGTCAAAACAAATAGGGGAGGGAGAGTTCTGTCTGCCATTGATGTTCTCCGCCTTTGAGGCATTAAAGAGATTAAAAGGTCAAGCTAGGGTAATTATATTTTGCACTCCAACATAAACTATTTCCAAATATTATTTATTTATAAAACCTTTAAGCTGGATTTTTGCTGTTTTCTTTTTTTTTTTTTCTTTTGGCGCTCTTTCTTGTTTTAATAGATACATTTTATACATATAATGTGCTTTGTTTTTTCCTTCGATCCTCCGTATCGAACATATTTTGAAAAGAGAAGTGTATTAAGCTCTTATAGAAAATATTAACCAATACAAATTACAATTGTTGCATTTTAATCCGTCTACTCAATTCTAAAGATTTTGCTGTTTACATTTCATTCATACATCAAACATAATAAAATATTTGTGTGTCGTCTAAAGCGGAAAATCGACACGGGTATTTCAGATCCTCGGACAATAAGCCTCGTCATGATTTTTTTGTTGTTGTTGTTTTAGGGGGGGGGGGGGCGAATAAGTTTAAAAGTCATGAACATTTAAAGCTGGAAATTCATCTTCTAAATCAGATTTATTTCTAGCTAACGATAGTGATATTGCAGACATTTTTTCAAACGGAGTAACAGGTGTTCAATAAACGAAATGAATTTCATTTATCGGTCTTTTTACTTCACGAATTTTAAAGATACCATTCTGATGTTTTAAACTTTACATTATATATCATTACTAGAACGAATTACCCAGGTTCTAAATAGGCGTCTACTACATATAAATAAATAAATAATTGTACGCAATTTACCATGAAACAAAAAATATAACCACAATGATTCAACCGCTCATGAAACAGGCGATTCTGCGAAAATCTACATGCACCCTAATAAATATGAAACACCATCCATCAGGAGTTTCCAGCTTCGTGACCGAGATGCTTGTCTATGATCTTGCTACCGTACCTCAAATGAAATTCGAGCCACATTTTTCTCCATTCGTTTTATTGAGTTGTTAAATGAGTTGTTATTTATAGAGTTCTTAAATGAGTTGTTAAATAAAAAAATATTTCGAAATTAATTTTTTTTTTCAACTGCGACTGTTGCACTAACCACTCATTCTTCTTATTTTATTTTGTTCCTTCAGAATCTCCACGAGTATTTAGGGTGTATTAGGTCCACGTATGCTGTTTGATTTAGGGTTAGGCACTTAGTGGCCTACGCACCAGCTAAGAGGGCGCATACGGCGATCCGTGGCCATTTAACAAAGGCCGCTTAGTGCCTGTGCATCGGATCAAAGGTGAGTGAAAGGCGCTTATTAAGGGAGTATCATGCCCGGTACGCAAGTGTACCTAGATTTCACATGGCAACTGAGCGGCCCATGTTCCCGTTTTGCAGATGCTTATTAACAAATTCTGCTTATTAATTAACCCTTAGCGACTAAAGTATCGAGCGCCCGCGCAACTGTTAAAAAACAGTTCTTATTCATTTGCTTAAAATAAGGAATTGTTGAAAAGCGGGAGGCGTATGAATACGCTTTTTGAAACATTGAAATAAATTAACTGAATTAATACCTGCTTTAAATCCTGGCAATCCTACTTTTTCTAGTTATGTACATAATTTACCATATATTTTATTCATATTAGTTATAAAATAGTGCATTTCTTATTTCTAGGAAGATGCAGTCATTTTAATACTGATGTGCGAAATGATATTGATGGAAATGGTGATAAAATTAGCACATGGTGCAAAGCTGGTGCTAAAGAGGAAGAAGCAGTTTTTTACATATGCAATATCAGTATTAATTGCAGCCTGCATAGAATCGCTTATCAAGTGACATTAAAAAACAAATGCCATATAGATAATTGTGTAAAGAATCGTGGACAAAATTACATACTTAAAAAGCGGTCACAGTTGCAAATTACTACTTGCTTTAATTTCCAAGGAATTACACATGCAGATTTTGTTAGATCTGCAGAAACAATGCAGTGTTTGGCCATTGCAGTTCATCATATACCATACTCATTTAGTAAAACTGCAACTAATACAATATATTGCTAAAGATGTTTACTGACAGTGAAATAGCCAGTGATTTTAAATGCAAAAGTTCGAAGTTGTCCTACATAATATCTGATGGGTCAGGATAATATTAGTTCAACTTTTAAAGACTATCGTGGGTAGGTTTCTGAAAGATGAATGTTTCTAAAGCTAGAATGGACAAGATCTAAAGTTAATGGATGTGGAAAAAGGTGAAAATTGGTAAAACAAATTGGAAATAGGTCCAGATACAGAAAAGGCAATGGAACATCTAACAAGTTCAGAAAAAAGTCTATTATTATGGGAGCCAGATATTTTTACATAACTGCATTCAAATACCTAATAAAAGTTTTATCTTTATGTAACTGAATTCTCAAGAATTTAAAATGTCTACACCCCTTACAGCAAATTCAAACTGAATTTCTCATCTCAATAAAATTGATTGTTTTTGAACTTCCTGAAATAATTTCATCAGACGATATATCCAGTCCAGGTGATGAATGGATCAGACTGCTAGCAGAGTGTTCTGCTGATCTTGAAGAATGGAGACAATTTAAAACATATTTCTAGCCCAGCTGAGTCTCTTGATGTACATTGGTCACATATTTTTAAAATGAAAGATATTGCTGGATCGATTAAGTATCAACTAATTTTAAAACTTGTCAAAGCTCTTATCTCTTTTCCACATGCAAATAGTGACAATGAAAGAGACAAGTTTTGGCTTTTATTTCAAGGAAATGATTCAGTTTTTCTTATTTTTATAATGTATAGCAAAATAAGTATGTGATCCTTCTCCTGGTAAGTGCTTTAATTCTGTAATTTTAACTTTTATTGTTTATTAAATTTCAATATATAAAAATAATTTATAATTTACATAAAATACATTAAGGACAAAACGAAATACTTTACATTGCTACAAATGATACAATTTGGGCATTGGTCTGCTACGAAATTGATACTAAACTTAACTTTAGCTGCTACGAAACTGATACCAAACTTAACTTTACCTGCTACAAAACTGATATGAATCTCTGTTTTTCCTGATACGAAAGGTGATACGAAGCAGACTAGTGTGAGTGTGATCCCTGTGTGTAACAAAGAGGCAAAAATATTCGATAAACCTATTCTGGAAAATTTTCGTAGTGATCCAAGATTTTTTATTGGACTCCCAACTTACTGGTAAAGTTGATTTTGAAATTCCCTTCATTGCTCTGGGGTTTTTGAATGATAAATAAGCAGTGGTTTTAATTTAAAGTCTCCATTAGCATTACTACCCAGTAGAAGTGTTAAATGATCTTTTGCAGCTTTAAATCCTGGTGCTCACTTTTCGTCACGAGATAAAAATGTACGTTTTGGCATTCTCTTCCAAAAAATGCTCATTTCATCAACATTGTAACCTAATTCAGGAGGATAATTCCCTCGTTCAATGATTGCTCTTAATGTCGCTGGAAATGCAGCAGCTGCTTTTGTATCTCCACTTACTGCTTCTCCAGTAATTTGTGATTGTTTCTGTTTTTAAATCAATGGAACCACCCTCGACTAGCTATGGAATTTTCACTCATGTCGCCTTTTTCATTCTGAATATGGTTAAAAATTGTTTTCGCTTTTTCCATTATAATTGCTTGACTTAATGGCATAATGCGTTCAACTTCATCATCAGTCCAGATGGAAAGTCGTTTTTCCAATTCCTCAATCACATTGCTTCTGGAACGGGTAATTTTTGTTGCAAAAATCATTGTGGTTATAGTTGCTGATGATACGATTTTTTCTTTATTTTTAGAATTATGCATATTGTTGAAGTAGACAAATTTAATGCAGTGCCAATATCAGATTGCCCTTCACCTGCATCTAATCATCTGAGCACCTGCATTTTAGTTTGCAGCAAAATGCTTTTTCTTGTTGCTCTTCTTTCTTTTTCTGTGCAATCACCCATTGTAAAAACTCAAAATTGCTGTATTTATCACAATAAAATACAATATTATGTTTATATATTTATACACACAATAATTTTGATGACCAATCATAAATCAACTGGGATGCAGCAAGCATGCGTTCGTACTGTAATGATATTGTGGCTACCACCTCAACATGCTCGCCTTGAGACCAACAGCAATACTAATAAGCTACAACCACTGTGACACAAAGGCCATCGCTGATTGGCTAAAAAGTGCCCGCATTGCGACAAACTAGGCGTTCCTTTTCCCTTTCTGACGTCATGACTGGACACAACTCAATATCAAATGCACTGTGAGACTGAATGCGAGTATCAAAGCAACAAAATCATGTGTGATTTCGGAGAATCCCAATACTACCGCGTAATACTGAAACAGTGTTAAGCGGGGTCTTACTGTATTATTAAGTTTTTAGTAATTTAAAAAAATATTGGAGATGGGACTTCTTTTGAAACAAAGTAAATATTTAGTTTATTTTATAGTAATTTTACATTAAAAATTATGTAAATACTTGTTCAGAATCGTATAAATAGCAGCTTCTCAGATATTCCATTGTTTCTTAAATATTTGTTGGGTACATTGTGCAGTCTTGCATCAGTTCAAAAGTGCTCCAAACACTGCCATCTTAAATGTCAATGATTAAGATGTATTCACACATATCTTTCTCTGAGATCTGTGGGAAAACATTCTATTTGTATTCTAATCATTTGAGTGCTAATCATTTTAAAGATGTTCAAAAATAAAAAAAAATAGCTATACTACAAAAATGATAGTTGTTTTGGTCTGCCTGCAGTAAAAGTAAAAAAATTCATTTAAATATGCCACATGAATAATCATTTTATGCAGCAAAATAAATTAGACAATTTTTACAATGCTAGAATTATCTGTTTTCAAGAAATTTTGCATTTATTGACGTTTTACAAAAAAAGTTTATGTGATGAAATGCTTCAAAACCCCTTTGGATTTCATCGTAATATAAGCCAGAAAGACGGGTGCTCAACTCATGTGTCCTCTCAAATCTTTTGAAACTGACTATGCTATGAAACTTGTAGCCATTCATCAGACTGCCTCCAAATTCAAGGAAACTAAATATTCCTAATTATATCAAATGATTATTCATTATATAAAATTTTTATAGACAAAAACAAATTAACCAAATTTTAGAATACTAAAACTAATTGCTTTTTAGAAATTGCAGATTTATCGACTTTTTGCAAAATTGTTTGCATAAAATTGTCTGTTTAGAAACTGATGACATCTAGGTACTTCCTTCAGTATATTTTAACTTTTTTTGCCATTTAATTGTGAAAATCAGTTTATGAATCATATATGCAATAAAATTATTATAGAAATACAATAAAATGTGTTTCCAAGAATCCTATTAAAGGACACATGTGTGAAGACCCAATCTTCCCAGCTTATATTATAGCTATATTCAAATGACTTTTGAAGGATTCTATCTCATAAATTCTACTTTAAAAATTCTATAAATGCATAATTTCCTGAAAACAGATAGTTATAACTTTCTAAAAATTGGCGATTTTTTTACTTTCATAAAAATATGCATAAAATGATTATTCATGTGATATATTTAAGAATAATAATTTTTTTTAATTTTGCTGTAGGTCAGTTAAAATTAACACACCACTTTTTGTAGTATAGCCATGTTTTTTTTCTGAGAACATTTTAAAAAATGATCAATACTCTACAGTTAGAGATGTAGGTTTTCCTGAAAATTTTGAACTTATCCTTAAATATTGCACTTAAGCTAGAATATTATGTCCAGTGACTTTTAAAAGTATTTGTTTTTACATTAGAACTACAAATATATATATACATTAAATAAAATGGTTAAAAGGGGTTCAAAATTCAAATTCAGAAATATATAAAAATATTCTATGCACAGAAATTTCTGATACATATATATTGAAGTTAGCATCTGCAATTTAATATTTTCATTGAGTACCTTTGAAAAGTTATAAAATAATTATATTTTATTTATAACAATATAAAAAAAATACTTTTGTAAATCATAAATTTAAAACAATGCACAAAATAAATAATAAATTAAAAATAAATAAACATTGCTAAACCCATTCTGAATCATCAATAATTTACTATGACAGGTGTAAAAATAAATTATTAAATATATAACTTTCATATGCTTTCTTTCTTTAAGGAAAGATTGGAAAGTTTTATTCTCACAAGCAGCAGTTTTATTCATTGTAATATAAAAATATTTTTAAAAAAGATTGCATATGATTTAAAAATAAAAATATTAAATATTGTATTAAAAATGTTTAAAAAATGCCTGGTGAAAAGAAATGGTTGGGGGAAAAAAAGGAGTTAGGGGGTTAATCAAAATCCATGGTTTAAACAAAAAACATTGTTTAGACCAGTGGGTGGTTTTAATCTGTCAACCCTGCTGCTGATAATTGAAAGGGAAAGCTGAAAGACTCCCTATAAGTACATAAATTATCCCAGCATGAGTCCTGAGTCTACCACTTTTTTGAATGACTACTACTGTTACTACTAAGTAATTAATAATAAATAAAAAAAATGAATTGTTTAGTTTATTAAAGATATAAGAAATATATTATTAAATATATAAAAATTTTTAAAAAAGTACCTATAATTAAACTTTTTTGAAAGCAATTCCTATATATAATATTAATAATTCTTTAAAAAATATCTATTTATAATTAAATGAGTGAGTACCATAAGATAAGAGACAATTTGGTTGATATTAATTTAAGCATATATTTATTGCTGTTTTGACGTATTTTCCTTCAGCCGAATCACTTGCAAAAATATTCTACATTTATTATATTTTCATAAATCTTACAGAATTAATTTCTGAAAGAAAAGGCTTCTAAAAATATTACCTGCTGTTTTATCAGAATGAGCAAACTATCATGTACCCTTCTAGTTTTTGCCTATCCCTTTTCTTAAAAATAAAGCATTATTCCCTTTCCTTTTCAAAACTAGAAAACTAAATAATCAAAGCTCAGCAAAACTAAATATTGTTTAACAAACTAAATAATCAATTTATTTAGCAGTTTTGAATTCTAGTTAACTTGTATGATTATATAACCCAATACCCCTTCAGTTTGTTGTTAACATGCTTGAAAATAAATTTTACTGAGTAAAAAACAAAATTAATATGAAAGTTTGAGTTGATACAAATAGATTGCAAAAATAGAAAATATTTGACAATAAAATGGGCTTAACCTAGAATCTCATATAAATGCAAATTTCAATGATATTGCCAAACGGTCCTTCGCAAATTACTTACAAAGAATTAAACACATTTAAAACCTAAAATATTGCAAGGAAATTTTGTTCTAAATTAGGGCGCACTTTTTTTTTCTTCTTAAAAGCCTTGAAAAACGCAGAGATTTACATATTTGCAAAGAAATTAGTACTTGGCAGAAAATAAAAATATTAGAGGTTCACGAGAAAATGCAGAGTTTAGTATTTGAAGAAGTCAGTCAGAAGTTTTTTATCATGAATATAGTTACTATTCTTTTTCTTGTCATTTTGACAAAGTATAAATCTCATTTATTTTGGAGATTGATATAAAAAATGCCATTTTTTAATGTCTAGTAACAAAATATTAGTGGACCAAATTTGCAATTCGCAAAATATTTTTGTATATCCTTTAGTCATTTTCTCTAAATTATACGTGCTGTAGCACAAACCGTGCATTAATTGCCAAATTACTTGCTACAATGCTTATCTATTAAGAGAAAACTTACTGTTTCAAATCTAGCTTCAAGACATACAAGATGACTGAGTCTTTCTGTCTCACAAATTTTTTGCATTGGTACAAACATATCACATTCATTTTTTTCTCTAATTTCCAACCACAGCTATTACTTTTAACAATTTGAAATAGTACTTGGAATAATCGTCTTATGCATGTTTTTGATATTACCTGTGTTTTCTTTGTTATTTTCATTATTATATATAACTAGCCATTTTGCCCACACTTTGCGCAGGAAAAATAGCCAGCCACCTGATGAATAATGCAACTCTCTAATATATTGAATCGAGAGATTTTCAAGTTGGCAACAGATTAATGGTGCTAGTGGATTGGATGCGTTTAGCCGATTTGCATCAATATATGTTATTTTAGTAAAATTTGCTGACAGTTACCATATTTCTTTCAAACTGTTATTTTCCCGCATTAACTGTACTGCTAATAATGTTATAAGTATTATCCTTTTCTTCATCTATAATGTTATCCTGTTTCTTCATCTATATTGGCCAAAGAAATTAAATTGATTTGAAATAAAAATGTATAACAAATATGGCACGGACATTATAACAATTGTATATTAATTATAGTTTTTAATAATGCTACATGATATATAACAATGATATTTAACACTATACCACAATATGCATTGTGATATATTGTTAAATATCAATGTGCATTCTCATATTATAAGAATGCAATGCGCTATTGCACTATTCCTTGAACCATCAATATCTATATTTGGGATATATCAATGTATATGCAATATCAAATATATATATATATATAAATCAATGTATATGCAATATCAAATATATATATATATATATAAATTGATGTTTTTTTATCGAAAATCGTTATATATATATATTGACAGTTGCACATCATTGATATACAGACAATATATCAATATTGCATATATAATGATACTGCTATATAGCAATACATATAAAATATATCCATATGACAAGTATTCCAGACAGAGAGACAGATTTTCTTTGATGAACAGTACAACTCACTATTGTCATATACTACAACTCACTGTTTACATTAGTGTTAAAAACAAAAAAATGCAATGTGATGTTCCACGTTGTCATATTGAGTAGATTTTTCTGAAACACACTGTGTTTTATAAATGTGAACAATCAGAATGTAAAGACACTCCAGGATTTCCCTCCCTTATCTGCCAAGAGGGATAAAAAGGAGGGGCACAATAGAAAACTTGTTAAATACCCAGGGTTGTTGTGTCGCCTCCCGTCTTGGACATTGGAATGTAGGACGACTAGATCAAAAAATCGGCATTCACCACAGGTTGATTAAACACAGTTTAGCAATTAAATGAAACTAGCTGGCCACCCATCCCTACTCTGTTTTAATTGAAAACCTTTCCTGATATTTACTAACTGCATTTCATCCTTTCCCAATTCTCATCTTTCATATGTATATATATTACACATTAAATATAACTATACTTATCAATTTTACAAAAATTCATGATAGAGTGGCTACGAAACTAAAACTGTCTACTGACTATTTGCTATTAAGTGAAAATTCCAATTTCAGGTCTAGGGACAACATAAAGCAAACAATAACATTCTTCAGAGGTGTAATTTAATGATTTATGGTAAGATGGGTGCCATTTGGTTGCAATACAATAAAAATCTGAATGTTATCCCTTGCTGAATACATAGATCTCTCGCATGAGCAGGAGGAGATATTACCACCAGTATAGTACTCCATTGTGTTAGTCATTTCCAACAATTTTTCATGGAAGGACAAAGTAGCAGTAAGCAACACGTCTGGGATCACTATAATGACTTCGAACATGATCACTTGCAGATGTTACCACTGCTAGTGATTAAGTAAAAGTCTGGCTAGTGTATAAAATGCAATTTTTGTTCATCTGCCATTCAGTCATCTACATATCATAATTTAGTCAAAAGGAAAGGGGAGACTGATTATAAACAAGACCATTGTTAGGTGTCAAGTTTGACGACCAGGTTGAAGAGGTGATCATATCTCTATCCCAATTAGCATGGTCCTCAAAATCAATTTCCAGCCCATTAAAATAATCATCCGTCAATTAATTGTAGAATGCAGGAGAGGAGTGAGAACTGGTTCAAACTGCCTGTATTTGAAAGAAATGCACAAATATGCATGAAATGCTAAGAAAATTTTATTTTTCACCTCAAAAAAATGTTCAATGGAGAAAATCTAGTACTGAAGCAACATCTGACACTGAAATGAAACACATTAATAGTATAGGAGATTATTCAGGATTGAAGAGAAATAACTTCAAATTAAGGTTTCATTGAACTATAAACTGAAGTCTGATATTTTTACATAAAACGCTTTGTGTTAGATACAAAATATTGAGTCACAGGTTAAAGAATTTAAATCTAAGAGAATCTCCTTAATTTAAATTAATTGAAGGGAACAGTTATCTGGATTAACAGAAATAACATAAAAGAATGACTTTAAGTGTATAAAATTCCATTTAAAATAACAAAATAGGTTTATTTTATTGTTAATGACTGTCAAATATAATACAGTATTAAAGTTTACATTTCAAACTTAATATGTGATTGAAAAAAATATTTTATTTACTATATACATTCAACATTAAGCAGTTCATACAAGCTACTGTTTCTAAAGAAGTCAATTCAAACTTACCATTTTGATGCGATGTTGTGTTGAGTATGATGGATCTGGCTCTGTCAATTTCCACAACAATACTCTGGGGTCGTCCGAATTAACAGGATTTTATTGTAAATCTTCTTAATTTTATAACATTTTAAACCGTGTTCCTTTTTATTTTGTATATTTTTGTTATTTTGAATTTTGTTCTAGTTCTACTGGAGAAGAAGAATGTTGATGGCTCGACCCCTTTTAAAAGAAGTTGGAATTGGTTCCATTTTATTAGAAAACCCTTTTTATATCCTTTTGTTGTGTGTTCAATCTGTCTATAAAGACAAATTCCTTTTATAGCATGCAGAAAAAAAAATTATGTCTATTTTTATATCAAGTTTTTATCTTTGAAAAATACTTATGCCAGAGTACGAAATATGCATATATGCATGCATGCACTTGATACTTCCAAATACTTATCTAATTTTGCAGATATTTTTCAGATGGTAGAAGGCAAAATACTAATAACTCTTATAGTTCTGCATTTACTATCATAACATATTTATTTTGCCATGTATGTGGAATTAAATACTTAATTATTCAATGTAGAATTTTTTAAATTACCTAATTTTAGTGATATATACAGAATATGACTTCTTGCAATAACAAATAAATAATGAAATAAAAAGAAATTAAATTACTATGCATATAAAATTATTAAAAGCAAAGCAGTCAAAATTATATTTTGCTGAACTTATATATTAGCTTTTTACTATTAAAAATTAATGTTTTTATTATGTTATGTCATTGTTTTTTCCTTAATAATTTCCAAATGGCTCTAGAAAACCAAAGGGACAAAAGTAAGTATTTTATATGTATTTTTTAATTAGATAATTTGGTGTGTCTACAATGAATATGGGTGTAATAATTCTGTAGATCTGAAAGTTTATTCGACAGGTGATGGGTTCATGGTAAAAAAGGTACATCTCTTGTGGCTGCACATCCACTGGGTTTCGGTCCAAATTGGGTGGTCTCGTCTAAAACAACTACAATAGAAAGTTGATATCCCTATCTGTAAAATTCAAATCTCAAGTAGCTTTCTGTAACCACAGCATTTTTTCCTAGGCAGTTTCAGATATATATTAGGGTGTCCCTTATTTTTGAAATTTTTAATTTTGAAACGTATATCTTCTAGTTTTGCTCCTAATGTGGTAAAAAGTCTGTCAAAAATCTCTTCAAGGTAATTGAAATATATTAACCCATCCTGACTTGGTGGGGGTTGCAACTCCATTATATTCTTACTAGCTATTCTTCACATTATAATTATTATTTACTTTTTTTTTCCTTACTTTCAAAGATAACTAAGCTTTATCTTGGACAATAAATGCATAAAAAGCAGAATATTGGATGCAAAGTTGGCAAGGTTAAAATATATTTAATTGAGCATAGATTTTACAGAGTATTTGTGATCATATGGAACAAAATCAGAGATGCCAACTACTCCGGAATTTCCAAAGTGTATCCGGAAATTATGTGATCAGTATGGAAGTATGGAAAGCAATAAAAATTCTCCGGAAATCACAAAATATAAATTCACGCTCCTTGCACTTCGTAGTGCCAGATAATGAGATCTGAGTTTTTCCATTTTTACATCTGGAAATTAGTTTATTCACAATTGCAAAATTGGCACTTGCAACTGTTGATTCCTATTGTGTTGCAAGAGAGATAACCAGTGATTATCTTTCTTCTACTTTTGCAATCTATTGGCATCGACTAAAATGTTTATAATTATTTTGTATTATATAGAAATAAACTACTTTTCAAACATATAATTAATGAAATGAATCTATTTTGCAGCAGTATCATGAAAAATGGCATTTTTACGTGATCCTCGGTATATTTCCTTTAATTGTGAAAATATTTTCCACTTTTGTAATCTGTTTCTATCAACTAGAATTTTCATAATTATTGTGTGTTCTATATAAAAAAGGTTAACATCTCTGCAAAATTAAGGGGTATGCAAAATATTCTATTTGTTTTTTTTTTTTTTTTTTTTTTTTTGTTTTTTTTTTGTTTTTGTTTTTTGTTTGTTTGTTTTTTGTTTTTTTTTTGTGTGTGTGTGTGTGTGTGTGTCTGAAAATAAGGAACACTGTAATGCAGTAGCACATTGTGATATGAAGCACATGGACAGTTATCTCTTACATATATTGTATATCCTGGTAATTACCTTATGTCTTAATAGGTATTCAATCTTGATTGTCTAATTATGCTTGTCGATTGAGCATATGGTATTCATAGTAACTATCTATTACCATATTCAGAAACATGCGTTTGTTTTGTTTAATTTCGTATGAATACTCAATTTTGATAAAAAAAAATCTATTCTGAATTAACCTTCAACTTAAGCCTATTGCATTATTCAACTGTTTTTGGCATGATAGCCATATTTTTTCTACTTTAGTATACTGTTCATGTTTATGTGTTTCTTCATTAATCACATGCTATTAGTTATTAATTCATTTTTAATACATATATTTACTACAAATTCAACTCAACTTTATGAATATCACTAATGATTGTTGCATTTTTCAATGTAAAGTTGTATTTTGATGGAATGAAAATGCCATGGTGCATTTTGCCCAGGTTTTTATTTTCTGATCAATTTTGGATCTTCTCTAGATGTTTTATAATATCTCTTTTAGTTTATTAGATAATCAATTATATTTATTATATATATATATATATATATATATATATATATATATATATATATATATATATAAGTGATTTTGATGAAATTTATTTGTCAAAGTTGGAATTGTAAAAGAAAACTTCTACTAGTAAACATGGAAAGAAAGTATCCACAGCTACTTTAAATATTTATAAAGTATTAAACAGAATTATTTTAAGCCACTTATCTATATAAAGAGACAAAGCACAAAGTCAAAAACAATCAAATGTAAATAGATAGATTAGCTTAAATATCAAATAATTAAAAGAAAAAAGCATACATCAAATTTATTTTTAAAAATATTTCAAAAATTATTCAAAATTACAAAATTGGCATAAAAAAGAGGTAAAAAGGGTTGAGTAGAAATTAAAATACAAGTGGTACTTTTACTTTGCAAATTTTAACCGAGTTAGCCTTAGAATAACTCCATGGCATAGCAAGGATAAGTATAGTAAACAGTAATGAAAATGTAAAAGAAAAGGATAAGTATTTGGTAATATTCTTTAAAACACTTAAATACTAAGCTAATGAAAAAGTATGCATTTAAACTAAATGCTACAAAAAGCACATAGCTGAAATTGGAGATAATTTAGAAATGAAATTTTCTTCAGGCCAAGCATTCATACTACATTAACCTGAAAATATTGCCTGTTTTTTAAATATGGCGATAGTAAGTTACTATAAACTTCATATGCATGGTCAACAGACAGAATGAAAAATACTGAATTGTTAACTTTTTATTATAAAACAAAAGTGGATACTTTCAAGATTTGCACATAACATTATGGGTGCTGGGATAGAACTTGTAAAATTCAATTTGTAGTTCCCCATAATGAACTTTTAAACTAAATCCTCTTCATCTGGTTCATAAGATATTTCTAAATGAAATCAATATTTCGATTTGAAATATTAAGATGTAAAGATTGGTATTTAAATGTAATGACTTTTGATTGAAATTGTTGTAATTGGCTACAAAAATGCCAAAGAAAAAAATTCATTAATTTTTTACAGTTACAGCATAAATGCTGCATCTGTATAAAAAAAATTAATTTTAAAAATTTTAAATACTAACTTTTATATTGGAAACTACTGTGTTTTGTATGATGTAATTAAAACTAATTGAAAAATCTATTTGTAAATTCTTAAAATCAATCTTATTGTAAATTTTTGCTTTTTTAAACATTTAATGTTTGTATGATTATACTTTACTACATTGTGTCAATATTTTTTTCCAGACGGTCTAGCTTACACAATGTGTCCGACATATTCGTAATGGGAGGGTGTTTGATACTCGAGTCCCTTGCCTTATTCTACTGGTGTGAAAGGGAAGGTCTTGGACCTCTTGGTATCTCTGGTATATCAATGGGAGGGCATGTAAGTGTAATTTTACTATTACAGAGACATCATACATCTATTTTATTCCTATCAAAAACTATGCTGTTTGAATGTATTTTAATATGCATTATAAATATTTTTAATATAATTTTCTTTTTCATTTAGATGGCTTCTCTTGCTGGATGTAGTTGGCACAAACCAATACCAATAATTCCATGTCTCTCATGGACTACAGCTTCCCGCGTTTTCACTCAAGTAAGAGTGTAATATGATTCCAATATATTTATTCTCCATGAAAAATGGATATCTATAGATCCTAAATTTTATTTCAATCATTTGCCTGTATAATGTTATGTATTGTAAAGTAACTTTTTAATAAAAACTAATTTGGTAACATTTATTGGAGAACTTGTGTATTGAAAATTAAAAGGAAAGAGAAGCAAAGCATTATCATAAATAATAAAAGACAATGTCTGTATGTTTGTGCAAAACCAAATGATGTACAGCCTTCAAATTTGATACAGGGTTGGTTCAGTTTAGGCCTCAATATATAGCAATTTTTTTAAAAAAAATTCATAGTTTCAATTTTAACACCATCATAAAGTACAAAATGAAGAACCTTCTTTAAGTTGAGCCCTGGACTAAACTTGTAGTATGATTTCTCGAATTTCAGCAAACTTATATCGAAAGCATAAATTTAAGATAAAACACATTTTGAAGATATAATTGATATTAACATTTTGAGATCTAAAAATGCATTTATGGTCCACTCTTTAAATTTTGACAAGTGCAAAATGCATTATTTCACTCTTTTTAAAAACAATATGTATCTAATATTATTGGTTAATTTATAGTAATTTTTTTTAATTTAACACAATGCAAACATTAGAATTGAAGAACTCATAAATTTATCCTCTTAACTGGAACACATTTGTCAAAATACATCAGTTGCTATTGAAAACCCAAATATTTCAAGAACCTTCTCCACTTTGATCAGAATAATTAAAATTTCTTTAAAGGGGAGATAATTTAAAAAAGTTCTGCTCATGCCTGGTAGTAGTGGTCTCTCCTTGAATGTTTTTAAATTGTACATGTTATTAGAAATGGCATGATAGTAAAGAAGATCCTAAAAGGGGTACTTGAGGGGACACCACCATACCCACATAGCAGGTATGTCGCCATTATAAATTTAAAAACATGTAAACAAAAAAACTTTTTTAACTTTAGATGTATTGTTGAAGTCATTTTAAAAAATTGTGGAAATTGACTGAAAAATTTGTTAAAGCTATAAATTTATTATAAAAATAGGCTTATTCAAAATTACAAATTTGCATTTTAAATCAAAATTTTAATATTATTGAAAAGACTTTTTTGTTGAAAAATATGTAAAACAAATTGTATTCTAAACAAATGCTGAAATAATATCATTTCATTTATTATTTTTTTAAAGTGTAAAGGATGCAAAATTTGTCAATTATCAGATAATCATCCATATGATGTATTCAAACTTTTACCATAAAAGTGTCTAATAAGGGAGTTTGGCCTGGCTAAATGCCTGAACATATTCTGTTTGCCTCTGGACAAGTATTATGTAAGGGAAGATAATTAGCTTTTTAGTTCCATTCCTTAAATCTGGATTATTTAATCCAGAATTTTTTTTTAATTTTAACTAGGAAATCTAGAATAGTAAGAGAATTTTATTGTACTCTTTTGATCACAACCCTACTGTAAAATGACACGAAATAATGCAATTTTCCTCAGCAAACTATTTAGCAGCATTTTCATGTTTCATTTCAGAATAGCAATCTTGATATTTGTTGTCTTTTAAATTATTTTTTTATAAACAATATTCGATTCAAACTGAAGTAAAATATTGATCATGTAAGAGTTTTGTGTGTTTTTACAACTAATGTAGCAAATGTTTTTAAAATCTTGTAGGGTGTAATGAGTGCTGGAATACCATGGCCATTACTGCAAAATCAATATTCATCGGACCATGCATATCAAGATGAGATTTGGAAAATGCTACATTCACCAGAAGAGGTATTTAGATATTTTCTTATTCTACCATATCTAGGATTGCTACCTTAAAAACTCAAAGATTTAAAGAAAAGCATGAAAACTCCAGATAAAATCTATGGCTCCAGTCGTGTAGAATCAAAAATTTTTTGCATATATAATGTGTTGTAAACTAATAACTAATTGTAACGTTTTGTTAATATTGGTACACAAAATTGCAATAGAGTTCAATAAATTTATTCATTTATTTCATTTATAATAAATAGTTGCCTACAGTAACTAATAAAGGAAGATACATAATTGTAAGAACTGCTTAATGTGTTTTATTAAGGTATGAGCGAATATCAAGTCTATACAAGTTTGACAGTAGTCTTGTAGATTTTACAGAATCTTATAACTACAATATTTTGAAAACTAAGAACCCGATCTGAAATCTGATTATATATATCCTTGCAGGACTTTTAAAGGTCTACAAATCATTTGCTTACTATTGTTCACAGCTAGCACTTAGCTAACACTTTTAGTTTTTGAGACATAAGCACTATAAGTATGAAAAATGGAAATTTTTCAGTCTTCTTCAACTTGACAGGATGATTGCTCGAAAACTATGAAAATTTTGTAAAAACAAATTATGGATCTGAAAACTTATTTTTATATTAAACATTATTGTTGGTTATATTTATCTTTTATAGTTTAGAAGATATTTTGAGTGAACATAAGAAAATAAGCAAAAACTTTTTAATATTTTTGAAAAAAAAATAGCTCAAAATATTATAATTATTTTTGTATATTCATAAATGTTGCCATATTCTGATGAAACAACTATAAATTATTTCTATTTTTATCTATTGGATTCAGAGATATGTGCCCAAAGTGTTTACATTTTTTGTAATTCTCATATTTTAACTGGATACCCCAACCATAGATATTATTCACATCAAAATTGCTAAAATATATAAAAATCAATGAAAACTCAGGAAAACTACTTCTATTGTTGCATAATTGTAAGGAACCTACACAGTGTACATACTTCAAAGCTGTAGAATGTAGACTTACATGTGTACACAAGTACTTTCCAAATCTTAGCTAATTTTGCAGATACTTTTCAGATAAAATATCAGTCTAGACTTTTTATTCCTGCATATACAATCATAACATGCTTATTTTGTCATGTTTTAATCCTAGAATACTCAAATAATTAATTGTTTTAGCTATTTTTCTGTTGTCTTATTCTATTGTTATTATAAAAATTGGTAAAATGTGTAACATCCTTGAAAACTTAATTACTTCCATTGCTGTATAATTGTAATGATCATACCTAGTGTGCAGTAAAGCTATAGAATGTAAACCTACATGTGTACTCTCAGAAAATTCTTCACATTCAAATACCTTTGCAGATACTTTTAAGACCAAATATAAGTCTGTAGTCCTTTTATTATGCATATACAATCATAACATTCTTATATTCAACTCTATAATGATGATATAATAATTTGATTTAGCTATTTTTCTGCTAATTACCTTATTTTGTTATCAACTCTGCAGCGAGTTTTGTTTCAACATTTATATATGCATATACTTTCTATTTTTATTTTCTTCCAGTCTACGATTAGCATTTTGCATTAAATTAAAATTCCCCCACCAATTGCTTTGAATTGGATTTAACAGAAAAAAGAATAAGAGGGAGGAGGGGTAGTAGCATTTAGCTCTTTCTTCATTTTTTCCTCTCTCACTCAAATAATTTTATTCTAGTAAGGATTATAATATCCACCTTAAAAAAATCTGAAAATAGAGAGAGATGCAATAATCATAATATTTTAGAATTATATAAACAAATAATGCATTATGGCAAATTGCAAAAAGATAGTAAAAAAAAAGCATGATATGAGAAAATTTGAAAATTAAAAAATGCAAATATAAAATGATCGATAATGCAAATTATCAAATACCTAAATGATTAAAGAAATAAATTATTATAATAATTTTTATTATTAATATCGAAACTAAGAATTACTATTAAAAATTGTCAAAAAATTAGCAATGGGTTTCTATGAATTTTTTTTTTTTTTTATTTTTTTTTTTTTTTATTAAACTATACATGAAATTTGCTAAATTTAATTACAAAAAATTTAATTTCCATAGGAACCCCTTAACGACTGACTATGAAATTTGGCACACAAGTAGCTCCATAATGTCTTTAAAACATATATTTTTTTGAAAAAAAAAAAATCAGTCTTTTTTTTTTTTTAGATTGTCTAAAAAAAAAGTTTGTTTTAGTTTGTAATTTTTTAAAAACTCCAATTAAAAAAAAAAGAGTTAGAATACCATAATCATGTTGTATATCAAATTAAGGCTCATCGAAAACAAAAGAACTACACCAATTTGAGCTCTCTGGGTCAAATAGTTTTTGATTTACAACTGTTTAAAGATTTTAAAACTTTGCCAGATTTGGCTGTTTTAAAAAAGTAAATAACTTAAAATCTAAGAGCCCAAAAAATTTGAAATTTTACAGTTTTTGTAAACTTTACTGGTATTACATACCTGCCAACTTTTACGCATTATGCGTAAAATTTACGCATTTTAACTGCTCTTTACGCTTTTACGCATATATTGCTATATTTTACGCATTTACGCATTTATTTGAATTTTTTAACATTACTAGGAAATCAATCTTCGGCGAAATTCTTCGGCTTTTTTTTGTTTGAAATTTATCAATTAACCAGACGTGGTATAATTCCTCGAAAACACCATTTTTCGCTTTTTCAGCACGGATTTCTACCATTCCCGGATTTCTACCATTCCCGCGATCGTAGCAAATCCATAATAAAATGCAGGGTAATACCAATCAAATTAACGGAGATTTACGGCCGCGTGTAATGTAAATGAAGATCTCGATCTCTTATTTTATGAAAGTAATAAATATACTTCTTCAAAGGTTGTCTAATTCAGCATAAATCGCTAAAATGTTATTTTATTCATTAATTTCGCATAAACACTGCGATTGCGCAATTCAGTTTGTTCTTATGAATCGCCGAAAGAACAAAAGTATCTTTTTCCATCCATTTCAATCTTCTAAATATTGCATTTTTGATTGACTGACCTAGCTTATTTTCATATTCTAATTAATTATTATGGTTAATTTCTTAATTTTTTTCGCATAAACAGTGCGATTACGCAATTCCTTTACTTCGCGTGATTTTGCCGAGAGTACGTTAGTATTTTTTCCCATCCATCTCCACCTTTTAAATGTTGCATATTAGATCGACTAAACTAGCTTATTTTCATATTCTGATTAATTATTACGGTTAATTTCTTAATTATTTTCGCATAAACAGTGCGATTGTGCAATTCAGTTACTTCGCGTGAATTGCCGAGAGTACGTTAATATCTTTTTCCATCCATCTCCATCATTTAAATGTGGCATATTAGATCGACTAAACTAGCTTATTTTCATATTCTGATTAATTATTACGGTTAATTTCTTAATTATTTTCGCATAAACAGTGCGATTGTGCAATTCAGTTACTTCGCGTGAATTGCCGAGAGTACGTTAATATCTTTTTCCATCCATCTCCATCATTTAAATGTTGCATATTAGATCGATTGAACTAGCTTATTTTCATATTATGGCTAATTATTAAGGTTAATTTTTTAATTATATTTGCATAATACAAATTTTTCTATTTTGAAAAATGGGTATGAACTCTGTGAAGGAATATTTTCCAATCAGTTGTATTAAAGCAATAATTTAGGCAAATAAAAAGGAAACCATTTTGGCAGGAACATAATTCAGTGCTATTTTCTTTTTTTTTTTAATTATTATTATTATTATTAACGATCAATATTTGTTACTCTTAGTGAAAACCTGTGTTTTACCAAACATAAATATTTGTTTTCATTATAAAGTAATTTTCACCGGATAAAACCTTTATATATTTTTTATTTTAAAATTTATTGTCCTGAAATTTATAAAATTGGTGTCCTGAATTTTCATATTCTACCAGTACTATGCTTGATATTTAATGCAGTATTTTTTTAATGCAGGTATTTGTACATAGTTAAATTCATTAGAAATGTCGTTTGCGCGTGTAGTTTAAAAAAAAATCATTATAAATGTCATTCACGCAAAATTTTACACATTCCAATTTTCCCAGGTTGGCAGGTATGGTATTATCACTGTACCAAAAATGATCAATTTCTGGGCTATCAAGGTTCAAACCATTAATTGATTTGACATGTATTTTGACATATATTGAATGACATATATTTAGTACATAACTCATTAACCAGTTGTTTCAAACATTCAGCCCACATATGTTCTTTTCAATTTTAACAATTTGCTACACACTTAATATTTCACATATGTCACTCAAAATTTAATTTTGTATTTACAATGAATTACAAAACCTCACTTTTTTCAAGAACTTTTAAAATAAATACTTCTCCAAACTGAGTGAAGACAATTTCATTTCTTCCTTGCTCAGAGTACAAAGTCTCCCAGTTGCAGTAACTGGTTCTACTTTTTACAAAATGGTATCACCTTACACATTCAATACGTCACTCGGTTGAGGATAAAAGAATGAAGGAGAAAGTCTCTTAGGATGTAGGAAACTTACTTTATAGTCGCTTGTAACATTATTCTTCTCAAGAATACATGCAAGCCACCAAGATCCTTTATAGACTTCAGTGACAAATCCAGATTCAATTTTTGCTAAATTAGTTGGTGTAATATAGTCTAATAACTGGTGTTCACTACAGTAATAATGCTTAACAAGAAGCAGATTTTCAGAAAATAGGTAAAAAGAATGGAGTTTTTGAGTACCCATGATTTCCTTAGAATCATTGAACCGTGGCAACAGTGTTTCTTTAACTTCTTCGTACTCATCAACTGTGCAGTATACTCAAAGTCTATGTACTCAATAACTTCATTCTTTTTACCCAATTTCTGAAAATCGACTTCTTGTTAAGCATTATTACTGTAGTGAACACCAGTTTACTGAACGTGTGACAGCATTAGACTATTACATCAACTAATTTAGCAAATATTGAATCTTGATTTATCATTATAGTCTATAAAGGATCTTGGTGGCTTGCATATATTCTTGAGAAGAATAATGTTACGAGCGACTATAAAGTAAGCTTCCTACATCCTAAAGGGCCTTGTCCTTCTTTCTATTATCCTCAACTGAGTGACGTATTGAATGTGCCAGGTGAGACCATTTTGCAAAAAGTAGAGCCTGTTACTGCAACTGGCAGAGTTTGTACTCTGAGCAAGGAAGAAATGAAATTGTCTTCACTCAGTTTGGAGAAGTACTTATTTTAAAAGTTCTTGAAAAAAGTGAGGTTTTGTAATTATAATTGTAAATACAAAATTACATTTTGAGTGACATATGTGAAATATTAAGTGTGTAGCAAATTGTTAAAATTGAAAAGAACATATGTGGACTGAATGTTTGAAACAACTGGTTAATGAGTTATGTACTAAATGTATGTCATTTTGTGTTAAATCACTTAATGGTTTGAACCTTGATACCTTGATCATTTTTGGTACAGTGATAGTACCAGTAAAGTTTATAAAAACTGTAAAATTTCAGATTTGGGGGGCTCTTAGATTTTCAGTTATTCACTTTTTAAAAAAGCCAAATCTGGCAAAGTTTTGAAATCTATAAACAGTTGTAGATCAAAAACTATTTGACCCAGAGAGCTCAAATTGGTGTCATTCTTTTGTTTTCAATGAACCTTAATTTGATATACAACATGATTATGGTATTCTAACTCTTTTTTTTTTAAATTAGAATTTTTAAAAAAATTACAAACTAAAAAGAAATTTTTTTTAGAAAACCTAAAAAAAAGGACTGATTTTTTTTTTTTTAAAATATATGTTTTAAAGACATTATGGAACTATTTGTGTGCCAAATTTCATAATCAGTCGTTAAGGGGTTCTTATGGAAATTAAATTTTTTGTAATTAAATTTAGTGAATTTCATGTATAGTTTAATACAAAAAAAATAATTTTCATAGGAACCCATTGCCATCTCATTATGAAACTTGGCATACAAGTAGTCCATTAACATCTTTAAAACATATATTTTTTTCAAAAAAATTAAAAGAGTGTTTTTGAGATTTAAAAAAAAAAATTTTTGAAGTTTTTTAAAAGATTCAAATTTGAAATAGCATAATCATGTTATATATCAAATTAAGACTCATTAAAAGCAAAAGAAAATGACACCAATTTGAGCTCTCTAGGTTAAATAGTTTTTGATCTACAGCTGTTTAAAGATTTCAAAACTTTGACAAATTTGGCAGATTTCGCTTTTTTGAAAGTCAATAACTGAAAAACTAAGAGGATACCCAAAAATCTAATATTTTACAGTTTTTGTCAGCTTCACTGGTACTACCACTGTACCAAAAATTATCAATTTCCCTGATGTCAAGGTTCAGACCATTGGTTGATTTGACACGGAATGACTCCTCATCGTTCTCATCATTGGAATGAAAACGACACCCTCGTATATCTTTTTTTTTAGATTAAAAAATAGTCAACAGTCACACATAGCAATATCATTAGAATAGGGTGGAGTTTTATCACTGATGTTTTTGTTCAAGAAATTCGACTGTCATGCTTACTGAATGAGAAAATACATTGTCATAGTGAAGCATGACTCCCCTATCATTCACTTCCTGAGAAATTTCTGGAACACACTTAGTAGTGTACCAGTTAGCTGTAACTGTCTTCTGTTTCTCTAGCTTTATGGCTTTGACCAGACCTATACTTCTGAAGAACATGGTATACATTACTTTTTTCATTATTCGTTATGTTTTCACCATTGTTGGTTTGGGGGTCATCTTAAAGACCCATACTTTACTTTCTTGATGCGTTGAAACATCAAATAATGGTATTTACATTTCATCACCAGTTATGATTTTATAAATAATGCGGTGTCCACCATCATTAAGTAATTTTAGGGTTTCTTTACTGATTCTGACACGCTTCCCTTTTTGGTGTCCTGTTAAATATTGGGGGATCCAACAACAAACTAATTTTTTCATATGCAGTTCTTCATGAATAATTTTATGCATAGTTGCAGATCCAATGTTAAGTTCCTTCTGTATCATTTGGTAGGTACTGTATTATTGTCGATTAACATTTTTTTAATGGTCAACTCATTTTCTTAGGCTACAGCTGATAAAGGTCTTCTGGTGTATTCTTCATCCAGGAGAGAATTTCGACATCTTTTGAATTCTGTAAGCCACCCGAATACAGTGACATGAGATGGGGCATCATTTCCATATGCTAATTGTAGACTTAGACAATCATAACTCGATAATGCTCTCGCTTCAACTCCATTTTGTTTTCTTTCAAAATCTATTCCACAATAGCTAAATTGTAATTATTGCCATAAATTATTGTCTACAGACATAAAAGAGTTCAAATTTAAATATCTGACCAATACTTTTTTTTCTAGCGCATATTGCCTGCCCCTGTCTCAAAAATTTCAGTGTGACCCCCGTACAATGCATTTACTTCTTTCACAGTGAAAAATTGATGTATAAGATCCATGGCACAATGTTTCTAGCATTGACTTATAAATTTGGAATTTTTTCTGATGATAACCTGTAATGCTATTTCAATTTTCCAATTAACTTATTTTTTGCACAACTCTAACTAGACAATTGCCAATATTATTAGCATCCGCAATAAGCAATATAGTCCATATGTAAAAATATTTTAATAATTAATTCAGCAATTTGGCACTATTTTAAGAAACTTCACCAAGTTGGTTATATTTCACCAAATTAGTAGCAATGTTTAATAAATTTATTACCAAGTATTACATACAAGCAGAGATAAATATATAAATAAATATATTTTTCTATATAAATAAATAGCTATTGCTGAATTATTCAGCATCAAAATACAAAACTGTTTCACAGTTATCTTCTCTTGTGAATGGAATAAACTAGATCCACGAAAATGATGTTAAAAAATTTGTCGCATAATATTGCATATGAAAAGTGAACGTATTTCACGATAGTTAATATGTTAGCTTTTTCTTGCTAGTTTATGGCATTATTTTTCTAGTGACAAATCAGATAAGAAATGATCATTTATGTTAAATTATTGAAGGTCCTGATTTTTTTCAAACTTCATTTGAAATTTTGGGGTTTTTTTGAACATTTGATTTTGTTTAAAATCAACAGGGTTCCATTGTTCACTGATTGTAAATTATGTATCAAATTTTATATGAAGCGCTCCATATGTTCATTAGATATCGCATACATAGACTCATGGACATCACTTTAAAACATTCAATTCATGTTCACAGGTGTTTAAAACATGCTCTTCTGTCGAAAACTCTTTAATTCGAATATTTGGCCCCATCACAATATTTTTTCTATACATTATATCATGTATGTAGTGTAGGGCAAGTAACCAATAATTATAGCCAAGAATTCTTACAAAGTTGCTGAAAAAATTGTGAAAAATGCAATATGTATGAGAAAAATCTGAATACAAAAATGATGGAAAATTCAATTTTTTGGCAATATAATGAAAATGTTTCCTGTATGTAGGAACCATACGGTTACCTAAATCCACTGAAAACCAAAATGAGTGCAGTTGTCAGTATAATGGTTATATACCACGATATCTCAGGGGTAAAATTACTAACAACTGAACACGTTTTTTATAAAACATCACATATTTTTACAAACAGAGAGAGTAAGCTGCCTATTTTGTGTTATTCCTTGCTCCATTAGATTCAAAATTTTAAGTATAAATGCATAAATTCAAGTTTAAAAGAGTATCCAATGAAACACCACTCACATACATTCTTAAAGTTTGGCTTAAAACTACTACTCACACTTAAATAGATTTTCAGTTATTAACCATTCAAATAAATGTTAAAAATTTTTGAACTGATGTAACTTTAATAATTAGGTATTATTTTGAAAAAGAAGATATTGTGACCTAAAACTCTTGCATGCCACTGTATATGCCAATGATTCCCAAACAGGGTTCTGTGAAAATTCTCAAAAGCTTACAAAAGAAAGTACAACTTGCCACCTTTTGTAATTGAGTGCAACAGTTTAAATTATTAATGATTTAACATGATCTAATAATAAAGAAGTGAAACATTTTGGAAATTTAACTTGGTTAGATATTTACATGATAGTTAAAATTTAAGCAGCAATAGTTTATTTTACTTGGGAAGAGAAATTTTGTTGAAGCAGGAATTTTTGTAGTGTTAAGGAATTCAGTTGACAGTGACAAACATTACTAGCACTCCCATCAACTACTCATAGTGTTGCTATATAAAAAAAAGTTTGGAGGGGGGGGGGGGTGAAACAAGCAGTAATAGAAAAATGCCAAATCTGTTAAAATATATTTTTCATAATTGCATCACATAAAAATGTTAATTTATCATAAAACAATATAATGTAACTTGATTTTTGATAACAATTTTATGAAAAGCATTTATATTAATACAAAATAATTACAAAATATATACACAATGTGTTTGTAACTAGTCAGCTAGATGTGAAGCAAAAATGTTTGTCCTTTTTTATTAACAGTTAGTACTAAATACAAAAAGAGACAATAAATACTCTCATAATATTTCATTCAAAAGTATAAGTTAGTTATTACTTATAAACTTTATTGTTTTACACATCTATTTTGTGATTTACCCCTGTTGAACCTAATATATATTTTAATTAATTAGGGGGTTGTGAGACATTATGAAATATTTCAAGGATCCCTACAAATAAGATGAAAGTTGGGAATTGCTTGTATATACTATCTGTAGAAAAAGTTATTTGTTTCATTGTTTACAAATTTTTTAATTTATTTATATTTATTCTCCAGTCTGATGCTTTTAAAGCTGGTATCCATTTCTCTCGTAACTATCCTTCAAGTATGGAACACGTAGAACTACTCAAAGAAGAAAACAAGCTAAAAGAGAGAAATATACCTGTCTATCCCGATAACTCCATTGTTGATTCAACTTTATTTCGACAAAATGTTATTAAACCTGATGAGCCCAAAATTTCTAAATCTCACCAACTCGTCAATGATGCTGAACTTTTGAAATTGGAAGCTTTGAATTTTATGAGGGGTATCATGGATGAATGCACACACCTGGGAAATTTTACTTACCCTGTAGATCCTAACTTATCCATTGTTGTAACTGCTGAACATGATGCCTATGTGCCTAAAGAAGGAAGTAAGTCATTAGCAGATTTATGGGAAGGATGTGAAGTGAGGTGTATTGATGCTGGACATATTACAGCATTTCTGTTCAACCATGGATTATTCAGGTATGCATTTTATAGCTTTATTTTCTGGTTTAATTAAAAGCTAGTTTAATCTGGTAGTGCACATTAATGTGGGTTAATTCCTTGTGCACAGCCTGCTAAAATAGCTGACATAAACTATTGATCAGCCAAACTTTAACTACTTGTGCACAATACATAATTTAATATTCATTTACAATTCACATCATGTTATAAACTAATAGATAAATGCAATTCACATTTGTAAGTTTCTTGAGTGTTTAAGGTCAATTTTTGACCCGTCAAGACGGTCAAACCATGGAGTAGGTTTCAAATTTTTAACATTTCTACCACTGCTCTAAAATATTTTCTTTTATCGTGTAGATTTTAAGACATTATATTCCAAAAAGTAAAATGTACATACATGATCAAATAAAAATATCAGTATATCGTATATAAATTTAATACTACCTTTTTCAGATATGAATATAGTTTAATAGGAAATTTTCTTGTAAGCAGCAGGTCAATATGAAAAAAAAAAAAAAAATTAATATGAATATCAGTATGAAAAAAAAATTAAAGTGACTACCAGTTTCCGTGAATGACTGATCATTTCTATTATATACATCCAGTTGCTGGATAATTTAAGAAAGATGTAAAGGGTGTTCTGAAAGGCAAGAAGTATTGCAAATTATGTAGCTAAAGGCTTGATGGCAAAAGTTGGATTTATGAGCTTGACCATCTGAGAGACCAGAGCTGTGCAAAGCAGGGTCAGCCAATAGTAAAAAATCTAGACACAGTCTTCTTAACTTAGTAGCCCTGGACGACTGCCTATGCTTTCATGTATCTAAAGCCAGTCCTAATTAAAGGCTTAGGTGCACCACACACTTAAGATGTGCCGGCCGTCCAAATGGATGCTCAAGTCCTTGTTGACTAGCCGGACAGCCTGGGTTTTCAACACACTTAAGATGTACACAGCATATGTAGATCATGCGCAAAATACAGTTCAGCTTCAACAATATTTACTATCTATTGTCCACACACTGACAATGCACAGTGAGATACAGTGCTGCATTTTCAGAAAAGTTGTTTGTCTCATGCACCATCTGCACATGCACTGTATTGAAGTGGCAAATACAACAGTTTCTAAGGGTGTGAAAATATTAGTATGTACAGATGGAAAATATTCGAGACTCAAAAGATGGCAAATACAAATTTGTCTTCTATCTACAAATATATTTAGCGTTGTTAATTTGTGATTGGGGATAATTTTAACATTATGGAAGTGCAATAATAATTATTTTTTAAATTATAATGACAACTTTGGCATTGAAATATTATAAATATTGGATATGAACTACATTGAACTGAAATAATAACTGTTACCTCAAGGAATACAAAAAAATTGTATATGCAATGAAGACATTCTTAACTTGTTCAGAACGGGAGAGATTGTCCCTTCTCAGACCCAACGGTGCATCTTCGCTACACAATGCGGATGGCTGCTAGAGCCCAGTGATGTCAATGTGCATTGTAGAATTGAGACATTTCATTAATATTTTTAATAACACTAGATGGCGATAAAGTCCTACAGTTTTTGCAAAGCTAGTTACTTGAATCATTGACTTTTACATTTTAGCTTCGGTTTTTGTTTTTCATGAGAGTGCTGACTAAATTGATTATATAAACAAACACATGTGCAAGCTGTTGTGGTGGTTCTGATTTAAAAGGCATGTGGACTGAGAGATTTAAAGTGATGGTTTCTTTCATGGCAGTTATTCTGTGTTTATTTTAACAATGAGGGTCTTGGGTGGTACATTTAAATGGGGATTACAGGATTCATGTGCTCTAAGTTCTGTTAGGCAAGTAAACAATTATTTATATTAAAGTTAAGTTTATTTACACCTTTTCAAAGCTTAAATAATCATTACTGGATCTGAGCAATTACTAGAGAAAACAATATTGAGTTAAATACATTTATATAAGTTAAAGATTGCTCAGTTTTAAGTACACTAAAAGTAAACAAACATAAGTTTCAATAAGAGTTATTAGTTTAGAAGTTTAATATTCATTAAATGGTGAGTTATTTTAGTTTAGTTATCATTTAGTTAAGTTACTTGTTTACCTTTCATTTAAGAGTTAGAATTAAGATTATGATATATTTAAAATTGTAAGCATTGTAAATTTATTAGCTTAAATTAGATCAAAATTATTTATTATTGCTTTAAGAGCATACTAGTTTATCTTCCTCAGAAATCACCATAACAGTGCGCACTCTGGAAATCGGGAAAATGGGGAATTTGAAAGTGTACTAAAATGTCAGAGAAATTGCAGGGAAAATCGATTTTTTGTTCAAAATTCTGGGAAAATCAGGGAATTTTCAAATTGCCCACCTGCTTACGTAGATGCCGATTACTGCGGATTCTCCATAGTTTCTACGGAAAACTTCCTCATACTGCGGATTATGGAATTTGTATAGTTTCTTATGGAAAATTATCTTCTATGAAGGTCAATATAAATTTATGGCCGCGTGCACTTGTAATGTCAACAAAATCAACGTAACAACAGAAATTTGCGGCCGTGTGCGCGTCAATGCCAATCAAATTCCATGGCAATGATGATTTACCACTACGTGGAATGTAAAAGATCGGGTTTTTTTAATGGAAGTAATAAATGTATGTTGAAATTTGCATATATCGTTGAACTGTTAATTTTATAATTATTTGCGCATAAACAGTGCAATTGCGCAATTCAGTTTATGTTCTCATGAATTGCCGAGAATCTATTAGTATCTATCTCCATCTTCTAAATATTGCATATTAGATTGACTAAACTAGCTTATTTTTATATCCTGATTAATTATTAAGTTTTTAATTATTTTCGCATAAACAGCGTGATTACGCAATTCATTTTATGTTACCGTGAATTGCTATGAGTCCATTAGTATCTATTCCATCCATCCCCATCTTCTAAATGTTGCATATTAGATTGACTAAACTAGCTTTTTTTCATATTTTGGCAATTATTAAGGATTGATTTTTTAATTATTTTCACACATGTTCACTTGAATCGCCAAGAGTCCATTAGTTTATTTTCCCATCCATCTTCTAAATGTTGCATATTAGATTGACTAGACTAGCTTATTTTTATAATCTGGTTATTTATTATGATTAATTTTTTTATTATTTTTACATAATACATATTTTCCTATTTTGAAGAATGGGTATGAACCTTTTGAAGGGATATTTTTCACAAAGTGGTATTAAAATAATGATTTAGGAAAATAAAAAACAACCATTTTGGCAAGGATATATTAAAATTGATATATTCACATCTAAAATACATTGCTATATTTTATTTTTTACAAAAGATTAATATTTGTTATTATCATTACTGAAAACTTGTGTATTATCAAACAGAAATGTTTGTTTTCAATATAAAGTATTTTTAACTAAATAAAAACTTATAAATATATATATATGCTTAAATAATTTTATGTATATGCATTTTTTTATTATGTGAGCATATATGTTTCATTTCTTAACCTGACTACTGAAAAAGTCTTAAAACTACTGATATTTTCTTTTTTCACTACTGAAATCTTCATCAGCTTAGTGGCATCACTATAATGATTGAAGCTGTTAAGTTTGTGATCATTGGGTCATAAATAAACCCTTTTATGCATGATTATGCAAACTTTTGTCTAATGCTGCCATAGAAAATATGAAATTTCACTCAAAAAAGTTTTCCCTCGAATTTCAGAAAATTCTATCTAGTTCTAGATTTGATGAGCTACCTTTATCAAAAACAAAAACATTCTTTCAAATTACTGCAGAAAATGCCAGTTAATGAACGGCTATGAAATTTTTAAATAAGTAGCAGAAAATAAATAAAAATAACCTGTTTGAGAAAGCTACATATGCTAACAAAATTTCAACTAAATTTAAAAAAACATTCAACTGTAACTGAAATTAGATTATATAACTTCTGAAACCAGTTACTTCGTTTAATTTTTGTTTCGTTATTCTTAATTTTGCAGTCTTTTTTTTTTTTTTTTTTTAATAGTTTTTCTTAGCTAATGTGAATTTTAAAATCTGTTTTTTCCTTTATTTTTGTTGTTTTCTTAATTTTCATATTATTTTAATTGGTATTCTTTGCAGTAATTTGAACAAATGTTTTTTGAGGAAATTTGTTCATTCAGTTTCAGAAACAACTTATTTTCTGAATTTTTTGTTATGTATACTACATAATTTTAGAAACTTTTATTCACGGGTATTTTTTGCAATATTTTTTTGTGCATGTTTATTTAATTATGTTGATATTATATTGATATTGTATTATATTATATTATTGATATATTTAATTATGTTGATATATTGCTCATGTAGCATCCAAAACCAGATATTTTTTACTGTGTCTTTTTAACCGGTTGGAATGCTGTGTTATAAACAAATGTTTTACTTTATAGTTATAATGACAGCTTATTTTCATTAAATATATTTTGTATTCTGTTTGTTTGAAATCAAATTTTTACACAAATCTGATATAAAGACATCATTATTATTTTATTTTTTAGAAAAGCTATAATTGATGCATTTGAAAAGACTTCCCAAAAGTATCATGGAGGTAGCATTCTTACAGAAAATGCAAAAATTGCCCTCAAACAAGATGCCAAATCTTGACGGAACGCAAACTTATCTAAAGCTTTTGCCAATAGATGCTGATAGTTTGTTATATAATAATGTATCGATCATGTAAATATGTAATTGTGACCTTGATGCATTTTATGAAGTTAACTGAGCATGTAAACTTGCAGATGTTTACATAATTCTTTGAATCAGATGTTTAGCATGTAAATTTATACGTGTGATGCTCCTAATTTGTTTATAAAATGTTTTTATTAAATTTCAATAAAATTGTTGACAATTTTGTTACTTTTATGTTTTATTCTGTCAGTATTGATTCGTTTGATATAAGTCATTTTATGTGTTTAGATTCACTTTCATATCTCACAAAATCAAAATATATATATAACATTTTTTTAGTATTGTGTCAATTTTAATCCAATGAAAAAGCGAGATAAGTTTATTGTAAATAATTATTATGTAGTAATATATCTGCACAATGATTTAGATGGTTCTATTTTCTTCAAAAATTGCAACTGATATATTTAGCCATTTAATTGCATGAGTATGTCATACTGGTCATTTCCACACTTGTTTTGCACATTCAAAATGGCTAGTAGTCACTAAATGTGATATATACACACTTAATAAAAGTTCTGAATATCAAAAATCATTTTAAATTCAAGTGTAAAATTACTCTATATTTTAGAGTTCTGTTAACACAGTATGTTAAGCAATATTTCATTTCCAATCACTGTATATTACTTTATTTTCAAAGTTTTCAGACATTTTAGGCTACAAATCAACTATAGTATTATTTTTCAATAGCTTAATTTGCAAAATAGCCGACAAACGATTTCACTATTTGAAACATAACTCTGTTACCATAGTTACTGTTGTGTTCTTTAATGATTACAACATTGAATGCTGAAACACTTTATTAAAAGAATTTGGGAACTTCAATATCACAGCAGGCAGTATACATTTGAAGCAGCTGGTTAGGTGATCTACTCATCCGTCAGCCAATACACGTTTTACTCGATTGTGTGTTCTTAATGCTCGCTATGCAAAATTACAGTTTATGCACTTGTCAACATGCTTACCGCCATACATAACAGTTTTCAGTAACATGCTTAAATTAACATAATTTTGCTAAGATAATAAAAATTTTAAATTCTTACCTAATTTTAACTTTTTAAAACTCCATATTGGATTGACTTCCTCACAGTCTTGCCCGCTCTAGTAATATACAGAGATTGTTCTTTCTCAGAACGTACATTTGTACCAGTTTTTCTTTTAGTTCATGCAGGTTAACCATCTAGTTCAGTTTTTATTTCAGGTTGATTGTTTAGTTCTAGTGAATTTGGGTTGGTTCGGTAAATTTGGGTTCTCAGTACTATTTTGTTTAATCTTCTTAATATCTTCCTTTGAGGTGGATTCTGGTCTTTCTAAATGTCTTTCCATCTGGCGTTTCGTTTCGATTACATATAATCTTGGACTTCGATTTTTTGCTTTTATTGTGGCAGGTATCCACTTTCTATGATCTTGCTTTAGGAGAACTGGTTGCTTGACCTCAACAGTTCCTAGAAGTCTTCCCTTGCATTTCTTCCTGTTTCACTTTCATTTTGTGCCAATTCTTAGCAATGTCAAATATCGGTTAATATAATTCATTAGTGAAAATTGTTGCCATTTTCAATTGGCGTCCCATCATTAGTATTACAGATTCTGATAAATCACCTTTAGGGGTTGAAGACCCAGACCGTCCGACTCATCCTGATCACCTTTAGGGGTGTTATTGTATTTCATAATACTTAAATTGAGGTCTTGACATTATTGCTTTTGTTATTGCACCTATGGCTGTTATCCCATTAGAAGATCAGCACCATGGACTTGATGTTTCATGTACAAATTCATAATGGTTAGCAAATTCTTGAAATCTTTAGAATTATAAGGTGGGTGATTATCGGATTGCAAAATTGCTAAATGCCATACTTTTGCAAGTATGCAGTGGCTGCTTAATTCAGTCTTACATTGCAACTCCCATCAAATTTATAGTCAAGGTCGACTAATTTCTTCCAACATAGAGAGGAACAGCGGAAAAAAAACCATTTTTCCACCATTTCAAAATTATGTGTTAAACAGTCATATATCCCATTGATAGGAGATGTGTCTACTAACTTTGAATCATACCCCCACTGCATCAAACAGCACCAATGGAATAGTTTTACTCTTTTTCCAATGGAATAGTTTTACTCTTTTTAACACTGATCACTTAATCATAATTTATGCAGTTGCAGCAAGAAAATTATGTATCACAATTTTCCCTCCCAGTTAACATTGAGATTTTGCTATCCAAGAATATAGAAATTTGTTAGTTAGTAGAGAAAGTCATATGTTGGATATATCAGATTGTTAATAATATGTAGAAAGAAAATTATTGACCTTTTTACTTTTCTTGAGTTTTCTCCCCTTTGCACTGTCATGGAGGAAACACAAAACTGTCTTTAGAAGATCAAACTTCAACTGCACAAAACAGCAAGACAAGGATCAAGCTGATTCTTCAATCAAATTTTATACCAGCTGATTTACAAATCTGATTTTCTAAGTCATACCAGATAATGCCCAATGATTTAATTTATATATCCTCCAAATTGTCATTTTGATTCACGATTTTCACAACAGATGTTAAGTGAAACATTATTAGATGTGGAAAGGGGATATGATGATGCCAATTTTAAAGGGTGACAAAAAATGTTAGGATCCTGGCCTTTTTTCTTCGGTTTTAAAAATGTATATAAAGTTTGTTTAATAAGGTAGTGAGATAAAAGTCACTTACCTTTATTTCAGCAATGTCTCGATAGCATTGTAGGTCTCTTTTGAGCATTTGATTTTTATAATAGACGACAGGATTTACATCATGGATGACTAATACTATAATGATTTAATTATATTATAATTATACATTATATATATAACTTTACATTAAATTATATACAGAGGATAGGATATTTACAAATGTTCTTGCAAGTTCGACAGCAGCTAAATGATGTGAAGGGTTACAGGAAGCTGGTAGAAAATGAAAATCACAAATTTTCTTATATTGCTCAAATGGTGAGTCATCACAAATATCCAACATTTTTTATGTGAATAACATCTGTGGTTGGTGTATCTCTGGCTGAAAAATGTAAACACTTTAGACGATTATATCTCCAAACCTAATAGATTAAATATAGACAATTTTTACTTTTGTCTAAAATATCGTATTATTTATAAATGTACAAAATAATTTTAATATTTCACACTTTTTTTTTTTTTTCGAAAATCGCTAAAAGGTTTTGTTTGAATAAGTTTTTGCTTCACTTTGCTTACTTTCAATTGAAATATCTTCTATACTATGAAAGATAGATATAAACAGTAAGCGACAAAAATGTAGTAGAAAGTCCAGTTTTTAAGTTAATATACATATATTTTGATTTTACAAAACTGTTATGGTATTCAGAGAATTGCCTTGTCATGTTGAAGAAGATTGAAAATTTTCCGTTTTTAAAGTTTGTAAGGCTTATATCTCGAAAACTAAAAATGATGAACAGTAAATAGTAGCCCTTTAAAATCGCTACAAGGATATATAATTAGATTTCAGATCAAGTACTTAGTTTTTCACCTATGGTTGTTATAATTTCTATATTTTCACCTTTTAAAGTATTTCAGTTGGAAAAAAAGCTGAAACAGTTATATGTCACACGTGTTGCAACTCGATGTATTTCCTTCTTGGTTAAATATTGGTGCACAAGATACAATGTTTCGTTTAAAAAAAAAATGGAAGGGAAGTGAACTTGGGAATTCTGAAAATGATTGATGAGGTTTAAAGAGAAGAAATGGAAGTATGAAATTCTAGTATGTATTTATGTACCACTAAGCAAATTTATAGATTCACCTGAATCTAAATCGTAAATCATGGCTGAGATATTGTACAAGTTTAGTTTATATTCTGCCCTCAAGCAAGCAAGTAATATAATTTAATATTTTAACATGAATTCTATGGTCAGGCAGGGTTGCCCATAGAAGAGAACAGACACTACCAGAGTAGAGGGGGGAGGGGCGGACTGTGACCTGAATTTTACATTTCAGGAGAGGGAAAGATTTATAAGGAGGGGGAAATCAAATATGGAAGGGGCCACAATTTGTATTTTCGACCCTGAGTATGGGCTGTATCCAGCCAAAATCATTGTGAAAACTGAAATCTATAAACTATTTGCAAGTAATTTATAGCCCAGTAAAATCCTTACAAGGATATATATAATTGAATTTAAATAAGGTTCTTAGTTTTTGAAATATTGTTAGCTGTAATTTCAATATTTTGAACTATTTTGAAAGGTGATTTCGCATATTTATTTTTTAATATTCTGAACTGCTTTGAAAATGCGGATTGAAGACATACCATGCAGTCAGAAAGATATTCAAAATATCGTAATCAGGTAAAATATCCGATTCTTCTATTTTGATGAATTTACACGTTTGGAACACCCATGAAATTGAAGTTTAATGTGTGTTCGTATTAATTTTTAATGTGCGTATTTGTGGGCACTATAACTGTCGAACAAATTGAGCAAAATTTAGCCTCGGTATTTCAATCAATAAATGTCAGAAATCTATTAATTTTCTGGTTCTCGGATCAGGGAAAGACTCAATTTTTCGAACACGTTTTTGCAGTTTTGAAAATGTAAAAAAAAAAACGCCATAAATTTTTTTTTTTTAATAGTATATATATAGTTCTATTTATCTGCGAATGACAGCATTTATAGGAGACTAACATATTCCTTTCTCGAGATATGACACTTTTTTAATCTGAGATAAAGGTAAAAACATTTTAAATATATCATATTATTATCGAAAGATTGAATTGTTTTAAGCGGGCCATTTTTTTTTTACGCGAAACTTTCCCATAGACACTACATACTCGGCGTAATACGAGGGTCACACTGAAATTTTTGAAACGGGGACAGACGATATGCGCTAGAAAAAAATTATTGGTCAGATATTTAAATTTGAACTTTTTTATGTCCGCAGACGATAATTCGCATAGCTGCCAAGTGCCTCGATTTACCCGGAGTTTCGCCGTTTTTTATAGCTTGCACCGGAAATCCGATTTTTCAAAGCAAATAATTTTTTTAAATATATGTGCATATTTCCCCTATTTTCTAAATTTCCGTAAACGCATAGTTTTGTGAAGAGAAAGAGACGACAAAAAGATCCCACGCATTCTAACTTTTCGGAGACTCCCGGTTTCTCCCAGGTAAGTCGCTCATCTCCCAATAGTACTCAGCTGCCCTTATTTTCCCCCATTTTAGGCAGAAATAACGCGAATGCTAGTCGTGACTTTCAGTTGTTTTTTGCGTGTCAATTTTCTGCTATCGCGGTGGACGCGAGTAACGTTTGTATTTTTGTATTTGTATCTACAGGTTACAAAAGCGAAAAAAATGTTCACGGATGTTCCGAAAATGTCACGAAATGAGAAACGAAGTCAAATTTTGAAATCGAAGTTTTCCCGTTCTTTCATCTAAAAATCCGTTTCCCAGCTATCTCAAACGGCGATTATTCCCACAGCGTCACGAGGAAGATAGAAGACCAATGATTACCTAATTAATGTAGGAGAAACTCATTTGCATCGACAAAATTTTATTAAATCATTTTGTTTTATATACAAAACTATTTTTCAAACATATTATTAATGAAATGAAAGTCTTGCAGTAGTTTCGTTAAAAACGGCATTTGAGCGCGAACCTCCTTATATGTCGTTTTATTGTGAAACTATTTTTCCACTTTTTCAACCTATTTGCATCGTCAAAGTTTTGAATAATTATTTCGTATTTTATGCAGAAAAACTATTGTTCAAACATATTATTAATGAAATGAAAGGCTATTTTGCAGCACTTTTGCGAAAAATTGCATTTGTGCGCAATCCTCTTTATATTTCGTATAATTGTGAAAATAATTTCCACTTTTGCAATTTGTTTGCATCGTCAAAATTTTTTATAATTATTTCGTATTTTATACAGAAAAACTATTGTTCAAACGCATTATTAATTAAATGAAAGGCTATTGTGTAGTAGTATAGCGAAAAATGGCATTTGTGCACGATCCTTATTATATTTCGTTTAATGGACAATTCCGGCCTCTTTTTTTCATTTTTTTATTCGATTCGAAATGTTTCAAAACGGACAACAGTATAAAAAATTTTATTCTCCGAGCTGTATTTCATGTTTTATTAGCAGTCAAAGTTCACCTTTCTGACTGTGGCGGGAAAACAGTCCATTTTGGCGCGCACGGAATGTAACGTCACAATGTTCTTCCGCGGCTCCTGGCATTGGAGAATTGATGCATAAGTTTGGTTATATTCGGAAAGTTCGAATAATTATAATTGTTTCTTCAGTCCCAAACTTCCGAATAGTTATAAGTATTGTATTGCTCCAATGTGCCCGACTGCTAGTTTTACATCCTCAGATAAAATAATTATATCTGTGCCAAAAAATATTTTTCGCGAAAAATTATGTGAAGCGCAGGAAGCCAGATTGTAAACAAAATTCACCACTGTCATTAAAGAGGGTTCGTTACGTATGCTACTAAGTTTGTATTGTTTTAGTAAAATACTTTTTTAGTTAATACTATGAATGCAGAACATGAGAAAGGAGAGATTAAATAACAATAAAATAACTCACTGACTTTGGTTTAAGCAGTCATAACTATTAAACAACTAATTCTTTTGCTTCAGTTAATTTTTAACAAAGTCTGAGTAATAATACGAATTTTACTATCTATCAGAATCAGAACAATAGTAATTTGAAGATACAAAGTATATTAATTGCTATATAATATAAATATTAAAAAAAAAGTATAGCTCATATTAAGTCTGAGTAATAATACGAATTTTGCTATCTATCAGAATCAGAACAATAGTAATTTGAAGATACGCGATTGAAGATTGTTATATAGTATATTAATTACTATATAATATAAATATTAAAAAAAAAGTATAGCTCATATTAAATTATAACTTTAATTATGAAAAGAATTACACATAAAATAATTAAATTTCATCAAATTCAATTGAATTTCCTACACCAGAGCACATATTTTGTTTTTTCAACATTGCATAGCAATAAACAAGTTTTGAAACACTATCTATTCCCAACCTGTTTCGAATCTTTGAATGCACAAATGAAAAATTGGAGAATATTCTCTCTATTGCAGCACTGCTTAAAGGGCATATTCAGAGATGTGCAAGTAACTTGCAAAAGGCTTTAGAAATATCACATGCTCTTGCTATATTTCTCCACCATTTATTAGCATCAACAGTCTTAATCACTTTATCTGGTCCATATGTTTTTTTTTTATACAAAAAAAATGTAGGAATTTTAAATAAATTATTCATAAAAGTTTATACCCAGAGGTTCAAATAAGGATAAAATGAAGATTGATTTCACAACTTCTTATTAATCAATTAATTAAACAAATTAATATTAATGAAATAACTTATTAATATTCTGATTTAAGTCTCAATTATATTATGTACAAAATTATATTATATTTTGTACATTTTTTTAAATCCAACCATTTTTTCCAGTTTTTGCCGGTTTTTACCAGGTTTTTGCCACTGTCCTGGCAAAATGACCAACCCT
The DNA here is from genome assembly GCA_951213105.1 of Amaurobius ferox. NCBI lineage: Eukaryota > Metazoa > Arthropoda > Arachnida > Araneae > Amaurobiidae > Amaurobius > Amaurobius ferox. The sequence goes on along the minus strand of OX578140.1, from coordinate 39,296,905 downwards.
AGGAGTAAGTAAGGACACTGAGCTGCAGCAATTGTGATATTTTAAATATTGCAACGTTCCCCTATTGGAAAATCCAGGTTAAAAACTAAGCTATCGAAATTCGAATCACTCGATCCAAAACCCAATTATATACACTTACAAGACTTTAAAAGAGCTACAAATTCTTGCTCATTGTTCATAGCTAGCACTTTTAGTTTTTGAGATATAAGCATTACAAACTTGTAAAATGAAAATTTTTCAATCTTCTTCAACTTGTCAAGACGATTACTCGAATACTAAGTCAGTAAGGTTCAATATATTAGCTTTTTTTTCTCAAAAAGTAGATTCAGAAACTAAATTTACTAATATATATTTTTGTCGCTTACTATTTATATCTATCTTTTGAAGTTTGAGTGAAAGTGGGAAAAATTAAAAAATCACTTGCTTGGATAGACGCTTTAAGTGTTTTCTAAAAAAATTCCAAAGTATTAAAATTATTTCATATATTCATAATCTGAACCAACGAAACAAGAAATAAATATGTACATTTTTATCTATCACGTTCGGAGAAATTGGCGTCCAAAGTATTTACATTTTTCGTAATGCTCCGATTTCCACCACAGATACCTTAAACGTAAATGTAATTCACATAATAATAATTATTATTATTATCATTATTATTATAAGCATTTAAGAAAAGGGTATCAAGTTTACATCTCGAGTTTCAGCTGTCACAAAATATTTATTATTTCTGAAAGAGATCGATCTTAGGCAAATTGTCTGATTGCCTTTTAACAAAACCAGAATCCATGTTTACAATAAAATAAAATAAGGAACAAACTCAAGAAGACCAAGAACAAATGGGTAAAATAATTATAAACAAATTGTAAACAAAATTAAACGCCAAATACTTGCAAATATCTCAATAGAGACAGCACATAGTAGAATGTTGCATCACAGGTCGAACAGGCATTGTGACGTCACAGCCAATCACGGGCCGTTTTGTGTTTGAGTAGATTTTGCGCTTTTTCATTTCTTGATATTTAAATAAATAAATATTTTAAGAGATTTTCGCTTGGATATTTGAAATCAGAAAAAAATTCTCTATAAATATCAATGGGTTTTAAGATCTTTTAAAAAAATCGGAATTGTCCATTGTGAAAATAATTTCCACTTTTGCAATCTGTCTACATCGTCTAAAATTTGTGTAATTATTTCATGTTTTATACAGAAAAACTATTTTTCAAACTTATTATTAATGAAATGTAGAACTATTTTCTGAATAACAATATTAAAATAATAATTTAGGTACTTAAGAAATACAGCCATTTCAAAAGCATAAATTAGAATTTGATGCATTTGTATTTACATTTACATATTTTTAGAATTTAAATTAAAAATTAACATTTGTTTCATCATTTAGTTTAAATAAAAATAGCATAATAATGTCAGTTTAAATGATTTCTGATAATAATAAAAATTAAGAAAATATAGGATCAGAATTATTAGAGCATGCTGAGAAAAGCTAAATCAGCTGCAATGAATTTTAGTACTTAATAAAAATAATTTGATAAAATTATTCCATTTCATTGTTGAGTATGTGTTAAATAAGCACAATATATGTGAGTATTAGTTGCTGTACAATTTAAGGCTTAATTGCATTAATGAGCCCTGTTAGTGCGGCCAAAAATCTTATTTTTTTCCCCTCACGAAATGTGTGACTATTTTTCTTTCTGGTAGATTGGCAGCTATGTTATTTTGAAATTATGTAAAGGCAGTGATTTTCATATGCTTTTTGCTCAATCTATGCAATGGACTTTTAAAATTTCACAATGGAAGAGGGAATGTTATTGCCCAAGCCAAAACCAAAAGGCATGTGGACAAAAAAATTTCAATTGAAGGAAATGCAGACATCAAATACAGTTTCTTTATTATTGAAGATGAAAGTTTCACAATGAAAAATTCACAGTCTGTGTTTGATGTAAAATATAATGACCCCTTAAATCACAAAAATCATGATGAAATCACAATTGGTTCACGAACTGCAGAATATGTGAAACACTTGTCTACAAACGAAATTGAGGAATTTTTCGCCTATGTGAAATATACTTTTGGAGTTTCCCTACATGTTCAGAATTACTACAGCATGCTGAAGTTGTTGACGTATCTAAAAAAAAGCTGTGTTAAATTTTCATCACTATAGTATTTCATTGATTCTTTTCCTTGCTTGTTAAAGAAAGAAACATAATCTTTTTTTGGTGCTGTTGACAAACTAGAATCAGAATTTTTACATTATCAATTGGATTCTGTTCCAGAAAATGTATTGTCTGCAGGACGAGCTGATGACCAATGGGTTATGCTTTTAAAAGAAATGGGACCCTTTGGTAAACCCTTATATATCCATTTAAGTTTGACTATGTTAGGAATATTAACATTCCCACACAGTAATGCTTCTTATGAGCAAATATTCAACTTTTGTACGACGCAACAAAACAGACTTTCGAAGATCAATAAGTATTGCAAACACTACAGGCAATTTTAGTTGCCAAAACTCACGTTACGGGAGCTTGTTATTCGCAAATATTTGATAATGTTTTCTTAAAAAAGACTAAATCTGCGACAACAGTTGCACTTTCTAAAAAGACAGACATGTAAATTGTGACAGCAGACAAATTTTAAAACATTTTACTATTGAGTATCATTTTTACTTTCCTTATATACATAATGTATAAGGAAAGTATTGTGACGGGGTCGAAAATTCGAATTCGAGTTTTCGACGGGAGAGCACGTTTCAAGCATACCTGATCACGAATCAAACATTTTTGAAGTGATGTCTGTGTGTGTGTGTCAGTGAGTCTGTGGAGACGATAACTGACGAACGAATGGACCGATTCGAACCAAATTTGGTACAAAAATCAGAATCCGAAAACACTGGAAGCCTATTGTTTTTATACGCAATCGAATGTTCAGAACCCCCCTAAATTTTCGAATAAAATTTTGAAAAAATTGTCAAAAAATCAAAACCACTAATAAAGTTACGCAAATAGACATTTCTGATGTAATTTTTCGTTAGAAAACGATTGGCATAAATTTTAGAACACTAACACAAACCGTTCTTGAGATATTGCACATTTTTCAAAAAGATTATAAAAAAGTCATATAAAATAAAAAAAAATATTTCCTATTGAGGAACATGTTCACTTTTCATATATAATACCATACGATAAATTGAGTGACATCATTCTCGTGGATTTAGCTCGTTCCATTCATGGAAAAAGATACTTTGAGTAATACTTTTCTATTTGAACGAAAATAGTCATTTGTCTGCTGTAAGAATAACTTATTTCTTCATCCAAAACGCTTGGCGATATTTTGGCGACGAATTTGGCGGAATGTCGCCAACTTGGCGACTTTTTGAAATGTTGCCAAATTAACGAAAATCTCGCCAAATGGATAAAAATGACGCTAAATCTATGAAAATGACGACTAATTGTCGAAAATTCAATATCTTGGAAAGAATATTAGTATCTACTATAAGAAAAACCTATTTTTTTACTGTAAAAGTAGTAAATTCATAACATTATATAAGGAAAGTCATGTGTTGCCCACATCAGATTTTTTTTTATCATCTTTGGCTATAATTTTTGTGTTAATTTGCACAAAATAGTTACACACCTAAATGCATTTGAATAACTCAGAAGAAAGTGAAACATTTAATAAATAAATTAAAATAAAGTATTCTTGTTTTATAAATATTTACTAGTTGAATAACATATAAAAACAGCTATTCATGCTTGATAACAATTTGCATGCTTTAACTCTTTTACAACATCAATTGTCCTGTGAATGAAATGTGACATTTTAGTATGCATATCGATGTCACGTGAAGTGCTCCTATTTTCTTCTCCAAGTTGGAAGCTATAAATTTGTGGCAACAATTGCAATTTAGCTCTTATAGAATAAATTTTGAAAGAAAGGAAAATGGAGTTGACGCCAGAGCATTATCGTGGTATGATTTTAAAGTGGGTTAAATCAAGAAAAATGTCTTGAACGTCTGCAATTAGCATATGGAAATGATGCTCCATCTCGTGCCACTGTATTCAGATGGTTTACAGAGTTTAGAAGAGATCGAAATTCCCTCCTGGATGAAGAAAACACAGGAAGACCTTTGTCAGCTGTAGTCTCAGAAAATGTGTCGGCCATTCGAAAAATGTTAATCGATGATGATCGCTGTACCTACCAAATAATACAGAAGGAACTTAACATTGGATCTGCAGTTATACATAAAATTATATGTATAACTGCATATGAAAAAATTAGTTTGTCGTTGGGTCCCCCATAATTTAGCAGAACACCAAAAAGCGGAGCGTGTCAGAATCAGTAAAGAAACCCTAAAATTACTTACTGAGGGTGGACACCGCATTATTTCTAAAATTATAACTGGTGATGAAACGTACATACCGTTTTTTGACATTCCAACACGCCAAGAAAGTAAAGTATGGGTCTTTGAAGATGACCTCAAACCAACAATAGTGAAAATACAACGAGTAATGAAAACAGTAATGTATACCGTGTTCTTCAGAAGTACAGGGCTGGTCAAAGCCATAAAGCTAGAGGGACAGAAGACAGTTACAGCTAATTGGTACACCACTAAGTTTCTTACAGAAATTCTACAGGAAGTGAATGTTAGGGGACTCATGCTTAACCATGACAATACATCTTCTCATTCAGTAAGAATGACAGTCGAATTTCTTGAACAAAAAAAACATCAAAGTGATAGAACATCCACCCTATTCTCCTGACAGTTACCTTACACATTTCTGGTAGGTCGGACGGTCTGGGTCTCAACAACAACAACAACCCTATTCTCCTGATCTCGCCATGTGTGACTTTTGGCTATTTTTTAATCTAAAAAAATTTTACGTGGGCGTCATTTTCATTCTGAAGATGAGATTGATGAGGCTATAAAAGCATATTTTTCATTGATTCCAAGAAATGGATGGCTTGAAGCATTTAATCTTTGGAAAAAACGCCTACAAAAGTGTATTGATGTTGGAGGGGAGTACTTTGAACACTCCTAAGAGTTGGTAAGTTTAATTTGTACCACTTAGCCGTATCTCAAAATTTCAGTATGACCCTCGTATATGAAACAGCCTTGGCTATCATGTTATAAAGGTCTATAGAATCAAATTTTTAACAGGTAAGAACAACAAGCCTGCTGAGAAAGCTTTGATTTGTGTTGTTTCCCTATAATATTTAAATTTATTAATATGTAGAGAAGAATGTCAGGTGCTGGACACATCAGATTATGGTTAATGTAAAGGGATAATTATGTTAACATTGAGGAATGTGTGTGTCTCCCAAGAAATAGTTTTCAAATTTTTACTCGCTGGTTTTGGCACCACTTCCAAATTAATCACTATACATTCTATACCCGCCATTTCATTATTGTGACGTCATATCAGCTGCTATTTGAATTTATTTTGAATGTTGGAGTTTGTGAATTTTGATTTTGCGTGTTGGTGCTTATTATTTAAAACGTTTCTATTATCCCTAATATGTAAATGCAGAAACGTAGCAGGGGAAGAGGGGGAGGACATCCCGGAACTAGGTAGGATATTAAAGAAAATCATTTTCTAAAAGAAGGACGCGAAAATTTATTTTAATTTTATTTAGTTAAGTTTCGAATTTTAGTAAGTTTTATTTCTGTAAAGATAGCTAAAAAGTAAAATCTTGATTTTAAGTAAAATTCTGTGATTTTAAGTAAAATCTTAAAATCACAGAATGAAACAAAATGATGCCATTACAGATTTGTTTTAATGCATGTTTTTAACCAACATTTTACTTTTTAGTTTTTTAACACTTTACAACAAAGTTGAAAAGTGTTTATGACTTTGTTCATTCTGTCTGTCTGTCTGTCTGTCTGTCTGTCCGTTAGCACGATAACTGCCGTAAAAATGAGTTTATCAAAATGAAATTTTAGTATGTTGTTCAGACGGTCTGTAGGACCTATGGGAATATAAATAAATAATATCACCCAATTAGTTTTTTATTGAACCCGGGTTGAAAAAATGAAATACATTGAACCCTATGGGACCTAATTTTTCAAACATTTTTTAAGCAAATTTAAAATTCACGAATTGCTTCGAAATTTTTAGGAAATATTCACATTATCCCATAGAATATATAAAAAAAATTCAGTAAAATATGTTAAGTAGTTTTTTAATTAAAAAAATTATTTAATATAGGGAAAAAAAAAAATTCAATTAAATTCTGACTTTGGGATATCTTCCAGAAAGAAAAGAGAGATATTATATAATAAATATCTCTCCATTTGTTTAAACGTTTTGCATATGGGAGTGGCTTCATATTTTAAAACAAATTTGGTAGATAACAATTTTTCATTTTTTTTAAATTTTATATAACTCTTCATGAAAAATTTAATTGATGGCATTTTAAATGCACTTTCCTACGTCCTAGAGAGTTAAAATTTGGTACACAGCTTAAATTTGTTGAACATTTTATTCGACAAAAATTTGATGGATCTTTAAATATAGATCATACATTTTTTTCGAAATGGCCTGAAAATAATCCCCGTTCACTTCTATAAATCATTGGTGTAATATTGTTAAAAATTCTGATGTGGACAGCACATGTCTTTCTCTGCAGATTCATATTCGTTCTCTTTATTTATTCAATGATAATTTGAGTTTATCTGCACAACATAAGTATTTTAAATGACATTGAATTTACACGTTAAACTTAAATTTGGTTCTCATTTGATAGCTAGACTTATTGTCAAAGGTGGCGTAGCGAAAACGCGAAAAAACTAGAATATCTCAAGAACGGCTAGTCCTAGAGTAATGGGGTTAGTCTTATTCTTTTTGTTGTCAAAAATCACATATAATATAGGAATTTAATTGATATAATTGAGCACACGTAGTCTTTTATTTTTATATATAACGATTTTTGCTGGCCATTTCGCAAAAATAGCCCGTTCTTTTTTCCCGAATCGTAGTAGAATAACCTACAAATGATTTATATACAAAATTTTGTTAAATTTGGTATATAAATCACTTGTAGGTTATTGAAATATTATACTCCAAATTTTGTTAAATTTGGTTCATTAGTTTTTAGCTAGAGTGGATAAAGGCAATTTCTGCGGCCATTTCGCAAAGAAGGCAGATTCTTTTATTACGAATCGTACTATAATCTAATGAACATCAGGATTTACCACAAAAAACATACCTACCAAATTGTATGAAATTCGGTCCATTAGTTTTTCAATTAGAGTGGATGTAATATCCACACAGACACACAGAAACATACACAGATACACCCTTACACACACAGACGTCTTCCTAAAAGTAGTTTTTTCGTGTTCTAGAAGTCCCAAAACGTGTAGATACTTTGAAAATTCGAGTTCCGATCTTCGGCACGATTCCAATACTTTGAGTACATACACATACACATATATATTATCTGTGTATTATCTGTGTATCTAAATTCCGTGCCTATGCAATTACAATAGTTGTGATTTTAAATGATCCCTAAACTTTTATTATTTCTTCAAGGAAGCCTAATTTTAACATATGCAGAATGCAAATATCTCAAGCGATTGTAAGATGAATTACATAAGAATTGCTGAATTTTTTTCACACAAAATTATTTAGCTCTGGAGTCTTTAATACAAGTTATATGAATGAAATATTCATTGATTTTGCATAAAGAATCAGATGATTTATATTTCGATACAGTTTTAAATATTTAAGTATAATAAATTACTGTAGTACTGTGATAATGTAAAATATATTACCACTGAATGAATCACATTTTAGAAATTTTTAAATGAAATTACATTTCAGTTGGAAAGTGTTTCATAATCAATGCTTATGCATGATTGATCTTTCTTGTTTTATATACTTTTGTTTTGTTGTTGGACCACTGATGTAGTAGCCCAACGACAACTGTGTACCAAATTTGAACGTAATCGGATGGATGGTTCAGATTTATAAAAGGAGGTTTATCAGTACCTCTTACAGAAATTTTAGACCTCACTACCCCCATTTTGCAACATATTGAATTTTTTCATAAACTGTTTATTCATCTCGGGCTCCTATACCATGCATCCTTTTACACCCCTACTTCCTGTCGGTGGCCTTGGAGTTACAGACTGACAAAACCAGTCGTCAATCAAGGTCCGAATATATATATATATATATATATATATATATATATATATATTAATTAACCGACCAAATAATGACGACCAAGGTTAATAGAATATTAACCTTGGTCGTCAATAGGGGTCCTATATTGTATTTATAGAACACTACAAAAGAGATAAATTTATCTGTATTTTACTTCGTTATTTATTTGAATTTTCTTTCGACTTATGCGCGAAATTTTTTTTTAAATTTTATTATTACTATTATTATCATTATTACTCAGGCAGTCCAGCTCACCAAAAGGATGTTGAGCAGTTACAAAAGACTGCCATGAAAAACACAAAAATAACGCTAAGAAATACATGTACAATATACAAAGATATACATAGACAAATAGTAATAAAACTGCCCAAATTGCAATATTGGACTTAACTTACAGGACTTAATTTCCGAAAAAAGGCTACTGAAATCAAATAAAGAGGAGGAAGGAAAATCCGAACTGGAGAAAACATTAATCCTTTGTTTGGAAAACATATTTTTTTTTATATGATATTGATTATTAGATGTATTGGAGGGACGCCTAAAATTGAAAAGAGGGAAGCATTAGAAGAAATTTAAGTGAATTTTTTAAAGAAAAGTTCTAAAAAAGAAGCAAAATCGTCGCAACACATAAGAAAATACATTTACAGATAAAGCTACTTAATTTTCTTCAAATGCTAAACCGTCTCCAAATTCCCACGCACGCTATCCCCAACAAATAAATAAATAAAATACACGCTCTCCGCAGAGCAAAAAAAAAAATTCAAAATCTCTAGGAGGGGAACGTAGTGGTAGCTGTTAGATCATATGGGTAGCTATTTATATCATGACTGTAGCTTTTAAACCATATCGGTAACTTTTAGACCGTATCTGTAGCTGTTAGATCGGTTGCTGGAGATTAACTGATTTTGGACTTTAAAAATGTGTTAAAAATCTAATTAAAATTTTGGAAAAGACCTTGAAGACGATATTTAGTTCAGGTATAGATGCTACTATGTGAAAAACCTTAGACCTATAAGTGCGGTAGATATCGCTGATAAACAAACAGGCAGGGTTAACCCATAACTGAAGTGGTGAGAACCCAAATGCGTGGAGATTATACCACCCCAGCAATTCTTGGGAACAAAACATCCCTGCTTGATAACAGATCTACAGTAGAGTGGGCCGCTAATGTGCCTATCAAAATCCTACCATTCGTTGGAGAGTGTTTTAAATTTTATCTTCTTATAATTCCAATACGTATGGAAATTTTTCTTCTCATGAAGTATAACAAATTAAATTGGGACGGTATACCACCTCACTTGATCAATTTCGTTACAAAAAAGATCGCGTTGATATCTCTTCCATCGAAGTTACTCATGAAGAAAGTCCTGATGTCTGTAATTCCATTGGCCACCTGTAACACACTTCATTTCAGACAGCAGCGCCATAGAACCCTCTGTTCTCTGTATAAATAATACTTACACTAATTACTGAATTGTATGCATTAATGATCATTCCCAAACAGATTTAATCGTATCAGTAATTTACAAATTAACATGTAAAACATGTCAGCACATCAAATTTTATATCGCCGGAATTCGACCCACTTTGAGACAGACTGTTCAAATGCGAGCAGTTGTCGCGATGTCAAAGACGGCTCTCCAAAATTTGCTTAGGAGCATTTAAAAAACAATCCAAAAAAGAACTAGACATGATTGATTGCGTGAAAGTGTGCTGCTACATTGTGTTTCTTTGTATCTATCCACGGACTTGACTGTAATTAGCGGCTCAGACGTAAAGTGGGTGGCGAGATCTCACACACCGACTCTTCACAAAGAGGGGAAAATACTACTATATTTTTGGGCTTAAAAAATGTAAGTAAATAAACAAACAGAAGAGAAATCGTTGGAAGTAGGGGGAAGAGGGAGAAATCCGAGTTTTCAGACAACAAAAATTAGTTATATTAACAACGGAACATCCATAATATTTCGTAGCCCATGCGTGTAACTACGATGCGATAATGCTCGTTATATTGAGATTGATCGCTGTTTGCGAAATAAAATGCTGAATTTTAAAAATACAGAATTACAGCGTCGGGTAGACACAGTCTTCATTTCGAAGCGTCTGACAGTGATTGATGGGTGAGTTACTTCCAACTTGCCGAAGGTCGAGAGAGAGCAAAAAATCGGATACTTAGAAGCTGATGGTTTTCTGGAGTGGCTGGTATGCGGTCCAATATTTAAGGCATTGTCCTCCCTTTTCTTGCGTAAGATTTTAGGTTGTATCTCTCTTTGGCATCACCAACAGCCACTTGGAGAAGCTTTTTTTCCACAAAGAATCCGGATCTCTGTTCGAAGACTATGCTTACAACCGCAGCTTAATGACTTATTTCTCAGATTTGCCGAAAAGAAAAAAAAATCTTTGTTGAAATTATTGGTATCTTGCCATATTAGGGTAAACATGCTGTAAATGGCTGTCACTTTCCCAATTTCCAGGAAACTGAGATATTTGAAATATATCCAGCTGTTACAAAAAACGTCGACTGAACAAAATAATGAAATGGATGAAATAATATTAGGGATTTCTGAAGCTTCTTAATTCGTTGTAAATGAAACCGCGAAACTATAAATGAAATATAACATTTACTTTTTTATTTTTATTTTTTGACTTTGCCATTTTTTATGTCTAATATATATACATTTTTTAAATTACTCACAATATGCATTCGTGTTACATTTTAAAATTGCTGTCAATTTTTTATTTATTCATCCAATAATCTTTGTTTTTAAACCAATACAAATACTTACTAGTTGTATGGATTTGGAAACAGAGAACTGGGTGGATAACGTGCCATTCTAGATGCTGCGAAAAATTGCAGCCCGCAGAAGCAGACGAAATATCCCCAGTGAACGGAATCAGCGACTTGTCCATCTGTGGTAGAGTCCCTATAGATAGTTTTTATTTATTTAATATAATATTTATTTATTTGATAAACGTACTGATTCAAACATCAAATTAAAGAAGCGGATTGATTACTTTATTTTCTTGCAAAATGATTGAAAAAAAATAATCAATACAGTTAGAAAATAGCGAAAACACAAAAAGCTCAATACACTTAAATTACTACATTTTATGGAGCTCCTTCCACTGTTGGTCCAATTAACATTAGCGTTGTCTGCTAGGCTCGGCCGTATTTTTTTCAACATTGTGATATCCATCCAGTTCTCTTCTTCTAAATTCATGACTATTTGTTACATATAAGATTTTGTTAAACTGATAAAGAAAGAAGAAAATACTTAACATAAATGCTGAGGTTATGATTGGTTCTTTAACAGAAGTCTTTTGGTCAGTGTTCTTTAACAGAAAACGAAATATTATTTTTGTTTTTCAAGAAAACATTCTAAAAAACAAATGAACAAATCACACACGGAACAGAATGCATTAAAAGCACGAAATTACAGTAGATGAATCACATTGTTACGCTATCAAAGCAAAGCCGCACGGTCATTTGGTAGAGAGGGTGAAATGAACTTGGATCCGTTGTGCTTCAAACATAAGCTAATTATGGGAAAGTGGTTAGTGATTTGCTAGCATATGGTAACACAGAATGAGAAATTATTTATATTCCTTTGCCACCAAACGGGGCATTTTTTCTACCTCCACACGTGCGTCCATAGAACTTTTACCAGGAAGGAGGGTGCAAATTTAAAGATAAGACATGGAAAATTGACTGATTTGATGCTTGCCTTTGTGACCTTGAACGTCTGGGGTTGTCTTGTAGACAACACTCCTGTGGGGTAGGACGTCCTTTTAAGAGCGGACAGGAACTGGCTCTGTAGCCTTTGACCCACCTCCTCTATGGGGAACATAAATCGAGGAACAAGGTTGTTGGGCATCCCGCTCGGCTGTCTGTAACTCGGACTCTTCTAGGTGACGTGGGGACGGACTGTGCCTGTTCAAGGCCTGAGCCTAAACCCATGAACGACTAGGGTCGAGACTCGGCAGTACCATCTTTGGATCTCGTCCTGTGAATGATTCTGCTTATCTCGTTCCCCTGGTTGTGTCCCCGCTGGTTAAGAGATTTATACCTTTAGGCTCCCAACCATGTGTAAAAACCTGAGCTGATCGCACGGGAGTTCGGATCTAACCTATCTTATAGACAATGCCTTTAATAAAGCCCCAGAGAAGCAAGTCACGCGGTTTAATATAAGGAGAAAAGCCTGTCCATTTTACCGGACTTCCGCGTCCGATTTAACGTCGTAGAAAATGTTCATCTAAACAATCACGACCATCCAAAGATCAATGTGGGGAGAGGCATCATCATTTTGTGGGAATATTATGTCTGGTGGAAGTACAAAGCATTAGTATAACATGTCCAGGTGTTGTTCGTCATGTGTTCGAAGCTGCGTGATAACTAGTGCCGGCCATGGGTAAATACAAGGCACTTTCGCAGTTGGTATACATTGTAACAATTACTTATTATTAAGTTTTTGTCTATCGCCGTTTTCGAGTAAATACAACATGAAATTGTATGCTTTATGAGCAACCTGTATCTTTCTTTTACATATACTATGTATTGTAGAGAAAATAAAAACGCACAGTTATGAATTTGCACATTTCTTACAACGTTCTACAGTATAAAGTTCTTGCTAACACTTTACTGACCGATCACGAATATATCGTGTTTGCATGGCCGAACTTTACTGACCGGTCACGAGTATATCGTATTTTTATGCCCATACAGTTTATTGAAGCTTATTTAGATGTTTTCATTTTATATTCAACTGTGGAAAAATAGCTGGCTGCACGGAATAGCTTTGACTTGAAATAGCCGGTCAGCAATGTGTTAATAGATTCCTTATTTCTTTGCAGATTTATCCTGGTTTGCCATGCTTGTATAATTTCATTTAATAGTGTACTATTTAATAATGCAATTCTTGCAACTGACTTCGAAATTCTTCTACATCCGCGCTAAATTGAAGACAGACCGTCGAAATGTATCTATTCTGAGCAAGGGCAAAAAGGGCTGGGTCACAATATTAATACCCAGCCTAGAGGCGACGTAGCTCTTAATAGAAAATCTCACTTTAATTCCGTGGTCCCATCTCTGAGATTCTTCTGGAATCATTTGAAACACGCCGCCACTGATTTAGATCGATGTTTTAAGCTATACGTGGCTTTGGGCACCCTATTATACAGGGAAAAGTTGTAAACAGATACGCAATAAGGAAATCCATTTTCAGAAGTATTGCCGATGAATTCAGTAATCAAAAATCATCGTTTGACCGAATAGAGGATATTTTGTCAGACGATGCATTGCAATTCGTTTGAAATGGGCTCTTCCTTTACGTTAGCAGTGATTTTCAGGACATTAGGCTAAATGGACATTTGAGACTTTTTGGCCGGGGGAGGGACGAATGAAACTTTAGGGGGGAGGGCAAGTTTTCTATTTGCCCTATATAAATATATCTAAATGCTGTCACATAAATAGAAACTAGATAAACATAAAATGTCTCCAGGGAGGGAGGGGAGTACGAATAATCGTCTCCGGGAGGACCCCCCCCCCCCCCCCTCCCTTGAAGTATGCCCGAAAGAAACGCTGTATGTAAAAAAAGGTAATTCCGGCATCGTAAGAGAGAGATTGGCCATATCCGTTAAAATATTAAAGGTACATTCTAAGCATTTTAAAAGTCACTTATTTCTGTATGGTTCTTGTGTTTTACCTCACTAAAGGGAAGTATATATTGTTTTAAATAAGACCACCACTAAAGGGCAGTGCATATTGTTTTAAATAAGACCTCCACTAAAGGGGAGTATATATTGCTTTAAATAAGACCACCACTAACGGGAAGTATATATTCTTTTAAATAAGATCACCATTAAAGGGGAATATATATATTGTTTTAAATATGTCCACCACTAAAGGGAAGTATATATTGTTTTAAATAAGATCACCACTAAAGGGAAGTATATATTGTTTTAAATAAGACCACATGCTGAGTCCTTTCTCTTTTTTCTGATTTTTAAAAAAATGTTTTAAACCTTTGAATGGCAATATTTTCTCAACAATTGTTTTCTCCTAAATTGCCAAATGAAATAATAAAACTTAATAGTATCGTTATTTATAAATAATGATTAGTCAAGAATCTCTTATTTTTTAATAGCTCTAAGATGTCAATAGCAATTTCTAGGAAGGGGGGGGGGGACATTGCAGCATTACATTGTAGAATTGTTTCCTTCATAGACATGTAAGCTGTTGCTTCCCAGGCACAGTCGGTTACATAAACATCCGAACACCGCTCGTTATTCCGGCTTCACGGGTCGTACAATGAAATCAAAAATATCATTAGACTCGGAATAATGTCTACTATAAATATGCATCTAATTTGCAAAAGGATTCGTATTCATATACAATTATTCATTATTTCCAAATATTCTAATTTCAACACCCATTTTTTTTATTCATCATACGATTTATCATGCCGACTTTATACTAAGTATAAATTTGTTCGCGATTCCAACTATAAATATGGTATAAATATGACTATAAATACCATGTATTGTAGTGAAAATAATAACTGATATAAATCCTGAAATTTTGGCATTTATGATCTCGGAATATTGGTATAGAGGATCCCTAGTTTTACTTTCGATACATAACATGGTAGGGAAAGTATTCCCTACATAAAATGTATAGGGAAAGTATTGGAATCGTTTCGGAAATCGCAACTCGAGTTTTCGAAGGATCTACACGTTTCGAGCACCCTAGAATACGAAAATACTATTTTTAACATGACGTCTGTGCCATGTATCCACTCTACCTCAAAAATTAATTCACCAAATTTCGTAAAATTTGGTAGGTAACTTGTGGGTTACCATGATACTGATTAGATTTTGGTACGATTTGGGATAAATATTTTATTGCAAAATGGCCCGCGAAAATTATATGTATCCACTCTAGCTGACAAACTAATTGACCAAATTACACAAAATTTGGCAGATAAGTCCCTTGTAGGATACGATGATGCTGATTAGATTTTGATACTATTAAAAAAAAAAAAAAAAAGAGAATCTGCCTTTTTTTTTTTTTTTTTTCTTTCGAAATGACCCGTAAATCTATAATATTTAATCTAAAATAAAATACTTCATATGCTTAAATGTATCAATTAAATGCTTATTTTATGCGCAATTTTTAATGACAAAATGAATAAGATCTACCCCATTACTCTAAGATGGATCATTCTCGAGCTATTTAAATTTTTAATTTTGAGGAAATGAAGACGATTTTCATAGTAGTTAAAAAACTATTTAATAAAATTTCTTAAAACTTAGTAGTTAAGTCCTTTGATGGCTATCCTGATGCTGAGTAGATTTTGATATGATTAGAAAAGCTAATAAGTCTGATAGCATGACTGTAGGATAAACCGTTCTCGAGGTATTGTAGTTTTTTGGAATTTTAAGGACCTGAAGAATTTAAAGTCAATTAAGTTGCCAAACGAAACGAAGATGCAATAAAAAGACAAAATGTATCAGAAAATCACCCATGTTATTTTCTGTAATTAAACTCAATTTAATGCATAATGAAATAAAAAATTACAAAATGAATTTGAATCTGCAGGGAAAGTCATGTACTGCTTGCTCACATCAGATTTTTTTTTCCATGTAATTTTTTACAACAAAGCGAAATAAGACTGACCCCATGACTCTATGATAAACCGTTCTCGAGATATTTTAGTTTTTTGGAATTTTGATAAGCTGAAGAAGTTTTAAAATGTATTAAGTTGCTAAATGAAATGAAGATGCATTAAAAATGCAAATTGGATATAATATCAGAAAAGTATCCATGTTACTTTCTGAAAACCTCAATTTAATGTATCGTAAAATAAAAGAAAATCTGATGTGGGCTGAACATTACTTTCCATACAAATTCAAATTCATTCTCTTATTTTTTATTTCATGAGTTTAATTGCAGAATATATATGGATACTTTTCTGATATTATTTCCAAATTGCAGTTTTCACGCATGTTCGTTTCATTTAACATCTTAATGCTCTTTAAAGTCTTCGCCGCTTCAAAATTTCAAAAAACTAAAATATCTCGAGAACGGTTTATCTCAGAGTCATGAGATCAGGCTTATTCGCTTTGCTGTCAAAAATTACATCAAGAACAAGTACTAAATATATTTCAGCAATTTTATTCGTTTGATTCACATTTTCACGATCTTTGCGAGTCATTTCGCAAAAAAAGTTCGGTTATATTTTTCTGAATCATGCCAGAATCTAATCAATATCAGAATAACCCTCAAGGGACTATTAAATTTTAGGAAATTGCATTAAATAGATTTTTACTGCAGCGGGAAAACGTCTTCAGTTTCCAAATTTAAAAACTTAAAAATCTCCAAAATGGTCCATCTTAGAGTAATGGGGTTAGTCCCGTTCTTTTAGACGTCGAAAATTGCGTAAAAAACATGCATTTAATAGATACATTTGCAGTATTTTATTTTAGATCTTAACAATTTTTGCGGGCCATTTCGTAAAAAAAAAGCAGTTTCTTTTTTTTTTTTTTTATTGTACCAAAATCTAACCATTACTAAAGTAATCCACAAGCAACTTATCTACCCCATTTTATAAAATTTGGTCAATTAGTTTCTCAGCTAAAGTGGATACATACGATTTTTGTAGGCCATTTAGCAAAAAAAAAGGCAGGTCTTTTTTTACCAAATCGTACCAAAATCCAATTAGCATCAGAATAACCCACAAGTGACTTATCTACCAAATTTTGTGAAATTTGGTCTATTATTTATTTAGTTAGAGTATATACATACAATTTTTCGAGCCATTTCGAAAAAAAAGTCAGGTTCTTTTTACCTGAATTATACCAAAATCTTATCAGCACCAAGGTATCCAACGAGTGACAAATCTATAAAATTTTATGAAAGTTGGTCAATTAGTTTTTGAATTAGAGTGGATGCATGCATTGCACAAACAGACACACACACACACACACACACACAGACGTCATTACATTATGTATAAATAGTTTCTTTTTTTTAATTTGTGTGTTTGTCTGTGTGTGTCCTAGAAGTCCCAAATTTGATTAATTAGTTTCTCAGCTAGAGTAGATACATACAATTTTTATGGGCCATTTCGCAGTAAAAGGCAGGTTCTGTTTACCTGAATCGTACCAAAATCTAATCAGCACCAGGGTGTCCCCCAAGTGACTTACTTATCTATCAAATTTTGTGAAATTCGGTTTATTAGGTTTTTAGTTAGCGTGGATGCATACAATTTTTGAAAGCGATTTCGCAGAAAAAGGCAGGTTCTGTTTACCTGAATCGCGCCAAAATCAAATCAACAGCAGGGTATCTCACAAGTGATTTATCTGTAAAATTTTTATGAAATTTGGTCAATTAGTTTTTTCAGTTAGAGTGTATTGCACAAACAGACACACACACACAGACGTTACGCTAAAAATAGTTTTTCGTGTTCTAGAGATCCCAAAACGCGTAGATCCGTCGAAAACTCGAGTTGCGATTTTCGACATGATTCCAATACTTTATCTATACATTACCATGTATTGCAGGGAAAGTAAAATAATAAAATGAATTTGATTCTATAGGGAAAGTGATGTGGTGCTCACATCTGATTTTTACTATAGCATTGCTTATCTTATATTTTAAACTAAAATAAAGCAAAATACTTGTTTTATATGTTAGTGCTATTTTATATTTTTATTTACCTTTACATTGTATAACAATCGTTATTTGAGCATTTTCCCGAATTCTTCCAGTTCCGCAGGCAAAGTTGCAGTCATATTCTAAGAATCCTGGTTGCACGTGTGTTGGTATTGATCGCTCGAAAAAATCTCGTGAAATTCTCATCGAAAAGTTACTGGAGGATAAAAACTTTGTGCTGGAAAATCAAAACTAAAGAACAAATGCGTGATGGAAGAATATCCGAATTCAAATTGCTATCACCTATACAATATATCTTGGAAGAAAATATCTGAAGATCAATTTAGAAAGTTTTTAAAGTCATTCTTTTTCTTACTTTGCGCCTAAAGTATCAAGACTTTTAGAAATATATTATTTGAATAGATTCTATATTATATGTATGAAAATTTTCTGGAATTCCGAAATCATTGTGCTCTATAGAAATTTTATATAGATGAATTACCACTGTAGTTTCATATCTCTTATTACTTTGTAAAAAAATTCTTTGTGATTGCTTTACGGCAAAAATAAAGTTAAGAACAGTTATTTTTTGTTTAAAAAATATAAATGTTCCTTTTCCAGGAAATATATCAACAAAATATTTCTATGGGTCGCAAAGAGAGGCATTCCACCTGTAAAGGGCTTTCCGACAGACATTCTACATAGAGGCGACAGACATAGAGGGCTTTTTCCACTAGCTGCGCAACCTACCTGTGGTTGAACGGTTTACTTTCCGGTATTTCTGATCGATGAGAGTAAGGTTTGAATCCCGGATACGCGTAGATGTCTGTATAGATCTATCTTTGAACAAAAACTTACAGCAAGTTTTAAAAAGCAACAACATTTTTTTAATATTTCGAATTCTATTTTATTATACTAGCTGTACTGGCGCGGAGCATTTGCTCATCTACGAAATTTTTTACACAAGGTTCTGACCCGGCCGTCCAAATAGTTGCTCTTAGTCCTCTGGACGAGTCGGACGGTCTGGGTCTTCAACACAAGGTTCTGACGGACGCGGTAGCCCATTGGTTAGCGCGCTGGAGTTGCACTCGGTAGGCCCGGGTTCGATTCCAGCCACTGCCAAAACTGCCGCCGTGTTCACGCGGAGTACGATCACGTTAAACATGTGGGTCCGTAAGTCCTTCCGAGAGGTTGGTGGTAGGGGAAGGAGGGTACGGTCCCTGTGGATGCCTCCCCCACTGGGTTCCGGTCTAAATTGGGTGGCACTTCCCGGCTGTTACCTTACACCTTTCTGGTAGGTCGGACGGTCTGGGTCTCAACAACAACAACACAAGGTTCTGACGGCCACACATCTTGCTACCATAAGCCTTCGGGTTGGTCGTGTGGTCTGGGTTTTCAACACAAGGTTCTGAAAACAACCTGAATCAACCATTGTATATTTATACGTCAAAACTTTATTTGTTTAACACGTTGCCATTCAGCAAGTGTTTAGAAAGGTTTGTATAAAGCACCCTTTTGCTCTAGGTATTAAACATTATAATTTCAATAAGTAAATAAGAATTATTTTAAAAGCGAGTGAGTAATTTATACGTTGTCTGCCGAGTGGCAAGAGTTAGAGAGCAAGGAGTTAAAGAACTCACAATAACTATTTTGAAGTCGAGTCACATAAACCTAACGAGGCATAATTTATACGGCCATGTTTGTTTAACTCGTTGCCATAACAGCATATCATAATTTTTCTCTCTATCCATGTATCAAACAATATAGTTTTAATAAGTAAATAACAAAAAATTATTTTAAATCAGAGCTAATAATTTACTCAAGGGATTTTCTTTTATAGTACTTTGATACTAATAACATCCTTAGCGTAGTTGTAATTATCAAACACGCTATACACAATATGCAATAATTTGAAGTCATTATATTTTTTATTTTATGGTTGTGCTGGCTTCGAGTTTTATCATGTTTAATTACGCAAATAAGCATCGAAAATTCGTAAGATGTGTCATCATAGTAATCTCATCGATTTACAAATTTTGACGCCAACTTCGCTACGTCATTTAAATAATTATGTATTTCTACTTTTATATTTCCAGGGTTCAGAGACACTTAAGCCTGACATGACCACTGAGTTATAATACATTATTATACATCAATGAACAAGACATAATTTATACCATGGAGTTAAAAAGAAGGAGATGGATGAAATGTTTGAAAATGCCACAATGCTTTGAAAATTATATCTAGGTGTCGCTAGTAGCTGCTATTGTTAGTTGAAACATCAAGAAGGCGTAGTATTTAGTATATATAATTTTTATTTAAGGTTACCCAATTATGAGTATAAGTAATCGGTATTTTTTCACCGTTGTTGGATAGAGTACAGAATAAAGGGAGAAAAAAATAAATTGGAACTTAAAATAATTTTGAATATGCAGAAATATTCTTTATTGATTGAGTTCTACTTTGCATTCCGCTAATAATTTATTTTTACAAAATTTACCGTTTAAATAAATATTTTAGAACTTTTGCCATAGAAATTCATACAATATAGAGCTACTTATCTTATCCCAGCGTCATCTGAATTATTGTCTAAACGATATTGACGTTTTCTTAATATGAAGTTTTAACTCCTTACTTTTTCCTCCATGATTTGTACAGCTATGTTTGTTTACAGTAAGATTAAATTAGTTGCCATTCTGCAAACGACAATAAAGTCTTTTTCGCGCAACGTTCCTAAGCGGAATATAATCGATTGTTCGTTTTGAAAGTTCTATTTCTAATGTTTCAAAAGAATGAATTTAAGTAAGTGTTACAAGTGTCACCATTATTATTATTATTTTTTTTACTCAAAAGCACACTTTGAGAAATAACCTAGCATTTTCTGTGCATAAAATAGATTTTAGATCTCAAATTAGGATGCATGAATGCCAAGTTTTTAGTTTCTATTCTAGGATAGCGTCAGACGGTAAACTGTTCCTTTAGCAGCTGGTAACTGAAATTTGGATTCCCTAATATTAATTTATCGAAACAGACTTTTAGCTGCATTTGTTAAACTTTGCAATAAAGTTTTATTTTTCGGGGTTAATATCTCAACCATAAAATTAAAAACAATAGAGTAACTATTGTATGTTTATATTGCAGTAAATATTTACATCAATATCTTTAAACCGATTTTATAATATTTCGCTTTCTTGTTTTTAGAAATTTCAAATCGCTTTTATCGTCTGTTTATCACTTTTAGAATAGAATCAGCATTACGGAACCTAATTAACTTAAATGTGGGTTTTGTTATTCCATAGATATTTTTTCCTACGACTGAATGAAAGCTTTGGAACATTTTTCTACATACAAAACGAACTGTTAAAGACTGTTTATGAAAGTAAGACGAGGTACTTTTATATAATTTACTCATTAACGTGTGATATTTTCTAGTTTCATATCTGTCATTTTATTGCTCTATTTCAAATAGAATAAAATATTTAGTTTTGAATTTTCACTTACTCTACAACACACAGTAATGTAAAAAGAAAGTATTGGTCGAAAAATTCAAACTCGTGTTTTCAATGGATTTACGCGTTTTAAGAACTTCTATTCAGAACATCTCCATAAAAAATAACTCATAAAATAAAAGAATAGTCACTATAACGAAAAGTTTTATCACCGTCTGCTTCAATACTATGTTTTTTATTCTCGAGCCATTTTCTTCCATAGTCTAGCATTGTTTAAAAATCTGTCTGGGAATTTAACTCTAGGCTCTTTTCAGAAACAGCAAAACAAATTTACGAGAGTATCTCAAAAGTACAACGAACTCTTGAAATTCCCAATTATACTTGGATACATAAAAGTAACTTTGAAATCTTTGCATTCAGTCTTAAAAGGAATACGAAATTCAAAATAAATAGGAACAGTTTGCCTTTCTGTTCATTTACAATTGGCTTGGTTAAAACAAAATAAAAAAATCCATCTGCATATATTCTGAGTAATTTAAGTTTCTTTCTATATTTAAATATGTGATGTGTCCAATACATGACTTTCTCTACATTATGCAAAGCTAATATTTCTTTTACGGTGAAATAATGGTATAACAGATCCACGGCACAATGTTTTTTGCATCGAATTAACACGGCATAAATTGAAATTGGCAACTTATGAGTCCAAACAGAGAGAGTTATTCGTACTCACGTACGAACTTCTCAAAATGCAATTCACATTTAATAAATATCCCGAGAAATAAATGACTATTGACGAATTATTTAGAGTCAAAAGGCAAAACTATTACAGGAAGTAACTTTTCTCGCGAATGGAACGAACTAGATCCACAAAAATGACGTTAGCAGATTTGTTGCATGATATTGCATAATGAAAGTGAACATATTTAACGATACTTAAACTACTTTTTCAATTTTATGTAATTTTTGTGATAAATTTATTTGAAAAACTTGCAACGATTCAAGCAAGCGTTCTAAAGTTTATTTCATTCGGTTTCTATAATTTCTAACGAATTAAGTAAGACGTGATTATTTATTATACAGTATTGAAATTTTTGATAATTTTTTTCAAAAATGAATTTGAAAGTCATACAATATCTCAAGAACGGTCCATGCTACCTTTTTAACACTTTACAACAAAGTTGAAAAGTGTTTATGACGTTGTTCATTCATTCTGTCTGTCTGTCTGTCTGTCTGTCCGTTAGCACGATAACTGCCGTAAAAATGACTTAATCAAAATGAAATTTTCATATGTTATTCAAACGGTCTGTAGGACCTATGAGAATATAAATGAATAATATCGCCCAATTAGTTTTGGATGGAACCCGGGTTGAAAAAATGAAATACATTGAGCCCTATGAGACCTAATTTCTCAAACATTTTTTAAGCAGATTTAAAATTCACAAATTGCTTCGAAAATTTTAGATAATATTCAAATTGTTCCATAAAATATATAACAAAAAATTCAGCGAAATATATTCAGTAGTTTTTCAAATAAAAATTAAAATAATAATAACACCTCTTATATGAAGCGATCATGTGACCATGATATGAAAAGAACACGTGACCCACTTCAAAATGATGTATGGCATCCATCTTGTCTCAAAATCGTGATTTTTAAAGTTCTTTTTAATTCATATTGAGTGTTGTATCCGTCCTAAAACCACTTTATTTTTGGTTAAATTCTGTGCATCTACATACTGAAACAATGCAATTACAATAAATGAGTTTAAATGCTCATCCAAATTTGATTATTTCTACAACGAAGCCTATTTTTCACCTATGTAGAATGTAAACAGCAAAATATGTAGAATGAGTTGTATTAGAATTGCTGTATTTCTTTAACACAAAATCATTTAGTTCATGGAGTCTGCATAGCTGATATGAATGAAATATTCATTGATTTTACAAAGAGAAGGACGATTTTTTTCGATGAAGTTTTACGCATAGAGTTTAATTACTTGTAGCTCCATGGTCTTAATTTTTAAATAAAATAAATTATTATAGTATTGTGGTGAACGACATGAATGGGAAATTATTTATGACTGAAATGCTGCTTTTATAGAGAGAGCCAGGCGTGTTATTCTTTCTATGAAGTCATTTGAATGAATTTCAGTTGTTTTCGATGAAGTTTTCAAATATAATAAATTACCGTAGTACTATGATAATTCTAAAATTACCACCGAAGAATGTATCACATTTTAGAGATATTTAAACCAGGCAAGTTATATTTCAATGCCGTCATTTGAATGAAGTTCATTTTTTTCGATGAAGGTTTAAGTTTTCAAATATAATAAATTAATGTAGTATTGTGATAAGTTTTAAAAGTATTACCGAGGAATGTATTGCATTTTAGACATGTTTAAATAAAATTGCATTGAAGTTGGAAAGTGTTTCATAATCAATGATTGATCATAGCATGATTGATCTATCTTGTTAGAATTTGTTTCATTTGTTTTCTAATAAAAAACTATGTACTAAATGGCTACTTATACCATTATTGCAGGTCTTAATGATTTTTTTTTTCAGATCAATAGAGTTCCAGTATTTTTTGTTTGTAATAAACGTACCAAATTTCGTTTGAAACGCTCTCTTCACTCATGAGATTTCGCATCCACAGATTCACAGACACACACACACACAATAATGTGCATGCACACACTAACATGCATGCAAACTAATATACATGTACAAACATATACAGCGCTTCAAAAACATTCGGTTCAAGTTTAAAAATGCGTGAAACGTGTTCTTAGGTTGTAAACTCAAATTCGAAATTTTGACCCTGTCACAATACTTTCCCTATACATTATACTTTATGTATGGAAATTAAAAATCTGTGGTGTCCAACACATGACTTTTTAATACTGTAGCAAAACAATAAAACAAATCAGACGTTTCATTAAAATTACATCTCATTGAAAATCAGCTGATTTATTGTCGTTGGCGATTAAAATAAGCATAAGACATTTCATGGAAATCTATTGATTATTGCAAAAGATCGCGATTCCTAAAAGGCATAATATCTCGAGAATAGCTAGTGATAACTTCTGAATAATTATTTCATTCATTTCTAATGAAAAGCACATGTAAAAGCATTTATTTGCTATTAAAAAACATATTATGATTTTTTCTATTTTAGATAAAAAAAAATGAACAATATCTCGAGATTGCTGCATGCCAACGTTCTATACATTGTACCATTGACTTTTAAATATAAAAAGTACATTTAAAATAGCTATTTCTGGTACATTTTTAATAAAATTACTTGTTTTTATAATTTTTTTTCTATTTTCAAAATCCTTTCTCGAAAAATTGAAGGCCTTGCCCGGTTAGAACTCACCTAAAGTCTAGAGGCCTTTTACAATTATTAATTGAAAACAATCGTACCAAATTTCATTCGATTTGCTAAATTGGTTCAAGAGATATTATGCTTCGTGTACAAAGGTAAAAATAAATTTCTGATATCTCGAGAATGGCTCGAGACAACTCTTAAACAATAGGTTCCATTATTTTATTTTTATTAAACGAGACCTGTCTCAAAGCATTTACCAATATCTAATAGTGAATACATTTATTTATTTATTTATTTATTTATTATAATATTTTCCTATTCTAGATCTAAAACCAACAACATATCGAAAATGTCGCATATGGCGACATATATATAATGCCATTTGCTTTAAAATGTAAAATTGCATAGGAATTAGATATTGGCTTAACATTTTTTAGCATAATTGTCTTTTTGTAGCGTATTTTGCTTTTCGAAAATGTTTTACGAAAATCTTTCCTGCACCGTTCATCTATGGCAAACTCGTTAATCAATAGATCCCAAAGGTGAATAGTCCCGTAGCAACCAGCCCTCGAAAAACCGTATTAAATTTCATGAAAGTTGGTCAATTAGTTTTTGAATTAGAGTGGATGCATGCATTGCACAGACAGACACACACACAGACGTCATTACATTATGTAAAAATAGTTTCTTTTTTTAATTTGTGTGTGTGTGTTCAATTTGTTCGAAAGATATCGTGTCCGGAGACTGCAAGTGTCATTAAAAAAACGTCATTCCTTTTAAAGGATACTCAAGACGTGTGCTTCTAAAGCCACATTTGCTCTTTAGGCCATAAAAATGCTATGAATTAATAAAAGATCGAAAAAGCATTCGTTACCAGAAAAATGAATTTACTGTTGAATTTAATCATGCATACCACTTGATACATTTTAAAATGACTTTCTAGCCAGTGTCGCTCGAAGGGAAGAAAATACCAACTGAATGCTAGAAGTAATATATAACAGCATGCACACACACTCTTATGTATGTACTAAATGTGCTTAATGTAATATTAAATGTAGCTTATAATTGTGAGCAGAACATAAATTTTATCATTTAAAACCTACTGTTTTGCTTATACGCATATCTGCTGATACGCATAATGCAGAAATGTATGATTTATCTTGTACATAAAATGTAGAAAAGTATATGAATATAGACTAATACTAAAACACATTTAAGGAATGAAAAAATGATAAGCAATTAAGACAAAGTAACCCAATTAAATAAACAGATGGTTATTTTACTCTAAATAATGTACAATATTCTTGATTTTACTTGTTACCCATTTATTGCTGAAAGTGCTCCCCCCCCCCAACCCCCAATTTTTATTACTCAGTCTATTAATAAAGCCTTTGTCTATAAAGGGGATATTGTTTCGTTAGTTCACAGCGAAAGATGTAGTGCTTAGGTGATCTCACTTCCCCACATATGCAATGGTCTGACATTCGAACGTTGAATCTGCTGAGGTAGGTTGGGAAACAACCATGTTAAATGAAGAAGTGAGCTGCTTCCCTATTGTCAGCTAGACTTTCTACGGCCATTTTTGAATAAGCACTGCTATGAAACTCATCCATTTTCTGTAGTATCTCACGATATTTGACACTCTTGCTACTGCATCAGATGCTTTTTAAAGGGGCGCGACAGCCCAGCGATTAGCACTCGGACGACCGGAGTTCGATTCTCGCCTCTGCTCAAACTGTCGCGCGGAGTACGATCAAGTTATACATGTGGGTCCATAAGTCCTTCCGAGAGGTTGGTAGTAAGGGAAAAATGGTACGCTCAATGTGAATGTCTCCCCTACTGGGTTGCGGGCTAAATTGGGTGGCACTTCCCGACCGTCCAAACAGATATCCTACACCTTCGGGTAGGTCAGACGGCCTGGGTCGAAGAAGAAGAAGAAGATGCTTTTTGAAGAGTAGGACAGCCCAGTGGTTTCGGAGGACCTGAGTTCGATTCCCGGTACTGTCCAAACTGTCTCCGTGTTCCCGTAGAGTACGGGCACGTTAAATATGTGGGTCGAAAATCCTTCCAAGAGGTTGGTGGTAGGGCAAAAAGGGTACAGGCTCTGTGGATGTCGTCCACACTGAGTTCCAGTCTAAATTGGATGGGCACTGCCCCGGCCTTCCAGATACCTTACACCTTCGGGTTGATCGAAAGGTCTGGGTCGAAAGAAAGTAAATATGCTTTTTGCGGGTGGGCCAGCCCAGTGGTTAAGGCACGGGGATTTCACTTGGAGGATCCAACTTCGATTCACGGCGCTGCCTAAACTGTCCCCGTTGTTGTTGTTGAGACCCAGACCGTCCGACCTACCATAAAGTGTCCCCGTGTCAACGCAGGTCCGAAGGTCTTCTAAGAGATTGGTGTCAGAAGGAAATGAATACGGCCACTGTAGATGTCACCCCCACCAAGCTCTGGTCTAAATGGCGTGGCACTGTCCCAGCCGTCTAAACTGATGCCTTACGTCTCCGAGTTGGTCGGACGGCCTGGGTCGAAAGAAAGAAAGATGCCTTTTGAATAATGATACTGTATGTGGGACATTTGGAGGGTTTATGCTAATTTTATAAGTAGCTTCACGACCCAGACAGTCTGCGAGCCTCGTTGTCTGTGCTTATATATCCCAAATCCATCAGGATCGATTTGAACTCTTAATTTTCTTTTGTTTTTAGAATCTCAAGAATATTTTGCGGCTATAGGGTTTTGGGGCTGGTATTGTTTCAGTGCGAGATGCTTGCCTGACTAATCCAAGGAAACAATTACTTTTGGGGGAAATCTTGGATGGCTGCCCTATTTATTGCAGCTTCGATGGCAGTCGTTTCAGCTTGAAAAACACTGCATTCCCCGTTAACCTTTTGCTTACGGGTGGAATGGACGCCAATGCCTGCAAAGGGGGAGCGAGCTGTTTGAGATGGGGTATGTCAAATACCTGTCCTTTTGGGAGGTTCTTCGTTAGGGATTGACGCTGCCCCACCCGTAAGCAAAAGGTTAAGTCTTCCTGTTGATATCTTGATGAAAAGAAAGCGCAAAGTGTTGATGCTGTGTCGACGTTTGTTTCTGAATCATCTGTATAAATGTATACTTCATTTTTTGGGTTTAAGGGTGGACGAGATGAATGTAGATACGAATTGCCCAAGGTTGGACGTATTTGCCATGAGGGCTGATTTCTTTAAAAGCTTTCTTGTTCATACTGTTTCGTATTTCCTGTATTTGTGTCTTTTAATCGTAAATCACGAGTTTATGTGGCCTTTTTTTATACTGTGGGGGCAACAGAAGAAACCCCTGACAGCGCTTGTAATGCCTTGTTTGATGCTTTTCAGTATGTTCATATAATTTGCAACAGAGCAATACATTGCGCAGGTTCCAATCTATTAACTGCTTTTGGATCTAAACTTAGAGCGCAAATGCTAAAAGCGTAGCAGAGCATTAATTCTCTCTTTAACTGATGGATACTAGGTTTTTAGTAACTGGGCATTAATCCACCATCGTGCGGGTGCCAGTCTCTTTTGTGGCAAAAAATTTGCCATATTTATTTATTTTTGCGAATGCTTTTGCCTTGAAATATATTTTTCTTAGGATCTGATATATTTATAGCTGAGATGATGATTGATCTGGATTCAGCATCAAATTACAAAAGAGAAGAATTGGGGTTCTCTAAGGATTTCCTCCTTTTTCCCGTCTCCGGTTCAAATGTTTTCATTTTACTTGGAATCCTTTTTCTCAAGATTGACTATAGACAGAACTTAAATGATAAAATATATATTATATATTCAGTATAATATTCTGGAGGGGGTAGGGTGGTTCCCTAAGAACTTTTTAGTTACGGTTTCTTTTCCAATTTACATTCGAAAAATTTTCTTGAAACATCTTTTTTTTATCAGGATTGGCTGAGATAATGACTGATACAGATACGACATCAAATTCTGAGGGGATCAGAGAGCTCACTAAGGATTAATACTTCTTGTTCTGAAGATATTACTTCCGATTCAAAACTTTACATTTCCCTTGAAACATCTATTTCTAGGGATCTACTATAGATATAGCTTAGATTGTTACTGATATGGATTCAGCATCAAATTCCATAAGAGAATGGTAGGTTCACTAAAGATTTCCACTCCCTGTTCTTATTTTACTTCTGGTTAAACCATTTCATTAAAATATATATTTCTTAGCATTGATTATAGATAGAGTTTAGATGATGACTGATATGGATTCAGCATCAAATTCCAAAGGAAGTAGGGGTTCACCAAGGACTTCTATTACTGATTCCGGAGATGTCACTTCCAGTTTTTCCGAAAATTCAAATAAATCCATGAAATAAGTATACAAAACAGAATAAAATGTTTGAGAGTTCCTTTGAAAATGAAATGCACACTCCATATGCCACCATTTGAAGGCTCCTTCATAAATTTCTTATTACATTTCCTATTTGCTTACTTAATCTTGTTTTTAGGTCTTCTAGATACAGATACCATGTTGTTTGTCTGTCTATTGTTGCTTCAAAATGTTTTAAGGTGTTATGTACTTTGATGCTATTATTGTTATTCATTTTAAAAATGGGATTACGACGAAGTTACTTTGGTTTAGAAAAATGAAGATCTGTTGTTTACTTATACACTTTGCCTTCTATTCCCTGTCTTCCACTTGCATAGAATGGTTTTTGCGACTGAATTGTTCACTGAATTTTCGTGCCTGAATTTTACAGCTGAATTCCAAAGACACGTATTTTTCCATTTGCCAATTAGTATATGAAATTTCTTCGTTCATGAAAGCACATTGAAAAACTGATTTCACCTACATTTTATTTTTACATCAGAATTCAAATTTAAGATTTAAGTTACATCAGCTACTGAATGTGAGAAACATGTATTTACAGTGTAACATTCAACACATTTTGTGGCAATTATAGAAGTCTATGCAGGAATTAAGAAAACGATTATAGAAACGAGGGTGCAATACAAACTTGAACCCCGTACATACGTCCTAAGTATCTGTTTCCTCAAACCAT
This sequence comes from Amaurobius ferox, assembly GCA_951213105.1. Taxonomy (NCBI): domain Eukaryota; kingdom Metazoa; phylum Arthropoda; class Arachnida; order Araneae; family Amaurobiidae; genus Amaurobius; species Amaurobius ferox. The sequence goes on along the minus strand of OX578140.1, from coordinate 39,267,240 downwards.
TATCGTTTGACACGGATGATGCCTTTGATGCATCGCAGCCGCTTTACAACAAGAAATATAGTAAGTTTCAGCAAATAATGAAACGTAAAGGTCTTATGAATTCGATATTTTTGAAGAAGGATATTCTGCATTATATACAAAACAGTTTTTTTTAATTCCCAGATTCTTAGTCAAAAAAATACTAACTTCAAAATCAGGACAAATTGCTCTTTGTCATTCAGAAAAAATCTCCCGAACCATGCCACACTTCGCATTGAAATTTATTACTGTAAGAACAAGAGTGTTTATAGGTATTATCAACATCGCGGTTTATGTAGATTTGAAAATAAAGACACTGCACACGAAATCCTTTAGACACAAACTTTCAACTTTGAGAGGCCTAGAAGATTACGATTCAAGCATGACCTTACAGTGACACCCTTGTAAAATTTCCGGCACCTTTGCGATATATTTTACTCTTTGGAGTTGTTGAACCATCCTCTTAGACGGAGACAAGAACATACAATGCAATGGTATATAGAAAAGGATTGAAACAATATCAGCACGTCTACATTTTGATACAGTGCATCAAAAATCTCTCCATAGAGATATAGCAGCAATGCTAAACCATCCAGTAGAGCACTGTTGTTGATGAAGAAATATATTTTCGATTCCTGCTGTCTTGTTGAATTATTTTTTACTGTTTCGATAATCTCCAACACTATACACCTGAAAATCAACTGGCAGCACCACTTATAAGCTGTCTCAATTGAAATGAAGTGTGGTTACGTTCATAGTTTGCTATCTTCTTGATTTGCTCCCCATCGAAAATGTTGAAGACCCAGACCACTGTAGATCACCCGACTGACTGTAGATCACCCGACTGACTGTAGCCGTTTGAGTGGCCGAGAGGGCCTCATCGAAAATGTGTAAAATGCGACAAGAGGAAGGTTAGGCGCTGCTGCAATGCAAATACATCTGAATTTCTCCACATGAACTCGACTCTGGCCACTCAAATTGTTGCTCGTGCCCTTGGGTGAGTCGGGTGGTCTGGGTTTTCGACATAAACTCGACTGAGATCATACTTCATTGTTATTATCCATCATCGAACATTTGCTTGGCGCATTATCTTATCGTGTCATAAAAGTAATGAAAACGAATTTCACATAGTTCTTGCGAAATGAACCCATTGATTCTACTTTTGTTGAGTTACCAAATACTTCTTTGAGCATACGATGAATGTATTTTGTTTTGTTTTAATTTAATAAAATGCAAACGAATATAGTTTGCATGAGAGGGTTACTAATATTCATCACTACAGTGTTCGGTCGTGGTGGGTTTAGAACCATAAGTAGTAATTTAAATTAAATACTAACTTTTTATGCAGACGACTCCAATTCATGTCGAGTTGGATGGTTTTGTCCTTCATGTCCGTATCTTAAGCACAATCTTTCTCATTCAGTGATGATTCATCCAGTGGCTTAATATATGCTTTATTTCTACCACCGCAAAGCAAACCTACAATCCATTTAAATTTCAGTTACACAGAAGCCTTGTCGAAATTAAATCGCCTTCTCCGAGATCTTTCACCTCTGAGCTTCCCTATGTATCGAGACGACGCTGCATGAGTGGTGCCCACGGGGTCTTTTCGCTGATCCATCTCATTTAGAAGGCCACACCCAGGGCAGTAGTAATTAGAGGTTTCCCTGATACCCGCGCGTCCCAAGACAGAAGCGATCAGTCTTACTCGAGAAGTTCCATTTGTCCGCAAGAAACTCTATATTACTCAGACCCACCTTACCCCCGCACATCGGAAAGGTGCGGCAGCTCTTGCAGGAGGAATTGCTGTCTGTATCGGCAATCGAAATGGCTCAATTCTTCCGCGTGAAATGCTGGATGTATCACATTTTGGATGGGATAATCAGGAATTTACTGTTTACGCTCCTTTAATATGTGTCTATTAAGTGACGAGCTTACAACTTTTTCGGAGAGCTATCATAGAAACATCTTTTAGAATCTGGTGACGGTGGTATTTCATTTCAACACCGTTTGTCCTCTTCAATAGGAAATTCTTTCAAAATCTAATTTAATACACAGTTTGGTTTCAGAGGATCCTGTCTCCTGTCGAGATTAGATATGTATCGTGCAAAGCAGGTGCTGATGGCCCCAATGCCTTTGAGAATGCAGCATTGATCTCACCAGTATAATCAAGCATTTTAACTATTATGAAAACTTTTTAGTTGTATACCCACCCATTTTGAACCGTCTTTCAAGCTACTAACTATCTTTCAATATAAAATATTTGAAGAATTGTGGATCTAAGGTATTTTCACATTTCTTTTTTTTTTTTTTTTTACAGATGTAGGAAGTTTAGGAAAATATATAATATTATTTTTGTCTTTCCTTTATAGTTAAACTACAAAAGTCACCAGTGCCTCCCAATAGTAGAAGTAGAAATATCAATCCATAGCTTTGTTTATATAACTGCAAGTCCACATATCGCTTTATATCAGATATTCCATTAACTCGAAAATTTGAATTTTCTTTGGTTATCAGTACACCTAAAATACTAAAATTTTGATTAATTCCAGAAGTTTTAGTTCCACAACTTTTTAAGAAGCAATAAGTTTCTTTTTTCTTGTCGTATGCGATTGATTTGATTGCTAAATTTTAAATCTCGTTTAGAAATACTTTTTACACATTCGTTCGATAAATCGGATGTTATTTGACTTAGCACTCATAGAATGAAAATATTTTAAAACTACAATATGTTTTCAAAGCTGATAATGAATATCATCCCCCCCCCCCCTTTTTTTAAAGTAAAACTTTAAACCTCTTGTAGTTTCTTACAAGAGGTAAGAAGTTCTTATAGTTTCTTAAATACATATTTAATGTATTTAGAAATTCAGATATTCTGTTCTGGGCATAACCTAAAATGCAAACATTTGAAATCCGCCATTTTCCCGTTCCGTTAGCTCTGATGAACATTCTATATGCAAAACTAAGTCGCGTGAAAACAATTTCGAATTTGAATGAAAACTCCAATGTTTTGATCTGCGATAGCCTTAAAATAATAAACTTTCGAAAACCTATATATAGCGCTCTTTTCTTTCTTTTTTTAAATATGCCCCTGTAAATAATTTTTTCTGTCTTGTCACAAAATGCGCTTTGAATTTATTGCAGGTAGAAGTTAAACAATTTACTTCGCAGCACCCCCCACCCCCTTCAAATGAATAAAATTTATTGTTCATTTTATCGAATGACTAATCTGTATATCAAAATTTAACTCGTATAGAAATTATATATATATATATATATATATATATATATATATATATATATATATATATATATATATATATATATATATATATATATACGTTGAAGTACATTTTCATTCTCCATCGTCGTATGTTCATCTAAAAGCAAAAATATTCTGGACCAAATGCAAAAGATCAGTTGTGTCCCGAGGTTTTCAGAGACCCCAAGCGAACGTTCATGAAAGTCCACATAGGAACAATAAATGCATTAAAACATCGCAAATCCGAAAATTGATAATCCGAAAAATTAAATATCCGACAACTTACTTTTACAAGTTCAAATATAAATGTGGATTCATTGAGTTTCTCTTTTCATTTTAGGTTCTGACATAGAATTTGAGGCCCTTGGCAGCAATATTTTGGGGAACGTTGTTTCTGATGTAAAAATATTTTTTGACCAAAATATATCTTGTCGCAATGGATAATCCGGATTCCGAACCTAGTTCTGTAACCAGTCTTTCTATCTAGTACCTAATGTTCCATAGTTAGAATTACATAAAATACAAGGAAATATTAAATTAGCTATATTGCACTAATAAATCTTTAAAAAGGGGTGTCCTATAAAAATAATAAAATAAAATTTTGAGGCCCTTTGCAAATATGAAGTCCCAAACAGTTGGTTGGGCTGCTTGACCCTCGGGACGCTCTTGTAAAAGATACGTCTGCTATTTTCTTTTATTTCCCCACTAAACATTTCTTGATTAAAAATAGATAGTTTAGTAAAAGGGCATTGCAATATCCATCACACATACTTACATATTAAAATTTATATAAACTCTAAATTTACACTAAAGTTTTAGATTTAAACTATTTAATTAAAGTAACCAAATTATTTTAAGCTTAAAATATCGAAGTTATTGAAAGTAAATAAAAGGTGTTTCAAAATGTAAATTATTTTAAACTAAACAAAAAGTTTTTAAAATTTGTATTAGTTAAGAAGTGAACAAAAACACATGAAATTTAAATTATATAAAATATACAAAAGCATATTGTACGTTTTATGGATCAGAGACGGAAAATAAAATCGATCATTTGCTTTGAAACCATTTCTATTTAATTAAACTTTTAAATGTGAACCAAAAGATGTTTAAAAAAATGATGATGGGTGCATCTTTTGTCTGACATAGTGCTTATTATTTAATTTCAACTGCACTTCAACGAAAAACGCTTAGTATTTCTAAAATCTTGATGTACACACAACAAAAATTTGGTTGGTGAGTAGCGAATAGAGGATAGACTTCCATAGTGAAGTAAAGAACTTCAATATTTCAAAATCATACATCCCCAGTAAAATGAAACATTTCAGTTAATATACCATGGTAAATCTTTGAATAATTTATATCTAATTTGAAAATAAACATTCTTCCTTGTTTTCCAATAGAGTCCTGCATTAAAGTCTGTACATTGCAGATTTGCACAAATCTAAAAGATAGTCTACGAGAATCAGTGACGTCACCAAGGGGGATTCCCCACTAAACATTTCTTGATTAAAAATAGATAGTTTAGTAAAAGGACACTGCAATATCCATCACACATATTTACATATTAAAATTTATATAAACTCTAAATTTACACTAAAGTTCAAGATTTAAACTATTTAATTAAAGTAACCAAATTATTTTAAGCTTAAAATATCGAAGTTATCTTCTATATAATAAAAGGCAATGTCTGTGTGTGTGTGTGTGTGTGTGTCTTATACACTATACGTTTCGCGACCGCGCGTCGGAGAGTTACGAAATTTGGCAATCGGAGACCCTGGGGGGTGGGAAGGGGACACGTGAAAACCGATTTTCAAAATTCTAATTATTTTTTTATTTATTTAATGTTTTATGCGATTTCGACCTTTTTTTGATCTTTTTGCCCTTTTTTCTCCTCGATCCAGACATCGTAGAAAAAAACAAATCACACCATCGGAAAGAGCAGAGAATTTCGAGTAAAAATATATCAATTTCAAATCTCCATTTCGATTTCTAATATTTTTTAAAGATTTTAAAACAAAAGTCACTTTTGGCTCAAGAAAACGATTTTTGGTTTTTAAATTCTCGCATCGTGAAAAGTACTCATAATTTCGACTAATAATTTACATTTTCAGAAAGGTCAAACATCTGGCATTCTTACAAGTCTAATCTGGTCCAGAAATAATGAAAATTGCCTTCAGGATCGCAATTTTAAAGACGTCATGATTTTAAATTTCTCGCCGTTCCACTCCGCGTTCCGTTCGTTTCTCCCCCGCTGAAGCAGGGAAGGTGGTGGGTGGGGACGTCAAGGTGGAGGTGACGTCACGGTTCTGAATAGACCGCCTTTGCTCTATATAAATTATTATATTTATATTTTAAATGATGGGACGATCTGGATTTTTTAAATGTATATTTTAACTTTTGGATATTTTAAATGGATATTTTAATTTTATGGATATTTTAAATGATGGAACAATGAAACAATGGAATGAGGATGATGGAATTAAGCATATGGTCATTTTAAATTGCAAATTAGCGCGCGGGAAGTTAGCGGTAGGCCCGGGTTCGATTCCCGCCACTGCCAAAACTGCCGCCGTGTTTACGTGGAATACGATCACGTTAAATATGTGGGTCCGTAAGTCCTTCCGAGAGGTTGGTGGTAGGGGAAGGAGGATACGGCCCCTGTGGATGCCTCCCCCACTGGGTTCCCGTCTAAATTGGGTGAATATGTAGAAAGTTATGGAGATTGTCGCGGAGGGCGCGGCAGCCCAGTGGTTAGCGCGCGGGAATTGCACTCAGTAGGCCCGGGTTCGATTCCCGCCACTGCCAAAACTTACGCCACGTTCACGCAGAGTACGATCACGTTAAACATGTGGGTTCGTGAGTCCTTCCGAGAGGTTGGTGGTAGGGGAAGGAGGGTACGGTCTAAATTGGGTGAATAAAAAGAAAGTTATGGAGATTGTCGCGGAGGGCGAAGTAGCCCAGTGGTTAGCGCGCGGGAATTGCACGCGGTAGGCCCGGGTTCGATTTCCGCCACTGACATGGAGTACGATCACGTTAAACATATGGGTCCGTATGTTTTTCCGAGAGGTTGGTGGTAGGGGAAGGAGGGTACGTTCCCTGTGGATGCCTCCCCCACTGGGTTCCGGTCTAAATTGGGTGGCACATCCTGGCCGTCCAACCAGTTACTAGGCCCGGGTTCGATTCCCAAAATTGCCGCCGTGTTTACGCGGAGTACGAGCACGTTAAACATGTGGGTCCGTGAGTCCTTCCGAGAAGTTGGTGGTAGGGGAAGGAGGGTACGGTCTAAATTGGATGAATAAAAAGAAAGTTATGGAGATTGTCGCGTAGGGCAAAGTAGCCCAATGGTTAGCGCGCGGAAATTGCACTCGGTAGGCCCGGGTTCGATTCCCAAAATTGCCGCCGTGTTTACGCGGAGTACGATCACGTTAAACATGTGGGTCTGTAAGTCCTTCCGAGAGGTTGGTGGTAGGGGAAGAAGGGTACGGTCCCTGTGGATGCTTCTCCCACTTGGTTCCGGTCTAAATTGGGTGAATAAAAAGAAAGTTATGAAGAATATCGCGGAGGGTGAAGTACCCCAGTGGTTAGTGCGCGGGATTTGCACTTGGTAGGCCCGGGTTCGATTCCCAAAATTGCCGAATAAAAATAAAGTTATGGAGATTGTCGCGGATGGCACGGTAGCCCAGTGGTTAGCGCGCGGGAATTTCACTCGGTAGGCCCGGGTTCGATTCCCGCCATTGCCAAAACTGCAGCCGTGTTCACGCGGAGTACGATCACGTTAAACGTGTGGGACTGCAAGTCCTTCCGAGAGGTTTGTGGTAGGGGAAGGAGGGTACGGTCTCTTTGGATGCCTCCCCCATTGGGTTCCGGTCTAAATTGTGTGGCACTTCCTGGCCTTCCAAGCAGTTACCTTACACCTTTCTGGTAGTTACCTTACACCTTTATGGATATTTTAATTTATAGATATTTTAAATGGATATTTTAATTTTATGGCTATTTTAAATGATAGAACGATGGAACGAGGATGGTGGAATTAAGAGCCTAGCATATGGTCATTATAAATTTAAATTAGCGCGCGAGAATTGCACTCGGTAGGCCTGGGTTCGATTCCCGCCACTGATGCGGAGTACGATCACCTTAAATATATGGGTCGATAATTCCTTCCGAGAGGTTGGTGGCAGGGAAAGGAGGGTACGGTCTCTGTGGATGCCTCCCCCACTGGGTCCTGGTCCAAATTGGGTGAATAAAAAGAAAGTTATGGAGATTGTCGCGGAGGGCGCGGTAGCCCAGTGGTTAGCGTGCGGGAATTTCACTCGGTAGGCCCGGGTTCGATTCCCTCCACTGACAAAACTGCTGCCGTGTTCACGCGGAGTACGATCACGTTAAACATGTGGGTCCGTAAGTCCTTCCGAGAGGTTGGTGGTAGAGGAAGGAGGGTACGGACCCTGTGGATGACTTTCCCACTGGGTTCCGGTCTAAATTGGGTGAATAAAAAGAAGGTTATGGAGATTGTCGCGGAGGGCGCGGTAGCCCAGTGGCTGGCGCGCGGGAATTGCACTCGGTAGGCTGGGGTTCGATTGCCGCCACTGCCAAAACTGCTGCCATTTTCACGCGGAGTACGATCACGTTAAACATGTGGATCCGTAAGTCCTTCCGAGAGGTTGTTGGTAGAGGAAGGAGGGTACGGACCCTGTGGATGCCTCCCCTACTGGGTTCCGGTTTAAATTGGGTGAATAAAAAGAAGGTTATGGAGATTGTCGCGGAGGGCGCGGTAGCCCAGTGGTTAGCGCGCGGGATTTGCACTAGGTAGGTCCGGGTTCGATTCCCGCCATTGCCAAAACTGCCGCCGTGTTCAGGCGGAGTACGATCACGTTAAACATGCGGGACCGTAAGTCCTTCCGAGAGGTTGGTGGTAGGGGAAGGAGGGTACGGTCCCTGTGGATGCCTCCCCCACTGAGTTCCTGTCTAAATTGGGTGGCACTTCCTGGCCCTCCAAACAGTTACCTTACACTTTACTGGTAGGTCGCGCCAGCGAGTGTGCCACGGTTAGAATTTGCCACGGTCAGAATTTTCAAGGGTAGCGAACAGGCTGGTCGCCAAAGGCGGCTAGTCTTAAATAATAAAAGGCAATGTCTGTGTGTGTGTGTGTCTGTCTGTCTGTCTGTCTTATACACTATACGTTTCGCGACCGCGCGTCGGAGAGCTACGAAATTTGGCAATCGGAGACCCGGGGGGGGAGGGAAGGGGACACATGAAAACCGATTTTTAAAATTTTAATTATTTTTTTATTTATTTAATGTTTTATGCGATTTCGACCGTTTTTTGCCCTTTTTGCCCTTTTTTCTCCACGATCCAGACATCGTAGAAAAAAATAAATGACACCATCGGAAAGAGCAGAGAATTTCGAGTAAAAATATATCAATTTCAAATCTGAATTTCGATTTCTAATATTTTTTAAAGATTTTAAAACAAAAGTCACTTTTTGCTCAAGAAAACGATTTTTGGTTTTTAAATTCTCGCATCGTGAAAAGTACTCATAATTTCGACTAATAATTTACATTTTCAGAAAGGTCAAACATCTGGCATTCTTACAAGTCCAATCTGGTCCAGAAATAATGAAAATTTCTTTCAGGATGGCAATTTTAAAGACGCCATGATTTTAAATTTGTCGGCTACCGGCTCAGTTTCTCAACGGCATTTTCCCCCCATCCGCATTAGTTTCTTCCCCGTCTCCATGGAGACCGCGCTTTCGGTTTTAACTGAATTACGAGCATAAGTGTTGTATACATCGGGCGAAATTATTATATTTATATGATATTTTAAATGGATATTTTTAAATGGATATTTTAAATAATTTAAATGATTGAATTATGGTGGTTTGAATTGTGGTGATGTATTTGAAATTATTATATTTATGGATTGGTGGAACGATATGGTTGATTTTTTTATTTTAAATGGATATTTTAATTTATGGATATTTTAATTTATAGATATTTTAAATGGATATTTTAATTTTATGGCTATTTTAAATGATGGAACGATGGAACGAGGATGGTGGAATTAAGAGCCTAGCATATGGTCGTTATAAATTTAAATTAGCGCGCGAGAATTGCACTCGGTAGGCCTGGGTTCGATTCCCGCCACTGATGCGGAGTACGATCACCTTAAACATATGGGTCGATAATTCCTTCCGAGAGGTTGGTGGCAGGGAAAGGAGGGTACGGTCTCTGTGGATGCCTCCCCCACTGGGTCCTGGTCCAAATTGGGTGAATAAAAAGAAAGTTATGGAGATTGTCGCGGAGGGCGCGGTAGCCCAGTGGTTAGCGTGCGGGAATTTCACTCGGTAGGCCCGGGTTCGATTCCCTCCACTGACAAAACTGCTGCCGTGTTCACGCGGAGTACGATCACGTTAAACATGTGGGTCCGTAAGTCCTTCCGAGAGGTTGGTGGTAGAGGAAGGAGGGTACGGACCCTGTGGATGACTTTCCCACTGGGTTCCGGTCTAAATTGGGTGAATAAAAAGAAGGTTATGGAGATTGTCGCGGAGGGCGCGGTAGCCCAGTGGTTGGCGCGCGGGAATTGCACTCGGTAGGCTAGGGTTCGATTGCCGCCACTGCCAAAACTGCTGCCATTTTCACGCGGAGTACGATCACGTTAAACATGTGGATCCGTAAGTCCTTCCGAGAGGTTGTTGGTAGAGGAAGGAGGGTACGGACCCTGTGGATGCCTCCCCTACTGGGTTCCGGTCTAAATTGGGTGAATAAAAAGAAGGTTATGGAGATTGTCGCGGAGGGCGCGGTAGCCCAGTGGTTAGCGCGCGGGATTTGCACTAGGTAGGTCCGGGTTCGATTCCCGCCACTGCCAAAACTGCCGCCGTGTTCAGGCGGAGTACGATCACGTTAAACATGCGGGACCGTAAGTCCTTCCGAGAGGTTGGTGGTAGGGGAAGGAGGGTACGGTCCCTGTGGATGCCTCCCCCACTGAGTTCCTGTCTAAATTGGGTGGCACTTCCTGGTAGGTCGTTCCTTCTGGTAGGTCGCGCCAGCGAGTGTGCCACGGTTAGAATTTGCCACGGTCAGAATTTTCAAGGGTAGCGAACAGGCTGGTCGCCAAAGGCGGCTAGTAAATAATAAAAGGCAATGTCTGTGTGTGTGTGTCTGTCTTATACACTATACGTTTCGCGACCGCGCGTCGGAGAGCTTCGAAATTTGGCAATCGGAGACCCGGGGGGGGGAGGGAAGGGGACACGTGAAAACCGATTTTCAAAATTCTAATTATTTTTTTATTTATTTAATGTTTTATGCGATTTCGACCTTTTTTTGCCCTTTTTGCCCTTTTTTCTCCACGATCCAGACGTCGTAGAAAAAAACAACTCACACCATCGGAAAGAGCAGACAATTGCGAGTAAAAATATATCAATTTCAAATCTCCATTTCGATTTCTAATATTTTTTAAAGATTTTAAAACAAAAGTCACTTTTGGCTCAAAAAAACGATTTTTGGTTTTTAAATTCTCGCATCGTGAAAAGTACTCATAATTTCGACTAATAATTTACATTTTTAGAAAGCTGAAATATCTGGCATTCTTACAAGTCTAATCTGGTCCAGAAATAATGAAAATTGCCTTCAGGATCGCAATTTTAAAGACGTCATGATTTTAAATTTCTCGGCGTTCCGTTCGTTTCTCCCCCGCTGAAGCAGGGAAGGTGGTGGGTGGGGACGTCAAGGTGGAGGTGACGTCACGGTTCTGAATACAGCGCCTTTGCTCTATATAAATTATTATATTTATATTTTAAATGATGGGACGATCTGGATTTTTTAAATGTATATTTTAACTTTTGGATATTTTAAATGGATATTTTAATTTTATGGATATTTTAAATGATGGAACAATGAAACAATGGAATGAGGATGATGGAATTAAGCATATGGTCATTTTAAATTGCAAATTAGCGCGCGGGAAGTTAGCGGTAGGCCCGGGTTCGATTCCCGCCACTGCCAAAACTGCCGCCGTGTTTACGTGGAATACGATCACGTTAAATATGTGGGTCCGTAAGTCCTTCCGAGAGGTTGGTGGTAGGGGAAGGAGTATACGGCCCCTGTGGATGCCTCCCCCACTGGGTTCGCGTCTAAATTGGGTGAATATGTAGAAAGTTATGGAGATTGTCGCGGAGGGCGCGGCAGCCCAGTGGTTAGCGCGCGGGAATTGCACTCAGTAGGCCCGGGTTCGATTCCCGCCACTGCCAAAACTTACGCCACGTTCACGCAGAGTACGATCACGTTAAACATGTGGGTTCGTGAGTCCTTCCGAGAGGTTGGTGGTAGGGGAAGGAGGGTACGGTCTAAATTGGGTGAATAAAAAGAAAGTTATGGAGATTGTCGCGGAGGGCGAAGTAGCCCAGTGGTTAGCGCGCGGGAATTGCACGCGGTAGGCCCGGGTTCGATTTCCGCCACTGACATGGAGTACGATCACGTTAAACATATGGGTCCGTATGTTTTTCCGAGAGGTTGGTGGTAGGGGAAGGAGGGTACGTTCCCTGTGGATGCCTCCCCCACTGGGTTCCGGTCTAAATTGGGTGGCACATCCTGGCCGTCCAACCAGTTACCAGGCCCGGGTTCGATTCCCAAAATTGCCGCCGTGTTTACGCGGAGTACGAGCACGTTAAACATGTGGGTCCGTGAGTCCTTCCGAGAAGTTGGTGGTAGGGGAAGGAGGGTACGGTCTAAATTGGATGAATAAAAAGAAAGTTATGGAGATTGTCGCGTAGGGCAAAGTAGCCCAATGGTTAGCGCGCGGAAATTGCACTCGGTAGGCCCGGGTTCGATTCCCAAAATTGCCGCCGTGTTTACGCGGAGTACGATCACGTTAAACATGTGGGTCTGTAAGTCCTTCCGAGAGGTTGGTGGTAGGGGAAGAAGGGTACGGTCCCTGTGGATGCTTCTCCCACTTGGTTCCGGTCTAAATTGGGTGAATAAAAAATAAGTTATGAAGAATATCGCGGAGGGTGAAGTACCCCAGTGGTTAGTGCGCGGGATTTGCACTTGGTAGGCCCGGGTTCGATTCCCAAAATTGCCGAATAAAAATAAAGTTATGGAGATTGTCGCGGATGGCACGGTAGCCCAGTGGTTAGCGCGCGGGAATTTCACTCGGTAGGCCCATGTTCGATTCCCGCCATTGCCAAAACTGCAGCCGTGTTCACGCGGAGTACGATCACGTTAAACGTGTGGGACTGCAAGTCCTTCCGAGAGGTTTGTGGTAGGGGAAGGAGGGTACGGTCTCTTTGGATGCCTCCCCCATTGGGTTCCGGTCTAAATTGTGTGGCACTTCCTGGCCTTCCAAGCAGTTACCTTACACCTTTCTGGTAGGTCGCGCCAACGAGTTTGCCACGGTCAGAATTTTCAAGGGTAGCGAACAGGCTGGTCGCCAAAGGCGGCTAGTGGAAAATAAATAAAAGGTGTTTCAAAATGTAAATTATTTTAAACTAAACGAAAAGTTTTTAAAATTTGTATTAGTTAAGAAGTGAACAAAAACACATGAAATTTAAATTATATAAAATATACAAAAGCATATTGTACGTTTTATGGATCAAAGACAGAAAATAAAACCGATCACTTGCTTTGAAACCATTTCTATTTAATTAAACTTTTAAATGTGAACCAAAAGATATTTAAAAAAATGATGGTGGGTGCATCTTTTGTCTGACATAGTGCTTATTATTTAATTTCAACTGCACTTCAACGAAGAACGCTTAGTATTTCTAAAATCTTGATGTACACACAACAAAAATTTGGTTGGTGAGTAGCGAATAGAGGATAGACGAGTCCTGCATTAAAGTCTGTACATTGCAGATTTGCACAAATCTAAAAGATAGTCTACGAGAATCAGTGACGTCACCAAGGAGGATTTTCGTAGGTGGTCCCTCCCATGCTCCCCAGAAGCCCATTGAATTTCGAAAAAATGATTTATGAAGAAATAGTAAACAAAATATTTGGTCCCCCCCCCCCCCCAGACATTTTCCTAAAGACATTACTGGCGAGGATTGTAGTCTCTGGTATGTTCTCTATTCGGTATCAGAAATAGGTTATAGAGTAATAAATCTATTTTTAGTTGTTCAAAAAATATTTGGCCAGTACCGGGGATTTGACCCGGACCTTCTGGATTACGCTCAGTCGTGCTAACTATTACACGACTGTGACCCTGTAAAGATTTACTCGAACTACCTTAGACCTTCCCCGTCAGAAATAAGGCTAGGGAGGGCAGGGTCTAGTAAAAAAATAGTGTCTCTGTCTCTAAGCACAAAATAGAATTCGGGCCCCCTCCCCTGTATGTCTAATAACTACCTATAATTTAAAATCAGATGTAGCAGTAAGATTTGCAATTATATTTGGTTTATTACATTTGAAAATTATACATGTACTAAACATCAACAACCTATAAGCATGCCAGAATCTGATCAGAAAACTCTTTTTCGAGGTTTTTTTTTACTGGGAAAATTGTTGTATTGCTTTATCAAAAAGAAACCTTTTTTTTTCAATTCCACCTGGATAAACAATACTGCATTTGTATTTAAGCGATATCTATCCGCTTTTGCTGCGCATATTGTCTTCCACCGTCTTTAGAGATGAAAACTACTTTCATCGGCTTATAATAAAAGCGTCCAAAAATTGCAAAAGTTTATCTTGAAATTTCTCTTCGCAGTCATTTATATACATCGTTTGCAGATGGCTAGCTGAACGTTTCAGGTCATCAGTTTTTTGATGATATCAAGATGGAAACTGTGTGAAAATATTTTCTATCATCAAGGAACAGATTTGTGTGAATATCGTTTAAAATCGTGTTTCAACATAAAATAATTAAAAACTTTTCGGATAAAAAAATGTAATAGAATTAGACCTGCAATAGAATTAGAAAAAGTGATACAAGAACTACAGGAAAATGTTAAAAAAGCTCAGCAACAAAACGAAACACGGAGACATAAACAAAATATTTTTATTATTTTCAACTGATCGTCATGTTATTTCCAAATTCATGCAAAAATGGAAAATACCGTGCCAAGTGACCAAAGTTATATCGGACTGAGTATACTGATTACGAGATTTTGAGTCTGGTAAATATCTAGAAACTCACAATAATGTGGATTTAAAATTTTTGCAATTCGTCGTAGGGATCCCGAGGTATTCACCTCCCAGACTGGGACGATGTTTCTAGTCCAGTGGATAACCTAGTAGCCGATTCTAGTGGATCGCGTTGAAAAGTAGTGGCTCCGGGAACCCGTGTGCTAAGGTGGCCAAGAAGGGTTGCAAAGGTAAATTACCGCAAACCTGCAGGTTTAAAAAATAATTATTTTTAATATTGTATTGAAATTGTGTTAAAATTCTTTTATAATGTTTAAGTAATTTAAAAAAATTATATGTTTATTGTGTATTGTTGATAAGTCGCATGTGAGCAAAAGTAAAAATTGTGTGGTAGAGTCAATAAGAAGGAACTTTTCATTGGGCTGTTGCTTATTCTATGTTTATTAAATTTTAACCTGCATTCTATGGATTATTTTATGTTATTAAATAAAGTGTATTTTGTATGTGTCTGAGGGCTGGATCACGGGAAAGGCAGTTATAGGTTAAGTATGCCGGACGGTCGGCAGTAGAAATATATATAGAGTTCGACATTGACAATATCCAGCAGTATCTAGAAGCTGATCTGGTTGTACCCATCCTTTGAACTCAGTTCGTTACTTGTGTCAGGTACAAGACATCAATTTTAGTACACGTTGTCGCATATGCTAAATAATGTGCTATTGATTTAACTGTAACTGTTAAATATCAAGGTATGTAAAAACATGTACTCACTTTAACTGTATCAGTAACTGTAGAGCAGTTGTATGTAGACATTGTGTGTGTTGGCCCGAGTGCCATGCTTGTGTATTATTGCTATGTGCAACTATAATAAATTATGATTTGATCTAAAAGTGATATTATAGTTATTCCAAGGCTGTGAAACAAAGATAGAAACATGGTGTCAGTTATTTTCGACCACGTGAGACTGATTTTTGGATGAAAATAGATTTACAAGTATAGTTCCATGTGTGTGATCTCTGAGCTGTTGATAAAACTGAACTTTTCTATTCTGATATGAACTAAGTGTTCTTCAAAAATAAAACTGAAATAATGTAATATTTCAAGCTTCCAGGGGAAATTACATTTACATGTGGTAATTTGGCTGAGATTTGGAACAAGTGGACTCAGAAGTTGAAAAATTACCTCATTGCATCTGAAAAGGACCAGAAGCCTGATAAAGTAAAAATAGCTATTTTACTCAATCTCCTAGGTGATGAAGGGATGGAAATTTATAACACCTTCAAGCCAGAAACAGGCAAAAGTATAAAACATTTTGATGATGTGTTAGAAATGTTTACTAACCACTGTGTCCCAAGACGAAATGTGGTTTTTGAATGATTTAAGTTTTTTTTCGTGTTCCCAGCAAGAGGTTCAACAAGTGGGCAGTTATTTAACTGAACTCAAAACGTTGGTATCAACATGTGAATTTGGCGAACAAGAAGGACTCATAAGAGATAAACTTGTCCTAGGTATTAGAGAAATATCGCTAATGTAAAGACTGCTGAGAGAGCTAAACTTGACCTTAAAGAAAACGCCAGACTTTTTTGCGAGCAGTAGAGGCCAGCAAACTGCAGCTAGAGACTGTTAAAACTGCTTCACTTATCCATGAAGTTAGGAAAAGTAAAACAAAGATGTCACCCAAGTTGAAACAGACCGGTGATCGTGGTAATGTGTTTGAGTACCACAAGTGTGGGAGAAAACATAAAATGTATAATTGCCTAGCCTATGAAAAACTGTGTGTTAAGTGCAAAGAAAAAAAATCCTTTTGTCTCTGTATGCAAGACGTTCACAAATCGGAAGAACTATCGGAAAATAAATTATATAAAAATGTGGTAAAAGTGAGGAACTGCATATTGATAGTGTATCAAAACAGGTAGTAAGTACTAATGATAAAGTGTTACATATTAACCCGTTGGATAATGTGTGGGTAAAAAAAATTAATGTTGAAAATAACACTGTTGAATTTAAGCTGGACACGTGTGCTGAAACTAATGTGTTGCCCAAATCTGTGTTTGATAATATGATTCT
This sequence comes from Amaurobius ferox, assembly GCA_951213105.1. Classification (NCBI taxonomy): domain Eukaryota; kingdom Metazoa; phylum Arthropoda; class Arachnida; order Araneae; family Amaurobiidae; genus Amaurobius; species Amaurobius ferox. Next base: position 39,250,821 of record OX578140.1, on the reverse strand, counting down.
CTCACCAAATATAAAGTTGAGTAGAACCAATGTTACCTTAGTGTCATATGGCAACTTCAATTTAAAACCAGAAGGTGAATTAAAGTATTAATGTCCATGATAATATGCCATTGAAATGCATTGTTGTAAATGTATCTTCCAAGCCCATTCTAGGTTTAAGAGCATGTCAGATGTTAAATTTAATTAAAAAAGTTTGATATAATTCATTCAGATATTGAAGATGACAATATCAATGCACATAAGGAGATATTCCGGGATTTGGGAAAGTTTTCTGGGGATCCATATCACATTGAGCTGAAATCAGAAGTTAAGCCAGTGATAAATCCACCAAGGCGAGTGCCTTTAGCTCTACATAAATATTTAAAAACACCGTTAGATAATTTAGAATCCCAAGGAATAGTGCAAAAAGTGAACAAGCCAACAGATTGGGTTAATCGTGTGGTGGTTGTAAAAAAAGCAAAGGGGAGCTTGCGCATTTGTTAGGACCTAGAAACTTAAATACAGCCATTAAACGAGAACATTATATAATACCTACTGCTGAGGAATTAATAAGCAGGCTAGAGGGAAAGAAAGTATTTTCTGTCCTTGATTTGAAGGATGTATTTTGGCAAGTGCCTTTAGATGAGCATAGTATTGATTTATGTACATTTAACACTCCTTTTGGCAGGTATCAGTTTTTGAGAATGCCGTTTGGAATAGCATCAGCTCCGGAAGTATTCCAAAAACGAAACCTAAATTTATTTGAAGACGTAGAAAATATCGAAGTGTATTTTGATGATGTAATTGTGACAGGTAGTAATGAAAGTGAACATGACTTGATCCTATCAAAAGTTTTGCAAAGAGCAAAAGAAAATAACATTAAGTTTAATCCTGAAAAATTTCAGTATAAAGTACCCGAAGTTAGATACGTGGGACAAATAATATCTAAGGATGAAATTAAAGCAGATTCTCAGCATTTTAGAGCAATTACTGAAATGGAAACTCCTACTAATAAAGGGGACGTGAGGAGATTCTTACGGGCATGGTTAATTATATATCAAAGTTTATACCAAATGTTTCTACTGTTACCTCTCCTCTAAGGAATTTTGTAAAAGATAGTACTGAGTTTAATTAGTTTAGTGAGCATGAAGAAGCTTTTAAAAAATCAAAAGTCTATTAAATTTCTCAACTGTTTTAAAAGTATTTATCAGTTCGAAACAAACTATCATACAATGTGATAGCTCTAAAGATGGGCTAGGGGCTTGTCTCATTCAAGAGGGTCACCCTATATCATATGCGCCCATACGTCTCACAGAGACTGAGCAAAATTATGCTCAAATAGAAAAAGACATGCTCTCCATTGTATTTGCTGTTCAAAAGTATAACTTTGTATATGGGAAAGAAAAATTATTATTCAAAATAATTATAAGCCACTCACCACTATTGTTAAAAAACCAATATGTAATACAGGGGCGGTTATTCAGGGGCGTCGCGGGGCTGCGCGGACCCCCTTGATCAAGCACTTCAAATTCCTTTAGTTATATAGGTTAATTACAATTTTTAAGGAAATTATCTGAAATTTCTTTCAACTAAAAGTCTAATTATTGGAAATAAATGATAGAATTGTCACTAGATGGCAGCACTAAAGCTTTGACTTTCAAAAAAATCTCTTATCCCCTTTTCATACTATATTAAATTTATAGGGAAAAATACTGCATTATAGGGAAAGATGAGGGATTTTAAGAAGAGCCGCGTCCCGTTATCGACTCTCTGATGATAGAAAGAATGGTATGTGAATACAACGGCAATAGAAATTTCAGTTAAAAAAACAGACATTGCAATATTCCAATCCGATGAGAGCTGCGCCGGTTACCGCGGCTCACATCGAATCGTTCAGCCAAAGAAGCCAAAAAAGGAACGAATGCAGTGAACTACTGACTCGAATTGACTAAGTTTCGCTAATTTGGCCTCGAATTTTTCTTGATAAATGTGTGTTTTCTCTCTCGCTTCTTTTTAAAATAATAAATTTGGATGTTTAAATAAATATTTGAAAATAAATTACTGTATTTATCTAATTCTGATTTATTTTATTGATCCTATTGACCCCTAGCTTTTTCAGTTTTGGTTCATGAAGAAATAGTTTAGTAGTATTAGATATAGAAAATAGAAATTCAAAAAAGTTTCGATATATATTTTGTGCTTTTTACTTAATTGAATAAGTGGGGGTTATTGATGGTATTTTGGGGGTTCCGTTCTTCGTTTTTGGTAGAAAAATGCATTGTTTGGAGCACTCAGTTTAATTTCGCTGCGTAAGCGCCCGGGGGGGGGGGGGGGCATTTCTGATGTAGGGTGGTTCTGTCTGTCCTTAGGAAAGGGGATTATTTCTGATTTGGGGTAGTTCCATGCTTTGTTTGTGATGAATTTCAATGCGTTTGACTTCTTAATTGCTTAAAAGTCACGAGAAATGTATTTGTGGCATGCCCGTGGATATTTTTAGTGACACTTTCAGAAATGTGTTGTCTGAGGGGGTGGGTCTCTTGATTTACTCAGCTGTCTTACTTTTTCAGCTATTTAACATTAAAGATTGAAAAAATATATAAATATTTGTTAAAGAATGTTAAAAATTAATTTTCAACCTGACACTTGATTCTTTGATCTGACGTTGTTTTCCTTAGAATCTCCCCCCCCCCCCCTCTTCACCGGCGACTATTCAATCCCCCTGGTTTTGCTTCTAATTTCATTGAAGTCCAATATTGATCCGATACTCCCTAGGCGTAAATTTCACTTGAGGTAGTCCTAAAATTTCTCATCTCGTTTCCTAATTAAGCGATTTTGAATCTACTGGCAGCTATAGTCTCTGCACTATCTATACGCGTATCGTCTGGACATGCATATTGTTTTATTCAAACCCCTCTGAGCGTCACTTTTAGTTTAACTAGCCCGCACGGTTTTACTTCTCGGTTCCTAAATTGAGCGATTTTGAATCTTCTGGTCTTTGTACCATTTGAATATACATATCTTTCATATCAATCCCCTGGGCGCAATTTTTACTTTAAGTAGTTCCCTTCTAATTTCACATCTCGGCTCTTAATTGAGCCATTTTGATTCCGTTGGTGGCTATAGTCCCGGCACCATTTGTACATGTGAACTGGATATACATATTTATTGTGTCAGCTCCCTGGGCGTAACTTTCAGTTCGGTTAGCCCCCCCCCCCCCCCCCGCCAAATTTCTTATTTCACCTTCCAATTGAGCGATTTAGAGTTTGCTGGTGGCAATCACTTAGATATACAACCTTATTATGTCAACCCTCTGGGCGTAACTTTTACTTTAAGTAGCCTCAATTTCATATTTCGGTTTTACAAAAATGCATCGCCTTGGTTCCTGAAATATCCGTGCACGATATTTCAAGACCGTACGATGTTTACATTTTCCGCTACAGACCTTACACACACACGTCGACACACAAACATCGTCTGTTATTATGTAATATGAAACAACCGTGGTGGAAGAGGGGAGACCCTCCTCTTTTTTATATTTACATTTTTATCTATCTTAGTGACACTTGCTCCGCTTTTGATGCAATTTTCACACTGTATTTTCTACTCTACAATGGACCCACTCGATCTGCTCACTCTAAACTTTGATCCACTTTTGTTGAACCCGTGCAGCGAGCTAACTACTTATTGCTATAGAAACCGATTGCTATATATAGTGATTACTAGCAGGCAGAACTCGCTCATATCATTTTAAAGACGAATAGAGAAAACCATAATGCATAAGAACTTTCTGTAAATTCCAAATGCATTCTTAAACTTGTATGAAAATAGTTATTCCGTTTCTACATATAAACGGCCGTAGATTTAGTTGATTTTCGCTCTCTAATTATGTTACTGTTTGGGTTACAAGGATGATCAGGTACAAAACTATTAGCCATATTGTGTACCTGAGAGAAATTGTGTGCATTTTGGGTGTAAAAACAATTGCGCTAATCATAATAAAATACTGCACATGCATACGACTGATAGTATTTAATTTTTACAAATTTGATATGAATTTATTTAGAAATACATTCAAATAATTTGGTTACAATAGGCTCTTAATGGTTACAATAGGCTCTTATTCATTTTAAGGAAACTTGCTAATGCATATCAACGCAAGTAAAATAATAATTTGGTATACAGTTATTTCGAGGTAACGCCGGAACTAATTTATCAGTGCCGGATAAACGACGAACTCGAAGTCTAAAAGACGTAGTTGGCACAAACTGAGGAGGGATACTATAATATACATAAATACATATTATAGTATGCCTCTATACTTAAATATCCCCATCTATACATAAATACATATATGAGCGCCTCCCTCTACACCTCGCTCACGAGCCGCCACTGATGTAATATCTCATCAAGGTTACAAAGGATGTTATTAAATTGTTAAAATATCAATTTGATCTTGAATATATAAAAGGGAGTTAAATATATATTGCAAATACACTTTCTCGGACATATCTTGAAGATAAAGTCACAGATGACCCTGATATGTTAAGTGTTGTTCATACTATTAGACAACTGCCAAGAAATGAACGAATGTTAACTCAATTTAAGAGTGTCATTCAATTAGACCCCGAGCTTAAAATTGTGTATGAGTATTGCGAAAAAGGTTGGCCTGATCATAGTAAGAAAATTCCTGCCAATATAAAAAATTACTTAATTCAAAAATGATTTGTATGTAGAATTTGGTCTTTTACTTAAAGATGCCAGAATAGTTAAATATATATTGCAAATACACTTTCTCGGACATATCTTAAAGATAAAGTCACAGATGACCCTGATATGTTAAGTGTTGTTCCTACTATTAGACAACTGCCAAGAAATGAACGAATGTTAACTCAATTTAAGCGTGTCATTCAATTAGACCCCGAGCTTAAAATTGTGTATGAGTATTGCGAAAAAGGTTGGCCTGATCATAGTAAGAAAATTCCTGCCAATATAAAAAATTACTTAATTCAAAAATGATTTGTGTGTAGAATTTGGTCTTTTACTTAAAGATGCCAGAATAGTTAAATATATATTGCAAATACACTTTCTCGGACATATCTTAAAGATAAAGTCACAGATGACCCTGATATGTTAAGTGTTGTTCATACTATTAGACAACTGCCAAGAAATGAACGAATGTTAACTCAATTTAAGAGTGTCATTCAATTAGACCCCGAGCTTAAAATTGTGTATGAGTATTGGGAAAAAGGTTGGCCTGATCATAGTAAGAAAATTCCTGCCAATATAAAAATTACTTAATTCAAAAATGATTTGTATGTAGAATTTGGTCTTTTACTTAAAGATGCCAGAATAGTTAAATATATATTGCAAATACACTTTCTCGGACATATCTTAAAGATAAAGTCACAGATGACCCTGATATGTTAAGTGTTGTTCATACTATTAGACAACTGCCAAGAAATGAACGAATGTTAACTCAATTTAAGAGTGTCATTCAATTAGACCCCGAGCTTAAAATTGTGTATGAGTATTGCGAAAATGGTTGGCCTGATCATAGTAAGAAAATTCCTGTCAATATAAAAAATTACTTAATTCAAAAATGATTTGTATGTAGAATTTGGTCTTTTACTTAAAGATGCCAGAATAGTTAAATATATATTGCAAATACACTTTCTCGGACATATCTTAAAGATAAAGTCACAGATGACCCTGATATGTTAAGTGTTGTTCATACTATTAGACAACTGCCAAGAAATGAACGAATGTTAACTCAATTTAAGAGTGTCATTCAATTAGACCCCGAGCTTAAAATTGTGTATGAGTATTGGGAAAAAGGTTGGCCTGATCATAGTAAGAAAATTCCTGCCAATATAAAAAATTACTTAATTCAAAAATGATTTGTATGTAGAATTTGGTCTTTTACTTAAAGATGCCAGAATAGTTAAATATATATTGCAAATACACTTTCTCGGACATATCTTAAAGATAAAGTCACAGATGACCCTGATATGTTAAGTGTTGTTCATACTATTAGACAACTGCCAAGAAATGAACGAATGTTAACTCAATTTAAGAGTGTCATTCAATTAGACCCCGAGCTTAAAATTGTGTATGAGTATTGCGAAAATGGTTGGCCTGATCATAGTAAGAAAATTCCTGCCAATATAAAAAATTACTTAATTCAAAAATGATTTGTATGTAGAATTTGGTCTTTTACTTAAAGATGCCAGAATAGTTAAATATATATTGCAAATACACTTTCTCGGACATATCTTAAAGATAAAGTCACAGATGACCCTGATACGTTAAGTGTTGTTCATACTATTAGACAACTGCCAAGAAATGAACGAATGTTAACTCAATTTAAGAGTGTCATTCAATTAGACCCCGAGCTTAAAATTGTGTATGAGTATTGCGAAAAAGGTTGGCCTGATCATAGTAAGAAAATTCCTGCCAATATAAAAAATTACTTAATTCAAAAATGATTTGTATGTAGAATTTGGTCTTTTACTTAAAGATGCCAGAATAGTTAATTGTACCTTCATCTCTCAGAAATGAAATGCTAGCTTTAATGCATGAGGGACACTTTGGTATTGAAAAGAGTAAAAACAGGGCAAGAGAGATAATGTATTGGCCAGGTACGTCTAAAATCATTGAATCTATGGTATTGTAATATCAAGTAAGTCAAAAGTTTCAGAGGGCCAATATTAAGGAGCCTCTTCTATCACATGCAATTCCACAAAGGCCATTTGAGAAATTAAGTATTGATATTATGGAATATAGAAATGTTAATTATTTAGTTATTATGTGTTATCATTCAAAGTGGATTGAGATAGAGAGACTAAATAACAAAACTATAACAGAAATTAATCAGCGATTAAAGGCTTGTTTTTCTAAGTATAGCATTCCCTCGGTATCAGTTAGTGACAATGTTCCATTTAATAACTTTGAATTTAAAGCCTTTGCCAAAGATTGGAACTTTGAATATATTTTTGTAAGTCCACGATATCTTAAAGGTAATGGTATGGCAGAAACTGCTGTAAGAATTGCCAAAGTGATACTTAGAAAAGCTTTTGAAGGCAATAAAGAGTGGATTGTGGGATTAATGGAGTATAGGAATACTCCTATCTCAGGATTGAATCTATTTCCAGCACATCTCTGATATTTGGTCGAAGGCAAAAAACCAAAATCTCCATACACAACAAATTATTAAATGCAGAAAACTTTAAAAATTTAAAAGAAAGACTTGTGAGACAGGAAAAGCAAAAACATTAATATGACTGAGGTGTTATTGCACTAAAACTTTTAAACTCGGGTGATAATATAACTTCCTCCAGCTTTAACCGAAAAAGTGGGGAACCAGCCTAGATAATCTCTAAAGGTCCAAATCCTAGGTCATATGTCATTCAGAATAGCTCGGTCAGGTACTTTATGAGAAACAGAGTGCATTTAAGGTCATCAAAGATTCCTTTTAAGATCAAAACGAAGCCTGATGCTGAGATGACTGAGCACCTTGTAGCTCAATCTAATAATAGTTCTCCGACAACAAGCACACCACATGCATCCAGAAAATAAACAAGATCAGGGCGTATCATACAAAAACCTTAATATCTAAATGATTATGTGTGTGCTTAAAATCTTCAAAGGTTGGGGGGGGGGGGGTCACATATGTTAAATTATGTGCTGTTGACTTAACCGTAACAGTTAAATATCAAGATATGTAAAAGCATATACTCACTTTAATTGTATCAGTATCTGTAGAACTGTTTTGTGTGTAGACATTGTGTGTGTTGGCAAGAATGCCATGCTTATGTATTATTGCTATGTGCAATTATGATAAATTATAATTTGATCTAAAAGTGATATTGTTATTCCAAGGCGGAGAAACAAAGATAGAAACACAAGTTAACTTCTCTTTCGAGCTGTTTGTGTTAAGTTAGGTTTTGTTTTGTTCATGATTATTTAGGTTAGTTTTTCTTTTTGTTATTGTTGCCCATTGTGTGAGTATGTTTGAAAGACGGAGAAGACTTGTTACCTTGTCAGTAGAATTTCTTTTAAGCAAAAGAGTTGTGTCGAATAGTTTTCGTTTGGTGGGGGAAGCGGGAACGCAACGTTCCCGTTACCATGATTACCGATCTCGTCATTGTTCTCGTTCTCGTGAACTCTGCCTGAGTCAAGACAAGTTTCGTAGTTAGCGTGCTGTAAGGCTGTTTAACGTGTTAGTTGATCGGCGAAGTTGCTTTTTGGTGTTGGCAACACCTGCTTGGACGTAAGTATTCGGAGTTTGTTCATCAAGATGGACGCAGCAGTGCTGATCTCTTCTGGTCAAGAAGTATTGTTGAAACTGCATCTGGACCTTAGTACTTTAGATTTTATGCAATAATAAAGTGATGAGTTGCCATCCAGATGAATGTCGTCAAGGCTATGGTTTTCTTTTTCTTTTTTTAATTTAATGATTAAATCTATGGAATCCTTGTTTTAAATTCCGGGCAATGTTGGGTAAAATTTCTGGTGTTAAATATTGTGTTAAAATGACACTTTTGATATTCAGGTATTTATAAACTTATGATCATTGTTTTAAACAACTTTTATGTACATCAAAATGATAAATTTAATAGCAAACTTGCAACATGAAAGAAAGTATGTCCAACATTCCTCCAGGTCATGGAGATATTCTTAAATGAACTCTGACAAGATTTTAACTGAAAGCATTTACTCAGAACTTTGGGATATTCTTGAACACTTCCGGAAATTGTTGGACAGGATTTACCTCCTCACACTTGTAATGTGATGAATGTAGTATGTCTGAAATTTGACAACACATACTTGAAGATCTTGTACATATACTCTGACAAGGTTTTACTAGAAAAATTGTATTTGAATTGGTTTAAATCCAATAATTACCCCAATTTTCTGCGCCCCCCAAAAGTCCATTCTATGAAAAGCTAAAAGAATAGGGACTTGACAGACTTACATGTTTTATTTTCTATTCAAACATTTACATAATTTGTTTATAATTGTACATACATATCAAATAACAACATAAATTATACAAAACATGTAGATCTAAACAACAAATACACATTATAAATGCACAATTTATATACAAAATTCTATGCATGAGATTCGATTGAATCCACTAGATAAAACACACGATTCACTTATGAAAAAATGCATTGCCGAAAATGAGAAATGGAAAATTGTTCTTTGAAAGTAAAATACATATAAACGCGTTTTCTATTCATGTGATAAGGAAATCAAGATGATTGAGAATTATATAGTATTGTTATTGCGCATTGGCATATTATGTCACCTAACACCAATATATATACAATAACCGGACTTCGTTAAATGATGGCATAACTTTGTCGCTTTATCAGAGACGGGGTTGTCTCATTCCCAGTGAAAATAGACCTAAAAAATTAATTGCTAAGTTAAAAAAACATGAAAAGGTAATGAATCGCGCTTCTAGTGCAGCGGTTAGCGTGTGTGGACTTCGTGCTATTTCATATTAGCAAGTCTTCTTGCTGTTGATGCTGTTCACGGTTTCCCTCTTACTGCGAGTGCAGTTATAGGTTTTACAGTAAGAAAACTTGAGCAACGTATATATAAGCACAAATAAAATGTTAATAATTTTATTTGTGTTTATATACACTGCTCAAGTTTTCCTTATCCTTCGCCCAATGTGTATTTTACTTAATGCTTCCATAACACTTACTCTCAAGTTACTTTACACAAAGTATGCATTTACCACACTGTTCATGTTTTGCAACTTTCAAAATGGACTATCTCCAATAGGGATGGGTGGGTGACGTAATTATCTCCCCGTTCAAATATAGGGTTGGGATGACGAAATTGAAGTTATAAATTTACACCATCATTTTTAACACAGTTCGGATTTAGTATACATTTGTGCCCTTTAGTGTACAATGTCGGCGTCTTATTCGTATCCGCAATAACCTTCTCGGATGAGAAGGCTGTCGTTATCACCCCATATCAGAGAATCACTACTGGCAAATGAATAAGGTACAAATGTTGAATAGAAGATAGCTTCGAAATGCGTTTCATGCGTACACAAAGTGATTTTTTAAACTTTAAGTGATTTTTAAACCCTACAAAACATTTTCGAATCTATTAATCACTATAATATTGTCACTGGACAATGCGGGTTTTTTATTTATTTATAATGGACTTGTAAGGATTAAGTCCGTTTTCTTACGTTGTTTCTGTCATTATTAAAGTGACAAGTCGGACGTTTTGAGAAAAAATGTTTTTTTTTTCCATCTTATTTTCGAAGGGAGTATCGATTAATTTACGTCTCAAACTATGTGTAAATTCTAAGTAAAATGTATAAATTCCAAATATAATTTGTTTTTCATATGAGGACGAGGAAAACAAATACCTAGATACAAAAAAAAAAAATCCTTCAGCTATAAAGTAGATTTAGAGACGTAAATTGAATTATGCCGTAAACATTGTACCTTTTTTATAAGTAAAATTTTTGCAAAAATGATAATAATAATAGTAACGGTGCATAGCTGATCTTCGTTAAAAAATGCATTATGATAGTATTAATCATTCAAAATGAAATAAATGTATGCTTATCAACGTTTATATAATGATTAGAATGAGATTTATTAAGATGATTTTCTTTTGCGGTTGACATATTTAACAAATTTAAAACATAATTATTTCATCAACAAATGCATCCCTTTTCTATCATTTTTTCATCTCATCATCAATTTTTGGCAAAATAAAATTACTTACGAAATTTAATGAGTCAGATTATTTCTATAAATTTGTGAAAGATCATTGGATATTTACGCACCAATGAAATTACCCGTGAATCATTTAAATTCTCACGAGACGGCATGGATTCGAAATGGGAACAAATTGACATTCTTTATTCTTCGGTAATGCATTCAAATTTACCAGTTTATAAAAACATCTTCTCTATACATGAAATATATTGCAGTAAATCAGGAATTTGTTAAACATCAAAGCTGGACAACAACTTAGTTACAAAGGTAACGGCTATTCAGAGGAAACATCAGCTTTTAGAATCAGGCTTGGGTAATAACTAAGTAAAAGTAACTGTGCCGCCTGTAATGATTACTTATCAAGTAACGAAGGTCCGTACTCATTACTTAAACAGAAAAACTACTCAAAAAGAATAAAAATACTATTTTCTTTTTAGTACTCCTTACCTTTTACATCCTACTCGTTCATTTTTATTCACAAATCGATAAATTTTAATTTTCATAACGTATCTTCATTTAAATAAATTTTTAAAGAGTAAAAATGAGTAGATATAGTTAGTGTAATTATTTTGCATTTATTAATTGGTTGGTTTCATCTCGTCTTCGAAATTGACTGAGAAATCAGATTTTCTCAGTTTGAGTACTGTACTCGAGGCAATGCTAACTTTAATATACTTTGTACTAATCACTTAGTTTCGTATTCATACGTCCATTATGCTTACTTATCAATTGTTGACAAACTATATATATATAACGCAGCGGAGTTTTACAGTTATTCCTATACCTCTCTGTTGTGAAGTTAAGTTTGCCGCAAGTATAGCCATCTCTGTAGTGATGTTAATCATTTAACGAAATTGGTACATTTTACTCTCGAATTTCTTAATATTCTTTTCAAAATTGAATTTGCTTTTTAGACTTGGGATAAAGATGGATATTTGGGATTTTGGGAATCGAGTACGAAATATTAAAGTTACAAATTATATCTTACATAAATTTAATTTGTTACCTTGAATGACCCATGTCCTGCTTAATAAGTTGTTACATTATCCAATTTGCTAAATTAAATGTTCCATTCTCTGTTCCTTTGACCGTAGTACCCATCCTCGTCTCAAGTCTAAAAAAATTCCATTTTAAGAAAATACTAAGAACTTTGGGAATAAAATTTAACAATTTTGCTAAATAAGTTTTGAATACAAGTAAGCTTTGTTATTTAAATGAATTGGATTTATGAAATATGAAAAGGTTAACTTCGCATTATGTATTCGAAAAAGCTTTAAAAAACTTTAAAATAACTTATTGAAAAATGTAATGCCAGCTTGTAACTGTAATGTCCAATTACTTAATTTTTTTATAAGTAACTGTATCTATACTTCATTAATCTACTAATAGAATAGCACGATAACATATTCGTTACATTTACAAAGTAACTTTACCCATCTCTGATTAGAATCTACTTATAAATTTACATTTGAACAAGGAACTAAAATAAAAGATAAATAAATTCTAGAGGTAATAAGAAGTACTGTTAAATTTATTCTGTGCAGAAATAATGAAAAGTGGCGATTGCCAAAGAAACAAATTTCAAAATAGGACGTCTTGCTGTTCCTCAATTTACTATATTGGGATCTGTGGAAAGATGAGATTTTCAAACCCACTTTACAAGAAATTCTCGTATACATGAGAGGAATCAAATTATAAATAGCTACGACATACTTTCTTATGATAAAACAGCAGAGCTGTTTTTATCAAATTGAAATTAACTGTGCATAGCATTTTGCTAATTTGTTAATGAACACTGTCAAATTTCATTAAGAAATTAACACAAAGTGGTTTCTCGTATGCTTTTTAAAGTATTGAACCATCCTGATGAAAATTACGAAATATCATAATAGTCATGAAAACCTATATATAAAAATAGTTTTGGAATATTTACAAACTATACTTTAGAAGCTCTAATTATTATTTTTTAGAATTCAAGATTCGGACTTTGTGATGAAATACAGCATTTTTATGCATGAATATTCATTGAAATATAATATATTTTAACTACTGCATAAATTAATATTAGTCTAGATGCGAGGTAGCATTTATCAGTTCCATTACTATTTAGATTTATGTGCCGTGTTAAGAGAATTTTAGTAGCAGGACTTAAATCATTTGTTCCTATTGTATAAAGTGCATGTGCTGAATAATTGGCTTAGCACAAGACTAAGTAACTGCTTTAAATGTGAATTTTATTTGCGCGTTTTGAGTAAGCTGCATACTATTTAAAAATAAAGTTACAATAGTCACAACATATTAGGTTCACTGGTTAATTGACTCAAAATGTTAAAACAAACAGAAACCGTTGAATTTAATTATAAAAATCGCCGTCAAACTGAGTTAAATGTCGTTAAACCGAACCGTCGTTAAATTAGCAAACACGCACGATGTTCATTATATGTTTTTATTTAATTTACAGAAAAAATGTTAAGAAGTCATATTACACATTGACAAGGTCATTTCTAACTAAAGCTTCGCTTATGTCTTTTATCCTTTAAAGGAGTATCGGGATGATCATAGAGTATGTATGTCTTCATAGAATAATAGTCAACCATTTATTAATATTTCATTCGCTGCGTTAGCGCTATTTTAAGATAATAAGTTAGATAAATTAAAATGCAGCAGAAAAATTAGAAATTTAAAAAAAAAATGTTGACGCTATTTCTGAATGCAATCTATGAAAAGCGGCAATGAAAAATCGCTGTTAATATTATTCAAAATTCTATAATAAAAGAACATTATCAGTACTTAAACCATTATCAGTGACTGCGTGGCTATTTCTTACGTATGGTATCCTGAATTTTTTTAAATTCTACTTAGAGTGTTACTGTGAGATATTATTATTATTATATATATATATTTTTTGCTGGTTAATTGCATCGGCTGTTTTGCTGAGTCAAAATCATCACACAGCCGATTTAGAAAGACGATTCAATTAAGCGGTAGCAACTGTAGATGTTTAATATTTTGTTAAACAAGGTATGCATTTAAGACAAGAATATATATATATATATATATAGTTCAACGCAGTACATCCATATTAATTCCACAGACCCAGTTCAAATATTTGAATATCCTTCGGCGAAGCATATAACGAAAATGGATCTTGATCAAGCACCTCATCAAAGCAAAGCCAGCAAAACAAAAGTGGCACATTTTCTTAATTTTTTGGGGTAATTTTGGAGAAGCAATTTCTTAAATAATTTGTTTACTTAAAAGGTTTGAGGAAGTTTAAATCTGTTGTTTATTTTTAAATGTTTAAATATTTGTAATTAAAGTCAAACTTTAAGACGTTTTGTTCATTTATTCAGGTATATCAATCTTAAATGTTTACTCGCTTTTGGGTAATATGCCATCTTTTAAATAAATGAACTATTTAAAACATTTACATTAAAAACGATAAATTACATCAAATCTCAAATAAATATGAATATTTTCGACATCGCTAATCACAATTATTTATATTTACAATATAATGGAGCTGTATATTGGTCTAAATGTGTCATCTATTCAATAATTGAGAGCTCTCATTGGCTGTCATGAATAGAACTTGCCTATTCAAGGTGTAGTTTAGTTATGTGCCTTGGCGATTGAAACTTTGAACTGGCAGCAATGATCCTTAAATAATGAACACTCAATGATGTGCAATACCCGTTTCATATAAATAGCAGACGTCTAGTCACAACACAAATGATAACACAGAATCCGTCGAAAGGAGAAAAGATTGCAAAGAGGGACGGGTTCTCGAAATTCTTAGGAAAAATACATTGAACACAACAGAATTCGGACTAGCAGTATTGTAGCGCTTTCGTTACGCATCAGATGAATCTGGCTCTGGCAATTTTAGACACTTTTTTTCTTTTTTCAGAACAATACAATCTTTAAGTTGAACTGAGTTTTATATTAAAATCTAACATATTTTATTCATATTTTATTGTCAATTTATTAAAGTAAAAGAAAAAAAAATCTGAAGATTCAAACTTGAAATTATGGAGTATCTGATGAAAGTATAATTAATAATGATCATTATTTAGTTGTATATTAGATAATTAAAACTTCCAAAAGCATTATATGCTAATATATATATGATCCTGAAAAAATACTAATAAAGTCTTGCAGCAAGACGTTAAAACTAATGAATTATGCAGTGAAAAATTGACCTACGATACATTTTTTCTAATTTTTAGATATCAACATGTATTACAAAATACAGACTTTAATATCGTAACTTTTTATTAAAAGTTCTAGTTTGATTTGCACAGAAATCGTAAGAGTGATAAGCATTGTTATAAAATGATCATTTATTTCATTTCAGTGAGTATCCAGGAATTTCTCACAGGAAGTGCACAGCATTCAGTATCGTCAATTATTAATAATATTAAATTAGTCATGATGATGCCTAATAAGTAAGTTGATATTTTAATTAATCTGTTATGTACAACTTGGCATTAATTATTAAATAATTCAATTACAGTTCATTGATTATCGATTAATCAATGAACTGTAATTGGATTATTCAATGGACAGTAACAGTGATTATGAAAGGTGTTAAAAAATCCGAATCAAGCTTTATATAAAACTTTTTTTTAAAAGTAATTTTTGCGTTTTCTAATAAAAATTCTGTCGGATTCCCAATACATAATAAGTGTATAGACCAAACCCATTCATTCCATCATACTCAAATTGGAACAAAATGGCTGCAAACAAGCAAGGTCTTAGAAATAAGCATTTCTTTCGAATAAATTAATAATAAAAAGAATATTTTCCAAAAAGTTTCATCTAAAAATTTTATATAAATGAATAAACGTTATGATTAAATGAAATAAAAATCCAAAATTTAGCGATTAGAGATTTATTATCTTTTTATTTTTTAATAATAGCTATTTTAAAAAGTTTCAAAAATTAAGAATGTGTATATTTGCACTTCCTCTGGATACTTCACTGTTTTATTTCAAACGCGATTTTCACAAATGCACAACTCAATTCTATATTGAAACTCACCCGCAATCTTTGAGAATATCCCCATTCGACAAATTGTGCCAATATCTCCCATGAAAAATAAATATGAAATGTAGAGAAAGAACCTACA
This sequence comes from Amaurobius ferox, assembly GCA_951213105.1. NCBI lineage: Eukaryota > Metazoa > Arthropoda > Arachnida > Araneae > Amaurobiidae > Amaurobius > Amaurobius ferox. Next base: position 39,234,951 of record OX578140.1, on the reverse strand, counting down.
AACAGATGAGTTCAACGAAAAGGAACTAGAAAATCCCGCACAAAGTTTTTGTGTGTGATGTGAGCCCAATAATTCAGCTCTAGTGACATTTTTTTTTCGAGTTAAGGATACATACAAATAAAATGCGTAAATCATCCTTTCCAGAGCAAAAGGAGACAAAATGTTGTTGGCACAAACCATGGATTTGGGAAGAAGAGAACTAGATGGATATCACAATATTAAAAAAACAAACAAGCAAAAACGAGACTGAGTCTAGTAGACGATGTTTATATTAATTGGAGAAACAGTGGACGGAACTCCGTAAAATGTAGCTATTGAAATGTATTGAGCTTTTTGTATTTTCGTTATTTTCTAACTATATTGATTCCTTATTTTAATCATTTTGCAGAGAAAATAAAGTACTGAACCCGCTTTTTTATTTTGATGTTTAAATGGGTACGTTTATTATATAAATTAACATTATAAACAAAAATAAACAAAATAAATATCTATAGGGACTCTTGCATAGACAAGTCGCTAATTCCGTCCACTGGGAGATATTTCGTCTGCTTTTACGGGTTACAATTTTTCGAGAACCTAGAATGGTGCGTTATCCATCCAGTTTTCTTTTTCTAAATCCATGGCACAAACACACACACACTATCGCAAGAATTCTTTTCTACTTGGACCACTAGAGGGCTCTTCTACTGGAATGTGTTGTCGCGCCATCTGGCTCCACTAGCGGGAAACTAGCGCGACTGGAGAGCAGCTGTGCAGAAGTAGAGAATAAGTAGCTTCTCTACAGGAGATCTGATGATCCATAAACTTTGAGAGGAATGAGGTTGGTTTGCTGCGATGTGGACTCTGCAAAATACAAAAATAAAATATTTAACAGTAAGTTTAAGATTTCACGTTTAAAACAGTAGAGAATTAAGAAATATTCTTCTTGACTTGGGAGCTCAAGCTTAGGCGTAATAACTACATATGTGAAGAAACTCACCTTAGTTAGATAAGCTAAGAAGCTTAAACTGTCTTTATAAATAAGGTTTATTTATTATAAGAACTTTAATCATAATTTTAATGCTCTACTACTTACTATACAGGGACCAAGCTAGAGGGGGCATGTCCTTTGAGCGCCCCAGACAGGGGGCGACAGCGAGAAACGGCGGCGCAGACGTTCATTAAACACCTGACACGTATTTTGTAAATTACATTTCACATTTCAATAGATTGTATAATGTTTCTTGAATTAAAAGCTATAGGGAAAATAGGAGGATTGATTGATAAGAATTGTATAAAGGAAAGCTATCTCTGAGAAAGAGAATTTTAAGCTATCACTTCTTCAAGTAATGGATAGAATTATTTCAAACATTAATAGTTTTCATTAAAAAAATTGCAAGCAATTAACAAACTACATGAAAAGTTCAGATTTTTCCAGAGAACACAGATAAGTAGCATAAATATGCATGAGCTAAAGAAACAGGCTATTTATGTATCTTAGAAGCCTCTACAACATCGATTTAGATAAAGATGAGCTCATGGAGCTTAAAAGTTTTAAATATCCTACGCTACAGTTGCATCAGGGTATAACAATTACTAGACCCCCCCCTCCATTTTATCAATGAGAAAGGACTTAAGGATGCACATCCCAATTTGATGACCCTCAGAAATTTCCTCACACTGTCAGTACCAGTCATCTCTAATGAATAGTTGATAAGTTCCAGTAAACTAAGCTTATCAAACATGCGTATATACGGAGTACATCTGACCAACAAAGATTAACAAACTTATGGGTGATCTCCATAGAACATTTTGCACTAAAACTTTTTTCTGATGATATCATAAAGACTTTTGCTTCCAAAGAAATAGAAAATGTCATATCATGTGTATTGAGGTAAATAGCATGAATGCACATGAGCTGAAGAAACAGGCAATGGACAGACTTTGGAAGGTTATGCAACACCGACTTAGATAAAGATGAGCTCATGCTGGATGTTTAAAGTTTTAAATATCATGTTCTAGAGTGAGATCAGGTTATAGAGGCTGTCAGCTCCATGCCATGAGGTTGGTTTCATTTCATCAGTGAGAAAGGACTTGAGGAGGAATTTTCCAATTTGATGACAGCCCTCAAAATTTTCCTCTGCCAGTGACAATCGACTTCAATGAAAGAAGTTTTAGTAAACTGAAGCTTAACATATCTATGAAGCACAGTTGACCAACAGAGATAAGAAAATTTAAGTGCGATCTCCTCAGAACATGAGTTTGCTTCAAAACTTTTTAAGATCATTAAGGCTTTTGAAGCCAGAAAAGTCAAGCTATAACTATGTTTATCTCTGGCATTATTTTTCGAAGTTTAAAAAACTGGGCTGCATATTACATTTTAATGTACAGCAATTCATATGTCTAAATGTTTAAGTCGTCTAAATGTTTAAAATGTAAAACTCAATGATTTGTATATTGAATGAAAATTTTCTGTGTTGTGATTCACATAATAATAACAAAACTACAATATATATATATATATATATATATAAGTTCATAACAACTAAAGAATTAAAAATCTGTAGTGGACTGCATCAGTTCTCTGATCTGCCAATAACTGGTTGTTGTTGTTGAGACCCAGACCGTCCGACCTACCAGAAAGATGTAAGGCAACTGTTTGGACGGCCGGGAAGTGCCACCCAATTTAGACCGGAACACCGTGGGGGAGGCATCCACAGGGACCGTACCCTCCTTCCCCTACCACCAACCTCTCGGAAGGACTTACGGACCCACATGTTTAACGTGATCGTACTCCGCGTGAACACGGCGGCAGTTTTGGCAGTGGCTGGAATCGAACCCGGGCCTACCGAGTGCAACTCCAGCGCGCTAACCAATGGGCTGCCGCGTCCCTGCCAATAACTGGTGTATAAGTTCTTTCAAATGTTCACCGTCCGTCCATCACAATATCCAGGGAACACTAAATACCTGGTGGCCATAAAATAACGTGAGGTTTTCAGAGCCCTCTAGCGAGTAATGTATTGAACGAAACGTAACAAAATTCGGTGGGCGGACACAGTGGAACATCCGGTTTTAATTTCTAAAAAAAAACGTTCCAAAAGTCGCCTGCAGGGGAAATTTTGGCGCTGCAAAAGTATAATATTGTAAATAATTAATGAGTAAATGCCAAATGAGACAGTATACATTTTGTTAACAATGCATGACAATGTTTATTGTTAATTACAAATGAGGGTCAATATGATCACCATTGTAATGTTCCAAGAATTGCATGCGTTGCACGACATTTTCCACCGGTAGTTTCAAATCGTTGAATCATGTTTCGAAAGTTTGTTAAGTTCATGGGTCCTCGTCGTAACTTCTTCAACCGCCGAAATTCACGAAGGGCAGCATTGGCATTCTCGTTCCGCTGATAATACAGCTTGACTAACAAAGCGCGGTGACGTAGGGTAAGAACCATTGAAATGTGCTAGGTAGTTCGTTTCCGAATGATGGGAATTCTTCTAGTTTTTCCTTTTATCAACATGATCGCTACATGGAACGCGATTATGCAAATTAGTGCATTTTACTCGGTAAACAGAGCCAAAATTTCCCATGGAGGCGACTTTTGGAACTAACTTTTTTTTTTAGGAATCTAAACCACATGCTCCACAGTGTACGCCCACCGAATTTTGTTGCGTTTCGTCCAATACATCACTCGCTAGAGGCCTCTGAGCACCTCACTTTATTTTATGGCCACCCGATACATATGGGGCAGCTGTAAATCCCTATACGACATAAATGTTTGCCAAGGCAATCGTGTCCTGTCTCTACTTAACTGCTGTAACTGCAACAGATCTAGGTGCAATGGGGATATTAAAGATTGAGTTGTTCTATCTTTTATTCTTGATTTCTTCTCTCACCTTTTCTTCATATTTTCTTCCCGTAAAGTTTAATTTTTTTTTTTTTTTGACAATACGAATGGAAAATTTCTTTTATATGATTGAAAAATTCTCGTACGTTTTTTGACGAATTGATCAGCTATCTCGTTACCTGTAACCACACAGTGAGGTGGAATACACTGTAGGGAAATTGTTTTGCCTTTGGATGTCAAAATTTCCGGATTCGATCTACAACGAATAAGCCAGTAAGATTTTTCACATCTCTCGCTTATTGATCGTGTCTGGGATATGCTAGCACGACAGTTCAACCACCACAAAATTTAAGGGATCTAGCCGATAAATTTCAGAACGGCTGGCAGAATTTACCATACAGAACAACATTACGTGACTGTTTGACCACATGTCGCTTTGTATATGTACATATATTGTAGAAAGATGCGTGCTTTCTTTCGTATTTTTGTATTTACATACTCATAACGTGAACAAAGTTTCATAGCAATAAAGTACTTTCTTCGGGATGCGATTCATTTATTTATTTATTTATATTTTTGTAACACTGTTAGATAAACGATCCTCATATAAACCAAGTCTTCTCCATTTAATCTCTCCATTTAATCTCTCAAAGTACCGGTATTCATCTGTAAAGTAGCATTGGCTTCAACGTGCAATACTTGCTGTACAAATAATATTGGTAAATACAAATGAATCTGTTTGACAAAGCCTTCTAACTCATTATTAATGATTATTTCAGAGATCAATTGTAAATACTACTATTTTTAGCTTCAGAATATCGCAAAAAGGGGCAACAAGAACAACAGCGTTAATGTAAAGCTAGATAAATTCAAAAGTATCGGTAACATTGAACTATTTTTGGATACATAAGTTAGTAACATCTTTTGTGTTAGATGTCTACCGATGATGATTTAGAAGTCATTATTAATGATATATTTGGTGTTAATGAGATTGGAACATCGCACGTATGTATGTTAAAACCTTCTAAGTAGTCAATTAAAGCTAATTAATAGAGGAATTACTACTTTAGCTTTTACGTAATATTGTCAGGGAATGAATTTTAAGGGGGAAAAAATCCCGAGATCGAGTTTGATCCCCTTTTTAATAAACTTTACAACATAGTTGAAACGTGTTTATGACTTGTTCATTTTGTCTGTCCGTCGCACAAAAACTGCCGTGAAAATGACTTTATCAGAATAAAATTTTAATATCTTGTTCAGAAGATCTGTGGGATCTATGGGAAATATAAATCAATAATATCACCCAATTAGTTTTGAATTGAACCCGGGTAGAAAAAATGAAATACATTGAGTCCTATGGGACCTAATTTTTCAAACATTTTTTAGCGAAATTAAAATTCACAAATTGCTTCGAAAGTTTTAGGAAATATTCAAATTATCCCATAAAAATATAAAAAAAATTTCAACAAAATATATTTGGTAGTTTTTTAAATAAAAATTAAAATAATAATTACACCCATATCATACGAAAAGATCACGTAACCCACTTCAAAATAAAATATGGCATTCATCTTGTGTCCAAATCGCGATTTTTAAAGTTCTTTTTAATTTATATTTAGTGCTGTTTCCGTCCTAAAACCGCTTTATTTTTACCTAATTTCTGTGCATCTGTATTCTGAAACAACACAATTAGAATATATTTGAGTTTAAATGATCATCAAACTTTGATTATTTCTACAACGGAGCTTAATTTTTACTTATGGAGAATGCAAACACATGAAGCTGTTAGATGAGTTGTATAAGAATTGCTGAATTTCTTTAATGCAAAATTATTTAGCTCTGGAGTGTGAAATATAGCTGATATAAATGAAACGTTAATTGATTTTACATAGAGACGCAGACGATTTTATAACAGACTTTTTCGATGAAGTTTTAAGCATAGAGTTAAATGACTTTTACCTCCATGGTTTTAAGTATTTAAGTAAAATAAATTATTGTAGTATTGTGATGAATGAAAGGAATTGAAAAAAGTGTATGAATGAAATATTTACTGCTTTTTCATAAGGAGCCAGGCGATTTATATTTCAATGACGTCATTTGAATAAAGTTCATTTTTTCGATTAAGTTTTCAAATATAATAAATTATTGTAGTATTGTGATAATTTTAAAAATATTACCGCTAAATGTATCGCATTTTTTATAGATGTTTAAATAAAATTTCATTGCAGTTGGAAAGTGTTTCATAATCAATGCTTTATGCATGATTGATCTTTTTTGCTTTGTTTATTTATGATAAACTAGCAAATCTTCCGCGTATATATATATATATATATATATTATATTATATATATATATATATATATTATATTATATATATATATATATATATATATATATATATATATATATATATATATATATATATATATATATATATATATATTATATACAGGGTGTCCCAAAAAGATTGAAACGCGCTTTAATTCTTTACCTGTTGAAGATAAGTGGGCAATGTAAATTGCAAAAATGTTGAACGTAAGGTAGGAAATAAGACTACGTTAATGAAATAGTCCTCCCATTCATTTTCAAAAAGTTACACTTTTTAAATTTTTATACGACACCCCTTAAACAAATTGGGTCAATCAGAATATTTTTATTTTTAATGCAAAAAGATCATTAAAAAAACCCGCATATCTGTATCTTTAAAATCAACTGAATTCTGATAAAGGCAAAAATCTGACTTATGCCACTTTTCCGTACCATGTGAAAGGCTGTTTCATCAGTGAAAATAGGGATCATAAATAAATTGACGATGAAAATTGTTTAGATAAAAAAAGTACTTTGTTAGTAAAAAATTACTTAAGAATCCGTGACTGCATCGTGAGCCTACGCGGAATTCGCAAAAATGTCTCCTATATATTATCATCCAGTTTTATATTTTTTGTGGTATGTCACAAATTTACATTTCTAATTTTATATATGGTCCCCATTCACAATGTTCAATTTTCAATTAAATATAACTCGCTCAATTTTAAAGATACATATATGCGGGTTTTCTTAATAATCTTGCTGCATTAAAAATAAAAATTTTCCGGTTGACCAAATTTGTTTAAGGGGGTCGTATAAAAATTTAAAAAGTGTGACTTTTTGAAAATGAATGGGAGGACTATTTCATTAACGTAGTCTTATTTCCTACCTTACTTTAAACATTTTTGCAATTTACATTGCCTACTTATCTCCAACAGGTAAAGAATTAAAGCATGTTTCAATCTTTTTGGGACACCCTGTATGTATGTATGTATATATATATATATGTATATATATATATATATATATATATATATATATATATATATATATATATATATATATATATATATATATATATATATATATATATATATATATTTTAGTAGCAGTATGTTAGCTAATTTATACCTATATCATTATGAAAAATTCTTTACTTCTACAGATTATAAAATTTATAGATATGTAGATGATCTGATTTGTTTAGAATTTACTGATAATTATGTCATTGATATAGATTTCTACCCGGATAATTTGGAATTAATACCTAATGAAACCACTGTTAGTAAAAATATTAATTATTTGGATTTAAATCTAATTATAGAACCTACTAATGGGATAGTTATTAATTTATATCATAAAAAAGATTTTTTAAATTCAATATTAATAAAGTATTACCTTTTAATTCCTGCAACTCGATTCAATTGCTTAGAAATATTATACTTAATCAACTTTTTAGAATTTATAGATTATCAGATAAAAAATTTCATGTTTTGCACATAAATAACCTCAGAATTACCAGTAAATTATATGAATATCCAGCATATTTAGTAAATGGTATAGTTAATAAATTTCGATTAGCCTAAAATTCTTAATATTCTCTCCTTAGTATCTTATTTTAGCCTTACTTCTACATTCTCTTGTTTTTACATTACAATATATTTTTATCTTTTTATTTTGCAGCTTTTACTGTAGAAATCACATTTTACTGCCATTACGCAGTACGGTTTTTATTACTCACTTTGGCAACAGTAAATCACTTCATTACTCTTTATCGAATGGCAACATTCGTCTTGTCAATTTTTACTCGTCACATTTGTACATTTGATGTGTATTTTAAGGTATTTATGTTTCCTTTCTATTTTTTCAATCTTTATGCTTGTCGTCCTATTAACACATGTTTATAGATAAAATCTATCTTGTGTTTCAGAAACAAGCATTTTTGTGTTCATTTCGTTTAAAATATTAGGACTTGATAAAGAATATTTTCGAAATGAACTATTCTTAAGCCTAGAGCTCTTCCACGTGCAAGCTTTACTGCTTGATTATTTTGGTATTCCTTTTTTTTGTTTGTTTCCTCTCCATTGACTTTTGTTGATTATCTTTAGCTTTCTGAACTGTAATATGTATTATAATTTCCTCATTATTGTTGAATTTCATTTTATTTCATTGTATTCTTTAGGCATAAAATTTTTTAAGATAGTGTATTATGAGTTACTTCTTCTATTCTACCATTGGATTTACGATTTTATTATTGTTTATATATATATTAAAACGATCAAATTACCTTGACAAGGTCCCTCGTGTTTGGCTTCTAGCAGCACTCCGTGCTTGCAAGCGTCTTGCATCATATGGCACCAAGTTGCATAAGAGTAATTGTTGGTGGCGCAAAGAGACTCCGTCCGAGGCATTTGGCATTGGTTAGGGCATGTCACACAGCGAGGAGGACCACCATTAGGATCTATGAGACAGCGCTTGCCTTTACGGCATCGAATGCTTTCACAGGAAGCGTTAGCTATTGGAAGAAGAGGAAAGTGTCACACATACCTTAATATTTAAAAGAGATAGATTATATTCAAAATTTCAACACACATTTTCACGACACAAATTTGTTTTTAAAAACTGTTGCAAATAGTAATGTACTTTTTGTAAGGCTAAAATTTTTAAAATGTTAAAAATTTAATATTTTATTTCTAAAAATTTAAAGACTTGATTTTGTGGTTGTTTTGTCATTTTATATTCTATTACAGAAAACTATAAGGTGAAAAATAAATATTTGATTGCACAGTAGGAAAATGAAAATGTGCTATTGAATAATGCTCATTAACCTGTAATTATTTAATTGCCGAAAGAAAAACATAATATATTCATCGTCGGTTTATTTTTTTTTAAATTTATTTATATTTTATTTATTTTTTGCCCTCCAATGCGAAAATTTTATGACCACTCATCTGTGTTTTGTTTATTAAACAAGAGAAACTGTTAGAAAGGACGAGTGAAACAGATGCATTAATATTGGGTTAATCAAATTGCATGAATATAATATTTAGCAGTAGAATGCAGTTTATAGAGCGATCTGACGGTGAACCGGCTAAACAAAAATGGAGAGAATCCGAAAGATGCAATAATTGGATAAACGATAATCCGGAAAATGCAATAATTATCTATAACTAACATAGTTAGTATAAGTGCACACTTTATTTGCGGAAAATGCCTTTTATTTAAGGAAAAATTTTAAAATCGCTTTATTAACTCTTTGAAAACATCTGTCAGTTTTCCACTAATTTTAAATATCCATTTTAATGTGTTCGGTCTCGTAATAGTTTAATCTACATCTGCTCATCTAATGTTGTTGCTCTAAATAAGTCATAACATCATTTAGCAAAGCTGTTGTCAGTGGCGTAGCGTTCATTGAAGCTAAAAAGCTGAGCCTCCCCAGCTTAAAATCTAATTTAAAGAAATATTTGAACATACTTTTATGTATCATAAGTTTTAAAATAATTTTGCGAAGATATATATGTATAATTTAGAAAATTGTTACATTTGACTTGCTTAAAGTGATACGATTCAAAATATTTGTCCCTTTAAAACGCATATTTAAATGTTTTAGAAGCTAAAATCATCCAGCCTTCGTCTTCTATAAGGAGAAACATGGTAATAAGATCACCCATTTGTTAAACTCCTCCCTAGCTGATTAACTAACATGGGAAGCTAGCTTATAGAAGGCGTGACTATTGCTTCCTCATTTTCAACCCTTTATAAACAATCAATGATTGGGTGTGGGACATGACATTTTATCAATGATGGGTAAGCGAGGCAAACCATAGTGTAAGCCTAATGGGTCCTCCATTTTGGGTCAAACATGATTCTATTAATTACTATTTATAGAAAATAATCATTATTTGTAATACTAAAGAATTTGAGTCATTTTTCACGAATAACCTAGGATTTATCTAACTTTTAAAAATCTCAAGATGAAGAAATATACTAATAATGACTATCATAAACTTCAGTAGTTTGCAAAGTAGACTTAGCTCTTTATATAGGTATCAATATGACGAAGCATCCGTTTGTGTATTTGGAAGTTTTAGAAAAAATAAGTTTCATTTCTTTTTAAACAAGCATCCCTGTTAGACGAGAATCTCAGTTAAATAAAAGTGGTTGATAATTTTCTAGCGGATTCTTAACATATTGTAATTATAAGATATTTTTAAGTTTCCATAGTACAGTATTTGTAAATAATTAATAAGCAATATTGTTTAGGGACATTGTTGACTACAGTGATTTTCAACTAAGTTTATGTTCCAGATTTCTCACAAATTTTCAGTGCACTTTTTCATACATGGGCGCATGTAGAACGTTTTGCAGAAGGGGGTGGGGGGTGGAGTGAAGACTCAGACCAGCAGACTCATCAGAGTAGCAGTTTGGGCGACCGGAAGGGGGGAGGGTGTAAACTCAATAAAATGCATATTGCTCGCCTTTGTTGATTAATGCACTCGCCTTCGTCGCCTGGATTGATGCTTGCCTTTGTTATCTTGAATATCAAAGGGGGAGAGTTTCCTCCTCTATGAACGACCATTAATAAAATGGTTGTAAAAGTTCAACTAATTTAGAAATAAGCAAACATTTAAAATGTTGTACTTTGTATGTATGTATCTTACATAGGTAATATATTTTAAAATATTGTGCATTTCATTCATTCTTAGCATTTTTATGTTAAATTATTTTATTTTACTCACCAAGTAAATAAAACTTGTTAAAAGTGCGAATTCCAATATAAATTCACTTATCACACAAAAACCTTTTCCAAGTTAAAATGACAATCATTTAGTCAAGAATATCACGCTACGCTACTGGCTGTTGTTTCAGAGTCGCTCTTCCGACTCGCGGATAGGAGATTCATCTTCTATAGTAACATAATTTTCAGTGTTTTAACAGAACAGACGACAATTATATCTTCATCTGCCAGCAATTGATTTCAATATTATCCATTTAACCATGCACTGATTTACTTTCATTAATGTTCATATCTGTACACCCCTCTGCATTTCTAATCATTCTTGCTAATTTTGTTAGGTCGTAGCTTTCTTTAAAAGTATCTAGTATTTAAGGTCATACTATTCTTAATAATGTCATAGTTGTAGATTCCGTACTAGTACGAACACAATGTGGAAACTAGACTATATTTGTGTGTGTGTGTGTGTGGGGGGGGGGGGGGGGTAAAATTTTGTGGATTTTGATTCGTTCTAACAAAAAGTTATGGATAATTATTATTTTGAAATTCAAATTTCAATCTTAAAAAAAAAAAAAAAAAAAAAAAGATCCGCATAATCCTAAAATCCGGGGTGAACGGGATTCTATAGATAAAACTATGTTTATATGTTCTACACCAAAGCTATCCAACTTCTGTAAGCCTCGGGCTCAATTTTCCCTCAAAATTCATTAGGGGCCATTTGTCGCAGAAAAATTTAGAGGGCTCGGAGAAGTAATATAATCGAAAAAATGGAGTATTTCATTGACATCATGTGTGATATTTTATTAAAGGATTTATAATAATATTAAATACCGATAATTAAAATAATTCAATATAATTGCGTTATAAAAAAACATAATTAAAAAAACCATCGAATTCGCAGGTCACAAACATTCTTTTCTGGTCCGAATCTGTCCTACATTTTACCAAATAGACGGCCCTGCTTTACACCAACACGCTGCTGGTTAAAAACATAACAATGTCCCTCTATTCGATAATTTAATAATTTATCAGAGAGGGGGCAGTTTTCCCAAAGCCGAAATTATGTTTCGTATAATGTGCTGTTCCATAAAATATTAAAAAGGTTTCTCAAATGCTTTTAATATAATCCTTTAAAATTCACTGTAGAATTTTGATAATACCCTCCCACCTAAATATACCCACTTTTGAAAAACTGAAGACGTTTCGTATTCTATAAATATTCTCAACTTTCATTATTTCTCAACTTAACCATTTTTATGCTCTCAATAAACTCCCTACCTTTAATCTCCTTTTTGACGATTCATCATCAAATGGCGAGTAAATGTACATTCTAATTTTTGTATTTAGTGCAATACGCAATATAGTATATTTTTCAATTTAATCATGTTATTTTATGTACAACTGATTACACTATCCGTTTTTAACACTTTATAACAAAGTTGAAAAGTGTTTATGACTTTATTCATCCTGTCTGTCTGTCTGTCCGTTAGCACGATAACTGCCGTAAAAATGACTTTATCAAAATGAAATTTAAGTATGTTGTTCAGACGGTCTGTGGGATCTATGGGAATATAAATGAATAATATCACCCAATTAGTTTTGGATTGAACCCGGGTTGAAAAAATGAAATACATTGAACCCTATGGGACTCAATTTTTCAAACATTTTTTAAGCGAATTTAAAATTCACAAATTGCTTCGAAAGTTTTACGAAATATTCAAATCATCCCATAAAAAATATAAAAAGAATTCAGCAAAATGTATCCAGTAGTTTTTAAATAAAAATTAAAATAATAATTTCAACCATACCATATGAAGAGATCACATGACTCACTTCAAAATAAAATATGGCACCCATCTTGTGTCAAAATCGTGATTTTTAAAGTTCTTTTTAATTTATATTTAGTGTTGTATCCGTCCTAAAACCGTTTTATTTTTGCTTAATTTCTGTGCTTCTATATTCTGCAACAGCGCAATTACAATATATTTGAGTTTAAATGATTAATGCCATCCATCTTGCGTCAAAATTGTGATTTTTAAAGTTCTTTTTAATTTATATTTACTGTTGCATCCGTACTAAAACCGCTTTATTTTATTTTTTTCTGTGCATCTGTATACTGCGACAGCGCAATTGCAATATTTTTTAGTTTAAATGATCATCAAACTTTGATTATTTCTACAACGAAGCCTGATTTTCACTTATGGAAAATGTTAACACATGAAGATGTAAGACGAGTTGTATAAGAATTGCTGAATTTCTTTAACGCAAAATTATTTAGCTCTGGAGTCTGCTATATAGCTGATATGAATGAAACATTCATTGATTTTACATAGAGAAGCAGACGATTCTATTGCCTTTTCCGATGAAGATTTAAGCATGGAGTTATACAGTACTTTTACCTCATTGGTTTCAAGTTTTAAGCAAAATAATTTATTGTAGTATTGTGATAATTTTAAAAATATCACCGCTGAATGAAAGGAATGAAAAAGAGTTTATGAATGAAATATTCACATCTTTTATATAGAGAGCCAGGCGATTTATATTTCGATGACGTTATTTGAAAAAAGCTCATTTATTTTTGATGAAGTTTTTAAATATAATAAATTGTAGTATTGTGATAATTTTAAATATATCACCGCTGAATATATTGCATTTTAGAGATGTTTAAATAAAATTGCATTGCAGTTTGAAAGTGTTTCATATTCCATGCTTTATGCATCATTGATCTTCTTGTTTTTAATTGCAGAAATTAGGTAAGAATTTATAGTTTTATTTCAAAGATTATAGCATGTAATATTCTATTAAAAACATTGTAAACAGGATTCTGAAAAGCAGTATTTTAAATGAAGATTCATTATAAGCTGTAATCTTATTTTTGGCTAATTCCTATTTTAACCTATTAGCCTGTTTTTTCTCTTTAAAATTCGATAATAATTGAGCTGATCAGCGCCCTCTCTATTTTCCTCCATTTGAGAATGATATCAAAATTCTGCAAAAAGGGAATTCTTCATAATGCAAAATTCGTGAATAAATATCAAAGCTGCATTGAAAAATGTCAAATGTAAAGCGTAACTTCCAGGAACTCCTGAAATGACTTCTTATTGAAGGTTACTTTTATTTCTGTCAAACAAACTATAAAAAAAGAGGAAGAATCTTTAAAGAAGAAAAAAAAACACAACAGATAACGGTGAACTATTTTGGGGTGTAAGTGTTTACTTCAGACAGAAAACAAGCCTAAGATTGAAAACAACCTAAGATAGCTTCACAAAATGAGATTTTTCATACTTACAGCAGCTTTTTCTTAAGCTGAACGAGCAGCCAAACAAAACGTAGTTAAGAGAAAAGTTGGAACACGAAAGATATTTTCAACACGAGATTTATGCTTGAGAATGTTTTGAAAGGCATAGTTCTGCTTAAGAATCTTTTTAAAACCGTAGTACATACCAGATGATCTGAAGCAGGTAGGTTTGCGTGTAGTAGTTATTATTATCATTAGATCTGTGAGTACGGTTGCGAATTACGAGGAATGCTTAAAACCAGTTTAAGAAAAAACATTAAAAATATGGAGAATGCAAAATATTTCAACACAAACACATTCAAAAATGCTATGCACAAATGCGCATTATACTAACCCATTAATTCAAAACATAACGTGAACTGCAAATAAAGGTTTTTTTAAGCGTACCTTTTGTTAAAGTTTTGTACTGTACCAGATTTTAATTTTTTTTTGAGCAACTAAGTACTTGTGAGTATACTATAAGTACTTGTGAGTATACTATATGTACTTGTGAGTATACTATACGAACTAGTCGAATACTCGCTGAAAATCAACGATGTCACAAACAAATCTCAAGCAGCGATATACATATTCATATAATTGCGTGTATTTAAATGTTTCATACTTTGTTGCTAAATCATTGGAATTATGGAATGCTTCATCAGCTTTATCGAACTACAACATCTAACTGCACTAAATTTAAAGTTTCCTTCTTAATTTTTGGCGTTTATACTTAATTCCGTATTTCTATCTCACCTAAAGGAGGTGTGTTTTTATATATTCGACAAATTAAATATTTGATGTACGGCTCATTTAAAATAAAAAATATTTTAAAACTTATTTTCATCAGTTTTCCCTACGCCTCATGTGGATTACGTCATGTGAACTCTGTCTCTTCGTTCAGCACTATTGACAGACTTATTCTCGGCTCCCAGGGAACTTAGAGAACTGATACTCACAGTTTCATGCCGCGGAACATTTTCATCTATAAAAATGTCACACCATTACTTTACGGGGGCGCGGTAGCCCATTGGTTAGCGCGCTGGAGTTGCACTCGGTAGGCCCGGGTTCGATTCCAGCCACTGCCAAAACTGCCGCCGTGTTCATGCGGAGTACGATCACGTTAAACATGTGGGTCCGAAAGTCCTTCCGAGAGGTTGGTGGTAGGGGAAGGAGGGTACGGTCCCTGTGGATGCCTCCCCCACTGGGTTCCGGTCTGAATTGGGTGGCACTTCCCGACCGTCCAAACAGTTACCTTACACCTTTCTGGTAGGTCGGACGGTCTGGGTTTCAACAACAACAACAACACCATTACTTTACGCCTTTACGTCATTTATGTACGTCATGACTGTGTTTTTGCTCTTTTGATGCATTTTATTAGTAAATTGCGGTTCAGTATTAGCAAATGAAATGTTCTCCTGGTTTTAACACGTTGATTCATGTATAATACTACACAGGGCTTGAATATAAATTACTTAAAAAATGAAAAAAAAGTTTTATAATGTCTATCTCTATACAAAACTGGCATACGGAAAAATATAAAATAAATTGTAATCCCACATGAAATTCAACCAAACTGATCGTATATGCATATGCAATTCAAAATAATTCTATATTAATCTTATCATTATTCAAAATTGATATTTGTAGAGTCCATTTTCCATTTAGACAATAAGAGTTTACAATTTCGCCCCAGTAGCTCAACGGTGGAGCGCCGGATGACCAGTTCAAAGATTCAGGGTTCGATTCCCGGCTGGGACAGCAAGGTTTTTTTTTGCATATTATGCAAAATTGTCGAAGGGAAATGAGGGTGTAGTCAGATAAAAGAGTTTCGACAATTTTGCATAATATCAATTTTGGATAATGATAAAATTTATATAGCATTGTTTTGAATTGAATTTGCCTACACAATCAATTTAGCTCACTTTCGTGTGTGATTAAAATTTATTTTCTACTTTTCTCATGAGACACTGTTAGAAGAGAACATTAAAAACTCTTTTTTTTCTTTCTAATAATTTATTGCTATCGAACTATCTAACATGGTATCAAATTTCAACTCATTGGGAAGTTTGATTTTTATGCAATGCACATTTCGAACCTTTTTGGTTTGCTGCACCCATTAAAACATAATTTTTTGAATGATAACCAGAGTTTCTATCTAAAGGTCGACTCGTATATAAAATAAAAATAAAAATAATGTATCTATCTTAATTGTAAGAGCGTTTTTCAAACATTTTAAACGTTATTATATAAAGTACCCCCCCCCCCCCCCCATTCAAATGTAATTTTTAAACAATTCGTTTAATTATTGACCCGTGTACTACATTGAATATTTCTATCTTACTTAAACATGAGTGTATCTCATTTAATCTATAAATAAAATATTTTGGTGTACAACACTTCTAAAATAGCAAATATTGTAAAATTCTCTAATTCTCTCTATTCTTACTACCGAACGCGGTACCCAGATGCCAAGTTCCAAGTTTCCATTTTACCAAAAAGTGCGCTTTCCCATACAGTTCATATTTCGAATATTTTCATTTCGAGTGCTTCCTCAAATGTAGATTTTATAATAATTTGATTTTTATCCGATTTTCTATCCGACGATTGATCCGTGTACCAAATATCAGGTCTCTATCTTAGTTGAAACAGGATGTTTCGTATTTCTTCAGCAAATCGAATGTTTTAGTGTGAGGCAACCTTAAAATTTAAAAGCTGAGATTTTTCTCCTTTCTACTATCAAATGATCCATTCTTGCAGTACATTTCAAGTTTGAATGTCATCGCGCAGAGACGGATTAACGCAGCTCAGAGACGGATTAACGCAGCGCAGAGGCGGATTAACGCAGCGCAGAGGGAAGCTCGAAACATGTCAATCTATCCAAATATCGGATTTCTAGTAGATAAATTGTAAAGAATTTATTATAGTAGGTAAACTGTAAAGAAGCTTAATGCCCTAACCGGAAACCGAACTCTGGATCTTCGATCTGGCCAGCCGACGCTCTACCGCTAAGGTACTGGGGCGAAATTGCAAGCTCTTATTGTTGAAGTGGACTCTGCAAAACTAAAAACTTCAATGTTTTTAAAACAGGCTTGTAAAATGTTACGCACAGCAAAGTCTGGAAGATATAGCTAACCTACCCTAAGATCCACACTTTAATAGTTTCTTTTATTCGATTTTGCGAAACACCGCACTAAAATGCTGTCTGGTTATTTAAAAGTACGCCTTCAGAACATTCAAAGTGATTTGTTTTATAGTTTAAAGAAACAAAAGTATATTGAAACATAGCGTCCATACTTCAGGGCCTATCTTGCATGACCAATAATTCAACTGCTTTAAAGTACCGCCCAATTAGTGCTCATCAGCTTTTTCCGTGTGCTCATTTAATATGTAAATAGAAGGTTGGTTTGGTTCGTAATGAGAGATAGTGTCGAGAACCAAAAAAGTTGCCCTCTGCCAGTCGTAGTTTCAATGACCTTGCAAGGCAGACTACTTTTCTCTTTTCTCCCTACCTCTGCGACGGAAGTTTATCTTTCACTTCATTCAAGATCTTATTTTAGATTCCTGGACTCATAGTCTCTGTCAAATACATAATAGAAGGCACAAGTTGAACGTTGTGTTGCTTAACCATTTAACAACCGGTATCCAAAGGATTAAAATAAAATCTGTTAGTTTTAATGAGCACTTATTCAACTGAAAAAAAAATAGCTTTAGCAAAATGTTGTTTTTATTTCGAATGAGTTAATCAATGTTCATGATCATGGATATTTTGTTTTTCCAGAATAGGAAAAATATATTTAAAATTTTGCGAATTAAAATCTTTGACTTTAAAATAGAAATCTGTATAAAATGTACTTTGAAGTGCATATTAAGAATGAGAATAATTTTAATCATTTCTGGTGGTGGTAGATAGTTTTGGTTTCGCAAGTTTTGGTTTCTCTTTTAAATCACAATCATGGGCGGCCATGGGGGAGGGAAAGGGAGCCCTTCCCTGGAAATGTCACGGTCACAAAGGCGAGCATCAAACTAGTCGATGTTGTACGTCTTACCCTAGAGTTTGCCAAAAGCGTTCCATTTCTATCTTCTCTAGAATAAGTAGTATACATAAATAGATGGTATTGGAGTGGGAGTCAAAAATACTGAATCTCGATTTTTGATAAATTTACCCGTAAAACGTGTAGAGCATCTGCGGTTTAGCATCGCCGAACAGGAATCAACCTGTTTTTGAATGCCTCATTCTTCATTTGTGAGCACGAAATCGCTAAAACAAATTTCGCGATTTAAATGAAATTGCGTACGGTTATATTAATGAGTAACTAGCCGTAAGCGGCCTATTCATTTTCAGAGATCGGGCAAGGAGAGAAATGACCCTTTCTCTCGGACAATGTTTGAAAATTGCAAAAAAAACTTACAAAAACACTTGTGTTATAAAAGTCATTTATGTGTAATATTTTATTCAAAACTGAAAGGAATTTATAAGATGCTAACTTGTTCCGTTCTCTAGCTATTGCACGTTCTTGACTGAAATGCAAGAAACATGAAAATATGAGCATATGTTCACTATTACAAAATAAATGCATTTCAAGCACTTTTAACTACATCATGACCAGAGTCCGTTTGGTAAAATTAAAAAAAAAAATGTTTGCCTCACATATCGAAAGGATTGGATGATTTTCTTAAAATTTGGCATGCTTATTTTAATCTTTCATTCCAATAAATATTTTTTGTTTTTTGAACAAGATAGAGTCATCTTAAGATACCCATTTTAATTCTTGTTTACCATCATAATTGAGATTTGAAAGATTGTAGAAAAACTTGTATGTTAAACACATTTAAATGTTATTGATTTCTAAAGGTTATTATCATTATAGAATCATGACTTCAAAGCATAGAGCCATTTGAAATAATATCAATTTAAATTTTCTTAAACACGGATTTATTGTACACTAGAAAATGTACCCGCTGTTGTCCGATATTTAAAGCAAGGACAAATTGAATTTATTGATCTAAAGATATAACAAAATAAATAATTTTATTCTTATAAATAACTGTAAAAATCGCATTACAATCAGTGTACACTGGCGCAACGGCCGAGATATCACCCCATTCCCAAATAATATCCCCCTACGAACACAATTTAAAATGCCTCCTATCCCGCGCAACCATTCCGCATTTTCCACAGGCATGGTAACTTCTAAGCAAAAATGAAACATAAGATTCGAAACGGAATCCTTTTTCTGGGAGAGAATACTTTAAGCATATGTGCAGTCGCCTACAATCCACCGCAGATAGGAGAAAAATTATACGCGCGGAATCGATAATATCGCGAGAAATCATTCGCTTAAGAAATCACCAAAAATTAAATTACGTATTAAATAAAACAAATATTTTTATTTATTTAAAAAAATAAATACATAAAACAAATATTATTATTTATTTTTATTTATTTAAAAAAATAAATACATAAAACAAATATTTTTATTTATGTATTTATTTTTTTGCTAGAATACGAAGATATATACGTAATTTTTTGCCAAACTATAAAATTGTGCTGCTGTTACTTTTTTACATACTGTGAAAGAAGTATCAGATAATCTAAAAAATGCAAATTTTGATGTATTTAAAAAATATATATATAGAAAGAATTGTCTTACGAATTCGATTCAAACATCGTTGAAAAGAACGTTGCTTGATCTTTCCGATGTCAAGATGGAAACTCTGCGATAATATTTTTGGTCGCTAGGGAACCCATCTGTATGAGAATCGCTCAAAATTGTGCTAAAACATAAAATAACTAAAAAAACTAATTCGAATTTTGAAAAAAATCTTGCCGAGGTGCAGCTTACCGGGTCCTGATGTGCATGTGCACCCAATTTCACTGTCTTACACTGCACTCCCCACTGTCTTACAATGCACTCCCCACTGTCTTTCAATGCACTCCCCACTGTCTTACAATGCACTCCCCACTACAGGCCATACAGAAACACACACATGCAGCTTTTATTATGTAAGATCTCAAAATTTATATTGAGTGACAAGAATTGTATACAAGCAGCAGTTTTATTTATTGTGATTTTTCGACACGTAAAGACGCATAATAGAGATTGAAGTTTTCTCCTTATAAGAATTATATAATTCATTGAACAATTTTCAATTAATTTTAATAGAAAAGTACCCAATTGTGGCTGAGTGTGCGAATGCGATGCTATTTTGTTTTTCCTTTTGTGATGAGTCATTTACACGCGATACTTTAGTTTTGTGTTGTATTGCCACAAAAACAAAAAATATGCTCCTGATGCTGGAAAATGCGTCTGGCATGAAGATTGCATTTTGTAGTATCACTTCAAACAGTCTATAAATTTAAGATTCAGAGAAAACCGCAATATAAATTCCAATGAAATAAAACTTACTTTTTTGAGAAGCTCATTCCCATTATAAAAATATAAATTTGTTGGTTGTATGAATATAAACATATTTTAAAGGGAAACTATTTCTTTTTGTATAGCATTTTTATATTTTTTCTTTCTCATACGTAGTATATCAGAAAGTATTGTTTTCACGAAAATTTTCGATTTCGAGATTTTGGTGCCAATATATGTTTTGAGACACCATGAGCACATTTTGACTCTGTCAAATATTAACAGATTTTCACGAAACTTTATATCCGGCTTTGTTATCAAAAAATCTAGAACTAGATAGAATTTTTTTAAATTCAAGCGAAAACTTCGAAATTGTATATGTTTTTAACATGGCAGCATATAGGACAAAATTCGACATAAATCATGCATAAAAGAGTTTATTGATGTTTCAATGATCACCTGATTTAATAGTTGCAATTATTGTTGTAAAAATAACCGGCGATACAATTTTTTGTTTGTTTGGGATGTCATTAGCCCCTCCCTGGGGGCAAGTCACCCCGGGTACATTGTTAGTATAGTATCAATCGAAATATTTCTTTCAAGCCCTTTAAAGTGAAGGGTAACATGTTATAGTTATAATAATTTGGACCCATTATACCAATTTTTCAAATTTTTTCTTGTAAAATTTGAAAAAAAAAAATTCTGGTATGAGAAAGTCGAGTTGAGCCGCACTTCAGTTAATTTAATTATAAATTATTAATTTATAAGCCATTCATATTTTGTTTTATGAATTATTAATTTATATGCCATTCATATTTTGTTTTATAAAATAATAATGAAATTCGTTGATTAATAACACTACAAATTTAGAAAACAAAGCGAATGCCAAAAATAAGTGTTCCTCAGAATCGTGGATCGTAATAAAATGTTTCGTGGGCAAAAAATGTGAGATAGAAGATCCACAGAGGATCCTGTGGATCATTTCTATTTGTATCATAAAGCAATTTCGTATTTTCACGTATCCCAATGTACTTCTCAATTGAAACATACTGCAACTAAGTAAATTCTAAAATTAAGAAAAGTCGTTTTTTGCAACAAATCTTTTAAGTCGGTTTCATCAATCTTAGCTGACTGGGAGGGAAAGAGAGTGAAAACAATTCTAGTAAAACTGTCTCCTTTTGGGTCGCATCCTCGGCAATTTTAAGAGAAAGAGGCTTCACGAAATAAGAAGGTTGTTTTGACTGGGAGAGTGCTGAGAAGAAAGCTTTATAACCTTTGCTAATTCGGATTACCAGTCTGTCGATCAGTAGCGGTCTTTATAAACTTTTTTTACGAATTCACAAGCATTTAAATCCTAATAAATATTAAGAGAAACACATGTTGAATTCTAAATAATTAGTTATGCTCTATATCAGTTATACTCAATATCAAGTTCTTGCGCAAGTAACTGAAATTTGAAAAGAAAGCAAAATTTGCGAAGCCAAAACTATCTTCTATAAAAGCAAATAAAAAACATTCTTATTCGTAATATACGCTTAAAAGCATATTCGATGCAAATTTTATTTCATAGTCAATAATTTTAATTCAGAAAGTTATATATATTTATAATATATAATAATATATTTTTCATATTTTTAAAGAAAAATATTCATGAATATGAGCATTTATTAACTCAGCAGAAATGAACACCGAAATTTTGCATAGCTTCAGCTTATTTAGGTTGGTATAAAGGGCATATTAAAATCATAACTTTTACATCAGTGATTTGGGTACCGGTCGTGAAGGAATTGTTAATGCAATGAAATCTGTCTAAGAACAATCTTTAAGGCGAAATCGCTTGGTACCTAAAACAGTTCCTTCTGAAGCAAATTTTTACCTTGCCCCGATAGCAGCATGCCTGTTCTTCGTGAAACTTAAAATTCACGATCATCTGCAAATTCCTATAGTATACTATATGACATTTTTAATCAAAATATGCCGTTAAAATATTTAATTTAATACTCCTAAAAAGAAGTTTAAGAATATCTGTTCTCGCTATACAAAATTATCTTCAAGGGCAGATCTGAAGAGTAAAACATCCTGGTCCCTTTTGTAAGCAAATTTACAAATAAAAGGAGTTGTATCAATATATGCAAAATGAAAGTATTAAAATTACATGGGACCCGTACTACTTATATACGCGAATATTAGAAGATATAACCTGTATTAGTATATTACATGTATAAATTAAAAATATCGATAAACCCGTAATTGACTGCAATATATGCCAGAATGAAAGCACTAAAATTATATGGGAATATATATATATATATATATATATATATATATATATATATATATATGTGTGTGTGTATATATATATATATGTGTGTATGTATATATATATATATGTATGTATATATATATATATATATATATATATATATGTATGTATGTATGTATATATATATATATATATATATATATATATATATATATATATATATATATATAATAATAGAAGTTTGAAAATCCAATGAACGAAAAGTAAGAAGATGTAACACGATAAACCTAACTTTTTAAAAACACCCACAGAATAAAATATAATACAGCAAATCATCAATCAAATGGATTAAAAATACAAAACACTAGCTATCAAGTTACAGAAAATCAACCAAATTAAAAGGTATGGAAACAGAAAAAGAAAAAGTTAAACTAAATTCAACTATCTAACTGGCGTACAAAACAAATGTAAAAATCAATTAATCCTCAAGCATATGGAAAAAATAAAAAAATTAATATCGAATCAACAAGTCAATGAAAAATATAATACAAAGGTAAGGAATCGAAATAAGTATAACAAACGAAATCAAGCACAAACGCCTTACACGTGGACGAGGCTCTAAGCCTAAATCATGAATTGTTAACCTCTACAAAAATCTAATCATGTCCAAGTTTTTTGTAGAAGCAAACACAAAAATGTATGTTTCTGAAGAAATAGATAGATTAAATCTATGAACTATATCCCCGTACTACTTATATTGTCGCAGATTAGAAAATATGCCAGTGTGTTAGTAGAAGATTACCCGTATTGCAATATGAGTCTCAAAATTCCTTGCCAAAATAAAACAGATGACGTAATAAATTGAAAATATCAATAATCCCCGTAATCTTTATACCAGAAGGTCGTACTTGATTCCAATATATGCCAATATATATATTAAAATATATGCCAATATACCTGTACTATTTATATTCTCGTAGATTAGAAGATATACCCATGCATTTATAGAAGATTACTCGTACACCGTACAATATATGAGTTTAAACAATTTTTGTCATAATGAAACAATGGCATAATAACTTGAAAATATCAATAATCCCTGAATCAATAATCCCCGAAAATATCAATAATAATAATGTTTAAACCTGAAGACCGTAATTGATATTATCCAGTCAAAAATGCAATGTTAACGAAATTTATTTTATATATATATCTTTATTATTCAAATCGGAAAAGATTGAATAAAAATCGTATGCCGCATAACACATTGGATTTACATCCATTGCTAAAGGACATGATATCATTTGCTTCAAATAAATTGATGGAAATTATATGTCTGAATAATGCGATCTCCATGGAAGGTTTGGAGACATTTTCGTCAATTTAACAATAATTTAAAAAAATCTCCAAATTTATTTCCAAGTGGGACTATAGAACTGATAGTTCCATTTTGCGACAAACTAACGAAACATCATCACAATACTATCCCCTAACAAAACACAATTAATTTCACTTATTAAGCGCAATTTTATCAATTTCATGATATTGTTATAGATTTACAAACATTTTTATCCATTTGGTGATATTTTCGCTAACTGCGTTACTAAGTAGGATGGGGGGCGCGGTAGCCCATTGGTTAGCGCGCTGGAGTTACACTCGGTAGGCCCGGGTTCGATTCCAGCCACTGCCAAAACTGCCGCCGTGTTCATGCGGAGTACGATCACGTTAAACATGTGGGTCCGAAAGTCCTTCCAAGAGGTTGGTGGTAGGGGAAGGAGGGTACGGTCCCTGTGGATGCCTCCTCCACTGGGTTCCGGTCTAAATTGGGTGGCACTTCCCGACCGTCCAAACAGTTACCTTACACCTTTCTGGTAGGTCGGACGGTCTGGGTTTCAACAACAACAACTAAGTAGGATGGATGGACTGACCGACAAATGCTACAGAAATATCATTTCAGCACTCTCTTCTAAAAAAAAACAAATTTAATTTAATTGATTTGCGTCGTTTTTATCAATTTGGCGACATTTTCGTCAATTTGGTAAAGTTTAAGAAAAGTCACCAAGTTAGCGATATTCCGACAAATTCGTAGCTCTGAATTTGTAGTCTGAAGACTAAAACATCCTGATCCCATTTGCATATACTAAATGAAAAGACTAAAATTGTATTAGAAGATATATATATCCGTTCTACTATTTTTCTGTTTCAACAATCGAATAAATGAATTTATTGGGTAAACACAATATATGATTTTATTAGCTTTCTTTTCCAAAATATATTTTTATATCCATTTATTTGTTATTTAAATCGAAAAAATAATAATTAAAATTAACAGACAGATTTAATTTAATTGCGTTTCTGAACAACATTATAAGATAGAATCTCCCTCATAAACTGCGAAATTGAATAACCATTTTGATTTCTTTATACTTTTCATTGTGGAGTAAAAGCTTGTGAAAAATAAACCATGGAGATAGAGTTTCCATTTAAATTTATGTTTCAAACAATTCATGTTTTCAAAAAGTGACTAATTAGAGCAAAAAATCTCCCACCAAACTCAGAGATAAAGTTTTAATTCATTTTCAAACGATTTTCAACCTTTTCGTTTGGATAAACCACGGAGTTAGAGAGTAGAACTCTTAGGGAAAAGTTTCGTTTTTCATAAATATCTCGAAAACGCCTGGTCTTAGAAACTCGAAACTTGGACTAAATTTATAGGGGCCTATTTCAAGGCTATCCACGAAATTTCATTAAATTCGGTTCAGCTGTTCTCCCGTTATGATGAGACAAACGAAAGTTTCGTTTTTCACTAATATCTCGAGAACCACTGGTCGTAGAAACTCCAAACGTGGACTAAATTTTAAGTGGAGCTATTTCCAGGCTATCCACAAAGTTTCATTAAATTCGGTTTAGCTGTTCTCGCGTGATAGTGGGACAAACAGACAGACACATAGACAGATTTTCAATTTTATTTATATAGATTATTTCATAAACTGGTTTTTAAGAAAAATTGTTTGATTTTTTATGAAATCGATTTAGTGTTTTTCTTTTTTTTTCTTCACTAGAACGAATCACCGGACTTTGCTAAATAAGCTGCCGCTACTTAAATAATACATTTACAAAATCGTCTTTTCAAACCGTCACCAAATCCTAAACTCCTAGTTTTAAACCAAATCCCCACGTATGCGTTCAATAAACGTGCAAATCAAATAATAGTAATAATAGTTATAGTAATAATAATAATAATAGTAATAATAAATAAAAGAAACGGCCATTTTCACGAAGGCGTGGTTTAAACCTCACCGTGAGTTACAGTCCAGGCATGCGTAGAAAAGTCCAGTAAGAGAAAGCACAGTCCTCTGCGAGAAATACGTGTATTGCTTTTATGCGTTTGCTCGAAAAATTTCCAAAAATTAAATAAAGTAGTAATTCAAGAATTTTTTTTGTTAGAATGCGAAGATATATACACAGCTTTTTGCCGAACTATAGAATTGTGATAATCTTACTTATTTCGCCACATCCGAAAAAAGGATCAATTAATCTAAAAAGTGTAAATTTCGATGTATTAAAAATATATACGAAGGAATTGTTCTATGGATTCGGTTCAAACATCATTGGAAAGGACATTTCTCGATCTTTCCGATGGTGTCAAAATGTGATAACATTCTCAGTCACGAAGGGACCAATTTGTGTGAAAATCGATCGAAATTGTGCTAAAATATAAAAAAAACTAAAAAATTAATTTGAATAAAAAAAATCTCGCTCAGGTGCATCGTCCCGGGTTCTGAAGTGTTCGTGTACCAAATTTCATGGTCGTACGATGCTTATAATTTCCGCTTCACACGACACATACATACAGACACAGAAGCACAAACATTACTTTTTATTATGCGCCAGAACGAATTACCCAGTTTTGCGCGGGTCCTAAATAAGCCCCCGCTACTTAATACATTTACAGATAACTCCACTCACTTTCCATATTATTTCCTCCTATGGTTTCAATCTAAATCCCATGTATGCAAAATCCTTAGTTTAAGCGCATGCACAACCGCGTACATAAAAGTTTAACGCTTCGCAACCGTAGAAAGCAGGAAAAAACAACATATTTCACGAGATTAGCAATTATATTCTTATTCTTATTTACTGGGCGATTTTTTTTTACTGAAGAGCGCTTTGCAGCGAATAGTATGTTTATAAGTACAATGTATAGTGGAAATTTTGAAACATAACATTAAGAAAACTATTAGACCCAGGTTAATAAAATAGAGAAGAGCCCATTTCTTGAAGCCAATGATTCTAGAAAGGTATCTTTCGTGAAAATCGGATAAGGCATTTGTGAGTTATGGACGTTAATAATCATGCCCATGGAGTGTTGTTGAAACCCAGACCGTCCGACCTACCAGAAAGGTGTAGTGGCGAATACGAAAACATAAAACAGAAAACGACAGCTTTTTGTGATATAGTTTTGCTGTTAAATCAACTAAACAAATGACACATCTTAAAAACAGATCCAAAGCTCACTTTTATTAAACAGTCATCCTACAGACGTACATCATCAAATACAGCCAAAGCGCTTTCGAACATCCCCATGTTCATTTTCAGTGGCGATATAATTAAAAACAGATGCCAACATGCTTAAATACAATCCATCGCCGTTAAGTGAAGTTTGCATATCTTAGAAAATGTCAGCCTTACAAATTAGTGAATTATAAAACAGATATAAATTATACAATATATACATAGCTCAAACACAAATATCTTAAAAACTGTTTAAAGGCATTAAATATTTTAGAACAATATTATAAATTAAAGTAATTATGTAAAGGTTTGACTTGCACAGATTCGACCTGAGACCTGAACAGGGTCAAAATTACAAATAGAAGAACGATATAGATAAATAAAAAGGGATTCGTAAAGTAAGTTAGACCGAGAGTTATTACAGCTAAACAAAAGAAAAGAGTTTTCAAAAAGGGGGGCGGAAATTATCTTTAGGATCTTGTTTTAAGATGTGTCATTTGTGTAGTTGATTTAATGATTTGAGATTTTGACGTGTCGCCACTTCTGGTAGTTTTGCTGTATTTAGTGAGTATCCAGATTTTACGAGCAAATCAGTTGGCCCCTATGGTTGCTCGTTACAACCGGTTTCTACGGTAGTTAATTTCAACACTAATTCTCCCCAGTTCGCTTTTGTGTATTTGGTTATACATGTCATATTTGCAAGTGTTGTTTTTGCTAATTGCATTAATTCCGGTATGAACGATCGAATCGGTAAACCGGAAAGTTCATTCTTGTAAATTTGTAAGTGGCTAGTCGATTACGAAATAAGAGCAGCATTCATAAGTATAAAATGCATTTTTCTGATACGCCGTAACTAATATTAAATTGATAAAATATATTCCCAGACGAAAAATAAGAGATCTATCAACTTCAGAATTATTAATGAAGAATAATTAAGTAATAATATATAAAATCTTTCAGTAATAAATCATTCACCGTGGATTCCAAGTGTAATGAAATATCATTAAATAGGAACAAAAATACTGGCAAAGTTTAAGAGCATGAAATGTCACGCACAAAAATGATGGATGCCTATTCCGGAGTTAGTTATTAATAACCAGTCTCGTTATAATCTACAGTAAAAATTCAAATAACGTATCCACCTAGTTAACTCCAATAATTATGATAAATAAGTTCAGCTGAAGGAAAAATAGAAACTTTCGAAAAATAAAATCACCATTATTTTCGTATTGCAATTTCAGATAACTTTTTCTATCAATCCCTAACATTGAAACTGAGTAAATGCCTCGTTCATTCAATATTAGTTTTTACATAGTAAATAAATTTTAAGGTGAAGTAAACACACACATATCTTGACTATTTTTGATATGAGCAATTAAATTTCAAGTCAGTTTTGCTACAAGTTTTGCAGTAGGTAATCCATAATTAATTCCACAATCGCCAACCAAGATCACATAAAAAATTCTTATGGACTTTAGGAAATCTGCTTAAACCTGTAGAAATCATACAGTATGAAGAAATTACGTTTCATTACTGCATCAGCATTCCCCAATTCTCCCATGCTGTGCCTTCCCTGCAATGAGGGCCTGGTCAAGCAACGAGCGTAGATGGGCAGTTGGGTCGCAGACATGATGCAATAAAGTGTGTTGTGATACTGAGTTTGCACAGATTTTTTTTCTAGGGTGGGTAACCAAATATTTTGTTTCCCATTGGCGATACCACTGGGTCTATGTAATTCACTAATATGGAAATACCTTCACGTACCATTACCGAAACATGGTGTTGTTACGAAACGTATCCTCAGGAATCGTGGGAGTACACGCAGGATACAAGAACGAATCCAAGTTTCTAGATAAATTACGTTTATTCACAAGCACAAAGTAAACAGAAACAGTATACAATTAAACAGAATTTAAATGCTCCACTCATTACACAAAATAAGTGATATTATTCTCAAAACGTTGACGAAAGTAATTTCACAAACCAACAGCTACTATTCTCAAAACATTGACAAAAATCACAGTCCAATGTAGCTCGTGTCACGTCCATTCGTCAACTCAACTCCAACGGAGGGGTAAGTCCTTTTTATAGTCTCTCTATAGAAACTTCTGGGAATCTCTATATCTCAAAAAATAATCGTTCTATCGAGAAGTTTCTGGAGCATTCCGAAAGTCGCCAAATTGGCGATAAATCACCACATTTGGCAACCCTTCTTCTAACTGAGAAATCCTGGAAACCGTAGGCTCACGTCATGTTGACGTCAAACACTGTATTTTCTTCTCCTGGCCTTCTAGACAGACAGAAGAGACGGCGGCAAAAGAAACATCGGGCGTTCGCAACAGTATCAAGAGCAAGGGCACCCATAGAACATTTTTCAGGAGTGGGGGAAAACTCAAAAATGAGGTATACAACATGGACTAGCTTGATGCCTACCTCTGTGCCCTTGAACGTCCAGAGGAGGTGGATCATGGAAATCATGTCTACGTCCAATCCAAGTAACATTCATCAGAAAAAACAGTAGCTTATACAGAAATTAAAGCAAAGTGTTGGAAAGTAAAAATTCGAAAATTAGAGATTTCATTTATTAGCATCATTGACGCCATTCAGTGATATTTTAAGATTTTAAAAATGTGAAGATATGTGTATTTGCACTCACTATGGGTAAACCCAATGATAAATAACGGTAATGTATAAATAATTTTAGGAATCACAATTGCGACTTTGCAAATAATTCTGCATATAAGGTACACACGATAGAAGAATTATTTTTCTTACTCTCACGGTCATCTCCATGAGTGTAAACATCCAGGCAGCCAAGAATTATAAATAGAGTAGATTAACCATTTACTCCTATCGCATCTTTCTAGGTTAAATATATACTCTTAACTCTTCTAGGTGAATCGCTACTAATGCTTCTGCTTTCTTCCTTACTCCATCATAAAAATTAACTGTCACATGACACAAAGTAGTCAGACTGTTTGGATAACAAAAGGTGGAATGGAAACAAATGGTTTTGGAAGTATACCCCCCCCCCCCCCGTGTTAATTTGTGTTACTCTTCAATATATCTGGGCTGCTTCGTAACTATTATTTCTTGGAACCGGTAACTTATAGCAATCAGATCTTAACTAAATTAGATCTCCGAAAAGGAAAACTCATAAGAAACTCATAAAGGGTAAATAATCTCAGTTTCATTGTATCAATATATTATGGAAGTTTTACAATTTAAGTACGCCTACCGTAAAATATAAATAAATCTGTTCCTATAGCACAAATAAATCTGTTCCTATAGTTAAAAGCACGTTAAGGAATGCTGACTTTCTTCATGTAATAGAGTATAGGTATATTAACTATAAAATATAAGGATATCATCCTAGTAGGTTAATCGATAGAATATCGTCTATCCAGACGAAGACACGTGACTCGAATCCCTTGTTGATATACGAGTTCTTTTTTTTTGAGGGAAGGGGAGGTGCACAAGCACAAACAACTGAACCCTATAGGCTAGATACAGTTGAGCCTTATGACCTCAAAGAAACCGAGGGCTAAAGTGCACTAAGATTCAAGGCATCGATTTTCAATTTTTGACGAACATAAGATGATGGACTATTGAAAAAATAGGGGATTCGTTTAGATTAGAAGTTTCATTTTGATCTAAAATCTGAATGTAGTGCCCACCCCCCACATCCACTACAGAAGATAAGAATATCATTCTCGTAGCTCAATGAAGATCAAAAATCGATAGAACATCCTCTGTAAAACCAAGTATCCGTGGTTCGAATTCGGTTGATACACGAGTTCTTTTTCTAAAATGGCGAAAATGATCCAGTACAAATATACTATGCCTCTTATAATAAAGTAGTTACTCTGGCTAAAATATGTACGAGCTACCACCTCAGTCACTGATCTGTGCTCTTCTTTATCTCCGCTCAGATTTTCGTGTACAAGCCGAATCTCATCTTACACAAGAGAGGGAAATCAATGGGTATTTGAATGGAAATTTCAACGAGGTATTTAAGGGTGAGCGTCGGTAAATTTTCTGCCCTATCCGCGCTTTGTTAACTTTCGCGGCACACATATTTCGCCGAAATTCTGCTCAAACAGTTGCGAAATATTTTCTGAAAAATAAAATGCAATGCTTAGATTATATTAAAACTAAATTTAATGCCCCCCAAAACATAGAATATATTTTTTATTTTAATCCAAAATATTTTTGGTGCTGCCATCTGTTGTCGTAATTTAAGTCATACCAATTATTTTTTATTTTTTAATGAACATTTTTAAATATCTATTCCTTCTAATACACTGTTAAATACAACAACAGATCATATATAATAATGCCACAATCACGGAAAGGTAATTTATCATTCTATAAATTTGATAAGGGATCTGAACGTACATCGCTGAGGACTGCAGTTTTGTCTTCAAGTTCCTTTGTCTTCAAGTCCAAGTTCAATTACGTTTCCGTGATTGTGGCATTATATATGATCTGTTTTTGTATTTAATAGCGTATTAGAAGGAATATACATTTAAAAATGTTCATTAAAAAATAAAAATAGTCGGTATGAATTAAATTACGACAACAGATGGCAGCACCAAAAATATTTAAAAATAAAATAAAACATATATTCTATGTTTTATTGGGTATTAAATTTAGTTTTAATATAATCTAAGCATAGCATTTTATCTATAAGAAAATATTTCGCAACTGTTTGAACAGAATTTCGGCGAAATATGTGTGCCGCGAAAGTTAACAAAGCGCGGATAGGGCAGAAAATTTACTGACGCTCACCCTTAAATAAAATGAAAGGAATAGAACAGCTTTTAAATAATAAAATAAGATTATTCAATGTAAAAAAGAAACATTTCTCAACATTCAGGCAGGCAATAAAGAATGAATATGCAACTGACCTTTGCATTTCCCTCGGTACGCCTGAGGTACAGCTTTTCCTTTCACACAAGCTGCTTGTCGAATGTGACACGCACTGGAGTACGTCACGTTGTCCGCACCGCATACGAAATCTCCAAAACTGTTAGAAGAGCAGTACCCTTGGCAGCGAACGCAATGGGGCTTGAGTACCTGATCTAGAAGACACGTTTTACGACCCGTGCAATGCACCTGCTCACAGCTCTCTGAAAAAATAATGCACGAAATTATGAAAGGAATAAGTAAAGTTGAAAAGAACTCAGCACAAGAAATTAGAAAACAGCATCGAAAGTATAGAGATTCATAGAAATTTATAGTGGAGAGGTATCATAGGTAGAGAGTTTGGGGTGAAATTGGATCATAGCTTCCAACTATGGGTGGGAAAATTCAGTATTTTTGACCGGGGAGACTGAAAATTTGGCAAAAAATTTGGTATTGTGAATTGGTACGAGTGGAATTTATATCGGAATTCGCATTTTCATAAGTTTTGTTTCAATAAGTTTTATTTATTGGTGAGTAAAATAAAATAATTTTACATGAAATTGCAATGAGTGGATGAAATGCACCAGATTTTAAAATGTTGCCTATGTAAGATGAATACATACAAGATATAACATTTTAAATGTTTTCTTATTTCTAAATTAGATGAACTTTTACAATCATTTAATTAAATAGGAAGTCATGGTCGCCCATAGGGGAAATAAAGGTGGTCACACTCCCCCTTGGACATTCAGTATAACAAAGGCGAGCATCAAGCCAGTCGATGTTGTACATAATGTGCTTGAGTTCCCCCCGCCCCCGGAAAAAGTTTTACAGGCGCCATGTATGAAGTAGAAATATATTAGAATATTATAAGTAAGTGATAGAAATAATATATCAATTTTGTAAATGTAAACAGCTAGTACTAACGAAATAAAGCAATTCAAAGGAGTGCACTGAAAATGGGTGAGAAATATATCTGGAGCATAAGCTTTGTTAAAAATCACAGTAGTCAATGTCCTTAAACAATTTTGTATATTAATTATTTACAAATATATACTATACTTTGAAAACTGAAAAATAGCTTAACCACAATATGCTAAAAATCCGCTAGAAAAATATCAATGGCTTTTGTTTAACTGAGATTCTCATGTAACGTGATTTTTAAAGGGAAATCAGATTATTCTTTCTAAAACTCCAAAATACGCAAATGGATGCTTCGCCATATTGTTGCTGTGACTAAGTCTACTTCACAAACTATTTAAGTTCAATGGTAGTCATTATTAGTGTGTTTCTTCGTCTTGATATTGTTTAAATTTAGGTGAATGTCCTGTTATTCGTGGAAAATGCCTCATATATTTTAGTATTACTTATGGCTTTTTTTTTGCGAAGATTAATTAATTGAACCACATTTGACCCAAAATGGCGGATCCATTAACCCTGCCCAAGAAATTTTCATTCATGAAACTTCACATCCCATATCCAATCATTGTCTTCGGTTACGCTGTTTATCAAGGATTGCAAATAGCCGATGCAATAGCCACACCTTTCTGGAAGCTAACTTATGGTTTTAGCTTATCAGCCAGAGCATAGTTTAACAGTCGGTGGATCCTGATACCATGTTTCTTTCAATGCATCGTAAAGGCTAGATGATTTCAGCTTCTAGATCTGCGTTTTAATGAGAAAAATGCTTTGAAACCTCTTAAAAAACCTCTTTTGAAACTCTCATTAAGTTAAGTGTAACAGTTTTCTAAAAAAAAAAAGACATATATAATCGCAAAGTTATTCTAAAAAATATAATAAATAAAAATATCTTTAAATTAGATTTTAAACAGGGGAGGCTCAGCTTCTAAGCTACAATGGACGCTACGTCACTGGAAAAATTACATTAGTTATCCACAGGGTCCATATAAAGAAACAAAATTCAGCACTAATCCCACCCCCCTTATTCAGTCACATCCGCTTCCTTTCTGCGATTCTGACTACGTTTATGCCGTGGAGAGAAAGAGTACGTCCTATTTCCCTATAAGTATGAATTCCTAGCTTTTAGCAAATCCTTTCGTTTTCTTCGGATAAAATCGAGTAACGTCAGCTGAAAGCTATTAAAGTGAAACCTGTTCAAGAGACCACCAGCATTCAGTGACCACTTAAGTTAAAAACCATTTTTGTGGAATCACGTAAAATGTAGCATTCTATACAGTGCTAATTAGCCTATACAGTGTTATTGCTTCAAGCAACGGCCTGCTAAAACAACCGATACCCCTTTATTTTGAGACTGATCATTGCCTGTGTTCAGCAACCAGTATTTAAAAATATGCTGGGTAATTTGAAAGTCTTATATAGTGCTGCTAGTCAAGTTACGGGTTCTATTTACTAACATGATATTACATTTTGCGAAACTTTACAGGGGGGTTTGGAAGACAGCATAAAAGAAAAAGTTTTTTACACTTTTATATTCATTCTCTAAGTCTTCGGACGAGACGGATGGTCTGGGCTTTCGACACTTTTATATTCTTCACATCTGCCTTTAATCTGGCACTTGTGGTTGTTCGTAATCCTGTTTATGCTTATTTTGATTGGAATGCTGCCTTGTATTTAACTTTTCGGTTAACGGTAAACTCTTTATTTCTTTTTCGGCTTTTAAACTTAAATTTCTTTTATATTTTTGTTTTTGGACGACGGGGGTCTTAATTTTGAGAGATTGATGGGAAATTAAATTTGTCTTCTCTTGTTGAGAAGTGAGGGAATCTTTGGATATCTGACTTTTGATCTTGTTTTTCGAAATTTTAATTTGTTTGTATTTAATATTTTACAACTTTACTTCGGATCTCTCTTTTTTTTTATTTTGTTCCCTTTGCTTTTTCATTTTAAAAAAAAGAAAAAAAAAAATTACAAACTAACAAAAATTAAATTGGGAATTTTGTTTTTCTGAGTCTGTTCTTTAAAGGGGAAGACAATCTCTGTATTATTTTTACTTTTATGTTTTGTAACTGTTTACTTTTTCCCTGGTAATTGGAATTTTTGGGGTTTATTTTAAAATTTTTTCAACTCTTCTGAGTTCGATATAAGCCTGACTCCATCTTGTTTGTTGAATCCTTATGTGTGCTTTTTGTTGCTTTCTGTGTATTTGATTGTATTTGTTGTTCCTCGTTATTGTTTGTTTCATGTTAAAAAGATTTATTCAGCATTGATGCTGATTCTGTAAAATGTATTTTTTTTAAGACTTTAATAAACTACTGGCTGCTCCGACCGGGGGCCGTGAGTGTGGAGGTCGGACTCCGCTATCTAAATTTCTCCCGACCACCCACAAAAGTGCTCTAAGTCTAAGGACGAGTCGGATGGTCTGGGTTTTCGACACTTCTTAGGTAAGCATTTTTTACTTTTTCATATTATACAAAGAAAGTATAGTGTTCTCGAAAGTTTTTAAAATTCGAGATTTTGATAGAAAAGAAAGTTTTAAATCCACCTAACCGCATCTCGAACACTTTTGTAAAAATGGCCATGTATTTGTTATGTATTTAATGAAGCTTTCGTGTCCTCAACCAAACAAGGAGCCTCAAAGATCCATGTTTTCATATTTTTATGCAAAGATCTTTTTTACACAGTACAGTTTTCATTTTTGTTTTACAAATTAGCCCTCAACACATTCTTAATCAGATGTAGCGTTCACTTAATATTTTTACCTTGTTTAATAATATAAAGCAATAGCCTAAAGGACTCTACGTTTCAATTTAAAAGAAACCCTTAATTTTATGATGTCACTGAATTATATTATGTTATACAGTTCAATGATATCATTTGACAATTCATCCTATATTTCTGACGTCAGAAAAAGCATCATCATAGGGCTCCTCTATATTGATTGGTGTATTATCAATCCCCGAAATTATTAATTCGACAGTGAGCAATGTAACCGCACATGCCTTTAGGAAAGAGGAAATGAGCTCTATCATAGCTTTTCGATTAAAAACAGAGATTGGTGATCGTAGCAAGTATGGAACGAAGCCCCTAGAGAAGATATGGAAGGAAAGTGTTTGAATAAATTTCTTGTCATTAAAAGTCTTCCCTGTTCTCCTATATTGATTGTCGAATTGCGAGTTATGCATCCCTTCTGTAAAATTATTGAATATATGTCCCATATGTGCCACAGTATCTGTTTTAAAATATATTGAATATCATGATTGAGGATAAATGGACATGCATTAGAAAAAATGCGCAGCACAATTAAACACAAATTAAAATAATGAAAAGCTTACAAGTTTTCTGAAGATATGTTGAACCCCCCCCCCCCCCCCCCTTCTTTGTCAGTGAGTGTTATAAGACCAACGTTCCCAAAGTGAAAAAGACGAAATAAGAGCGAATGTTTCCAAATCTACAGTAAAGCTATATTCTGTTTTGATTTTTTTCCCTTGTTGTTTGGCTTTTATTCCGTTTTTACAGTATTCTTTATATATACCCCTTAGATTCTCAAATTTGTGCTCATTTCGTCTTTCAGAATTTGGGTCTGTCGGTCTTTTTAACACTGACGGAGGTGTTCAAACATATTCTCAAAGCAGCTACATGCTGCTCATTGTTTTATTCTGTGCTTAATGACTATAAATTAATTCTGTGCTTAATGACTTAATGTATATATTTTTTCTTTTCCTTTACACGGTGTTTTTACTTTTTTATGCATTAACTTGCACTTGCCCAGCTTTATTTTCAAAATGGTTCGTTAATTATTCGATAAGAATTTTGCATTAGTTGAAGTATTTGTTCCCAACCTTTCTTCCTTGTATAATCCCCAAATATATGTTTTCTTCAACTCTACCCAATCAATGTCCCTTTCCTTCAAATGTATTCCTTGACTATCTATTTCCTTCAAATGTAACTCCTGTATGTTCAATATATATTCACTTCAACTGTAGCTTCTGATTGTTCATTTCCTTCAACTGTAATTTCTGATTGCCAATTATCTGCAAATATATCGCCGTATTGTAAACAATTAATATTCTAAAGAAAATTAATTTTTAAAGTCGATATTACATAATTAAACAGTATAGATATTTTACGTGATTAAATATTTTTGCGACTGAATGTTATGAAATTTGTCAGAAAGGGAAATTCAAACAGAATAGAAGAAATTGCAAATATATTTTGAAGAAACATTTAAGGATAAATCCGATAGCCAGACAAATTTTATTCTGCAATATTTATACCAAGTATTTCCCTTTAAGAACAGAAAACGTATTCACTTTAAAATACTATTACATTTTCTATCGATATGTTATTTTGTCGAAACCAGCATTTGAAATTAATAATTTGACAGAAACTACTGCAATGTTTATGCGTACTTCAAGTAAGGAAACGCTGAAATGGATGATATGCTGTTTAACTCACTTTGACATTTGCCGAAGTACTCGACAGTGAGCTGCTTATTTTTCCGGCACTGCCTTTTCAACAGCCTGCAGATGTGTTTGTACGTCCTTCCGTCCGAACCGCACACTTCTCCCATTTGCCTCTTCTTGCGGGAGCAGCTTGGAGAACAGACGCAAGCCGGTCTCTGCTTCCTCAAAATGCACCTCATGCCTTTCCCACACTGCACACCTTCACAGGACACTGTACAAAATTAAATTTATAAATCAATGAA
The DNA here is from genome assembly GCA_951213105.1 of Amaurobius ferox. Classification (NCBI taxonomy): domain Eukaryota; kingdom Metazoa; phylum Arthropoda; class Arachnida; order Araneae; family Amaurobiidae; genus Amaurobius; species Amaurobius ferox. Next base: position 39,197,132 of record OX578140.1, on the reverse strand, counting down.
TTGAATATTTAACAGCGAAGGGTCAGGTATGGATCCTGCTGTAGAAAAAATAAATAAAAATATCTTTCATGCAGAGCTAAGAAAACATTCAGAAAAGTATCAATCGATTAAATCGAGTCCCTTTGTCGCGGAAGGCCCAAAAGTATACTAAGCCAGAAAGCCTTCTTTCAAATCAGACGCCAAACTTCGTGTTATCGCCAGCATGATACGCGAAGGAGTGCTCTCTCTCTCTCTCTCAAGGTTACTATAGCAGCCATATCAAGAGAAAGGACTCTCGCAATTTGGTTTATCTTTTCATAGGATATATGTATAACTTACAATTTAGCAATAGAGACACGTTTTAAATGGATTGTCTCTTAGATTGGAAAATTAAATTAATTCAATACTGATTAGAATAAAGAAGCCGATATATATAACTTACAATTAAGCAATATGGACACTATTTAAATGCATTATCTCTTAGATTAGAATTAAATTAATTCAGTGACTCAATTAAAGAATCATTTTATTATTTTCTAATGCTATTGTATAGAGGAAGTTCACGGATAATCACGACATTTAGACGAAAAAATACACTTAAAGACACCATGAACACATTTCAAACATTTTGGGAAATATTTCCATCAGTGTGTGTGTGTGTGTATCTGTGGGGTGCGAATGCACGTATCACTATGGCAATTTATATGTAGATGCATTCTGCAGAAAATTAGAAACAGGTGGAATATTTGTAATAAATGGGATTAAAACATTATTCGAAATTAGAGATTTTAAATTAGAGAGAGTACGTACAGCCACGAAATTCTATATGTAGTTACATTCTGAAAAGATTAGAATTAGGTACATCATCATGTAATTAACGTGATTAGAATACGGGTGAAAGGGAGGAAGGGAGACACAGAGAGCGAGAGAGAAAGAGTGTGGTTGTGTGTGTGTCAAAATATAGTATGATCAAAATATAGTGTGGTAACTGCAGGAGAGGTCGACCTTGTTTCGAACGAGTAGGATTCAAAGGCGCCCATAAAACTTATTCCTGAGATAGCCAGACTCAAGGATGGGAGGTAAATATCTATTAACTTTACCTACATTTTTGACCTTAAACGTTCGAGGGAGCGAAAGTGCCCCCTCGCGCTCCCCTATGGGCACCCACAGAACATTTTCCAGAGGGTAAACTCATGGATGAGAAGTACAATATTGACTAGCTTGACCTACATTTGTGACTTTGAACGCTCCTATGGGCATCCATGGCTATAAAAAGTGTTGAAGACCCAGACCATTTGACTAGCCCTATAGGGCTTACAGCAGCTGTTTATGTGGCCGGGAGAGATGACTATAAGCACAGACTAATATAGTATTCTGTGGCTATAAGTGTTGCAGACCCAAACCACTCGACTGACCCAGAGAGCTTACAGCAGCTATTTGAGTAGCCGGAGTGGCTATAAGTGTGTAAAGCTTTAGACTTCACAGAAACTTTTGTGGGGTCTGGAAAGACTCTATTTTTCCACCCCTGGGTGGGGAAATCGAAACTCAACTCCGTTAGGTTCTGTCCTGAGGTTACTAGTATAAGCAGGGAGTTTTTTCAATGAGTGCCCATAGGGAAGGGAAAGGAGGCACTTCCGCTCCCCTGGACATTCAGGGTCCCAAATATGGAGATCAAGGTAGTCGATATTGTACATATCATTGCGTTTAACTTCTAGAAAATTGCTATGGGCGCCCATGCTTATAGTATCGACAACGGGACAGAATCTAATGGAGCTTAATATATTTGTTTCTCACTCGAGGGCGAATAAAATGGGTGGGAGTGTCAAAAGGACTTTATCAATCAATGACTTTGAGTCCTTCACAGCTTAACCGAATTAACTTTTATTTTGCGCAAATATTGTATTTGAAACGATTATAACCGCGAAACTCAACATATCTTAAATCAAGAATATTAATTTCCCCAAAGGGACAGGAATTATCAAATAAATGTAAGTTCATTTTCCAAGATATTGACTATTCATCAATTTGACATCATTTTTATTAATTTTAGTGTCATTTTTGCCAATTTGGAAACATTTTAAATAAAATGTCAAGTTGACGATATTTTGTTAATTTATCGACAAGCATTACAGACAGACAAACTAATAAATTACATTTGACGAATTGTTTGATGTCAAAATACAAAACTATTGTGAAACAGTGTCTCGTGAATAAAACCTTCCAGAATGATGCTAACACCGTTGTCACATAATATTGTACATGGAATGGAAACATATTACGGTAGTTAGCACTGTTTTAATTTCATGTATGTTTTAAAATTTATTTGAAAAACGTACAATATATCAAGAACGGTTCATGCTATTATCCCAAAGTTTATGTTATTCATTTTCTAATAAAAAATTAAATAAAAAATGATATTTTATGTAACAATATTAAAGGTTCTGATTTTTTATGATTTTTTTCAAAATTTCATTCGAAAGTTTGTATCTGGTTTCCAAATATTCGATTGCTTATAAAATCAATAGACTTCCAGTATTCACTGATTGTAATAATCGAATTCTTTTTTTTTTTGTTTGAAACGTTCCATCCGTTCGTTAGATATTGCATCCTCTGACTCAAGGACGCACACACTAATATACATACACACACACTAATACACATACACACACTAATATACATGCACATACTATATACATTAATATACATGCACACACACACACACAGATATCACTTTAAAAACATTCGATTCGATTTCAGGAATGTTTGAAACAACCTCTACCGTCGAAAACACTAAGTAGAATTCGAGTTTTCAACCTCATCATAATACTTTCCCTATACATTATATCAGTGTTTTTCAAATTTATTTTCTCACGAAACCCTTTTGAAATTTAATTTGATGGTAGAACCCCAAAATAAGAAATACCCCATTTGTCCAAATTATGCATCAAAATTTTACACGTTTTTAAATTTAAGACAATTTGCATGAAACTATCACGTCGCGGAATCCCAAGGGTTACGAAAACCTTGAAAAGTCCACCTTCAAAAACGATGCATTATTCTAGGTATGTCAGAAAAGTAACATTTATTGCTCCCCCAAACCGAAAATGTCAAGCAAATTTCCTTAAAATGTCACAAATTTTGCATTTTTAAAATGACAAATATTCCTTCCTTTCAAATAATCTTCAATTTTCGTCACTGATTGTTGTACTATATAAGTATTGAACAACATACGGATCCTACACATATCACATATATTTACTCCGAAATCTCGCATATAAACGTTTTATTCAAATAATAAATTATATGTGGGTGGAACATTTCTTACACTCATTGCAAACAATCTGTGTGCAGTACAAAAGGTCTTAAATACATGTATTTTCATAGTATTACTTTAAAACCAAAATGTACATAAAACATGATTTAAATAATGGGAAACAAATGTATCTAACCTGTCTTCATGAACAATATCGCGGATTAAAAACAATCGTCTTTCTCTCCGCTTTTGCAGGAGTTGCGAAAATAGTGTACCAGAACTGGCGATAAAACGACGTTTGGCGTGTGATGTGAGAGAAGTTTTCTGAATTGGTATACCTTTGGGCTTATCGCCCCTTTGTCAGGATAAGCGAGACAGATGAGTCACTCCAGAAAAGTAAGAAGACAGACGTTTTCTTACAGGACTACCAAAGTGACTGCCCTGCCTTTCTCGAAACGCTCCATTCGTTCGAGAAATATCGTGTGTACCCAGACAGTCTGTCTATCTATCTCTCTCTCGTACGCATCCACACACACACATATCGCCACAAAAACGTTTGAATTGAATTCATTAATGCGCAAAACGTGTGAATCCGTTGAAAATTCGAAAATATTGCTTGAGATTCAATTTGAAGTTTTTGACCCCACTACAATATTTCCGTTATACATTTCCTAGACCAGTCTCTATGTAAAAAAAATAACATAATATTATTTATTTATACATTTTGCAACTATGTTGAGAAATTGGAAGAATAATTTTTTTTTTAACTTTTAGATTGTTACAGAAGCGCCTGTTCAACATTTTTGTATATGCTAAAATAATTACCCTGAAATCGTATTTAGTATTAATTTTTAAAACATTTATAGTTCCTCTTTTGATCAAGTAGAAAGCACTGCGACGTGGCGAAAAATTTTAGATTCTCAAAAATAATTGGATGTTTCATTTGTTGTGCAGAAAATTCCATTGTGTAATCTCCTTCGAATAGAAAATTGTGGATTCAAATAACAACGAAACTGAGAGAGAGAGAGAGGAAATGTAAGGAAAAAGTACTTCTCTAAATTAGCCTTATACCGTTGCCCAATATTCCAATATACTGAACGACAAAAAGGGATTGATTGAAGCACCATTTGCCAGAAGGACGTTATTAGGCTAGGGGAATTGTTACATGGCAACTCAATGAATTCTGAAGCTTTGCATTTCTATCAAGATGTAAATGATTTTCAAGACAGCTTTTAAAGATTACAGTTGAAAAGTTGTTCCCAGAAACTACTATTTGGTTATGTTTTTACAAACTTATTTCAATATAAAATAAACGAAAGAGAAAATGTTTAGTGAGGATGGTAAATAGGTGGTTATGGAATTCAAGGAAATAATCAATATTATATGTATTTTATAGTAGATCAATTTGAATATTGTTAGTCATTTTTAAAGCAAGTTTGTATCAACTATTATAACAAGTATCGTTAAAAACACTTTGAAACTACGTGTTTATAAAATATGAATAAAAATGTTTTCTAACTTGAAGATTACTAACTAAATTATTAGAACAGTAACGTTAGCAGAAAAAAAAATATGGGGAGTGGGTAACTAAATATTCTGTTTCCCATTTCTCCGAACTCAATGGGTTCCTGGAGGGGTATCTAACCCCTCACCTTAGCGACGCCACTGCGTCAGAAAATAAATTTGTTAGCCATATTTTCTTGTTTCGTGACATACTTCGAATTTTAATGCTGCTTTTTTAAACGCGCAATTTGCTTTATTAAAATGTAATGCTGCTTTATAAATTAGCATATGGCACAGTCATATTTTACAGTTGGCACAACCACATTCAAGAAGTTCGAATTTCATTACAGCGCATTATTAAAATTTTGAAAGAACTGAATTAAAAAACGGATTTTTACTTTATTTACATATTTTTCTACTCCCCCCCCCCACCTCCTCCTCTACCAAGAGAATATATGTTCAGAAATATTTTGCATCTGAGCACTGAAATGAAAAATCAATATGAAACCTATAATTCTGATTCAATAATATAACAAATACCTTAATAGTAAGTTCGACCTTCAAAACAGTCATCCATCACAAAGAACTAACTTTTACATCTTAATTTAATGAAATCTAAAACCTGAATGTGGATATATAGTATTCATTAGCAGTTCTTTCTGAAACGTTCACTGTTTTTCAGAAGTTGTTCTAAAGGTCAATGAAAGAGAGTCATAAGGGCAAATATTACTAAAAAAAATTAAGTTCATATTGGAAAACAAATGGACTCAAAATTTTAATGATTTCATTTTTGAGATTCAAACTTGTGTAATTAATGAAATTTTTATTATTCTCAGGAATTGTATTATAAGGATGAAGCAGATATTACTGTTTATGTAGAATTATACATATGTATTTATTATAAGGAAATGTATACAATTCTAATTTATGCTCTTGAAATGGTTGTACATTCTTTTGCAAAAAAAAAAGAAGCACCATGAAGAAAGTGAATTTTTTCCGCAATGGCTGCTGCAAGGAACTTGCAAGCAGTGTTCGTTCGGTGCAGGTGGCGACCTATTGCTCGGTATGACCAGCCAGCTTCACGCATCCCGACTATACGACCACATTCGAACTCGTCTAATTGCTTATAAGGTCTTCGGCAACGTCGTAATGGCATTATTGGTTGTGCCTACACGGAACTGCAACGCCGATAATGAACAAAGATAAACCGTCCACATTTTTAACCTGTTTTATAGGATGCTAGTTGCTCAGTAAAAACGCGAGCTATGACCAAAGTTAACACTCCTTGGCCTTGCAAATTTAATCACTTGCATACTTGGTATAAAGGAATTTGCATGAAAAATTTCGAGATGATCGAATTATTTTTAGGGGTGCTTCACTTTTTTTCCCAAAAAAGTATATTTCGAAGTGCCCAACCCAAATTATTGGTTTAACAACATTAAGAAAACTAATTTTCAATTCATTAATATATTTGTAATAGTTTTAGTAATAGGTTTAGTTGCATGTCTGTTTAGTTTTAGATAAAAAGTTTTTCTGTATAAAACGCGAAATAAATATTATTTAGTCGATGGAAACAGATTAGCAAAATAAAAATATTTTCGCATAAGGAAATAAACAGATGATTATAATTGCAAATTTTCGCGATACTGTAAAACGATTTTTTACAAAATACTAACTATAATTACCAACTTAATATACTAAAAACTATTTTTTATCTTTAGAATATTTTGACCGAGTGTAGCGAGTTTTGCTGTAATATATATTTTAATTTTTAAAATCCATAAATTTAGGGAAATGATCCAAATTTTTAAATAAACCTGAATCTAGGATTTTGATGGATCTACACTTTTTCAACGATTTTTGTTTGAGCACGGTATCCCACGAACAAATTGAGAAAAACGAATTAATACTAGTACGATTATTTCAATCTATAACAGTAAGAAGTCTATTCACATTCAGGAGTTCGGACCAGAAGATCCTCGACTTCACTTATATTTGACATTATAATATATAAATATTATGTTATAATATCTTAAAAAAATAGTCAATACATACGTAATGTTTTATTTAAAAGCAAATGACATCATTTACAGAACACTAAGATGTATCGTTCTCGAAATATTATGACACATGATTTTGATCTCAAGTGAAAATAAAATAAAAAATTGCCCTCATTATTGTTAAAAATGCCTCAATTGTAAAGTGAGTGAATGCTTAGTATATTTAATCAGAAATTAATAGATAAATTTGTTTAGGAGTTAACACGAGCGCAACGTATTTTAAAATAATTGAGCTCGAAATTGCGGTATGATTATATTTAACAATAAGCTTTCTGATTTTGAGCGAGATAGTGATCATTAGAAAGCTAGAATTTGTTTTATTGTTTTATATTACCTAAATTCGTTAATCTGTAGGAAAAGTCATGTGTTGAACGCATTAATTTGGTATTTCAATTTCCTTTTACTTAGAATGATATTATCCTATGCACAAATGGTGTGCCCATTTAGAATAACGATGAGATGTTGTAACGAACCTTGCTACTCCAACTGGGAACCGAACCCTGGATCTCTAAACTGGCCAGCCGACGCTCTACCGTTGATCTTACTGGGACGACATTGCAAGCTCTTATCGTCGAAGTGGACTCTACATTCTCCACCCTCTAATGTCAGATTGGCGGGTAACTGCCAATCTGACTGAGCACATCCTGCTATTTTACCTCAGGTTAGCCTCCTGCTACTACTATTTTTGATCTAGGTTAGTATCTTGAGTGGTCGTTAATCGACGTTCAATCTTCCAGAGTCCACTGAATTCGTACTAATCTTACTAGGGTCACTTTCAGACCTCCGACATCTTTGCACTAACCTACAGGGTTGATTTGTTCGGACGCCATTGTAAAGAACCTTACTGCCCCAACCGTGAATCGAAGCGTTTGGATCTTCGAACTGGCCGGCCGACGCTCTACCGTCGAGTTACTGGGACGAAATTGCAAGGTCTTTTCGTCCAAGTGGACTCTGCAGTGTGGGCAATTAAAATGCATTACACACTGCTGTTATTATCTACAAAATCCCAGAACAGCTCAAGCATATTATACAGCCAGCAGATAGCGTATATTATTTAACTAAAATATACGCATCGATTGCTCTGTAATTTGTAATATTATAGGAATACGCCCAGTCTCCTAAAAGAACTTCAAACAAGAAATAGAAGTTTCACAGATATGCCTTAATACACTCAGAAATTATACATCCTAGGGGCAAATCATATCTCAGATTCTTATTATTGTTATTACCGTACCTGAGACTCGCGGATAAGCTGCAATAAGAAACAAATTTAAGCGGTAAGGTTCCGTCCGAAGTTGGCGTTTAACTCATTCCGATGTCCTGAAAATAATATGATTGGAGACTAGTATTTCGTGGCTAATTAAGAGAAAGAAAATCACATTAAACTGATGAGGTTGCAGGAACAAGATGACAGCCGTATTCAAACGAGGAACACAAGGAATAATAGACGTAGAAGCGGTATTAATTACGCTGGATTACAAAATCAAACCTATTTTAATCATCTGAATGAATGAAAAAAGAAAAAATCCGATGTGGCAGTACCTGATTTTTCTTATACGGGGTGTCCCCAAAAGATTGAAACGCGCTTTAATTCTTTACCTGTTGGAGATAAGTGGGCAATGTAAATTGCAAAAATGTTGAAAGTAAGGTAGGAAATAAGATTACGTTAATGAAATAGTCCTCCCATTCATTTTCAAAAAGTCACAGTTTTTAAATTTTTATACGACCCTCTTAAACAAATTGGGTCAATCGGAAAATTTTTATTTTTAATGTAACAAGATCATTAAAAGAACCCGCATATCTGTATCTTAGCGAGAAGAATTGAGCGAGTTATATTTAATTGAAAATTGAACATTGTGAATGGGGACCATATATTAAATTAGACATGTAAATTTGGGACATATCACAAAAAGATAAAACTAGATGATAATACATAAGTTACCCAACCGCGTAGTGAGTACCGCTGCTTTATATGATCTCTGTCCGTGTAATGCTTTATTTAGATGCATTTGTAATAAACAATTTTGACATATATTAACGTATTTTTGATCTAACCAATTTCATCGTCAATTTGTTTATGATCCCTATTTTCACTGATGAAACAGCCTTTGACATGGCACGGAAAAGTGAGATTTTTGCCTTTATCGTAATTCAGTTGATTTTAAAGATACAGATATGCGGGTTTTTTTAATGATCTTGTTGCATTAAAAATAAAAATTGTCTGATTGGCCCATATTGTCTAAGGGGTTCGTATAAAAATTTAAAAAGTGTAACTTTTTGAAAATGAATGGGAAGACTATTTCATTAACGTAGTCTTATTTCCTACCTTACTTTCAACATTTTTGCAATTTACACTGCCCATTTATCTCCAACAGGTAAATAATTAAAGCGCGTTTCAATCTTTTTGGGACACCCTGTATAATGCAATGAATTTGCTTCTTTCATAGCGAAAAAATGATGTATAAGATCTATGGCACAATATTTTTAACGTTGAATTATACATTGGGCGCATTTCCGGATGACAACATCTAAGAACTATTTCGAAATACCCAATTAACTTATATTTCACGCAACTCTATTGACAATTAGAAATGATGATAGATAGCATCCGCAGTAAGCAATGATATTTCAAAACATTTTAATAAATAATTTATCAATCTGGCGTCATTTTCGTTAACTTTTCATCAACTTAGGTCGAAATCTCGCCAAGTTGGCGATATTTCGCTAAATTTATCGCCAACATCCCAGATTGATCGCCAAGCGTTACAGACTAACGGAGAGCAGAGCATTTCTTATATATAAGTGACTATTGGAGAACTGTTAAAATACAAAACTATTGCACAAAATATTTTCTCTCGAGAAATGAAAAGAACTAGATTCACGAGAATAATGTTTTACGCATAATATTACATATGAAAAGTGAACATATTTCACAATAGTTAATACTTTTTTCTTTAATTTTATACGATTTTTTTATTAAATTAACTAAAAAAGTGCTCATGTTAGCGTTCTACAATTTGAGTCAATCGTTTTCTAATGAAAAATTACATAAGAAACGATTATTTACGTAACATTATTGAATGTTCTGATTCTTTGATAAATTTTCAAAATTAAAATTTAAAATTCGGAGATCTTCCGAACATTTGATTGCGTTTAAAATCAATAAGCTTCCAATATTCACTGATTGTAATTTTCGCACCAAATTTTGTTTGAAACGCTCCATTTATTCGTGCGATATCGTCTCCATAGACTCACGGACGGGCACACACAAACATCACCTCAACAGTCGATTCTAGTTTAGGGATGCTTGAAATGTACTCTTCCGTCGAAAACTCGAATTCAGATTTTCGACCCTATCACAATACTTTTCCTATGCATTATTACTTTTCTTATATACATAGTATAATGTATAAGGAACGTACGCAATTCAAATTCGGATTTTCGACAGGAGAGTATATTTCAAGCATACCTGAACACGAATCTAACGTTTTTGAGGTGATGTCTGTTTGTGTGTGTGTGTGTCCGTGAGTCTCTGGAGATGATATCCCACGAACGAATGGAGCGAATCGAATGAAATTTTGTACAAAAATTACAATCAGCGAATACTGGAAGCCTACTGTTTTTTAACAGACGCGAATGTTTAACAGACACCCGAATGAAATTTTGAAAAAAAACCCCAAAAAATCTACGCCTTCAATAAAATTACGCAAATATTCATTTCTTATGTAATTCTTCATCAGGAAACGATTGACAGAAACTTTAAAAACGCTAGTATGAACCATTTTCAAGATATTGCACATTTTTCAAACAAATTTATCAAAAAATTACATAAAAATTTAAAAAAATATATTAAAGGGAAATATGTTCATATTTCATATGTAATATTATGCGATAAATTTGTTGACATCATTCTCGTGGAGCCAATTCGTTCCATTCCAGAGAGAAGATACTTTGGGTAATAATTTTGTATTTTGACGTCTAACAATTCACCAATAGTATTTATCTATCATTAGAATAATCTATTTCACTGTTGTAACGCTTGGCGCCACTGCCAAAACTGTCGCCGTGTTCACGAGCAGTACGATCACCTTAAATATGTAGGTTCGTAAGTCCTTCAGAGAGATTGGTCGTAAGGGAAGGAGGGTAAGGTCCCTGTGGATGTCTCCCCCACTGGGTTCCGGTCTAAATTGGGTGGCACTTCCCGGTCGTCCAAACAGATACCTTATACCTTTCTGATAGGTCGGACGGTCTGGGTCGAAGAAGAAGAAGAAATATTGTTAATGAAAATTACCAAATACTAACAAACTGGTGAGTAAAAATTAATGGAATATGTAAATGCACTTCTCTTAATTTTATTGTTTAGCAGAAATGTTCCTTATTAAATATGTTTTGATTGTTACACTATTTTTTCTTGGAGTTTTTTTTTCTGGAGAATTAGACAAAGTAATGGTACCGATAACAAATTTCTTCAAGGGTACTTGGGGGGTATTCTATGGAAAATTTGGTCAGGTTTGATATTTTATATAATTTTTATTCCATTAAACTGTTTGTATAAACAATTATATATAAAATGTAAATAAAGAGATGACCTTAACATTAGATATCAGTGAGCGTAATGAAACTTTATCAGATTTGAGTTTCGAAAGAAAAAAAAAATCAGTTAGATTTAATATTTTGATACTGAGCATAATAGTGTGAGTAATATTTTCGGATAATATGGGAGGGACCATTTTAAAATTATATAATTATTGACAGTGCTTTGTTTTCAAACTGCTGGCTCGAAATTTTGATTTTACAGAAATTTTGATCAAATTTGAAAATGTTGCATAAAAAGTCATTTTCCGTATCCCACAAAAGAATGTTTTAATTATATAGCACAGATGACAATAAAATATTGATCAGTTTCATATTAAAATTTGGTACATTCAAATTTAATATTTAGTTGCATTAGCGTTTTTGAAAAGAAATTTTGGTCATATTCGATATTTTTGTTATTAAAACATCGCACGTAACATTATAGCGTTAAATCAGACCATTTAAAATCACCTAATTATTGGTCATTTTGGGCTGGTTTTGATTATGATAAATTTTGATTTTGATGCTAAAATTTTGATGAATTTGATTATCTACATCCCGTGAAACATTTTTATCTATCCTATCTAACTGAAAATACAATAAATTGTTGATACGTATGCTTTGACATTCGGGTTTGGCGTCTATTGTAAAATTTAATCTAATTTGGGTTTTGCAGCAAAAATTTTGGTCAGATTTAATTTTTTCGTACTCAGAATAACGTGCTGGATAATTTAGAACTATATTTGTCCATTAAATGATTTTGAATGATGACGTAATTATTGTTCAGTTTGGGCAGATTTAAAACCGATCTGGTTTGTGTTTTGCAACGGAAATTTTGGTAATATATGATAACATTGCATTTGAGATATTTAGCTACATCTCACAAAAACAGTTTTATCCCTATAACTCAAAGGATGATAAACTGTTGATCCGTCTGTCTTGAAATTCGGTTTTGGTAGCCTTCATAAACTTTGGTTTGAGCTTCACAACGGAAATTTTGGTCAAATATATTTTTATACTCAGAACAATAAGCCTAATATTTTGATACCAGATTCTTTCGTTAAATGAAGACGTAATTACTCACCCAAATTAGCCCCCACCTCCCCACCAAAAGCATGGGCTGGACACCACAAGATCAGTGAAATATTTAATATCTTATAAACTTCTATTTAAATATATTATCAAACTTATGACGCAATTATTTCGTTCCGAGCTCTTTTAGTTTCACATAAAGGCGATGCAAATGGAATTTCTATCCGAATATCTACAGATATTTCGTATAAATGAGATTCATGTAAATGAAACATTGTATTAAATTTTAAATTTTATTTTTCGATTTAATTTAGAATATAGCACCAAAACGTGCACTCATAGTTAATTTACGCACCCTGTTTTCACATGACTCATCATGATGATTTCTTATAAAATAATTTCGTAGTGCTCTTGAACTCAAAGAAACTACAAGAACATTTGACCTAGATCTGCTGACGTAAATAGAAATGCGCGAATGACATATTTTAGCTGCATTTATCATTTCCTACATAATGCAATCTCTTGTTAAAATATATCTTTCCGTTTGTGATCAAGTTTATCATCGGTAAACACATTTTGAATTGATTTGTGGGAACTCGTACTCCGAGGCCTTGAGAATGTTTAGAATAGTCATAAAATAGGGCGAATACAGCTCCCGTAGGGAAACTAATGATATCAAATCAGCAAACTTCGATAAGCACGTGTATGACCCTTCTGTAACCCTTGCGGTCTTTTACTTTGTGATGCTTCTCTCAGCAAAAATACCGCTATGTAAATCCAAGTAACGGATGAAAAATTGTGTAAATATTCCATAAGGATTTTTGGCTTGTAAGGCAACAGATCGAGCACATCAAAAGGAATATCTGATTTTTTTTTTTATTTTTCCTTCCATTTAGTAGTGGCAAAATAAATAGCATCGGTCTGCAAGGATCGTCGTCGATAAATATTGGGAGAGGATATTAAAAATATGGGCAACATACGACTTTCCTTATAATGCGATAAATTCACTTCTTTGGCAGTGAAAAAATGATGTATATGATCCAGGGCACAGTGTTTTTAACGTTGAATTGTACATTAGGATCTTTTCCGTATGACAACATGTAAACTTATTTGGAAGTACCCAATTGACTTATATTTCACGCAACTGTAAATTAGCAATTATCAATATTGATAGCATCCTCAATAACTAATATAGTCCATATATTAACATATTTAAATAATTAATTAATCAATTTGGCGTTATTTTCGTGAACTTAGAATCGTTTTTGCAATTTTAACGATATTACGTCAATCTGGAACGGTAATTAGCTATTGTTCACCAAACATGTCGCCAAGCGTTACACACAAACGGAAAGCAGAGCTTTTTTATATACTAAAAGGCATGCACGTCATATGACTGAATTTAAATTTTATAAAACATTACCTCCCATTTAGCGTCATGTTTATCAATTTCGCGACATTTTAATCAATTTGGAGATATTTTCATCAATTTGGCAATATTTTAAAAAGTGGCAAAGTTGACGATATCTCGCCAAATTCGTTGTCAAAATTTTCGCCAAGAGTATAAATTGTTACAGTTTTATCTATTTGTTTCGTAGATATAAACATCCAGAGCAGAGTTCTTACTGGCTTTTAACTAACTTCAGCTATTTGGCTAATCAGCAACAAGAAAAAAAACTGTATCCAAAGAAAAAATGTTAGCGAAACAGATTTATCGCAAAACACGGATTCCCAGATCGTTATTTAAATTTAAAAAAGAAAAGAAAACACAAGGAGTTGTAGAAAAAGTCAAATCATATGTTACTTTTAAAAATTCTTCAGGTTTTTCCCAATTGTGATTGTATACACTTTTGTTTCTTTCCCTCTATACATAGTATAATATATGGGGAAGTATTGTGATGAGGGTCGAAAATTTGAATGTGAATTTTTGACGGAAGAAGCATCTCTGAACTCGAATCGAACGTCTTGGAGGTGATGTCTGTGTGTATATTTCCGTGAGGCTGGGAATGCGATATTTCACGAACGAATGGAATGTTTTGAACGAAATTTGGTACAAGTATTACAGTCAGTGATTATTGGAACAGTGATTATTCATTTTAAAAGCAATCGAATGTACGGAAACCCCCAAAATTTTCGAATGAAAATAAAAAATTCATCAAAATATCAAAACTTTCAATAATGTTACGTAAATAATCATATCTCATGTAATGTTTTATTAGAAAAGGATTGACACAAATTTTTAAAGGCTAGCATGAATCGTTCTCGAGATATTACACTTTTCCCAAATAAATTTATCAAAAAATCACATATAATTAAAAAAAGTACTAACAATTGTGAAATATGTTTAATTTTCATATGTAATATCATGCAATAAATTTGATAACATCATTCTCGATCTAGTTCTTCATACACGAGACAGATACTTTGTGTAATAATTATGTATTGTGACGCCTAACAATTCGCCAACAATCATGTATTTATAAAAAAATGCTCTTCTCTCCGTTTGTTTGTAACACTTGGCCCCATCAACTTAGCAAACTTGGCGACTCATTTAACGAAATATTTCCAACTTAGCGATATTTTGTCCGAGATTGGCGAAAATATCGTTAAAATTACAAAAATGACGCTAAGTTAACGAAAATGACGTCAACTTGATGAATTAATTATTGAAATAATTTAGTATATGGGCTATATTGATTATTGCGGTGGTTATTAGAATTTGATAATTCTCAATTTAGAGTTGCGTGAAATATTAGTTAAATGAGTACTCCAAAATAGTTTTACATGTTGTCATCCGGAAATGCGCCCAATGCAGAATTTAACATTAAAAGCATTGTGTCGTAGATTTTATACATCATTTTTTCACTATAAAAGAAGCAAATTCATTGCAATATTAGTACTCCAAAATAGTTTTACATGTTGTCATCCGGAAATGCGCCCAATGCAGAATTTAACATTAAAAGCATTGTGTCGTAGATTTTATACATCATTTTTTCACTATAAAAGAAGCAAATTCATTGCAATATATTATAAGGGAAATCACGTGCTGCCCATATCAAATTTTTTTAATTGTGCTGAGGGTCAGTCAGAATTAGCTTTCGATAGACATTTTACAATAGCATTCATTGATCACGCTCCCACCAGTCACATTCGTATCAGATAAGACTAAAATTCATATCAGATTTGTAACAAACCAATGCATAATTTTTATCATTTGTAGCAACGTAAATTTATGCAAAAGCCTTTTTATATCATTAGTTCACATATATAAAAATTCTGCACTTTATTCTAATTTTTTAGTGAGTATAATAAATGTATTAATTATTTATGATAAAATACTTGTTAAATGTCATTAATTTCTGGAATATATTCTATGATACATATATCAGGGCAGGTACCGGGTACGGAAAATTCTGGATCGCAGGGACTTAAAACTGGGTCCCATAAGGTAACAGCTAGGTCTCCATATCTACTAACATTAGAAAATAAAACTGTAGATTTTATTGAGATTATTTTTTAAAAGTAAAATAAGATGAAGAACTTTAAAATAAAAAAATAGGGATTTTGTTTTCCTAACTGCTGTTGTCAAAATATAATTTTATATAATTTTTCTACAGAAGAATAATGCTCACGAAATTGTTATTAATTTATTTTTATTTTATTTACTGTTTAATAAGTTATTAAGTTAAAAAATATACTTTAGAATAAACTTCAATATAATAAACAAGAAAGATTAATCATGCAAAAAGCAGTGATTATGAAACATTTTCCAACTGAAATGCAATTTTATTTAAACATCTCTAAAATGCGATGCATTCAGCGGTAATATTTTTTAAATTATCACAGTACTACAATAATTTATTTTACTTGGAAACTTTAGAACTTCATCAAAAAGGGCAATGCTATAAAATCGTCTGCTTCTCTATGTAAAATCAATGAATATTTTATTCATATCACTTATATTCCAGACTCCAGAGTTAAATAATTTTGTGTGAAAAAAATTCAGCAATTCTTATACAACTCATCTTACAATCACTTGTTTACATTCTGCATTCATTAAAATTAGGCTTCGTTGTAGAAATAATCAAAGTTTGATGATCGTTTAAACTAAAAAATCTTGTAATTGCTTTGGCGCAGAATACACATGCACAGAAAATACGCAAAAATAAAGGTTTTAGGACGGATGCAACACTAAATATAAATATTAATGTTCCTTAAAAATCACGATTTTCACTAAGCGAAAAGAAAATGGATGCCATATTTTATTTTGCAGTGAGTCACGTGATCTCTTCATGTAATATGGGTGTAATTATTATTTCAATTTTTATTTAAAAAACTACCAAACATATTTTGCTGACATTATTTTATATATATTTATGGGATAATTTGAATTTTTCCTAAAATTTTTGAAGCAATTTGTGAATTTTAACTTCGCTTAAAAAATGTTTGAAAAATTAGGTCTCATGGGATTCAATGTATTTCATTTTTTCAACCCGAGTTCAATCTAAAACTAATTGGGTGATATTATTCCTTTACATTCCTATATGTTCCACAGACCGTCTCAACAACATACTAAAATTTCATTTTCATAACGTCATTTTTACGACAGTTTATTGTGCGGACAGACAGACAGAATGAATGAACAAAGTCATAAACACTTTTCGACTATGTTGTAAAGTGTTGATAATGCCTTTTGGCTTAAAGCATTGCATCAGGAATTAACTATAAAAATCATCTCTTCCATCATAGTTAACTCTCTTAACATTTGGTTAATTTTGTAAAATATTTCTTATAAATTAACCAAAATATGAAAATAACCAAGTTTAGTCTGCCTATTGTGCAATAATTGGGGGATGGAGATGGATGGAAAAGGATGATTGTGGACTCTCCTCAATACATGGCAATACAAAATGAATTGTGTAATCGCACTCTTTGGGTGAAAAATTATTTTGCGAACAAATTTGAGTTTGTAGAAAAAGCCATGAACAAGTCACATCAATTTTTTTTTAAAACAAATACTTCTACAATATTAGATATATATTTTTAAATACATTTTTTATTGGTTCTGACATGCATAGAGAAAAATTAAACTTGATAAAAAGAGATCGCGATTGAGAGTTTAATATTAAAGTATAATTAATTTAATGTTAAAGTTTAAACGATATCAAGCCAATGTTTAAAAATAACGGTGAATGTAATAAATATGTATTTATTTCAAATCTCATTTTGACAACGAATAATCTATTTCATAAACATATCAATATAATAATACAAAGGTACAAGGATGCTAGCAGATTACATTATGTAGGATTTATGAGAAGTCAAGACTCGTGCCTTCATTTAAGTTGTTTTGATCAATTGATGAGAACATCTTTCACGCGAATAAGGAACGTGAAGGAATTCTAGTCTCAATAACTGGTCTTAGAACAAAAAATTTTCGAATATTTTACTCAAAATTGACATCGAAGAAAGAATAGAGAAATTATTATAGAGAAAGATAGTCGCCTTATGAGAGTGGCACCAAAAAATGAAGAAAGATACCTGCTACTATGTAAGTCCATGATCATGTTTACTTACATAGCTTCTAACATCTATAGTTTTCTAATATTGGAGAATCCAGGTGAGATGTGTAATTCGGAAATATACTATGAAATTCTTGGGAAATTTATGCTATTCATATAGGAAAATGCACGTGAGGGAGATTTCTCCTTCCAGTAAAATTGAACTTCTTGTTCCTCTTCCAAGCTCACCACTAAATAGTTATGAAAATGAAATTAAAAATAAGAAAAGAAAATGAATGTACTTATTTAACTACCAAATTCGTCAGATTTTAACCCCATCGAAAATGTGTGGTGTATTATGAAGAAACATTTCTAAGAATGTGCACAAAGAGACAAAAATTAACTTGTTTCATTTATTTATTGAAATAATGTTGTTTTGCAAAGTAGACGCAAAAGAAACGCATCAAAAAGATCATGCAAAAGTAATGCATAAAAGCAATTTATAAAAAAGATCTCGTGGTAAGTAATCTACATGCAAGGGGTCATCTCTCTAGCTTCTAGCCGAACGTGTAAGACCTAACTTGCGTGCTTAAGGACATTTGGATATAACCGGGAATCTCTTTGTTTTTGTTGTTTTCTTTGGATCCACCTCTTTTCTTGCCCGTGAATCTGCTACTATTTAAAAATGTCATTTTATCTCAATAGGATGGTTAATAAAATTATTAACTAAATCTGAGTTACGATAATTAAGCTACAGGGAAATTAATAGTGTAGATAATTAACACAGAAAAGAATCGTAATTAAATTTTTTAAAAGTATAAATCAAGATAAAAATTCGCATGCTTGTTTGAATGACATCTTCATCGTCTAATTATATAAGTGGAGTCCTTGAAACCTGCTTACATTTGTGGCTTAAGCTGAATTTTAACCTTGACTTTAGCTCGAAAATATTCACCGTTATTATTGTTATATCAGAGTACAAAAGGCAATTGAAATATTATCTTTCTATTATAAACTTAAATATTAACAAAGGTTTTAGTACTACCTTATCAATTTTTTATCAACGTAATTGTGACTTGGTGTAGATCAATAGCCAAGTTTAGTTGAATATGCGAGATTATACCTATAACATTTTGTATCCTTACAAGAGATTCAGGCACGTACCAGGAAATTGTTCAACGCGAGACAAAATATTTCAACAATTATTAATAATTAATAGCATTTTTTATTATTAGTGGTGCTTATAATAGTAATCAACAAGTAAATGAATGGAAAACTCACTCTTAATTAACAAGTACGTAGTAATTTGTGGTATAAATCATAAAACGCTTTCTCATAAAAACTTAAAGCGAATTATATAAAATAGCTTTTGATGTTAATTCAAAATAATTTCTCCAGTATTCAGAAAACATAAAGAATATCCATTAAAACATTCATTTTAATAACCTAGTAAAATGTGTATTAATTAAATGAGTGTTAGTAAATTAATATGCATAATTTTGAAATGTACATAATATTATAAAGTATATGAATTATAATGTAATATTTCAACTGAGTTAAAAGAATGCTTTTAGGACAGATCAACTGGCCTCGCTTCAGAAAAAAACCCTAAAATAAATAGCATTAAAAAAGATAAATTGTTGACGATTAGAAGATTATTGCGTCTAAATTAAAGGCAAAATTTTGGTATGATAATGCCAGCAATTGAAACTAATTAAAAATTATTAATTACAAAGTGTGTGTCGAATTTCCCATACAATTATACGAGTATTTCGTAAAGTTGAAATCCAGTTGTATTAATCTTTTTCTGTTTTTAGATATCATACCTCGTTATTCTTTTAAATATTTCGTTGAATTCTTTAAATGTTTCTTTTTTCAAGTTGGTAACAGCTTAGTGATGCCGATGAGCATTTTGTTTATTTGTGTTAGCATAAACTATTTTGAAACCATTAACATCCACAGAGTAGTTTAAATTATCCATTCTTCTCATATACTACGATTGTTGTTTGAGAATTACCTCAATTTTAAACAGAAAATAATGCTATAAAAAAAATATATTATAATTATTATATATTTAAATTCGAATAATTTTAGTTCTAATCATGAGAATGACTAAAAATTCTATCTAGTTCTAGGTTTTCACATAATGTATATATACATGAAATGTTATAGCGGAAAGTGGATTAGTTCTTGAGTTTTTGCAGACACACAGACGGACATATTTTCAAAAGTATTCGAAATGAATTCAGGAGGAGGTCGGATCACTTATCTGCCAAAATTTGGTATTCGAAAATATTTAGGAAAACAATGCTTTCTCTGACTTAAGGTTAAGCATTTGCACCCAATGCACTCCCCCCCCCCCCACACACACACACATTTAGAGTAAGCCATCGAAGCGATTTACGAAATTTTCCAACAATAAATTCATAAATTTTTAACACTTTACAACATAGTTGAAAAGTGTTTATGATTTTGTCCATTCCGTCTGTCTGTTTGTCCATTCACACGATAACTGCCGTAAAAATAACTTTATCAAAATGAAATTTTAATAAGTTGTTCAAACGGTCTGTGGGACCAATGGGAATATAAATGAATAATATCACCCAATTAGTTTTGGATTGCACCCAGGTTGAAAAAATGAAATATATTGAAACCTATGGGACCTTATTTTTCAAACATTTTTTAATCGAATTTAAAATTCACA
The DNA here is from genome assembly GCA_951213105.1 of Amaurobius ferox. Taxonomy (NCBI): domain Eukaryota; kingdom Metazoa; phylum Arthropoda; class Arachnida; order Araneae; family Amaurobiidae; genus Amaurobius; species Amaurobius ferox. The sequence goes on along the minus strand of OX578140.1, from coordinate 39,176,525 downwards.
AATTGCTTCCAAAGTTTTAGAAAATATTCAAATTATCCCATAAAATATATAAAAGAAATTTCAGCAAAATATGTTCGCTAGTTTCTTAAATAAAAATTAAAATAATAATTGCACCCATATTATACGAAAAGATCACTTAACCCACTTTAAAATAAAATATGGCATCCATCTTGTGTCCAAATCGCGATTTTTAAAGTTCTTTTTAATTTATATTTAGTGTTGTATCCATCCTAAAACCGCTTTATTTTTCATTTTTTCTGTGCATCTATATAATGCGCCAACGCAATTACACTATTTTGGAGTTTAAATGATCATCAAACTTTGATTATATCTATAACAAAGCCTAATTTTCACGCATGGAGAATGTAAACACATTAAGCTGTAATATGAGTTGTATAATAATTGCTGCATTTCTTTAACGCAAAATTATTTAGCTCTGGAGTTTGCAATATAGCTGATATGAATGAAACGTTCATTGATTTGAAGCTGTAATATGAGTTGTATAATAATTGCTGCATTTCTTTAACGCAAAATTATTTAGCTCTGGAGTTTGCAATATAGCTGATATGAATGAAACGTTCATTGATTTTACATAGAGAAGCAGACATTTTCTATTGCGTTTTTCGATGAAGTTTTTAGCATGGAGTTAGAAAGTACTTTTACATCCATGGTTAAGTTTTTAAGTAAAATAAATGATTATAGTAGTGTGATAATTTTAAAAATATCACCGATGAATGAAAGGAGTGGAAAATTTTTTATGAATGAAATATTCACTGCTTTTGTATAGAGAGCCAGGCGATTTGTATTTCGATGACGTTATTTGAATAAAATTAATTTGTTTTCGATGAAGTTTTCAAATATAATAAATTAGTGTAGTATCGTGATAATTTTAAAAATATCATCGCTGAAAGTATCGCATTTTAAAGATGTTTAAATAAAATTGCATTTCAGTTGGAAAGTGTTTCACAATCAATGCTTTGTGCATGATTGATCTTTTTTGTTTATTTTTGTATTTGAATCAAAAATGTTTGTAATAAGAAATTTATTAATTTTTATATGAATCCATTCATGATTTTTTGTACTTATCTATTTAAATAAAATTGAAAATATGTTTGTCCCATCATCACGAGAGAACGGCTGAACCGAATTTTATGAGTAGTTATAAAAGGGGCGTACCAGTCCAAAGAGGGGAGGTGCAGCAAGTGCAGCAGGAGGAGAGGCTCTCTTTTGGGAGGAAGTTTGGTGGGGTGCAGCACCACCGGATGCCTCTCAGAGGGTCTTTAGACCCCCAGGAGGGAGGATGCCTCTCGGTACCCCCTCCCCCTTTTGGAAGTTTGGTGAGGCGGTGCAGCACCCAATGCCTCTATTGGGAGGATGCCTCTTTCGAAAGAGGGCAATTGCGAAAGTCTTTCACAGAGGCATGATGACTCATACGGAGTGAGAGGGGATGACCTGAGGAAGTGGTTTCAATGGATGTCGCAATCGCTGACTGACCCTTGACCTGAGGAAGAGGTTTCAAGGGATGTCGCAATCAGACAATCTGGAAATGACGTGTCGCGATTGATAACCTTAGAAGTGACCTTTGACAAGAGCTCCTCAGCACACGTCCGTCCTCTCTGCTGTCTGGAAATAAAGTGAACGATCTTATCAGCGTGACGTAGTTAAAGCGCCCTTTGGCGAATTTTGATGAAGTGCTGCCATCTATCGGCATTTTTTTCCCCAAAAGAAATTAATGTCTCACTTGTCAGGAGCGGGATTCGAACTTGGAACCAACCGATTACAGTGCCTGCGTCTTACCGCCATGCTACAGCACCCGTGCTACATAGATTATTTTCTTCGAAGTGTACCTTATCAGAGGAAGCAGAAGATAGAATATGTTTCGAGGTTCCTTCGAATCGCTCGGTGAATAGCGATGCATTTTATAAAGGGCGCATTTTAAAACAGAATGTTACGGAGTGTATATAAAATTGTATTATAACACTATGATTTTTTAAAACAAATTGAATACGGATGAACACAAAAATTGTGTTCAGTGAACACAAAAATTATATTCAGTGATATATAGCAATGTGGATTTTTTTTTTTAAATAAATCTAACAGCATATATCAATATGATTTTTTTTAAAGGAATTGAATACACTCAAGTATCTAAGTGAATAGCATTCTACCCTTTTAACACTTAAAATTTAATCACAGTATATTTGGCAAGCTTTAAAATAGCGCATTATACTTAGCTAAGTGATTTATAGCAATGGGATTTTTTAAAAATAAATCTAACTATCAATATGATTTCGAATGTTTAAAAACAAATAGATTACGAATTTACAGTGAACACACAAATTGTGTTAAGTGAATAGGATTTGACCCTTTTATGTGTTGTGTATCTAAAAACAAATTTATACACGTACACAAGCTTTAAAATAGCGCACTGTATTTAGTTAAAATTATGTGAACAGGATTCGACCATTCTAAGTGATTTATAGCAATGTGGATGTGTTTAAAAATAAATCTAACTATCATTATGATTTCGAATGTTTAAAAACAAATAGATTACGAAGTTACAGTGAACACACAAATTGTGTTAAGTGAATAGGATTTGACCCTTTTATGTGTTGTGTATCTAAAAACAAATTTATACACGTACACAAACTTTAAAATAGCGCATTGTATTTAGTTAAAATGAAGTGAACAAGATTCGACCATTCTAAGTGTGTGTGTGTGTGATTTTTTAAAAATAAATCTAACAGTATATACGACTATTATAATAACGAAATGATTTTTTTTTTCTTTTTATAAAAATAATAATGAAAATTAGAACTCACGGAACGACGTCTTCGCAGCTTCACGTCCACGCTGCAAATGAGTGATACACTCTCATTATGCTATTAAGAATTAGATCTTATCTATAATGACGTCAGCATTATGAGGTGTTGCCACCTATTTTTTCTAATAATATATTTCTAGTAACTGGATACTTCAACGGTCTGATTTGCTACACGTAATCTGAAATACATCATTTTAATGATATTGTGCATTGAATATGATTTGACCATTTTTAAAGTGGTGGATGTAATTGAAATATCGAAGTTTAGAATTTAACAAACTAACAAATCGAACATTTTCACCCCCAAAATTTTAGCTTTAAGTTTAAAGAAAACCCAATGAATATGATATGACCATTTTCACATCGTAATTTTACTACCATTATAGAACTTATTTTTACAGGACACCAACACATTTTAAAATTTATTGAATAGGAATAGACCATTTTGCACATACATGTACCTAGATTTCAACACCCAGTATTAAAACCTGCTAAACATGAAACGAGTAAGTATTGTGTGAGATTTTATCACACTAACTTTCAAACTTTTTAAATTTTTAAAAATGTCCGAAATAGTTGTATTTCATCGGTAGACATAAATTGTATGGAGCACATTCTTATGAAAAAAATATCTGTTTCGACAGCTTTTAAAATAGATTTCTACAGTTGTACACTACAGTTCTAGAATTTTCTAAATACGAATCGACTGTTTGAACTACCAATGGTGTTTTTACCGATGCAAATATTTACAGGACAAATATTTCGATGAAACCGAACTTAGTTGAAGCTTCTAAGTTTGAATATTTAGAATCATTTCATATAATTTTTATATTCACATTGAAAATAGTTAACAAAGTTGGAACTCACGGAGCGACATCTTCACAGCTTACTGTCCACACTTCAAATGAGTGATACACTCTCATTACATTATTAAAAATTAGATCTTATCTATAATGACGTCATTATGTTGACGTGTTGCCACTACACAATTATTCTTTTTAAATTATGCATTTTTTTTTAATAACCTGCTACTATCTGTCTTATGTTATCCATTTTTTTTTTCATATAAGCAGATATTCCATATATCTTCTAAATGTTAAGTTATAATTTAAAAAAACATTAGAGATGTATTTTACGTCTGAATTCGTCCAAGTGGAAATCCGACGATTGCAAATGCGTGATTGGATCCTTACACTTCCATAGACACCACTAAAATGTGTGGATCTTATTTTTAAAAAAGCTGCTCTCAGAAGAAAGAATATGTATATGAATACATATTTTCCATAAATACACCCCCTCCCCCCACAATATGCAAGCCAAAGACTTACCCAGAATACATTCCAAATCGACTCTATAGCTTATCGTGCTTATCAGTGTAACAGATAGTGACCCAAAGTTCATGTTCGCAAAGCGAGATAATTGCAATGTTATTGTTTTAAGCAGATCCCATATTTAAATGAAAAATTTTTCAAATTATACAATACATACAAGAGCTGGAAGATCTTAACATTTCAATATTATAGAATAGTCACGAATGTTTTTTTTTCCCCATTTAAAATTATCAAATTTTAATGCAATTTGACAAAAATTGCACAATACTTAGTGTATGACTATCAAATAAGAGCTAGGTTTTATTGTTACAACAACGTTTAAGATCATTAAACGACTATATATATATTTTAAAGAAGAATAGTATATAACTTACTGTTTTTAAGGATAGGCGATTGTTAACATTGAATTTAAATGAAAGAGTGACCCTCTGAGACAAGTACAGTACATTGCAATAACATTAAAAAATATGAAAGATATACAATTAACACCCTAAAAGAAACATGTAATGAGTTTTGATATCTTAATACGAGACATTATTGACATGCACATAGAAATGTCACAATTTTGTGGCTGTAGGTGCTCCATAAGACCCTTCTGCTCTTAATACATGATCCCATTTGAATGTACATATTTGACAACACACAGAAAATGACAGGACCACAACAAAATTTTATACCTATTACAGAATAAGTCCCAACTTCGTAGATTTTTAAGAAACTACAGTCGAATTTTCATCGATTCTTAGAGATTGAAACACAACATTGTTTATGAATCTTCATACTTTAGAGAATGGAACATAACTTAGGATTTATTTTGAATGAATTCAGAATTTTGACATTGATTATAAATTTATGATTTAAACTCTGTAAAGTGTAAATATCTTTTGTTATGAAACTCACACTGTAGACATTTGATATGATTCGAATAAATCTATTTTTAATTTTTTTTATATTTTATTTTAAAAAGTGAGATTAGTAAACCTGTTACACTTGAATGCATAGATACATAACTCATAACCATATAACATTTCTTAAATGGAACATGCTAAAAAAAAAAAAAAAAAAAAAAAAAAAAAAGCTAATGAATATAAATAAGGAATTCAATTTGAAAGATAAAAACCATTTAATGAATCTATTATTCATGAAATACACATTAACCATTATCAGTTGTACATTTAAACAAATAAGTTAAAATAATTTCCTTATCGCACTTTCATAGTCCTCTGATTTGAATGACTCGAAAAAATTTCTATCATAGCAGTAAAAGACTTCTTCACCACGCAACAAAACTTTCTTAGCAATGTTATTAATGTCAAGATTTAGAAGTACTTGTTCAGACACTCTGTCATACATTTGTAATGGAGTGCTGTAAAGACATTCATGGTAACTTAAATCTTCAACTTGACCAACACAGCCAACACAGTTGAAAAGTTTTCTTACATGACACATGATGTTGTCATGAATACAAGAGATTAATTGTTCGAATGCAAAATTTTTGTCACAAATAACTGATGGTAGAAAGGTTATAGTGTTCTTTATTTTTAATATTTGAGCAGGAAGCCACTCTATAAATATACTTTCTCGAAGATGTATACTAATGTTGTTAACACTATTCTGTAAACATGCTATTTGATTTTTATCTAAGGTAATATGACACTGTGTTAGACAAAATTTTGAATCATATAATTGAATTATTTTCTGCAAATGCAATTTTCCGTTATCATTGAAACAGAACAACTCATTGCGACTGACGAAAGAGGTATCTGCATATAGAATATTGAACGACCACAATTTTTGAGAAAATTCACTCCATGTAGCCGGTGACAGTTGAGACCCAGACCGTCCGACCTACCAGAAAGGTGTGTAGCCGGTGACAGTGTAACACCTTCACGCGTAGGCTGTAATTCATTTCGATCGTTAGAGAGATATTTCCATATATACACTTTTAACTTCCCATGACGAAGTTTCAAATACACATACACATTAGAACCTAAATGCCAACGACGGAGTGCATCTTGCATAAAATCTGAAGAAGTAGATTCAGTCGAAACTGATTCTGCATTGGAAGATAACAGTCCGCTATGTGTTAGAGCACAAGAAAGCAGATCTTGAGTTGAGTTTTCAACCTCGGTGAGAACTTGTGAATTGACAACGGTAGATGTTTCTGCTGGAGTTTTGGAAGACATAAGATAGGTTTCTAACCAATCCACAGCAAATTTTTGTGAGGGCGAATTAATCACATCTGAGACAATGTCCACAGATTTTGTTTCTTCTAGGGCAGGAACAGTCAACTCCGCACTATTTACACTAGAAATTATTTGCTCGAGTGATGGCATACTTTGAATTTTAGGCATTCTTTTTAGATAGTAACATCCAACTACGACATTCACAGTATAAGATTTATTTTTAAAACACTAACATCTTAAAACATTATAATTTTGTCGCAGCTATGAACGAACCAAACCTATCCACACAACGCCCAAAGTTGAAATGACTTATCAAACAACTTCATAAGTATAATCACGTAACCTAAATCGAGTGTCGTGTGCAAACAGATCACATAAGATATGAAGTGATTAGAACTTATAATTTTTAATGAATCGTGCAACATTAGATTGTGGTAAATACAATTGTTATCTACATGAGAAAATTTCTATATTATTTCATTCAGCTTCGAAATCATAGAGTGAAAATATGTACCAAACTTACTTAAAGTTCCGAATTTTAAATCACATTAACATTATATACTTAGAAAAATTTTATATATATTTTTATAACTTTAGGTGATATGTATAACGCGGAATATACAAGAATAGCTACCAAAAACACGAAAATAACTAACAGTATGAGGCCTTCACAAGTCGACATCCAAACTAGAAATGAACGATAAACACACTAATTGCAACAATTAGATGAGAGCTTATCAGTTCTTATCTTATCTAAGATTCCACATAAAATGACGTCATCACTCCAAAGTTCACAAGATGACGTCATTGGTCCAAGGTTCGCAAGATAGCCATTTAGCCTTTTAAAATTAAGAAGTAATTAAAATCGGTCAAGTTGAAGATTTAAGTTACCATGAATGTCTTTACAGCACTCCATTACAAATGTATGACAGAGTGTCTGAACAAGTACTTCTAAATCTTGACATTAATAACATTGCTAAGAAAGTTTTGTTGCGTGGTGAAGAAGTCTTTTACTGCTATGATAGAAATTTTTTCGAGTCATTCAAATCAGAGGACTATGAAAGTGCGATAAGGAAATTATTTTAACTTTTTTGTTTAAATGTACAACTGATAATGGTTAATGTGTATTTCATGAATAATAGATTCATTAAATGGTTTTTATCTTTCAAATTGAATTCCTTATTTATACTCATTAGCTTTTTTTTTTTTTTTTTTTTTTTAGCATGTTCCATTTAAGAAATGTTATATGGTTATGAGTTATGTAGTTATGTATCTATGCATTCAAGTGTAACAGGTTTACTAATCTCACTTTTTAAAATAAAATATAAAAAAAATTAAAAATAGATTTATTCGAATCATATCAAATGTCTACAGTGTGAGTTTCATAACAAAAGATATTTACACTTTACAGAGTTTAAATCATAAATTTATAATCAATGTCAAAATTCTGAATTCATTCAAAATAAATGCTAAGTTATGTTCCATTCTCTAAAGTATGAAGATTCATAAACAATGTTGTGTTTCAATCTCTAAGAATCGATGAAAATTCGACTGTAGTTTCTTAAAAATCTACGAAGTTGGGACTTATTCTGTAATAGGTATAAAATTTTGTTGTGGTCCTGTCATTTTCTGTGTGTTGTCAAATATGTACATTCAAATGGGATCATGTATTAAGAGCAGAAGGGTCTTATGGAGCACCTACAGCCACAAAATTGTGACATTTCTATGTGCATGTCAATAATGTCTCGTATTAAGATATCAAAACTCATTACATGTTTCTTTTAGGGTGTTAATTGTATATCTTTCATATTTTTTAATGTTATTGCAATGTACTGTACTTGTCTCAGAGGGTCACTCTCTCATTTAAATTCAATGTTAACAATCGCCTATCCTTAAAAACAGTAAGTTATATACTATTCTTCTTTAAAATATATATATAGTCGTTTAATGATCTTAAACGTTGTTGTAACAATAAAACCTAGCTCTTATTTGATAGTCATACACTAAGTATTGTGCAATTTTTGTCAAATTGCATTAAAATTTGATAATTTTAAATGGGGAAAAAAAAACATTCGTGACTATTCTATAATATTGAAATGTTAAGATCTTCCAGCTCTTGTATGTATTGTATAATTTGAAAAATTTTTCATTTAAATATGGGATCTGCTTAAAACAATAGCATTGCAATTATCTCGCTTTGCGAACATGAACTTTGGGTCACTATCTGTTACACTGATAAGCACGATAAGCTATAGAGCCGATTTGGAATGTATTCTGGGTGAGTCTTTGGCTTGCATATTGTGTGTATTGTGGGGGGAGGGGGTGTATTTATGGAAAATATGTATTCATATACATATTCTTTCTTCTGAGAGCAGCTTTTTTAAAAATAAGATCCACACATTTTAGTGGTGTCTATGGAAGTGTAAGGATCCAATCACGCATTTGCAATCGTCGGATTTCCACTTGGACGAATTCAGACGTAAAATACATCTCTAATGTTTTTTTAAATTATAACTTAACATTTAGAAGATATATAGAATATCTGCTTATATGAAAAAAAAAATGGATAGTATAAGACAGATAGTAGCAGGTTATTAAAAAAAAATGCATAATTTAAAAAGAATAATTGTGTAGTGGCAACACATCAACATAATGACGTCATTATAGATAAGATCTAATTTTTAATAATGTAATGAGAGTGTATCACTCATTTGAAGTGTGGACAGTAAGCTGTGAAGATGTCGCTCCGTAAGTTCCAACTTTGTTAACTATTTTCAATGTGAATATAAAAATTATATGAAATGATTCTAAATATTCAAACTTAGAAGCTTCAACTAAGTTCGGTTTCATCGAAATATTTGTCCTGTAAATATTTGCATCGGTAAAAACACCATTGGTAGTTCAAACAGTCGATTCGTATTTAGAAAATTCTAGAACTGTAGTGTACAACTGTAGAAATCTATTTTAAAAGCTGTCGAAACAGATATTTTTTTCATAAAAATGTGCTCCATACAATTTATGTCTACCGATGAAATACAACTATTTCGGACATTTTTAAAAATTTAAAAAGTTTGAAAGTTAGTGTGATAAAATCTCACACAATACTTACTCGTTTCATGTTTAGCAGGTTTTAATACTTTGTGTTGAAATCTAGGTACATGTATGTGCAAAATGGTCTATTCCTATTCAATAAATTTTAAAATGTGTTGGTGTCCTGTAAAAATAAGTTCTGTAATGGTAGTAAAATTACGATGTGAAAATGGTCATATCATATTCATTGGGTTTTCTTTAAACTTAAAGCTAAAATTTTGGGGGTGAAAATGTTCGATTTGTTAGTTTGTTAAATTCTAAACTTCGATATTTCAATTACATCCACCACTTTAAAAATGGTCAAATCAATCCTATTCACATTATAAAAACACACACTTCTAAAATTCTATAATGATACTAAAATTAGGATGTGCACTGTGAAAAGGGTCTTATTATATTCTTTGGGTTTTATTTAAACTAAATGCTAAAATTTTTGGGGTGTATCTGTGAAAATTCGTTAGCTTGTTAAATTCTAAACTTCGATATTTCAATTACATCCACCACTTTAAAAATGGTCAAATCATATTCAATGCACAATATCATTAAAATGATGTATTTCAGATTACGTGTAGCAAATCAGACCGTTGAAGTATCCAGTTACTAGAAATATATTATTAGAAAAAATAGGTGGCAACACCTCATAATGCTGACGTCATTATAGATAAGATCTAATTCTTAATAGCATAATGAGAGTGTATCACTCATTTGCAGCGTGGACGTGAAGCTGCGAAGACGTCGTTCCGTGAGTTCTAATTTTCATTATTATTTTTATAAAAAGAAAAAAAAATCATTTCGTTATTATAATAGTCGTATATACTGTTAGATTTATTTTTAAAAAAGCACACACACACACACTTAGAATGGTCGAATCTTGTTCACTTCATTTTAACTAAATACAATGCGCTATTTTAAAGTTTGTGTACGTGTATAAATTTGTTTTTAGATACACAACACATAAAAGGGTCAAATCCTATTCACTTAACACAATTTGTGTGTTCACTGTAACTTCGTAATCTATTTGTTTTTAAACATTCGAAATCATATTGATAGTTAGATTTATTTTTAAAAAATCCCATTGCTATAAATCACTTAGCTAAGTATAATGCGCTATTTTAAAGCTTGCCAAATATACTGTGATTAAATTTTAAGTGTTAAAAGGGTAGAATGCTATTCACTTAGATACTTGAGTGTATTCAATTCCTTTAAAAAAAAATCATATTGATATATGCTGTTAGATTTATTTAAAAAAAATATCCACATTGCTATATATCACTGAATATAATTTTTGTGTTCACTGAACACAATTTTTGTGTTCATCCGTATTCAATTTGTTTTAAAAAATCATAGTGTTATAATACAATTTTATATACACTCCGTAACATTCTGTTTTAAAATGCGCCCTTTATAAAATGCATCGCTATTCACCGAGCGATTCGAAGGAACCTCGAAACATATTCTATCTTCTGCTTCCTCTGATAAGGTACACTTCGAAGAAAATAATCTATGTAGCACGGGTGCTGTAGCATGGCGGTAAGACGCAGGCACTGTAATCGGTTGGTTCCAAGTTCGAATCCCGCTCCTGACAAGTGAGACATTAATTTCTTTTGGGGAAAAAAATGCCGATAGATGGCAGCACTTCATCAAAATTCGCCAGAGGGCGCTTTTAACTACGTCACGCTGATAAGATTGTTCACTTTATTTCCAGACAGCAGAGAGGACGGACGTGTGCTGAGGAGCTCTTGTCAAAGGTCACTTCTAAGGTTATCAATCGCGACACGTCATTTCCAGATTGTCTGATTGCGACATCCCTTGAAACCTCTTCCTCAGGTCAAGGGTCAGTCAGCGATTGCGACATCCATTGAAACCACTTCCTCAGGTCATCCCCTCTCACTCCGTATGAGTCATCATGCCTCTGTGAAAGACTTTCGCAATTGCCCTCTTTCGAAAGAGGCATCCTCCCAATAGAGGCATTGGGTGCTGCACCGCCTCACCAAACTTCCAAAAGGGGGAGGGGTGTCCGAGAGGCATCCTCCCTCCTGGGGGTCTAAAGACCCTCTGAGAGGATCCTCTCCAAAGAGGGAAGACACTCTGAGAGGCATCCAGTGGTGCTGCACCTCACCAAACTTCCTCCCAAAGAGGATCCACTCCAAAGAGGGGAGGCATCCTCCCAAAAGAGGGCCTCTCCTCCTGCTGCACCTCCCCTCTTTGGACTGGTACGCCCCTTTTATAACTACTTTTATGTAATTTTGTGGGTAGCCTTGAAATAGCTCCACTTAAAATTTAATCTATGTTTCGAGTTTTTACGACCAGGGTTTCTCGAGATATTAGTGAAAAATGAAACTTTCGTTTGTCACTAATCATCATCACGTTAGAACGGTTGAATCGAATTTAATGAAATTTTGTGGATAACCTTGAAATAGCTCCACTTAAATTTAATCCGAGTTTCTATGACTAGGGGATTGTCGAGATATTAATGAAAAATTAAACTTTTTCCTAAGAGTTTTGCTCTTTAACTCCCTGGTTCCTCCAAATGTAAAGGTTGGTAATCGTTTGTTTAAAACGTGAAAGTGAAGTAAAAATTTATCTCTGAGTTTGGTGGAAGATTTTTGCGCTAATTAGTCCCTTTCTGAAATCATGACTTCTTTGAAACCATGAATGTTTGAAAGATGAATATAAATGGAAAATCTATCACCATGGTTTATTTCTCACAAGCTTTTACTCAATAAAAAGTATTAAGAAATCAAACTGATTAATTAATTATTAGCATTTTATGAGGAAGATTCAATCTTATATCATCTTGCTGGGCAACGTAATTAAATTAAATGTGTTTGTTAATGTTTATCATTATTTTTTCGATTTGCATAATAAATAAATGGATATAAAAATATATCTTACAAATGAACGGTTTGATTTTTCTTTTCATTATATTAATTGCGGACTGCATACACCACTTTCATTTTTTTTTTTCAAATGGCAGAGAATAAGACATACATTATAAACAAACAGAATAAATATCCCGAACATATAGCATGAACAGTCAATGTCTCCCAAACAATGGCCAGAGCCGTGAACCTGTTAGCCGTCACATGACGTTGCCCCAGCGCACCAATGGGGGTCGGAAAACACACCGCGCCCAACATCACAACATCCATGGCCGCAGGTGGGACTCGAACCCACAACCCGGCAACCGAGCGATCACAAGGAAACGCCTGCCTTTGACCGCGCCGACCACTTTCATTTATTTTGGCAAAGCGTTTTCAAGTTTATATGTTGTGTTTAGCTACTAAACTCATATATTGTGTTTACCCAATAAACTCATTTAGCCGATAGTTGAAACAGAAAATGAGTAGAACGGGTTTATCTTCTAATACAATTGTAGTGTTTTCATTTAGTATATACAAACGGGATCAGGATATTTTATTTCTCAGATCTGCAAATTCAGAGCTACGAATTTGGCAGGATATCGCTAACTTGGCAACTTTTCTTAAACATTGGCGTAAATGTCGCCAAATTGATAACAACGACGCAAATCAATTAAATTAAATTTGGTTTTTTTTAGAAGAGAGCACTGAAATGATGTTTCGGTAACATTTGTCGGTCAGTCCAACCGTCCTACTTAGTAACATATTTAGCGAATTTTTAAAATATCACTAAATTGATAAAAATGTTTGTAAATCCATAAAAATATCTTGAAATTGATAAAATTGCGCTAAACAAATGAAATTAATTGTGTTTTGTTATTGGATAGTAACGCGATGATATTTCGTAAATTTGTCTCTAAGTGGGACTGTCAGTTAGTTCTACAGTTCCACTTGGCGATAAATTTTTGCGATTTTTTAAAATGCCGCTAAATTGACGAAAATGTCGCCAAACCTTCCATAGAGATAGCATTATTCAGACGATATTTTTGCTACCAATTTATTTGAATCAAATGATATTATGTCGCTTAGTAAAGGATTTAAATCCAATGTGTTTATGCTGCAAACGATTTTTATTAAACCTTTTCCGATTTGAATAATTAAGATATGTATATAAAATAAATTTCTTTGACATTGCATTTTTTACTGGATAATATTACGTTCTTCAGGTTTAAACATTATTATTATTGATATTTTCGGGGATTATTGATTAAAAATTATTGATATTTTCAAGTTATTATGCGATTGTTTTATTGAGGCAAAATTTATTAAAACTCATCAATATTGTACGTTGTAGGAGTAATCTTCTACAAATGCAGAAGCATATCTTCTAATCTACGAGAATATAAGTAGTACAAGTATATTGGCATATATTTTGATATATATTGGCATATATTTTGATATATATTGGCATATATTGGAATCAATTACGGCTTTCTGGTATAAAAATTACGGGGATCATTGATATTTTCAATCTATTACGTCATCTATTTCATTATGGCAAAAATTGTTGAAACTCATATATGTACATTGCACGAGTAATCTTCTACAAATGCACGCTTTTATTTTGAATATATTGATTCAATTTCATATTTTTTATATATTAATGAATTCACAAATATTAATAATTCACAAATACTAATGAATTTTCACGAAACTTTTTATTCGGCTTTGTTAATAAAAAATTTAGAACTTGATAGAATTTTTTGAAATTCGAGCAAAATTTTATATTTTCTAGGACACAATTTGGCATAATTGTGCATAAAAGGGATTATTTGTGGCTCATTGATTACAAAACTTCACAGTCTTAATCATTGTAGTGAAAAAAAGCCGCGATACAATTTTAGTGTTTGTGACATCATTAGGTGTCCTCGTGGGGTAAGTTACACCCCCCCCCCCTGGAGTTACATTGTCAAACTTGGTATCAATCGAAATATTTTTCAAGTCCTTTGAATGAAGGGTAACATCTATAATTGTGATCATTTAGACCAACGATATGGCTTTTTCAAATTTTTTTCTTACAAAATTTGCAGAACTTAACAATGGATTTTGGCATGAGAAAGTCGAGTTGAGCCATACACTAGTTAATTAATACATAGTCTTTGTATTTACTTGATAGAAGCGGCACATGAAATCTAAGCGACTGCAGATATTTCTGGGCGTTGTGAGCCTTCTTCATCAGAAAATCAAAAGATCTATTTTATCGTATTAATTGAAAGATCAAACATAACTGCTTATAATTGAACTTTCAATAAGCAGTTGTATTTGATGTTTCGATAAGCAGTCGTATTTGATGTTTCGATAAGCAGTTGTATTTGATCTTTGAATTAATGCACACTGCTTCTAACTTGATAAGGAGGACATACAATGCCCTAGCAATTGCTGACATCTAATTTTCATATCTCTGCTTCTAGAGAGGAAGTGAAAATAATTTCTATTCTCATTGACTATTTGAGTTGACATAAGCAGTCATTTTCATTGTGTCTCAGTTTTTAAATTCGAAACCGGCTCATGATATGACTGATTTCGAAGGTTATCCTAAAAATTACGCCGCATAACATGTTTTATTACTTCCAGTCTAGTTTTCGGCTATTCGATTCTGATGAAAACTCTAAAACCTTTTATCGACGCTGATATCTACACTGGGTGAAGTCACAATAGAATTTCTTATTATTTCCCTATTTTTGTCAGGACATGTGTTACTTGTAAACTAATAGCTTATTAGCAGATTGCAATAGTCAGTCACATTACTAGCCTGGCAGACGATTCGATGAAATCAGTTGTTTCGGGGCGTGCTTTGGGAGTTGGAACCTTGTCTACAATTGTCGTGGCTGTTCCGTAGAGAGAACAAGGAGTGCATAATCAGTTTATTTGAATCGAGATCTTTTGCTTTAGGTTAAACTGGGGAATATCGGATAGGATAGGTTTCCAATTGTATCACCGTATCGTAGTTGTATTTAAGTGCAGTTTGTGTGTGTTGTTTTAGACTAAAAATCATAACTTTGAGTTTATGTTATTCAGGCAAGAAGCCCCGTATTTTAGTTAAAAAATGTGTCATTTGAATTTTAAATTGGTTTCTCTGTACATAGTTGGAAATGAGTGTGACTTAATATTTACATTTTAGCAGGTTTGACTATTTGAGTTGCCATTTTTAACACTTTACAACAAAGTTGAAAAGTGTTTATGACTTTGTTCATTCTGTCTGTCTGTCTGTCTGTCCGTTAGCACGATAACTGCCATAAAAACGACTTAATCAAAATGAAATTTTAGTATGTTGTTCAGACGGTCTGTAGGACCTATGGGAATATAAATGAATAATATCACCCAATTAGTTTTGGATTGAACCCGGGTTGAAAAAATGAAATACATTAAGCCCTATGGGACCTAATTTTTCAAACATTTTTTAAGCGGATTTAAAATTCACAAATTGCTTCGAAAATTTTAGGTAATATTTAAATTGTTCCATAAAATATATAAAAAAAAATTCAGCGAAATATATTCAGTAGTTTTTTAAATAAAAATTAAAATAATAATTACACCTCTTATATGAAACGATCACGTGACCATGATATGAAACGATCACATGACCCACTTCAAATCGTGATTTTTTTAAGTTCTTTTTAATTCATATTGAGTGTTGCATCCGTCCTAAAACTACTTTATTTTTGCTTAAATTCTGTGCATCTACATACTGAAACAACGCTATGACTATATTTGAGTTTAAATGCTCATCTAAATTTGATTATTTCTACAACTAAGCCTATTTTTCACCTATGTAAAATGTAAACAGCAAAATATGTAGAATGAGTTGTATTAGAATTCCTGTATTTTTTTAACACAAAATAATTTAGTCCATGGAGTCTGCATGGTTGATATGAATGAAATATTAATTGATTTTAGAAAGAGAAGGACGATTTTTTTCGATGAAGTTTTAAGCATAGAGTTTAATTATTTGTAGCTCCATGGTCTTAAATAAAATGTTTAAATAAAATAAATTATTATAGTATTGTGATGAATGAAATGAATGGGAGAAAGTCATGAATGAAATCCTGTTTTTATAGAGAGATCCAGGTGTGTTATTTTTTCTATGACGTCATTTGAATTAATTTCAGTTGTTTTCGATGAAGTTTTCAAATATAATAAATTATCGTAGTATTATGATAATTCTAAAACTATTACCGAGGAATGTATAACATTTTAGAGATGTTTAAATCAGGCAATTTATATTTCAATGCCGGCATTTGAATGAAGTTCATTTTTTTCGATGAAGGTTTAAGTTTTCAAATATAATAAATTAATGCAGTATTGTGATAAGTTTCAAAATATTACCGAGGAATGTATTGCATTTTAGACTTGTTTAAATAAAATTGCATTGAAGTTGGAAAGTGTTTCATAATCAGTGCTTTAAGCATGATTGATTTTTCTTGTTAATAGATAAATTTCTAAAAGAGAAAGGAGAACTGTGAATGGAATTGCTATCTTTGAAAACGTCTTTTATCGTCTAATACTGTGGCGACATCTTCTCACCTTTGCAGGCCTTGCATACCACGCCTCCTCCCAGAGACATCCAGAAGAAAAGATCCCCAGATCTGAGATCCTTTGGACTCCACGCAGTTGTAGCACTCCCATCGCTGCAGCACTCTTCTCGAGTTACATTTGTTCGAAGACTTTCTGTGCAACGACCGTTGCGATTCATCAAACTCCAGCACTGACCACCTACGAGAGGAGGAAAAATAAGTTGTAGTAAAACAGCTGAAAAATCATGGGAGTATATAACAAACAGTAGGTTAGAATGTTATAGCAGACTATGACTATCCAACCTCAATTATTCTTTCCGAGAACAAATATACCTCGCTGAAGGGAAGTACAGTCTTTGAATCGAAAACACTTTCGCTCAAAATGAAATATGCATTTTTAAGTGTGCTGATTACGAATAAATATTTTTTAACGTTTCATTTTCAAATCCAAAGTTTCTTAACCTTTTGCTTACGGGTGGGACAGCGTCAATCCCATACGAAGAACCTCTCAAAAAGACAGGTATTTGACATTCCCTATCCCAAACAGTTCTATCCTCCTTTGCAGACGGACTCCAATGCCTGCTAAAAGGGGATCGAACTGTTTGGGATAGGGAATGTCAAATACCTGTCTTTTTGAGAGGTTCTTCGTATGGGATTGAAGCTGTCCCATCCGTAAGCAAGAGGTTATTGTTAAATTTTTGTTTTAAATGCATCTTCCTTTAGAAATGCAATGTGTAAAACACACAATGCTGTGTTTTACGTGTATATGCTTAAAATTGTTTTTAAGTAGAACAGTTGTCTTTTCAGCTTTGGTATTGGATTTTTATAATTTTAATTCATGAATATTGGATTATAAGGTATTTAGGGTTTGTTTAGTGGCATAAAGTGTACATGATTATTAATTCTATATTTCTATTAATTCATTTTAGGAAATACAACAAGTTCTAATGGTAAGTTGTCACATAGAACATTTACATTAATACTTATTAAGTTGCAAGACATGACTTTCTACATACTCAAACCTATTTATTACTTTCCTTAATGTATAAGGAAAGTATAGTGACGGGGTCAAAAATTCGAATTAGAGTTTTCGACGGGAGAGCACGTTTCAAGCATCCCTGATCAAGAATCGAATAATTTTTGAGGTGATTGATATGTGAGTCATCACACGCCAGGTATTGACGCTATATAGACCGATCTCGTAAAGTGGAGTAAATTAAAATACATCTAATAAGAAACTAAAAATGAAGAGACAAATTTTAAACAAAAGTAAATAAACATTTATTTATGCGATAACCATTACTAATATTTGATAAATTCAACAATTCCACAATGCATGTTTAATATTCCAGACCTCGTATCAACTCATTTAATTTTACAATCATGCCGCGGAACCAATATTTCAAATCATATACTGATAGATCTCCTTTATCAACATCTACTTCACGTGAGGCATACATTACACAATTGCCTAATTAAATCCAATAAAACCTTTATTGCTCCTAACACTTTTCATAATTAATAGAGAGAGAGGGTGAGAGCATACTGGGCCATTGACCTTCGTGCAAAATACATGTAAAGAAATTGCATACCTCGGAACATCACCGTCGGCTGGAAACTTCTCATCGGCAGGAGGAAAGGCTTTCCCCGGTGCGCTCTGTCTTATCGTCGCCCTAGTGCGACCACCTTTCAGCACACACCAAAAATTAACTCCTCTTCATTTCGATTTTCAAATTTTAAAAGTTTAAGTCTCTCTTCATCTCTCCCCTCTCTCTTAGGCCCCCAGACTCTCATTGGTTCCGTAAATACATAACTCCGCCTTCCGGCTATCTAACTGGCCGAAGCCCCCCTTGAAATATCAGATATTTGAGTATTGTCTTTTTCGAGCAGAAAGTTCTCACGAACATTTTCCCATGTCCATCAGGAAGTTAATTGACTTCTCGGGTCAAGAGGTTCAACCCCTTTCGTCTAATATAGTACCTAGTGTTGACGTGAATACGAGAAGCTCCCTTTTTCACTCTCGAACTACGTCCGGTCCAGCTGTGTCTAAGGGAACGTTATATGAATTGTCTCGCTGTATGAGGGACCATCTTCTTAGATCCCCTTCCACTTTCAAAATAGCAATGTTATATTGGGAATTGAAAATTACAATATAACAGTGATGTCTGTGTGTGTGTGTGTGTGTGGAGACGATAACTGACGAACGAATGGAGCGATTCGAACAAAATTTGGTACAAAAATTAGAATCCATGAATACTGGACGCCTTTTGTTTTTATACGCAATCGGATGTTCAGAACCCCCCTAAATTTTCGAATGAAATTTTGAAAAAATCACAAAAAAATTAAAATCTTTAATAAAGTTACGTAAATAGCCATTTATTATGTAATTTTTCATTAGAAAACGATTTACATAAATTTTAGAACACTAACATGAACCGTTCTCGACATATTGCACATTTTCCAAATATATGTATCAAAAACTTTCATAAATTAAAAAAAAAAGAAAGTTGTGAAACATGTTCACTTTTCAAATATAATATCATGCAATAAATTTGGTGGCATCATTCTCTTGGATCTAGCTCGTTCCATTCATGAGAAAAGATACTTTGAGTAATACTTTTGTATTTGAACGCCAATAGTCATTTATCTATTATAAGAATAACTTATTTCTCCGTCCAAAACGCTTGGCGAGATTTTGGCGGAATGTAGCCAACTTGGCGACTTTTTAAATGTTACCAAATTAACGAAAATCTGGCCAAATGGATAAAAATGGCGCTAAATCAATGAAAATGACGACTAATTGACGAAAATTCAATATTTTGGAAAGAATATAACTATCTACTATAAGAATAACCTATTTTTTTACTGTAAAGGTAGTTAATTCATTGCATTATATAAGGAAAGTCATATGCTGCCCACGTCAGATTTTTTTATATGCATTTATTTAAATTTTATTGCACATTACATAGAACTTATTACACCGGCAGGCACACTTATTAGAAATTATATCAAAATTAGCACTTTAAAATACTTTCCTATCTCATTAGGCCACTTGACGCATATTGAAATAACGCTACTGTCAAAATTTCCAAACTCTGAAATATCTCAAGAACGATTTCGTAATCGAATTGGCTTTATTCATTTTCTCATTAAAAAGTACAAATAAAATGAGAGCTCAGTTAATACATTGCAGCATATTCAGTATTTACTTCATTTTTTATCGAATTTTTGAGGGTCATTCTGAAAAAAAGCAGGGAGGGAGCGGGGAGGAAGGCCCATTTTTAAATCATGCCAAAATCTAATCAGCAACGGTGTAAGCCATGATTTACTTGACTGTCAATTTTTATGAAATATACAGTTTTGGAACTGAGTGAATACTTACATTGAATACGTACATACGTACACACACACAAGCATTATGCTAAAAACAGCGAATTTGTATTCTAGAGGTCTTAAAACATTTAAAACACTGAAATATCGAATTTCCATACTTAGCTATACATTTTATTAGGTATTGTAGGTGGAGTAAACGTGGTACTTGAGTTAACCAGTTTGGGAACCAATGAAATGCAGAAATTTGCCACAGAAATTATCAACAACAAAAATATAGTAAACCATTCTTTATAAAAAAAAATCGTTGAGAAAGAAAAGCACGTAACAGAAATAAATAAAACCCAGCTCTTGCGTAGTAGGGTTTATAGTAGTCTCAGTAATGATTTAAATGAATGACTGAAAGTCGCAGGAAACTATTCATTCACAGCCGGTAGAAAACATGCGTTTTTTTTTTAAATATGACGCAAGCGAGTAGATAGTGTTTGTTTTTCTTCCTCATTTCAGCACTTCTCCTTATGTTGATTTGAATGAATGTCAACCTCGGAGTAGAAACTGTATTCATTCACAGCCGGCAAAAAACATACGCTTCTTAAATATGGCGCAAAAGCATAAATACGAGTATTTGTTTTATTCAATCTTAACCTTTCTGCCTCACACACACAAAATGTACGAAGACATGTCCATTGATGGGAGAACACAGATGAGAATGGATTTTGTGCCATCTTTAATTTGTGTTATTCTTTAAATCAAGGTCCGCAAAGTACGGCTTGCAGGCCAAATGAAGCCCTTGGTAAGATGTCTGATTGAAAAAATACAATTATGGGATTGTATTATCAGTTTCATCATTATTTAATAGCAGTCCAGTTTATATGTACTAACATGTTTTTATCGTCAATTTGAAAGTAGAAGCAAAACTACAGTATTGTAATTGTTAACAACCGATTAAACCTCTAAACTCCACATGACATGTATATGAAAAAACATGTAAAATTTGTTGCGCCGTATTAAAAACATTTAAAATTTGTTTATAGATTAGCACTGAGGGGGTGAACACTTGTAAAATATTTTAATGATCGGGAGTACATATACACATTTTTGAAATCCCATCTACACAAAATTCTATCAAGTTAAAAACACTTTCATATGCCTTTCCTGGGTTCTCGTTTCACTTGTGTTTGAAAATATAATTTATTTAAAATATGTTTATTAATTTTTTATTCTAAATAAATACTTACATTTATTTTATAGTATAATTTTTGCAATTACTGTTAAATAAGTTTTTAACCTTTACAAATGTTTGACCTACAAAATATTTAGACATTTAAATGTGCCTGCGCATGTAAAAATTTAGAGATCCCTGAAGGAGGCTCTTGAACGAAGGGTTCGAGTGCAAATATATAGAACGGGCCCGTTAAATATGTGGGTCCGTAAGTCCCTTCGAGAAGTTGGAGGTAGGGGGAAGAAGGGTACGGTCCCTGTGGATACCGCCCCCACTGGGTTCAGGTCTAAATTGAGTGGCACTTCCAGGCCATCCAAACAGATACTTTACACCATTGGGTAGGTCGGACTGTCTGGATCGAAGAAAACGTGCAAATATATGTGGAGTGCGAGACTTTACTCACTTTGCTCATACATTCATATTCAGTATTATTAATGTTCAATTGTATAAGTATCAGCATATAAAACAAATTATGTCTTTTTATGAGCTTTCGTCCGCAAGTTATGCTTTTAAAATTGTTGTTAAAAATTTGTATTGCATTCTTTCTTATTGGAAAGAGCTCCGTCATGTTAATAAGTTGAATTCAATCGACTGAGTTGTGATAATATTGACTGACTATGTTCATACCATTTGCATTCCCAGCGTAGTTGAAATTACCCTTTTCCTGCATAGACAACACTTCTATACTTTTTTCTAATAATCACGCTTCTTCATAAAAAAAATGATGCTATGAAACTCCTAAATTTCGAATCATTCTAATTCAAACATTTTTTATACAATTCCAGCTTTTATATAATCTGCCCATCAATAAAATGCCAGCGCTACGTGCATTCATTCTTGAGTTATTGCCTTTCACCCTCGGCAGACGGACACGTGCAGGGGGGCATGTTCCGTAATTGTCCCATTTTCGTAAATATTCTAATTTATTCAAGAAGTTATAAAACGGGTTTTCTCGCCCTAATCTAGAATTCGAGAATTTTCGGATAAACAATTTTTTTCAGTGTATGAGACAGCAATAACTCAGTGCCGGAACCAGCCCTGTTATTAACGGAGTATTTTAGACAGCACACGAAATAAATGCATTTTTATATTGGATCAGAATATTTGAAAAGTGTGGGAAATAGCAGAGTTTCAGAAACGTTCGATACCCTCATGATTAAATATCTCCTCTTGTAAATTTATGATAACCTGCAGACATAGCAGTGTTGAACTTTAAGACATCGGTACAGAATAAACTGCATGACCTTGCCATCCATTTATGACGTCATCAAAACTTATATATCATAGGATTTCCCAACTACGGTTTAGCTCAGGGCTCCTAAAATTGTTAATTACCCCCTAATAAAAAGTATCGAAATCCGGATATTGTAAGAGCTACCACACATGATGAATCAAATTCCTGGAACTAAAAACTGCATAATTTCTTCAGCCAATGCGAATCAAGTTGAGAAATACTCGGAATTCAAAGTCTGAAACCACAGGAATTGGACGAAATAATCCAACCACGCATAATAAACAAATCATTTTACCGAGTCTCCCTGAAAAAGTGTCTCCAAGCGCGTATTTGAGTCAAGTAGTCTCGTTCACAGACAGCCTGCCGACAGTCGTTTTCTGGGTCAAGGTCACTACGAGCTATCAGATCTTCCTCAACTCCTCTTCAGCATCTTTCTCTCACTTTTTTTCTACGATTCTTCTTTTCGTTTTTCTCTGCCTCCATTTTTTTTTTGCAGAATTCGACCTCCCTGAGTTTTCCTCGTACGTCATTCTAAAGTGACACTGCGAAGTAAAGGTGGGAGTTGCAAGGAATGGGAGGAGCATTTCCGCTGGAGTTCAGTTACGAAACCGTGTCTAATTTGGAAGGAAGTAATGGTAAGAGTCGTTAAGAAGGAGAAAATTATAGCCGCTCCTGAATGCATAAAATTACATGCCACAAATTGCATCGAGATTTTGGCGCTAAATGATTAACGGAACAAATCAAATGTGGAAAATTCATGAAATTGTTTAGAAAAATAAAGCAAATATTGATGTGATACATTTTATTACTTTATCATATTATTGTGAAGAGAATGCATTTGTTTACCGAAATTCGTCCATTTAGAGATTTTGACGGAACAATCCGGTCGGAAACGTTCTGCACACTTTCGGAAAGATGTCTGAACGTGTATATTTTCGTGAGGTGTGGACATAATAGTTGAAGAGCACATACGTGTATCATTGTCATATTTTAACTGTAGATACAGTATGTTAAAAACTAGAACTAAATAGAACTTTTCTATATCCGTAAAGAATCATGCTGGCCGAACCGGGAATCGAGCCACTGACTTTCGTACTGGCCCTCTGACGCTCCAACGTTAAGCTATTGGGACGGAATTGCAAGTTCTCGTCCAAGTAAACTCTGCAAATCACATTGTTAAGACGAATTATTTGAAATTTAATATATGAGGTATACGAATACATTAACAGAAGAACGGATGCTCGTATCGTTATAACATTTTGTGTTGTTACATGATGTAACCGATCCAAAAAGGAATTCATAATTTAAAAAACAAAAATTTCTGAATCTAAGCACAACAAATACCATTACGTCTCGAAAAAAAAATTTTAGAATTTTTCTTTATTTAAACAAAAGCATCAAAACAGCCAAAAAGAAAAATTCTCCTTGAGTGGGAAACTGAAACTGAAACCAGATGGTAAATGCTCGCGTGCCTGACGACTCCTGGGATCACATGTTGAAAATGTTGGCAAACCATATTGTTACTCAAGACCAGGGGTTCAACCTATTTCCCTGAATTGAAAGTTTAGGCAAATCTTCCAAAGATGACATTTTAAATCTGACTTTTTTTACCCAATTTGTCAAATTTATCTTATTTATTATTATTATTATTTTGCTCAATTTATCCCATCTCTACAATGTCTGTTAAAAATACACCATTGAGACCTGGAAACCATCTGCAGCGCATAATAAGATAATTCATTTAATTACTTAATAATGTTCATAATTTTATTTGACAATTAGTTTAGTATTGACTTTCAAATACATTTCAAACAATCATAAAATACAAGAAGTTAATTGTGCATCGCAATGTAATACATGCTCTCAAACCTCAGATTATATTATCAAAGTCTGAATTGGACGCTTAACCTCAACAAATGAAAAAACATAAACAAGATTTCGAGTTTTAAGTTTCGCCCACCCTTACCCCTAAAAAGTGCAATTTGGGCATTATATCGCATTACAAGATCCTACATTTTCTTTCAAAAATGCTTCGACATGAATAAAAGACCTACTAACTGAACTTTTTCATTTACGACACTCTCAAACTAACATTAGAAATGAAAAAGTTTTCCGTATCTTTTTCTAGCATGAATCGCAGCCAAAAAAAAAAAAAAAAAAAGCCGCTGGAAAGAACAAAAGCCGCTGACAAGTGCAATTTTTTTTCTCATAAATCAGGCAATACTTACCAACCTAAATCCAGCGACATGTTTTATCTACCAAGACATATGCGGCTTTTTTGCACTAAACACAGGGTTATCTGTCCGTTTAACGTTATTTCTGCATTGGAACAGTAAATGTGGTGGGTTCATTTTAACGTGCATCCCATACTTCTATGAGCTTCCGTATGCTGGTTTATAAAAGTTTTATCATCGCGCTAGCCATACGCCTGCAAGACGTTACCTCGGAAAGAAGAACAGGTACCTAACATAGTTCAGAAATTACAGGCCGTTACAAAGCATAGTTCGCCTATTGTTGAAATGAGAAGCGAAGATGTAATTATTATGTCAGAGAACGAGGAAATATATGGAGAAAGTTCGGAAATTGAGAAATTTCATTTCTAGTAGTATGTTAAAAAAATAAATTACGTTGCAAATAAAATAACATAGAAAAATCATTATTCCACACACCTGTACGCCTTCAGCCGTCAAGAAGCCGAGAGATAGCCGCTGAATGAGAACCTTGTGCAAGCAAAC
Organism: Amaurobius ferox; assembly: GCA_951213105.1. Classification (NCBI taxonomy): domain Eukaryota; kingdom Metazoa; phylum Arthropoda; class Arachnida; order Araneae; family Amaurobiidae; genus Amaurobius; species Amaurobius ferox. The sequence continues at coordinate 39,151,138 of OX578140.1, read as the reverse complement.
TAATTTAAATGTGGCAGCAGTATCGCCATCTAGTGTGGCAAAATAGAAGTAAATCGAGACTAAACGAGGAACTGGGAGCAAAAAAAAAGCAAGAAATGGAGAGTAACAAATTAAACCCGGCTATGGAATAATAAAACTCATGTTATTGAAATAATTTGCTCGAACTACTGTCCAAATAAACTGAAACATTAAATACTTAATTGTTAACAGCATAAAACAAATAATTAATTGGTGTCATGGAGTGGAGTGTGAGAAAAAAGAGCATTCTTAATCAAATTAAATGATACCAGTCACTTCAATAAAAGCAAAAAGGTCTGTGACCATCTAGACACAAACATTTGTCCCAATGTTAGCAGGCATTTTTCTGCATTTGTTAAAGAAACTGTTTAGTCGCATTTATCCTGGCGAAAGAGGTCCTGTTTTAATCCAAAACAGGTTGAAATCTTAATTAGTTTTCTTGCGCTGTTACTCATACAGAAATTACGAAGAATTAATAAGGTTCTACTACTATGCTAATTTTTACTTTCTCTATATTGAATATATTATGAGAAAATATAGTATAGAGAAAAAATAGTATAGAATAAGACTGTATAGAGAAAGTATCGCTTTCACTAAAATTTTCTATTTCGGAATTTTAATGCCAGTATATGTTCTAGCACCTTCTGAACACGTTTTGACTATTTTTAGAATGATGTCCGTCTGTCATCTCTGTCTGTGGTCGATTTCTTGTACACACGATAGCTGCCACTATTATTTATGGATTTTCACGAAACTTTGTATCTGTCTTTTTTAATAAAAATTCTAGAACTAGATAGAATTTTTTTGAATTTCGAATAAAAACTTATTCGAAATTTTATATTTTCTTTATGGCAGTTTAAGACAACATTTGACATTATTATGAGTAAAAGAGGTTATTCATGGCTTAATGATCACGAAATTTAATAGTTTCAATTATTGTACTGAAAAATAACCGCGATATAATTTTGTGTTCGTGATATCATTAGCCCCTTCGAGGAGGGGGGAGACAAGTTACCCCCTCGAGGGTGTACATTGTCAAATTTGATACCAATCGAAAGATTTTTTTTCAAACCCTTTCAAAAGAAGGGTAACATGCTATAATTGTGATCATTTGAACTAACGATACATATTTTTCAAATTTTTCTTGCAAAATTTGAAAAAAGAATTACAAGCTATTTAAAAATGGATTCTGGTATGAAAATGGCGAGTTGGGCTGCACTCCAGTTAATTTATTCCTGATGCTGTTTGCCAGTGCTCCCTTTAAATCTGCATTAATCGTAGACTGCTTGAACCTCCACGTTTTTTATTCTTTTTACATTTTATTTGCATGTGATTATTATTTATTTTACTTACAATACAAAATGAATGTAAAAGGAAAGTATTACCGTGGGTATAAAATGCGACTTTTGAATTTTGATTAATCCACTCGTTCCACATCTTTGAATACGAATCAGTCATTTTTCAATGATGTATGTGTGTCTACAGACCTCTATGTGTCTGTCTGTAGACACGATATCTTTCAAATATTTTGCAAATAATCTTAAGCCAAAATGCATGATCGTCATTGTTTAAAAGTTATCACGGCTCTTTAAGGATATATAAGAATTTTTTCCACATAGAGTTCTATATCTCTCAAGCATATCGATAGAGCTCTATATCTCTCAAGCAAATCGATAGAGCTCTATATCTCTCGAACAAATTGAATACATCGATAAAGCTTTATATATTTCGAACAAATTGAACAAATCGATACAGCTATGTATCTTTCAACAGATTACGCAAATAGATGGAGCTCTATATCTCTGAAACAAATTGAACATATCGATAGATTCGAAGTCAATAGAGAAGACAACCTTGTGGTTTATGCCTATTAATTCTCCACGACCAGGGTTTCAAATCTCCCATCCAGCAGAGCCGCAGCTGAGGGCCACGTTCTGGACGGGATCATTCACCGGGTAGGGTCCGAAGAACACCCGCCAAGCCTGACCCCGGTCGCCGGCCGGATCTAGGCTCAGGTCATGAATAGACACAGTCCGTGAGATCACAGTCACCTGGAAGAGTCCGAGGCCTTGCTGCCTCACCTTTTTCCATCCATCCCTTTTCTGTAATTATTGCACATTGAATTGACAAAACTTGCATATTTTCATACTTTGATTTATTATTCATGTTAATTTTTTAATTATTTTGACACATTTAGTACGATTGCGCAATTCGGGAATTCTCCTGCAGTCCTGGGATTTTACAAGTATCCTTTTCCATCCATTTCCATCCTCTAAATGTCATTAGATGGACTAAACTAGCTTATTCATATTTTAGTTAATTATTAAGGCTATTTTTTTAATTATTTTCTCATAAATAGTGAGACTACATAATTGCAAGTGGTATCGCGTGCATTACCGAACGTTGACTAGCATCTTTTTAAGTCTCCATCTTGTAATTATTGCACATTAAGTTGACAAAACTTGCTCATCTTTATATTTTGGTTTATTATTTATGTTAATTTTTTAATTATTTTGACACATTCAGTGCGATTGCGCAATTCACGGAATTCTAGTGTAGTCCTGTGAGTCCACAAATATCCTTTACTATCTGTCTCCATCCTCTAAATATTAATCATTAGATTGACTAAACTAGCTTATTTTCACAGTTTGGTTAATTATTAAGGTTAATTTTTTAATTATTTTTATCTAAATAGTGCGATTGCACAATTCAATTTGCCCAGAGGAATTTAACAGTTTATCTAGAAGAATTTAATATCATTTGGTGATGAAAGCAATATTATTTGTTTCTCATAAAATAATGCTGTGTCAGAATGTATATTCTGTATTGTTAGAAAATATGGGGCTGATTTCAGACTAAATTTGTATGCAGACACATTACATTTATATATATATATATATATATATATATATATATATATATATATATATATACGTCAAATGTTCTTTATTTTTCATGTTTTAGGAAGAAATTATCAAAGTCTGAGCTAAAAAAAAACTGAACAACTAAATTTAGTTTAAGCTAAGCATATTCTGTTTTCTTAAGGAGTTTGAAATTTCTTTTTTGTTTAGTAATGAAGACTAATGTATTCATATCATGTTTGTTTAATTATAATGTTAATTAAAATTTGAACATTTCATATAACATTTATATTTAAAAAAATTAAGATATTTAATTTTTCATATTTTAAAAATAAATTTTAAAAAATTAAAATATAAATTATAAAAATATAAAATTTCTTTATTCAATGGCAATCAGAATAATAATGAAATATTAATCTGCTTATCATTCAGAATGATTTTTTTTTATCGCAAATCGAACTACGTGCATCATTCCTGAAAATTTCCCGTCTAGATTACTGAAGCTATAACTGAGAAGTTGGAATATCTGCCCCAATGTTTTTAAAAGGACTTATTTAAAGTTATTTTTTATAGTTTTCTAGTATAAGGGTGTAAATCAATAAATATTTTTCTAAACTAGGTAATTTTTCACATAAACAGTGCGACTGCACAATTCATTTACATGCCTTAGTGTGAGTCCATAAGCATCTATTTCTATCTGTCTTCATCTTAATCATCCGTCTCCATCCATAATTATTACTCAATAGGCAATCTAATCTTGCTTATTTTCATATGTTGGTTCATTTTAAAGAAATATTTTGCACAATAAACTTAATAGAGTTAATTATGATGGGAATAAGATTATTGTTACGAATATATAAAATTCTTCTTGAAATGCTTACAATGCTTCTTGCCATGCAGTCTCTTAACAAGGAGAAAACACATTTACAGGCAACCATTGCTATTATGTGAAGGTAGGATTGTCTGAACTTGGCGACAGTTTTTGCGACCTTTGTTCCAGATTTGGTGAAATATCGCCAACTTGGCGAGTTTTTGAAAGCACTAGAACTTTCCAGACTTATCCATTAGTTTCAATGGTACTCATTGTTCCTAGAGATTTCTACGCAGAGTATATAAGGAAGACATCGTTTAGTGGGACACAGTTGACATAATACGAATCAAATTGAATTGCGAGATACGTCAGTGTTTTGAGAACAGATTCGGCTGTTTTGTCAGTTAGTTGAGCATTTTCTTGCTGTCTTATTGTGCCTGACAGTTATTTTGTAATCTTGTAAGACAGCTATAGTGTTATTAGTTGTAAATCGTTCCTGCTTTTTGGTGCTTTTAAATAAAAGTGTTAGTTATCCAGAAATTCGGATTCATTTTTATATCCTGAGAGTACACCCATGATTTAAGAGGATATGTCATAACATTATTAATAATTAACATTCTCATGCAGTGCTTTGAATCTAAAGACTTTTTTTTAACATTTCAGGTTTTCAAATAGTTATTATGAAGTTTATTCTCTCTCCCTCTTTCTCTCTCTCTCACACACACACACACACACACACACACACATATATATATATATATATATATATATATATTTTCTAGAAATCATGCACCTCTCCCAATCAATACTATTATTTACTATACGTCTACCTAACTACCTAATGAAATATACATGTTATATCATCCTCTAACAAAAGGCAATTGATTTGCGATCTTCTAACAAAACGTATCTGTCCCACGAATAAGTGAAACACACTTAAATTTGAAAGTATATTAAAATAATAAGTCCTACAAAGTGACAGGGATTATCAAGGAAATTGAACTTAATTTTGCAAAATATTGAATTTTCATCAATTATTCATCATTTTCATTAATTTAGTGTCATTTTATCAATTTTCCATATTCTAATTTTCCCTATTTTTCAGAGTTTGTAGCTTTTTTTTTTATCTTTCAGGAGTTTATCACTCCTATTTTTTTCTATTTTTAGACATTTATCCCTCCTATTTTTCGGGCTCGATCCTCCTATTTTCCTTACTATTTTTTGGAAATTTTGGCTGCTGTCCCTGATTCAAATAATATATATTAGGAGTTTATTGATTATTTTGGAAATCAATCCAGGGGAACATATTCAATTTTTTAAAGTGGAAACATAAACATTTTACGTGTCATTTATTATTTAAAAGCGAATGCAATAACTTACAGAATATACGCTGTTTTGTTTTAAATAAAAAATTTTTAAATTCGAGAGAAAACTTCAAAATTTATTAGAAATGTTATATTTTTAAATAAATTTACGTTATTAATCTAAAATGAAAAATATCGTAAAACATATAAATATGTTAACTGTTAAAGAATGACTTGGTAAGTGTTTTCAACAGAAAATAATTGGACACTATTATTTAGTATTTTAGAGCCGTTTTATTTATTTCTCTACACGGCGCCGGCGGAATTTTAAATGCTTTATTTAATCAATAAGAGCAATGAGATTATTGATTTTCAGTCAAATCTAGTAATAAAAAAGCTTTTAATATGCGTTATTGTTTTTCCACACTATCGAAATTTGCATATTTGTAAAGAAATTCATAGGTGGGACACAATTCATTTTTACCTTTACAATCGTATTTATCATTTTATCTGCAGAAACTATGACAAATTCTTCCACTTTCTTTACTGTAAATCGCACGCCACAAAAATCTTAAATTTACCTATTGAAATAATAATATCCAATCCCTTTAAATCTTACAGCAATTCGAAATTTCAGATTCCACCACAGACAGATACATAGGTATAATTCAAAAATGGTTGATCCGTATTCAGAAATACTAAAAAAAAAAAGGTAATTCCTCTAAACCCTTTTATATGTATTCATTTATGTATTCTAGGGTAAAAAAAAAAAAAAACCAAGAGTACTTATTTATATTGAGAAACATTGAACCAGTACCATGGAAAGGGATAGGGTAGAAGAACGATTACCGAATGGTGGTGGGGTGGGGGTGGGGGGGAGAAATGAATTTAGTTTCCCAATATGGACTCTTTGAAGAACTAATGTAGAGCTTTTCAATCAATGGCTGAATTCCCCCATATCTACACTATTGTTTAGTAATCTTCTGTTCAGACAAAATGCCGCATTCTTATTACAGCATAAGTTATCGTTTTGCATGAGTATTACTCAACAGCCAAGCCAGACAAATCGAAAAGAAACACATAAAGCCACCACCGCCAGTCGATATGAGTGAAAGAGGAACAGGTGAGAGAGCTAGAGAAAAGCGTGTCTGCCAAGAAATTCTTCGGTGCTCGTAGACGAGTCGGCAGATTCTCTAATGACCTTCACAGTCCTTCGCAGGTGTAATCCGGGAAAAGAAGAAAAAACAGACCAGAGTACCACACATTTTCTGAGTGCTGCCTCTAATTATTTTTGTCGCCTGATCTCGACAGACCGCGTGCACAAAATGCACAGTACGAGACGGCAGCGGCGAAAAAAAGAAAGCTGAGATGAAATTGAAAGAATTGCATGTACAAATTATTTGTACTTCCTTGATGGTAACAGACATATGAAAATTGAGTGATTACAGTTGTTTCAAGGGCGTTGTGAGCCTTCTTCATCAAATCAAGAAAAGTTTGTGCTGATCGGAAGATTAAATACAACTGCGAGGTAATAGGCAAAGCAAAAGCAATCAGAGCAGGACTTCTGCCTGCTCCTATCATAAAGTGCAAAATATCAACACAAGCAATAGTTATATTTCTATCAACACAGGCAATAGTTATATTTATTCAGAATTGCATGTGTCTGAAATAAGGATTAAACGTTTAACCGATGACCTGTTAACCCACTGCGTTTTCTCGGAACCAGGGTCTAGTTAGCTTAAGGACCCCCCTGTCCGCCTCCCAAGTATTTTAACATTTACGTATGATGCCAACTGTTAGAAAATGTTTAAAATAAATAGAAAATGTTATGACGCAACATTCTAGATGCAGAAAGGAAAGTCATAGCAATATATATTTATAAAAATTCACTCAAACAGATGTCTAAATTAATCCGAAATAAAAATTCTTCCTGAAAAAAAATGATTAAAAATATCAACAGGTTTCGGAAGCAAAAATTAGTTAGTTCTTAAGGAAAGGGGATAGGGGAACCCCACCAGCAAAACCTAGATAGACGCGTTTCTGTCTTTATTACTCCGTAAGCTTAAAATCCCACCAAAAAATCTTTAAAGTTAGAATAATGTCACTGAGATTTCTGTACATATCTCTATTTTTTCAGATTTTTTAGACTGTTTTAAATTTCAGACTTCAGAGCAAAATTTCAGACTTCAGAGCAAAATTTCAGACTTCAGAGGATATAGGAGGAGGAGGGGGGGGGGGGTTAACGCTACGGCCCCAATGTTCCATGCGCAAACCAGGCTCTTCCTGTAACCATTACTAAACTATACCCGTTTAACCGAAGATTTGCTTCTGAACCTATGAATATCGCTTGCAAATTGAAAGAGAAGGAAAGTTCAGTGTAGAAAGTGAGTGGAAATATTTCCAAGAATCAGTTTATCGCAAAAAATGAATAGTTACTTACTCCCCACTCCCCCCATCTTTTTATAAAATATTTCAACATTTCTTTTAGTAAGTAACAACGAGGTTTATCTTTGCATAAAATAATCTGTAACATTCAATATGGTTAAAATCAAGTATTTATTTGTAACATTATCTATTTATAAAAACAAACTATTTCAGTTTAGTGAATTTGAATATAACTTAGATTCAACATTTTTGAACTAAAAATTTTCTGCAATCTCGAAAACAATGATGACTACTTATTGAAATGAGGTTAAAAATTAAAACTCGAGTTTTCGATTGATCCACACGTTTTGGGCCCTGTATAATACGAATAAACTAATTTTAGCATGACATCTCTCTGTGTGTGTACCTATCTATCTCTCCATGTAGTCTATCCATCTATGCAATGTATGTATCCAATTTATCTTAAAAAGTATCCGGTGAATTTTCATGAAATCTGGCAGATTTCCATCTCCAAATAAGATATAGCTGAATATTTTTCAGAGCAAATCATTAGAGTATCCAACTTTGTGTTACCATCTGATATAGAGCGTACTCAAGTTCATGCCTAATTATAACAAAATTGTGCAAATGAGCCAATTTTGAAATATAGCAATCTACCAAAGTGCGTATGCAACGCATTGTACGCAACACTGACACGCTTAAAAAGTCCTTATTTTATTTTTACCTTCATGTAACAATTTGATTTCAATCTTTTGAGTAGTTTATGAGAAAATACGATTGCTTCAATGTAGAACAGACGGGCGAAATACCGAACAGCGATTTTTCAATAACAGCACTCTCCCAAACGTCTAGCTCTGGATTTTTAATTTGGACGCAAAGTTGGTTAAAATTTTTATTTGGTCGTCGTACTTTTACTTTCTTTTAGCGAGGAAGGAAAAAGTAAAGACTTAAAATCTAACAGTACAACCAGTTTAGAGCTCTTACGTAATACATGTTCTCAAAGTTGCACATTTAACAACTGCGACGAACGTATCAGGATATTTTTAGCTGTATCTTAAGATGCTCTGACAGAGACTGTGTTTTTGCAAATGTTTGAGAACTTCCAAAGTAAATTAAACTTTTGTCGGTGCGTGGGTGACTTAGCTGTTATTAACCAGAAAGTTTCAGAAATAATACCATTTATTTTCAAATTCTCCGTAGTTCAAATTTATATTTAAGTAGTAGGACTTCAATTGAAATTTATAAAATTATTAGCTTGAATTTTTTTAATTTTCAAAAATAACTATTCAATTTTCAAAAGTTTCAAACGTAATATCATTTATTTTCATACGTTCCTTAGTTCACACGTATACTTAAATACTTAAAGTAAAATATTTAATAAAACACAGCATAAAAGAAAATAGTAACGGTATTTACTGGTTTTGGAGGACAAAAAATAGCCTCATTATTCTGTATAAAGACAGAGCAACCAAGCCAGCAAAGGCAGATGTTAACAAAAGTAAGCAGGTCGTATGATAAAGCAAGAAATTTTTGAAGGAGCCTTCATATGGCGACAAGTCGTATGTACACTTCATTTTCGATGGAATTTTTATTCTCTTTTGCACAATTATTTCGTACAGTCATGCAAATTTCTGGGAAAACCTGGTATTGAGATCTCCAGAACAGGAAATCCTTAGTAAACCACCTTACACTCTCCAAAATTTGATGCTGAATCCATATTAGCCATCATCTAAGCTGTATCCATAACCAATTCTGAAAAATAGATGTTTCAAAGAAAATGTAAATGTTTAAATCGGATCTGACATCTCAAGGACAGGAAGAGGGGCTCAACAGCCCAGTGGTTAACGCGCGGGGATATTGAACTCAGACGATTCGAGTTCGATTTAACCGCTGCCCAAACTGTCGCCGTGTTCACTCGGAGTACGATCACGTTAAACATGTGGGTCCGTAAGTCCTTCCCAGAGGTTGGTGGTAAGGGAAAGAGGGTACGCCCCTGGGAGATGCCTCCCCTACTGGGTTCCGATCTAAATTGGATGGCACTTCCCTGCCATTCAAACAGATACCTTACACCTTCGGGTAGGTCGGACGGTTTGGGTCAAAGAAGAAGAACCAGAAGTGGAAATCCTTAGTGAGACCCCCTACTCCCACTAGAACTTAATGATAAATCCAAATCCATCATCATATGAGTTTTATCACTAGCTGATTTTAAAAAAAAATAGATTTTTCAAGAAAAAAATATATACATGCAGAAATGTCATGGTAACATATACAAATGATTGCAGCAATTCGGCACAAACGGTAACTGATATTAGACAAAACCTGGTGAGTTTTGACTTAGAGACTGAGACGTTTCATACATTTCTATGGAACAACTGCTTTTTGAAAAATACATTTTAAATAAAACTTGTTCCTGAAGGACGATTATGTTATTCATAATGCTTACAACCATATTTCGAAAGGGATACAACCAGCTAACGGGTTATGAGAGTGAATGGGTAACTGGCTTTCACGAAGCTGGGTGGTTAAATCGACATACTGAAGCACATGTTGGCCAGAATAACACTACAGTCCAACAATATGTCCAGAAATGATTAAAAGAATGTACCCATATCAGTTGCGTAACTAGACTTCTGGCGTCCTGGAGCAAACAATTTCAGGACGCCCTTTCCCATAATACATCGTTTTTGGTCCTTAACCCAAAATTATGTCCATTGCAGAAGGCGCCCCCATCTCATCCGACACCTTGGAGCAATCGCCCAATCCTGCTCCATGACGGCACGTCCTTGACCCACACACATAAAGTCGAGACTAAAGCACGTAAAGGGCAGCGTGATGACCATCTTATTTTACTGATATGTACTAGTCACTTCTAGAGTCACCCTATCAGCCGTCAGACAAGCAGTGATACATGTTAACAGACAACCCATCTCTTATTAATTCATAGTCGACAGCGATTAGATTGGTGCCGTTTCCGAGTGACCTGGAATGCAGAATGGCGTGAAGTCGTCTTTAGTAACGAAGTCAACTTTTGTTCAAGCTGGCTTTATATAAAGTCGAAGTGGCGAACGATTAAGTGCCACCTATACAAATTGAGTGCTCCCTACAAATAATTGCCACGCCCCCAACTTCCATATTTGACTTTACCCTTCTGGTGAATGCTTCATGTCATTCTCTCCTCTCTCAAAAAGACAAAATCGGGTCGCCGAGCCTCCTTTGACATCACCCCCATTTGAGTGGTGTCCATATTCCCTATGGGCGGTGCAAAACTGCACACAGTCTGAACAGGGTTTATGATATAGGAATCGATCAGCTATAATAACCATTTCATACTGGTATGTTTTGAATGAACTTTAACAGTTAGTAATGTTTCTGAAATTTTAGAACATGTAACAATCGGCTTCATAATTGGTGTGAATAACACTTTATTTCAGCATAACAACGTCCGTCCATAATCCATATATGGCAAACATATTATGGGAATGTCAACGATGTGCTAACTAACATACTACCATAATGTGGCAGATCCCCAGATTTATCTCCAATGGAAAATGCATGGGACGCTATTTACATATTCTAACACAACTACCACAAACAACAGAAAATCTTCTTCAACAGGTTGAGCAAATATTGTGAACTCAATCCGTTGAAGCATCTGTATCAGATACAGCTTTGGTAAACCAAGATTTTATACGACATGTGTACACCGAAGTAAAGTAGCATCGGGCGCGGTTAGTACTTGGGTTGGTGACCACCTGGGAACACCGCGTGCTGTTGGCCCATTTCGGGCGCGGCAGCCCGGTGGTTTGCGCGCTAGATTTGCACGCTGCCACAACTGCCGCCGTGTTCATGCGGAGTACGATCACGTTAAACATGTGGGTCCGTAAGTCCTTCTGAGAGGTTGGCGGTAGGGGAAGGAGGGTACGGTCCCAGTGGATGCCTCCCCCACTGGGTTCCGGTCTAAATTGGGTGGCACTTCCCGGCCGTCCAAGCGGTTACCTTACACCTTTCTGGTAGGTCGGACGGTCTGAGTCTCAACAACAACGACATGTGTACAATTCAATGTCTTGATGGGTTACGAAATGCATCGCTAACAGGGTGGAAGCCATTACTTACTAATATGGGCATGTAAGCTATCATTTGTAGTAAATATTTTCTTTCGCTCTAAAATTTTATCATGTCGTATTTACTACCTAAACAGGCTTGTTCATAAGTGTTAGACGAATGACCCCTCTTCTTCTAATCATTGCTGCCATCTAATACAACTACCACAAACAACAGAAAATCTTCTTCAACAGGTTGAGCAAATATTGTGAACTCAATCTGTTGAAGCATCAATCTGTTCAATCTGTTAAATGTCAATAAGTGTAGATGGTAAACTGCTAATCCTTATATATTTGTTCGTCAAACATACGATCAATATTGGCTGTATATGAGTAAGCCCACATTATCTAACTCAATTCAAGTCCATGTGGTGCTCACATTGAACTCATATGCTGTTATGAATTGTGCATAGGCTGCAAATGTGGAAAAACTTTAAGGACTGTCGAATTATAATAAATAACTACTTCGGGTACGGTGCACGATCTCGTATATCTACATTCTATAGACCTGACGCTGATTGAAGGGAAAAGTTAGATATTTGTTGGGTGAGGTTGAAAACGTCCTTTGAAAAATTTTACCATAAAATCTATTTAATAGGAATTCTCAAATATGCGGAAATAACCTACACTGCTATAGACCCAAGCCAGCCAGGAATGAGGTTAAGATCCTCGTTTGTTGTCGCTCCTCTTGGATCAACATCCAACCAAAATAGAGCACGGAAGAAAACACCTTAAATCACTCCACTTTTCGCTTGTTAATAAAAAAGGTGCTCCCTTGTTCGGAGGAACTAAATACAAGATAGAATAGACCAGCTGCGAATGTCGTCAATGGCATAGAACAGCAATATCTTTCAACCTCACCAGCGGAAAAGGACGATCTTCGAGAGATGGGAAAGCTGTGACAGCAACTTTGATACAATGCGCGATAGAAACGGATAAGCAAGTTAGTAAAAGACGTCAAAAAATCATGCCTGGAACTGGGCCTTCTTCTTCTTCATACCCTGACCGTCCCACCTACCTGAAGGTGCAAGATCTTTTTTGGACGCTCGGGACAGTGCCACCCAATTTAGAACTAGAACGGGCTCTTCTTCTTTGACCCAGACCGTCCGACCCATTCGAAGGTGTAAGGTACCTGTTTGAACTGCCGGTAAGTGCCACCCAATTTAGATCGGAATTCAGGGGGAGGGGAAGCAGCATCCACAGGGACCGTGCCCTTCTTCCGCTACCACCAACCTCTTGGAAGAACTTGCGGACCCATATATTAACGTGCCTGTACTCGACGTGAACACGGAGACAGTTTAGGCAGAGGCGGAAATTGAGCACTAACCACTGGGCTGCCCCACTCTTCAGAACTGGCTTTTGCAAAATAGTAATGAATGAGACAATTTCTGAGATGAATGGTTAATTGCCATCTTTTGAATTTGAAATTTTCATATAGTGGCCGTGGCCAAGTATTATCATTCGCTTCAGAGACTAATGCGAGCAAAAAGATCTATCTATAAGAAGATAGAGTATCAGAAAAATGTTCCTCGTTCTTTTACAGTAACTCTTTTGCATGTTGGTAGGCAATTTTATTCGGGATAGGGCGAAATGGAGAATACCTACACATCAGCCGATGTTCCTGCGATTTAATGCAGCAATTTTCAATTTACGAGTGTTAAGACGAATAGAATGCTATTATGTATAAAAATTCTACTGTTTCCCCATAATTTTTCCTGCAGATTTAAAAATTTGGATATCGTGTGAAACATAATAACAGAAATTAGAGATTTCATATTACTAAATTTCAATGGAAATCAATAGTCCTTTTGTTGGTACAGATTAAAATAACCATCTGAATTTTATATAATTGGCTAGTATATACCAAGAGATATCGCGTTTACTTTAGCAAGTGATAACAGCTATCCGCGTTCGATTCCCGGCTCTGTCCAAACTACCCCTTGTTCACGCGGCGTACGGGCACGTTAAATATGTGGGTCTGTAAGTCCTTTCGAGAGGTTGGTGGTAGTTGAAGGAGGATATGGTCCCTGAGGATGCCGCCCCCACTGAGTTTCGGTTTAAATTGGGAAGACTTCACAGCCGTACAGTAGATATATATCTACTGTAATACCTTGCTCACCCTAGAAACGCTTGTACTAAGGTTTTAGTATAGTAAGTGTTGGAAAACTATAATAGATTGGCTTTCGGAGGTCTTCGACTATATATATATACGAGATATTTTACATGGTCTTGAGCAAACTGGAACTTCGGCGGTTTCATTTGAGTTTTGCCTTGAATGCTCTCCCAGATCAAACTCAAATTATTTGTATGCGATTCCCAAGCGTGGGAGAAAATAGTAATTATAAAAATATGGAACCTCAAAAGGTTCAAAATCTTTTAAAAGTTTTACCATTAATTTATTTAAAAACATAGGAAGAATTTTTAACACTAAACATGCGTAATAGTCCATGTACCAAAAGTGGTCCCAACTATCGTCTTTGAACCTTGAAGTTGGGAATTGCAAATTGCCTTTTGCTAAATTTAAAATAGGGATAAATTTAATTGATGACACTCTTTCTGTCCTCTCTTCGATATTAGGTAACGAAAAAAATTATGTTCTAATTAATCATTTTACCCACGATAATCTATTCAGAGTCAGGCCATAGACACTGCCTAGACTCTGTGCCTGGTGTTTCCGCGAGAATTGTTGGTAATGTATAATCACATCATAAGCCAATTTATAGGATGCGTAAATCTAGTATCCTCTGTATATTTGGGCATGTAATATTAGAACTCTTGTCTAACGAAAATTCTCCGCTCGTTTCAGTAAGCCCGGAAACACTTAAATCTGCCAGATTGGGTCTAATTTATTATAAATGTTGCCGACTATTCTGAAACACGTCAACGATGTCTGATTAAAAGTACATTATAACGTCTGCATACCTTACATCTTCTACACACCTCACGTCTACACATCTCACGTCTATACAAATACACACGCAGAGAATGAGACTGACAGATAGACATACAGAGAGCGATAGAGAGACGGGCATCTTTATGAAAGTGTTCACGAAGTTTTAACATGTCTTTTGTCAAAATCTTAAAATTTTCCGTAAAACAACGAGAACGTAAAAATGGTTGCCAACTTATTATTGTTACACGAGCATATACAGTATTTAAATTCTTCCTGCTTTTGTAGAACGTGTGAATCAAGTTGTCAAGTGTCTGAAGGGGTAAAAAAACATAAAATAGAAAGGGTCGCGATAGTGATACCGTCTCTGTGTTTCCGCCGCAATTAATCGTCGAGAGTGGAGACCGAAGATGAGACGCGAAGTCTTGGGCATGGAACCAGATTCCCAAAATACCGCTCACTCAGTAAAGCGAGGATGCTTTCTAACACGTGTTGAGCTCACTGTTTGTTTAATAGACAGTAAGATGTGGCGCCCATTTGTCCTCACCAACCAAGACGAATGATTTGATAAAGATTTATTTTGAGAAGATACGTTCTCGCCTTCTAGCCTGCGTCAGAAACCATCCTTTTCTCTGAAAGGCGCATGATATTTAAGAAAACGAGTGTCACATTTTTGTAATGGCATCTAACAAGAGAATACAGGCGAAATAAGATCGCGCTATTAATCTTTGCATCGGGTATGCAAGTATCAGTATACTTGTATCTAGTACTTCAAATATATTTTGCCATTTTCAGATAAACTAACTTTAGTGTGGCTCAACTCGATTTTCTCATACTAAAATCCGTTTTTAGTAACTTTTTTTTTATCAAATTTTACAAGAAAAATTAAAAAAAAATCGATATCATGGGTCCAAATGATTACAATTATAGCGTGTTACCCTTTACATTAAAGGGTTTGAATAAATTTTTCAATTGATAACATATTTGACAATGTGCTTCCCAGAGGGTAACTTGCCCCCCCCCCCCCCTCCCCGAGTAGGCTAATGACGTCACGAGCAAATAATCGGTATTGCAGCTATTTTTGACAAGAATGATTGAAACTATAAAGTCTCGTGATCATTGAGCCATAATTATATACTTTTATGCATGGTTGTGCCAAATTTTGTCCTATGCTGCCATGTTAAAAAAAATATAGAATTTTAAATAAATTTCGTAGTTTTCGCTCGAATTTTTAAAAGCATTCTATCTAGTTCTAGATTTTTTTGATAACAAAGTCAGATATAAAGTTTCGTGAAGATCCATTAATATTTTTGGCCGCTATTGTGTACACGAGAAACTGGCCACAAACATACAGACAGACGGACATCACTCCAAAAATAGTAAAAATCGTGTTCAGACGGTCTTAAAATATATATTGGCATTAAAATCTCGAAATAGAAAATGTTCGTGAAAACAATAATTTCTCAATACTACGTATGAGGAAGTAAAAACAAAAAAATATGGTACATGGGATCTGCTTGGAATAATACACTTAACAAAAGATTTCCTAGAATCGCAAACACAGACGTTCTACTTACTCATAGGAAACATTCTGTGAGCTGTAAAAGGACCACCTGTAGCCAAACGGTTCACTCTCTAGTTTTCATATTTACAGACAGTGATTTAACTAGTATTGAGGGCACTTAAGCGAAGCTTAAGGGCCCAACAAACATAAGCGCTGGGATATTTGCGTCGCCCAGAACAAAATTAATTTTCCTCAAAAATATTATTGAAAAATAAAAGTAATTTATTAATATGATATGACTGATAAAGTCGTTATTTTATGATAAATACGAAAATAATTTTCCACAAAATACCCATTGCTTTAGCACCGTATTTAAACGCAAATAGGACAAAATGCAGCACACAGCTGTTTCGAGAATACGCTGAATCCCTTTCGTCAGTGCAAGAGAACCAATAAACCCAAAGTCGAAAAGACGGAATGGGCCTCATTCCGTCTTTTTGACTTCAGGTTTGTAAATAGTATATCATATCATTTAACATCATTTTAACACTGTTTTACATTAACATTTTAATACTATTTAACACAAGAAATATTAAGAAAGATTACATTTTAATAAAATCCTGTGTTGTTGAAATATATAGTATAATGATGTGCTTATGTAATAAAAACTTGAATGCACTGGAAAAAGAACTTCATGTAAAAGTGGTCAATTATTTTTTTTTTCTTTAACATGCTTCAAAATTTGCAAATTCAACTGAGTAGTTCGACACTTTGACCAGTATAGAGTATAAATATAAATCATATTATTGACATGAGTACTAGATCTTATATTAAACTTGGTTACATACAAAAGATTACTCGGGATTTCTTAAATGCTGATACTGTTTTAGTTTTATTGAATGTCTTGGTTAGATCGAGGCAAATTTTAAGGTATTTTTATTATAAGAAAACTGGTATACTTACTGTAATATTTAATCTGCTACCTTACTTCAAAATGTGTTTAATTCTGAAACTTACATAACAGAAGGGTTTTCTGTTTTGTTTCTTCAAAGATGTGTTCAATAGCGAAACTGATTGTACCTTTATTTTTAATCAGATCAGGGTACCTCAGTACTCAGTTAAGTCTATATTATTTGCTGAAAAAAATTTGGTACTAATAGTGAATGGTACTGCGCTATTAATAATTTTTATAAACTTTACAACAGCTTTCCTGATAATTTTGATGTTTTTCACTTATTTTCGGTGCTTTTAAAAATCCTTTGTTGTGACCGTTTTATTGTAAATCTTTTGTATTTTATTTTACAAACTCTTACTGGGACTTAATCCTGTAGTTTGCAATCTTTTTAATAATTAAAAGTAAATAAAAAAGCATCCAACTAAATAAATGAAAAGCATCCAATTTATCGGCGTAACAGACCTGTGCGTATATTTACGAATCATTTAAAATAATTTCCTACAAATGAAAGCTGATTAAAACATAAAAGTTTTGTTGTATTCGGATACTAAATAGTATGGAATAAGAATGTTTGAGAAAGTCGAGTGGAGACTCATACTCCGGATATTGAAAGATTTGAAAATTGGATAAAATTTTCTTGACGCCGCAGCGTTCGAATAAAATTTAAAAACCGGCAGATTGGAGCTCCCAAAAATATCTTGCAACCAGGCCGCCATGACCTCCTTGAAAAAGACTGAACTTAAAGAGCCCCTTGAAAAAGACTGGACTTAAAGGGCCTTTTGAAAAGACTGGATTTAAACAGCCCCCTTGAAAGAGATTGGACTTGAAAAGACTGTCCCCTTGAAAAAGACAGTGTGTAAATAATAAAATCAGAAACGTAAAATTGATCATGAAACGAAATGTTGCAAGAACGTCTTACTTTATTGCAGCAAAATTCCAGGTCGGTCAAACTAGTTGTTTACGTAGTGTTGCCGGAAGAGCATCCCGGTTGGGGCTCTTCCGTACCCGATCGCGTGATTTTTGTCTGAGCAACACCTGGGCTCGATGCAGTTCTTTCATTGGGGATAATTGGCTGGGAATACATTAATTGGAGCAGAGATGTACAGAAATTTCCTCGATAATGAGCTTCAAATACAAGTGTTCTGATGAGCTGAAAACAGACATGCTCCTAAGAAATAACCCCCCCCCCCCCCCCCCCACTCCTCCTCCTCCCATTACAAAAACGTAATACCCGTGGCAGTTCTTGATTATTAATGTATTTTTAATCATATAAATACAATATTTCACTGTGTACTGAGTTGTCAAATAATAGTATGCATGTATACGTGCATTAGCCATTGCTGCAGGAAAGCAAATAAAAATATACTGACATTTGAAACTTTACGCGACTTTTTACTATTTGTCATCAAACATTTCCAAAGTTAAAATTTGAGTTTAAAAACTTATAAAGGTACACTGTATGTCATTAACAAACATTAAACATCCGACGCATTACACTGCTTCGATTTAAAATGAATCAGCGCCAATATCGGATGAGCCATATGAAATGGAACTCTGTAAAACATACACTTTACACTAGCCCTGCACAAACCAAGCAGTTTTGTAACACACAATGTAAACAAACAGCATTCATTGAAGAGTGCCATTCTTTGTGGTCCACTTGATATATATACCCTCCTAGGACTTATACCAATCGTCCTAATGTCAAGTTACATACAATCCGTTCTTTACCTTTACGCTATGTATTATATAATTTTGTCTACGCCATATGCTGCATTTTTGCTTTCGCCCTGTGGTGTATTTTTATCTCGTTTTCGTAACATTTGGTCGATCAAGTAGGTACATCACCGCAATTTTTCTGCAACTTTTTATTTTAAATTCTACTGCCCAATAAAACCTAGACTCAGATTAAATTTCGTGTTTATTCTTCCAGAAATTCAAGTTCAAAAGTTGGAGACAGAGTAACGCAAGTAAACTGTTATGTACGATTATCCATGTAAAATTTATTCCGTATTAAAACATTCATCCCATGTGAAAAATCAATGCACTGTTATTAGCACTCTATCCCGTGTCTCCTGAATTACATATAAATATGCCGGTTACAACGCTACTTCGGTGGTGTAAGGATATTTCCTACAACTGAACGAAATAAAACCAACAGACATTTAAACAATCTAGACTAGATGTAAAACCATTTGGTATGTATACTGGTGCAGCAATAAAAGTAGGAAAATGGAAAAGAGTCAGAGAAAGAGTAGATAAAGAAACAGATGACACGCACATGCAAAACAGTTTGTACGGGGAGATCTATTTTTGTGCTACATAAATCTGAGATTTTTGTTTTGTTTCAGTGATTTCACGAGAGCACCTCCCGAACTGTTTACATCCTTCTGTCTCGACTTTTTTTCTATCTCTCTCTCGTTGGCTGACAGCCAGATGACCAATACTTGCTGGGTCGCTGCCCCTGCTTTTGTTGACGCCACGCAGAACATGGAATGTTTCACTCGCAGATCTGCGTAGAACTTTTCTTTAAGAATAAAAACTCCTGTATATCTTTCGCTACAGATATTCACATTTCTGCAGTGTATAAGAAAACAATACCACACGAATATCACTATTTCTTACGCAGAAAGGTGTCACGTTGAAAATAGTGGAAGCGTATTCTAAGGTCCCCAAACCGGGAGGTTGAAAATTTTAAATTCTATAACATTTAAAATTTTCAAGCTTATTTCAATACTTTCCTTATGCACATATTGCGTATTGTAGAGAGAATTAAAATATTTTAAACATAATCTTTGATTAAAAATAAATAATTTCATAATCATTCATTTAATTGAAATGTTAAATGCCCTACTTTGCTTGCCGCCTCTAAACTGTGCCTTGATTTACCTGTTTGCATATTGTTGTGTGCGTAGCCAGTATCTGATCGACAAGTTAAGGGGCGCTACACTAAACCTTAATCGGAGCCCTTTTAATTGCCCCCTGCTTCAGGGCTTTTTACTGACTTAAAAAATTACAGAATAATTGTGTAACGACAATTTCAAATAGTTAAGTGGCGTCCTTAAAAAATTATAAATAAATAAAGGGGATTTTCAGTTTAAACGTGAATGTCCTTTGCGTTCTTGCTTTCTCTCCTGGTTTATGGTTTTCCTAGCATTTGTAACGCAAATAGGGCGAAGTTTCTTAAAGAAAGTTCATGAAAAGCAGGGGTGGACTGGCCATAGGGACAAGGGGGCGAAATCCCTATGGACGGACGAAGTTCTAAGCCCTCTGGGTCGGTCCGAGCTAAGATTATTGTTTTTTTTATTTCTTATTGAGCAGGCCCTGCTTTATGATTCACTAGCCATCACTAGATCCAAACCAATCCTTTATCAAATTTTCACAGTCAAATACTAATGACTAAATAAAATGATAATTAAGATGTGTAGTCGGAATGACCTGTTTACTTTCTAATTTCATCATGGCTGTTATTAAGGACAAGAAATAAGTTTAGCATTGTTGGAAACGGGCCGACCGAGTAGCCAGCCTGCTGCACATTTTAACCCGTTACAGAAGTCATGGAGTAAGTAGATTAAACAACCATTAAGTGAAACTTTATCTCTACCCACTGAAAGGTATCGACCCAACCAGGAAATAATTTCAAGGTCTCAATTTTCCACCCACCTGCGTATAGGGAAGAATAGCCCATTAAAAATATTCATGAGAAATTATTGGGCTTATGTTTGATGTAGAAGTCTGATTGCTCTCTGTCCAGGTTTGAGCATTCAATCAAATTTTTTTAAATAAAATTCTTTTATGATATCTGCTATTATAAAATGTTTATTTATTTTTGTTTTTTATGTTTATATTAATTTGTTATATAAATTTCTATTATTTACAAAAATTATGTGTTTTATTATCATGTCACGTAACGAGGGAAATTAGGTAAAATAAAAAGAAATAGCCTACAGCTCGCTAAGCAGGACCACCATAAATATACATTCACAGGTCCGCCAGAATTTATACCCCCTAGCAAAATGCGACCCAGTCGGACCCTGATGAAACACATCCCTTCTTGGTAATACTGTCATATTTGCGACTGCCTATTAAAAATCATTGGCCTGCATTAAATGTTCTATTAAAAGTCAGAAATGTATTGAAATGTGTACATGCCATTATCTCATTAGAAATTTAGAGAATATTTGTGAAAGAAAAATGTATAACTTCTGCATCAAGTTTTTACATAAAAAAATATGAAATACATCTATTTGTGAAGGCCTTTTGGTTTGGCGGGGACTTCATTGACTTCACAGTAAATTAGCTACTGTGTGTAGCATGGAAGTTTGGGCCAGGCCTATATGCTTAGCCACGATCCGACCCGTGGACCGGGTCGAGGCGTATTTTTCTAAAAGTTTGAAACCAGGCGGAGTTTGGGTTCAATTTAAAATAAAATTCTGGTTTGGATGAAATTTTTTTGTTGATTTGAGCAATGTTAACATAGATATCTCAAAAAAGAACTTTTATTTTATTTCGGAGCACAAAACTGCGTAAAATCCTATTTTGTGACACATTTGGATACATATTATTTCGAACCACACCAGGATGAGAGTTAAAGCCTTCGGCCCGAGGCGGATTCTACGTGTGAAATTTCGTCGAACTCGGACCTAATTCCGCCATTGATGCTGTCGGGACGGGCCAGATAAAATTCTGAAATTTCGGCCCGTGCAACTCTCTAGTGTAGCATTTTGGTGGTCAAATAGGCTCTTTAGAAACGTGACAACCACATCACACTGCATCTGAAGCAGAAATGTCATTTCTGTCAAGGTTAACCTTGTCAGTAATCACAGGGACTCAAAACAGTGATTTACAGAAATGTTTCTTGCTTTTACCTACCTCTATCAATGGCTGCTCATGGCTGAATTCTCCAATTAAGGGAGAAACCGGTTCCATTATTCCACGACATTGAAAGTGTGATGTTTAGTTCTTGTCATATTTCACTTTACAATGATGCGAATGTTTTACTTTTTCTACTACACATAGTATAATGTGTATAATGTGTAGGAAATGTATTGAAATGGCACTGAAAATTCAAAGTAGAGTTTTTAATGGGTAATTTTGTAGTATCCTAGAACACACATCAACCATTTTTAGCGATATGTCTCTCTATCTGTATGTGTCTGACCTTTCTAGTTCGAAAATAATAATCCGTCATATTTTCATTATGCTATTAGTTAGGTAAGTCATGTTACCACAGTGCTGATTAAATTTTGGTACGAATTAAAAATATAAAAATCCAACTTTTTTCTAAATAAATAGATTATAAAATTAAAATATCTCTCGTTCATATTAAGTCATAAGAATATGTAGTTATTTTAGTGGCATTTAGGAGCTTACTGTCTTGTAAGCTTCGTACCAAACTTTTTGCCTGTATACTTTTTACTTTGCACACCTGACGTTATAGTTAGAAATTGTACAATAAAATACTTTAAACTCATTGATTTGATGGTCTTTGGAAACTAAAATTTATCTGGAAATATGGAATTTTTTTTTTTTTAACATTTCGAATGAGTTTTCTCACAAAGCAATTGGTATATTTTTTTCCATGTGTATGAACAATTTACCCTTTGTTTACAGTAATATCTGTTAAAATTAAGCTAGGATGAATAAGTAATCTTGCGCTCGATGAAAGATAAAAACTGGAACTACGCATAGGCGTATGCAGAATTTTTTCCAGGGATGCTAAAAGCGACTGCATTCAAAATTTGTAGATTACTATCAACCTTGCATTTTTAGGGTTTCGAAATTAAAAGGCAAGAATCCTGTTTACAAATGCCTGTATTCGTTTGTAGTCTGCCCACCACCATATTTTAAATCTAACCTGTTCGTTGAACAACTTGGAAATTGGCAGGCAAATTAAGATTTAGACGTTCAATAATAACAAACTGATAAAAAATCGTACATTTAAATTTCGGGAGGAAGGGTGGGGTGGGTTAAAATCGATGAAAAAGCACATACTATTAGAAATATAGTAGAATATTAAAGAAATGGGCATACGAAAACATAGAGAAACTACAAATCCCCCAGAAATAGCATTTTTCTTATTTTTTTTTTCACTCATATTGCATAACATTCATATCAGATTCTTTATGATCATATTTTAGTATCGCGAAAATTTATTGATTTTGTCAAAATTGTGTTGAAACCCCAATCTTTCTATTAAAGTTCACTTGTAATGTTATTTTAAAATGCTATGTAAGAAATGATTTTTAATTAAATTAACAGTTTTCCAGGGAGGTGCTTTGGCACCCCCTGACCGCCCATAGAACTACGTATGGAACTACGCTAATGGAACTACGTATGACGTTTACAATTCAGCAAAATATTTTGATAATTTTTTATATTCATGTGACATTATATTATTTTACCAAATGTGGTATCAATCTGTATGTTAGCTCCAGAGATATTGCAATCTATTACAAATTGCGCATGTGCGTACTAGGCACCATACAGGTAAAATATAGCAACGTAACAGGTAAAAGATAGCACATTCACGTAACATTTTATATTTACACAAAATTTGGTTTCAGTCGACTGAGTATTTTAGAGATAATCGATTTTCCGCAAGTCAACCTATACCGAAACAGACAGAATACTTAAAAATGGTTTTACGCAATCAGCTCCCGTGAAATCCCCAAAAACGGCCTAGATTTTCAATTTGCCGAAAAGTATTTTCGACACGAAAATAATACTTTCTTTAGCGAGGAAATAAAAATAAAGACGTTTCGTCAGAACAGTCGTTTGATTTTCCCGTTCATCCTGCAGCAGATGGTGTTCCGAAGAAATTCATGGCTAAAAATTTCTCTTTAAAAAAAAATAATAATAATAATAATAATAGATAACTAAAGTTTATTCCACGCTACATTTTCTTGGAAACAAAAGTTTATGTCAAGCGTGGCGGTAAAGTTATTTTTACTTTGGCGTTTTTAAAATATAGTTCAAAACAAAACTCTTGAAATGCTTTCGTGTTTTGACGTCTCACTATTTGCATTTCTCGATAACGTGAAGTAACACGATAACGTGAAGACTTGACAGTATGTTTTGCCTCATCTGTATATATTAAAATAGATCATCATTGAACATCAAATAATAGAGAATTATTGTTATTGATCTTTCATAAGCCCATGAACTAACTATATTTCTAAGCTACATGCGATAAAATAAAAATAATTCTGAATTCTTTCACAGCAGACGTCATAACCTGAAAACTAAAACACTTCTCTAGAAATAACATTAATCAAATATTTAACAGGTTGGCTACCAGATACTCAATAACAATGTGCATCATGGGGGAGATTTCCATGGTAGCTAATGTGTTAAAGATATCAACCGGTTTCGGATACGAAAAAGAGCCCCTTCGTCATGATGAATGAGACAGACCAGTCCATTCAACAATAATAGGAAAAGTGTGAACTGTTCTACCTACTTATTTCTGGCGAAGGAGGTTCTTTTTTTGATACCTTTAAATATTTGTTTTATGATGTTAATAATGCAACGCTTTAATTTTCAGTTTGAGACAAAAGTTTAGGAGAAATATTTTATAGGAGTAGGAGAGATTCGGGTAAGTTAACAAAGCGGGTAAGATGACGGAATCAGATGATGAGTGCTGCTATTTGCAGGTTTCTCTAAAACCCTGCAAATAGCAGCACTCATCAACAAGTAAGAGCTTCAGAACATCCCCCAAAGCGTCCATCGTGAATGTAAGAAAAATCGGCCACATTGTTTTGATGATACGGAATAAATAAGCTACAGGTACATTTTGTTATAATTTTTCACATATTTAAAATAGGTTTTAAACCGGCATTGAAATTAATGTTCTGGAAATTGAATTGCTTTATCAATAAGTTCAAATTCTTGGTAAATCATGGTAAAATAGCTTCTTTTTGATAAATTTATTGATGCTTTTATTTGAAGTCATCTGACGGAGATGGCTCTTTCGGGTAAGATGACGAATACATAGTGCGGGAAAGATGGCGAATTCGTCATCTTACCCGAAATTTAGAAAACTGTTTTCTTTCAAAATAAGCAGGCTAATAGACAAATTATGAATACTTTTGTTCATTTCAGAGATGGTAAAACCGTACAGCAGAAAGACTAACCGACAAAATTGGTGTGAAGATGCTACGAAAGAGGCGATGAAGCCACAAATTCACAAGTTATTTCCACCACATCAATGCTACCATCTCCCATAGTTGGAACATCATCCACTTCTGCTGCTGCTGGAGAAATGCAGAGAACATCAAGTTTACCTCCTCTGCCCCCTACAAATTCACAAGTTATTTCCACCACACCAATGCTACCATCTCCCATAGTTGGAACATCATCCACTCCTGCTGCTGCTGGAGAAATGCAGAGAACATCAAGTTTACCTCCTCTGCCCCCTACAAATTCACAAGTTATTTCCATCACACCAATGCTACCATCTCTCATAGTTGGAACATCATCCACTCCTGCTGCTGCTGGAGAAATGCAGAGAACATCAAGTTTACCACCTCTGCCCCCTACAAATTCACAAGTTATTTCCACCACACCAATGCTACCATCTCCCATAGTTGGAATATCATCCACTCCTGCTGCTGCTGAAGAAATACAGAGAACATCAGGTTTGCCTCATGCTATTCCACAACACCGGAAACAAAGAAAAAAAATTGCCTTCTTTCCATGTTACAAGTTCTCATGTTAAAAAGTTCTAGAAGATAGAAAAACAGAAAAGGAAAAAAAAAAGAAACAAAAAAGAAAAAATGCAAAAAGTAAGGAAAATGTTAAGAAGCAAAGAAAATCAGGTATTAAACGTAAATTCCCAATGAGCAAGAAATCAAAAGCTTTAAAAAAAGATCTAGATTAAACATCATCCGACTCACCAATTCACATTGATTATCAAGAAAGGGACGACAGTCTCTCTATAGAAGAGAGATAATGCATTATTTGTTCTGAGTATGGCAAAGATGAACTATGGTTTTAGTGCTCTCTCTGCAGAAAATGGGCACATGCCCAATGCTCTGATATCGATCCAAAAGAAGCTAAGATTAAGCATTATATATGTGATTTTTGTATGGCCTGAAATACCTGAAAAAATCCCTAAATTAACTTCCCTTTTTGTACAATTTAATTGTTCGTCCTCTTACCCCACCTTAAAAGTCATCTTACCCGCCAGTGAGGGTAAGATGACGAAACTATCCCTCATGCAATAAAGTTTATTTGTTCATTTTTCTTGTTTAAAAATAATCTAATAATTCGCGGTTAAAGCTAACTAATAGTGTACTAAATATAGAAAAACTGCAGCTCTAATTGCAAGCTGTAACAACTTAAACGTACGTATTGCTTAAGTTCGTCAACTTATCCGAACTTCCCCTAATAAAAGTTTGAACTCGCAGAGTGGCCGCTGTTTATTACAGGTTCATTTGCTTAAGGGTTTATTCGCTTTAATGACCCATTACTGCAAGCACAAATAGTTAAATTTCACAATAAAATCGTCGATTAATTAATTGGCTTGGCTGTTTTACTGACTCAAAATCCCCTTGCTCAACAGGATTCAATAAAGTTGTAGTCACACCATAAAATACTAATCACACAAATCAGCGTTTCCCAACCTGGGGTGCAAGTACCCCTAGGCATACGTGAAAAGACATTGGGGTATCCTGAAATATTTTGAGAAATAGCGGACTTTAGAAAACTGAAGCTTTCTTAATCCAGATTATATGTTTCGATATTTCGGGAAAAAAAATAATATTCAAATTCTACTTATATAAATATAAAACCAAATATTTATTCTAAACATAAAACCAAATACAAATGATTCAGTTTTTTGTCACCAATTCTAATTTAAATTATCCTATTTCTCGAAATTTTGTCTAATCGGAAAAATATGTGCCTCTTTGCACTTTTAATGTGAATAACATCTATGGTAGGGGTAAATGTAAATAATTTTTATCTGTTTTGTCGTAAATAGGGTCCAGATTATGAATATATAAAAATAATTTCAATGTTGTAATATTTTTAACATTTTTTTTAGAAAAAACTTTAAAAAATAGTCCGCCGAGCGTTTTCATTTTTCTAGCTTTCATTCGAAATATATAGTAAACTATATAGATATAAATAGTAAACGACAAAAATGTGTACTAGAAAATTTAGTACTGAAATCTATATTTATTATTAAATAAAAATCTTATAGTTTTCGAGTAATCATCTTGTCAAGTTGAAGAAAATTGAAAAATTTTCCATTTTTCAAGTTTTCAATGCTTATACTTCAAAAACTGAACGAGCTAACTTTGAACAATAAACAAGAAGTTATAGCTTTTTAAAATCCCTAAAAGGGTATATAACTGGACATTGAATCACGTTTAAATTTTTCGAAAAAAAACGTAATAAAATAATTGTCCGAACGAAATTTTTGTTTCATTTTTCATATATTCACTCGAACTATCTTCGACACTATAAAAGGCAGATATAAATAGGAAGCGACAAAAACATGTCTGAGAAAATTTAATTTCTAAATCTATATTTATTTTTAAAAAAAGTTCTTATAGTTTTCGAGTCTTTTTCTTGTCAAGCTGAAGAAGTATGAACATTTTATGTTTTTCAAGTTTGTAATGCTTATATCTTAAAAACTAGAAGTGGAAGACTATAAACAATAAGCAAGCATTTGTAGCTCTCTGAAAGCCCTATAAGTGTATATAATTAGATTTGGGCTCGAGTTCTTTTTATTTTCGATATTACAGAAGTTGAGTTTTATTTTACAAAATGTTATTCACGCGAAACCATTTCGACTCCATCGGACTGGAGCTACCGCTGATTTTTTAAGCAGGCTTGCTACTTTCGCAATATATGGCTACTTGCAGTTCCCGACAAAGAGTGCTTATTACAAAAGAAACCAATAGAGTATTATTTTCAACATTTTCTAGGAACATTCGTAATAATATATATTTCGTTTTGAAAAATTTCGTTACACTACATATACGTATTTTATTAATATTTTTGAAAGTTTTACATTTTTCATATCTGTTATAAAGAATTTCAAATAAAAATCCAAAGTACAAAACATATTATATACCCCAAGTCTTTAAAATTCCTGTGTTGTATTTTAAACTTATAATGTAAATGTTTTCTTACAGAAAATCAAATTTATAAAAATTATATTATTTAATAAATTGAAAAATTTGAGATGGGGGGGGGGATCAAATAAAATACATTGATTTAGCGGGTACAGTTGAGATATATGTACAGGTCACTCAAGGTGTTCAATTGAAAAAATAGAAAATAAAAGATATAATGCAAAAGAAATTACAATCAAGGGGTACAATGCAAAAACAAAATTGCAATCAAACAAAACACAATCAAGGGGTACAATTGAAAGAAATTAACAGTCAAGGAATACAATTGAAGGAAATTAAGAGTCAATGAGTACTTGAGTGAAAAAAGGTTGAGAACCGCTCAAAAATGATAGCTTAAATTGTAATATTTTATATCCAACAAATAATTTTTCTCGCAAATAACTAATGTCTGCATTCATTGACTTTGATTGATGAAGAAACTACCACAAAAAAGTGACCGCTGCCTGCAAGCACCGCAACTGTTTAAACCTATAACGTATGACTTTACTTTTGCCGTAAAATGCCAATTGACAATTTGGAAATAAATTTCTCGCAGTGAAAAACAAAGAAGTTAGAAGCTATTCTAGAATGTTTTGACGCTATTCTTATAAACAAGATCTCAAAGTTATTCTTAAATAACTAAACCCCAGAAGATATTTGAGCGAAAGAATAAACAGAGAAAAATATTTCGGGAAAATGAAGACGTTTTTATCTCTCTCTCTCGCTCCGTCTGGAACTAAACCCAAACAAACTTAAGAGTGAACGAATATATTTTTGACCCACTTACAGCTGTATTTACCAAACTTTTATTTTATTTTTTATGAAATTCAGCGTCACCTTTTTTCAAGTTGTTTGTTTAAAAAGTTTATGAGTAAAATATAAGCGTCATTTTGACAATTGTATGACAATGTAATGAAAACAAATCTAATGTGGGCAGCACAATCCGTTTCTTATATAATGCAATAAATGTCCATCTTTTACAGTAAAAAAATGATGTATAAGATGCACGGCATAAGGTTTTTAACGTTGAATTCTACACAGGGTGCTTTTTGGGATGGCAACATACAAAACTATTTCAAAATACCCATTTTACTTATATTTCAAGCAACTCTAAATTAACAATTATCAATAGCGATAGCATCCTCAATAAGGAAAATAGTCCCTATCTTAAAATATGTTGATAATTAATTCATCATTTAGGCGTCATTTTCATTAATTTGACGTCATTTTTGCAATTTTTGACAATATTTTCGTCAATCTCGTCTGACATATAGCCAAGACGTCGATATTTCGCTAGATTATTCGCCAAATGTTACAGACAAACGAAGAGAACAACATTTCTTATATACTAAAAGGTATGTCTGTCATATGACAGAATTCAAAATTTTCAAAACATTACTTGACTATATTCCACTAAATTTGTCGCCAAAATTTCGCCAATCGTTATGGATGGAGAAATATGTTATTCTTATAGAAGATAAATCACAATTGGCGTCCAAATACAAAACTATTACAGAGTATCTTCCCTCATGAATGGAGCGAACTAGATCCATGAAAATGATGATAACAAATTTATCACATAATATTACATATGAAAAGAGAACCTAGTTCACAGTAGTTAATATTTTTTTTAATTCTATGTGATTTTTTGATAAATTTATTTAAAAACTGTGTAATATCTCGGAGAATGGTTCATGTTAGCGGTCTAAAATTTATTCCAATCGTTTTCTAATGAAAAACTACATAATAAATGATGATTATTTACGTAACTGTATTGAAGGTTTTGATTTTTGATGAATTTTTCAAAATTCCATTCGAAATTTTGGGGGTCATCCAAGCATTCGATTGCGTTTAAAAGTAATAGACTTTCAGTATTTACTGATTGTAATTTTTGTACCAAATTTCGTTCGAATCGCTCCATCCGTTCAGGAGATATTGTCTCCAAAGGATTACGGACACATACACACAGACATCACCTCGAAAGACCCCCAAATTTTCGATTGTAATTTTTGTACCAAATTTTGTTCGAATCGCTCCATTTGTTCAGGAGATATCATCTCCAAAGGATTTCGGACACATGCACACGCACATAGACATTCCCTCAAAAACATTTGATTCGTGTTTATGGATGCTTGAAACGTGCTCTCCCGTCAAAGACTCGAATTTGAATTTTCGATTCAATCACAATACTTTCCTTGGCCAAACGGCCCTACCGTGCTGAAAACACCGGATCGTTTGATCACCGAAGTCAAGCAGCATCGGGCGCGGTTAGTACTTGGGTGGGTGACCACCTGGGAACACAGCGTGCAGTTGGCACATTTCGAGTGCGGTAGCCCGGTGGTTTGCGCGCTGGATTTGCACGCTGCCACCGTGTTCATGCGGAGTACCATCACGTTATACATGTGGGTCCGTAAGTCCTTCCGAGAGGTTGGTGGTAGGAGAAGGAGGGTACGGTCCCTGTGGATGCCTCCCCACTGGGTTCCGGTCTAATTTGAGTGGCACTTCCCGGCCGTCCAAATGGTTACCTTACACGTTTCTGGTAGGTCGGACGGTCTGGGTCTCAACAACAACAACAACAATACTTTCCTTATTGTATTATACTATGTATATAAGGAAAGTAATATAGCATCCAAGCCCTTCCTGATCTTTTTTTTTATACTTTTCCATAATGGAAACTTAAATAGTTTCTAGTTGCATTCTTTCGTGTGGTTCGAACGGTCTAGTGCAACCATACTCAACCTGCGGTCCGTTGAGCTTTTGTGAATGGCCCGGTAAAAACAGTCTACGAAGTAACGAAGCAGTAACAAAGAGCAGCTATTTGACAAATTTATTGAAAAACAATACACACCTGGAAGTTATTTTTTAAGAAAAGAGGGACGAAATTGAGTGTGCCGAATTTTGGAAAATAGTGCCCGAACAATATAAAACTGTACAAAGATGTGCTCAAATTTTGCTCACGTTGTTCGCATCAACGTATCTTTGTGAATAATCCTACTCGAAACGGAAATATGCAAAGAATATATATAGAAACCGGCTTACTGATTCTCATTTGGATGACGTTTTAAGAGTAGCATGTAGCAGTTACAAGCCTGATCTAAACAAGATTTTTAAAAAGAGTTCACAATATCAACGGTCTCATTAGTTGTATTTCTTGATAAATAAATACTTGGACTTATTTACGTTTTTTCATTAATCCTTATGTTGCGGCCCGTGTGAAATAGCTATCATGTGTATGTGGCCCGAGAAAAAAAAAGGTTGAGTATGGATGGTCTAGTGGTTAAAGAGTTGTGCGGGGAAGGCACAGCTCTGTTGATCGCGAGTTCTGCTCTCCCCAAATAACGCAATGCCTTTCGGTGGTGGTGGTGGTGGTGGTCGCCCGCTTTGGGCTCCTGGAGCATACAACAACGTTCGCAAGAACGATGCCTTTCGGTTGCACTTTTAAATATAATGAATAAACAATGGTTTCAGTGTCATTAATTTTGTGAGTTGCTTCCTCAGATTTATTCAAATCGCCAATCCTGAGAAAGATTTATATAGTTAAAATAGGATACATTTTTAAAGAGGTCGTATAGAGCAGTGGTAAAGTACCGCTGTAACAGCGTGAAGCCGGAATTTTCTGTCGTGGGTTCTGTCCCCGACAATTTAAATCACGCCTTTTCAGATTATTTAAACGGACATGATAAAATGTCACTGATATCAAAACTAATCAATCAGTAAGACTCAGTGCCAGTGGCTGGACTCGAACCAACAGACAACATGATCACTGAGCCAGCCAACTCATATGCTGAAAATCCTAATAAATGTATTTAAACTTAACCGAGAGACTGATTAGAAAAATCACTGATGCCAAAATTAACCAATCAGCAAGACTCAACGCCAGTGATTGGAATCGAACCAACAGTATCTGAATTGTGAAACAGACAACATGACCACTGAGCCCTCATATGCCGAAGATCCTAGTTAATGTATTTAAACTTAACCGAGATTAGAAAAATCAGTGATGCCAAATTTAATCAATCCGCAAGATTCAGCGCCAGTGGTTTGACTCGAACCAACTGTATCTGAATTGTGAAACACACAACATGATCACTAAGCCAGCTAACTCATATGCTGAAGATCCTAATTAATGTATTTATACTTAACCAACGGACTGATTAGAAAAAGCACTGATGCCAAAATTAATGACTCAGCAAGACACTGATAGCGGTTTTACTCGAACCAATAGTATCTGAATTATGGAAATGATAACATGACCACTAAGCCAGCCAACTCATATGCTGCAGATCCTAATTAATGTATTTAGACTTAACCGAGAGACTGATTAGAAAAATCACTGATGACAAAATTAATCAATGAGCAAGAATCAGCGTCAGTGATTGGAATCGAACCAACAGTATCTGAATTGTGAAACAGACAACATGACCACTGAGCCCTCATATGCCGAAGATCCTAGTTAATGTATTTAAACTTAACCGAGATTAGAAAAATCAGTGATGCCAAATTTAATCAATCCGCAAGATTCAGCGCCAGTGGTTTGACTCGAACCAACTGTATCTGAATTGTGAAACACACAACATGATCACTAAGCCAGCTAACTCATATGCTGAAGATCCTAATTAATGTATTTATACTTAACCAACTGACTGATTAGAAAAAGCACTGATGCCAAAATTAATGACTCAGCAAGACACTGATAGCGGTTTTACTCGAACCAATAGTATCTGAATTGTGGAAATGATAACATGACCACTAAGCCAGCCAACTCATATGCTGCAGATCCTAATTAATGTATTTAGACTTAACCGAGAGACTGATTAGAAAAATCACTGATGACAAAATTAATCAATGAGCAAGAATCAGCGTCAGTGATTGGAATCGAACCAACAGTATCTGAATTGTGAAACAGACAACATGACCACTGAGCCCTCATATGCCGAAGATCCTAGTTAATGTATTTAAACTTAACCGAGATTAGAAAAATCAGTGATGCCAAATTTAATCAATCCGCAAGATTCAGCGCCAGTGGTTTGACTCGAACCAACTGTATCTGAATTGTGAAACACACAACATGATCACTAAGCCAGCTAACTCATATGCTGAAGATCCTAATTAATGTATTTATACTTAACCAACGGACTGATTAGAAAAAGCACTGATGCCAAAATTAATGACTCAGCAAGACACTGATAGCGGTTTTACTCGAACCAATAGTATCTGAATTGTGGAAATGATAACATGACCACTGAGCCAGCCAACTCATATGCTACAGATCCTAATTAATGTATTTGAACTTAACCGAGGGAGGCTGATTAGAAAAATCACTGATGCCAAAATTATTCCATCCGCAAGACTCAGCGCCAGTGGTTGGACTCGAACCAACAGTATCTGAATTGTGAAGCAGACAACATGACCACTGAGCTCTCATTTGCTGAAGATCCTAGTTAATGTATTTAAACTTAACCGAGAGACTGATTATAAAAATCAGTGATGTAAAATTTAATCAATTCGCAAGATTCAGCGCCAATGGTTGGACGCGAACAAACAGTATCTGTATTGTGAAACAAACAACATGACCGCTGAGCCAGCCAACTCATACGCTGAAGATCCTAATTAATGTATTTAAATTTAACCGAGAGACTGATTAGAAAAATCACTGATGGTAAAATTAATCAATCAGCAAGACACTGATAGCGGTTTTACTCGAGCCAACAGCATCTGAATTATGACACAGATAACATGACCACTCAGCCACTCGGGTCTTCTGTCGAGGATCCAAATTAATCAATGTATGCTTAACGGAGAGACTGCTCGGAAAAGCAGAGATCCTAAAATGACTTATTATAAAACAAGAAAGATCAATCATGCTTAAAGCATTGAATATGAAACACTTTCCAACTTCAATGCAATTTTATTTAAACATGTCTAAAATGCAATACATTCCTCGGTAATATTTTAAAACTTATCACAATACTACATTAATTTATTATATTTGAAAACTTAAACCTTCATCGAAAAAAATGAACTTCATTCAAATGACGGTATTGAAATATAAATTGCCTGGTTTAAACATCTCTAAAATGCGATACATTCCTCGGTAATAGTTTTAGAATTATCATAATACTACGATAATTTATTATATTTGAAAACTTCATCGAAAACAACTGAAATTAATTCAAATGACGTCATAGAAAAAATAAAACGCCTGGATCTCTCTATAAAAACAGGATTTCATTCATAACTTTCTCCCATTCATTTCATTCATCACAATACTATAATAATTTATTTTATTTAAACATTTTATTTAAGACCATGGAGCTACAAATAATTAAACTCTATGCTTAAAACTTCATCGAAAAAAATCATCCTTCTCTTTATAAAATCAATTAATATTTCATTCATATCAGCCATGCAGACTCCAGGGACTAAATTATTTTGTGTTAAAAAAATACAGGAATTCTAATACAACTCATTCTACATATTTTGCTGTTTACATTTTACATATGTGAAAAATAGGCTTAGTTGTAGGAATAATCAAATTTAGATGAGCATTTAAACTCAAATATATTGTCATTGCGTTGTTTCAGTATGTAGATGCACAGAATTTAAGCAAAAATAAAGTAGTTTTAGGACGGATACAACACTCAATATGAATTAAAAAGAACTTAAAAAAATCACGATTTTGAAACAAGATGGATGCCATATATCATATTGAAGTGGGTCATGTGATCGTTTCATATAAGATGTGTAATTATTATTTTAATTTTTATTTAAAAAACTACTGAATATATTTCGCTGAATTTTTTTTTATATATTTTATGGAACAATTTGAATATTACCTAAAATTTTCGAAGCAATTTGTGAATTTTAAATCCACTTAAAAAATGTTTGAAAAATTAGGTCCCATAGGGCTCAATGTATTTCATTTTTTCAACCCGGGTTCAATCCAAAACTAATTGGGTGATATTATTCATTTATATTCCCATAGGTCCTACAGACCGTCTGAACAACATACTAAAATTTCATTTTGATTAAGTCATTTTTACGGCAGTTATCATGCTAACGGACAGACAGACAGAATGAACAAAGTCATAAACACTTTTCAACTTTGTTGTAAAGTGTTAAAAATTAAAAAGTAACCAAGAAGTCCATGAATTCTATGCTTTGGTTTAGAATTTCATATAAACAGGATAAAATCAGGTGTAATATCTTTTTCAAATTTTTATTACCAGAAAATTAAAAAGATTACATTTGATATTCTTCCTCTTATACTTTTAAAATTCGGAATTTAAATGTAGCAGTTAAGGACGTCTTTGTTAATTCTTTCTATTTGAAATGATGCACACACACAATATACGCACTGGAATATGTAAAAAAATTAATTTTCACCCGATATATCTCAACATTCAAATACGGGAGTCATTTTATTTAAGGATATAATTATGAAGTTAGAGCTAGTGTTTAATGGATATTTTAGAAAAACTGCGGATGCGCATCTGTCTGAACATTTAATTTTTCTGATTTGTACCAAATGTAGTATAGATAGATGTAGTTCTTCTAGAGAAACTCCTCTGGAATGTAAGTCAAGGTATTTTTATCATTTTTATTTCATCTATATCAACGCCAATGTTAACATCCGCACGCACACACACACAAAATAAATAAATAACAAAGCACAGATACCAAAACGAATTAACACGCTACACTCAATGCTTTTGAATGGACAAGAATACCCAACTCCTGAAATAGGGAACAGATATCATAACAACTGAGTCAGCCAGTTCACATACTAAAGATCCAAATTAATTTATTTATATTTCACGGAGAGACAAATCTGAAAAAGCGACTCAACTTTCTATACTCAATACAAGCTGATCGACTCGAACACTCAGCCTCTGGAATTGGAGGAAGACAACATGACAAAATTAGCCAGTCAGTTCACATACCAGAGATCCTAATTAATCTATTCAAACTTAACTTAGAGATTGGTCAAAAAAGAACATATGCCACAAGCACAAAGTCCATGGAATGCTGTTGTCGAAAAAGCATTTCGGGGGATGTGAGGACAGAATGCTCTTTTAAATATATCGTTTTTTGTTTTGGTTCAAATGAGGTGATTATTGAGATTTTCCCGTACGGATATTGCTCATTAAAAAAGTAAATAAGAAAGATCAATCAGGCATAAAGCATTATGAAACATTTTTCAACTGAAATGTAATTTTATTTAAACATCTCTAAAATGCGATACATGCAGCCGTAATATTTTTAAAATTATCACAGTACTACAATAATTTATTATATTTGAAAACTTCATCGAAAACAAATGAACTTTATTCAAATAACGTACGTCATCGAAATATAAATCGCCTGGCTCTCTATATAAAAGCAGTGAATATTTCATTCATAATTTGTTTTCCATTCCTTTCATTCAGCGGCGATATTTTTAAAATTATCGCAAGACTATAATAATTTATTTTACTTGAAAACGTAAAACCATGGATGCAAAATTACTTTCTAACTCCATGCGTAAAACGTCATCAAATGAGCAATAATATGGAATCGTCTGCTTCTCTATGTAAAATCAATGAATGTTTCATTCATTTCAGCTATATTGCAGACTCCAGAGCTAAATAATTTTGCATTAAAGAAAGTCAGCAATTCTTATACAACTCATCTTACAGCTTGGTATGTTTACATTCTCCATACGTGAAAGTTAGGCTTCGTTGTAGAAATGATCAAAGTTTGATGATCATTTAAAGTCCAAAATATTGCAATTGCGTTGGCGCAGTATATAGATGCACAGAAAAAAAAATCAAAAGTGGTTTAAGGACGGATGCAACACTAAATATAAATTAAAAATAACTTTAAAAATCACGATTTTGACACAAGATGGATGCCATATTTTATTTTGAATTAGGTCACGCGATCTTTTCATATCATATGGGTGCAATTATAATTTTAATATTTATTTTAAAAACTACCAAACATATTTTGCTGAAATTTTTTTATATATTTTATGGGATAATTTGAATATTTCCTAAAATTTTCGAAATAATTTGTGAATTTTAACTTTGCTTAAAACATGTTTGAAAAATTATGTCCCATGGGGTTCAATGTATTTCATTTTTTCAACGCGGGCTCAATTCAAAACTAATTGGGTGATATTATTCCTTTACATACACACACACACATTCCCACCCATATGTCCCACAGACAAGTCTCAACATATTAAAATTTCATCTTAATAAAGACATTTTTACGGCAGTTATCGTGCGAACGGACAGACAGACAGAATGAACAAAGTCATAAACCCTTTCCAACTATGTTGTAAAGTGTTAAAACAAGAAAGATCAATCATGCATAAATCATTGATTATGAAACACTTTTCAACTACAATGTAATTTTATTTAAACATCTCTAAAATGCGATACATTCAGCGGTAATATTTTTTAAATTATCACAATACTACTATAATTTATTATATTTGAAAACTTCATCGAAAAAAATGAACTTTATTCAAATGACATCATTGAAATAGAAATTGCTTGGTCTCTATGAAAAAGCAGTAAAAATTTCAATTCATAAACATTTATTCTATTCCTTTCATTCATCACAATACTACAATCATTTATTTTACTTAAAAACTTAAAACCATGGAGGTAAAAGTAATTTAACTCTGTGCTTAAAACTTCACCGAAAAAGTCTGCTATAAAATCGTCTGTTCTCTATGTAAAATCAATGACTGTTTCATTCATATCAACTATATTGTAGACTCCAGCGCTAAATAATTTTGCGTTAAAGAAATTCAGGAATTCTTATACGACTTATCTTACAGTTTGATGTGTTTACAATCTCCATAAGTGAAAATTCGTTGTAGAAATCTCTCTAGGCTTCGTTGTAGAAACAATCAAAGTGTGATGATTATTTAAACTGAAATATATTGTAATTGCTTTATTTCAGAACATTGATGCACAGAAACTAAGCAAAAGTAAAGCGATTTTAGGATGGATACAACACTACATATAAATTAAAAGAACTTTAAAAATCACGATTTTGACACAAGATGGATGCCATATATTATTTTGAAGTGGGTCACGTGATCTCTTCATATTAATGGGTGTAATTATTATTTTAATTTTTATTTAAAACACTAATGAATATATTTTTCTGATTTTTTTTTTTTTTTTTTTTGTATATTTTATGGGATAATTTAAATATTTCCTAAAACTTTCGAAGCAATTTGTGAATTTTAAATTCGCTTAAAAAATGTTTGAAAAATTAGGTCCCATAGGGTTCAATGTATTTCACTTTTTTTAACCCGGGTTCAATCCAAACCTAATTGGGTGATATTATTCACTTATATTCCCATAGGTGTCACAGACCGTCTGAACAACATACTAAAATTTCATTTTGATAAAGTCATTTTTACGGCAGTTATCGTGCTAACCCACAGACAGACAGATAGAATGAACAAAGTCATAAACACTTTTCAACTATGTTGTAAAGTGTTAATAACAGACAGACAGACAGATAGAATGAACAAAGTCATAAACATTTTTCAACTATGTTGTAAAGTGTTAAAAAAGTACCAGGAAATCTTTGAATGCTGCATTTCAATCTAGAATCTTAATGTAAGATGTCAAAATCAGATGTAATATTTGTGATTTTACATTAAAATGTATAATGGAAATAGAATATAACATCTGATTATCTGATTTAATCCTTTTTAACACTTTACAACAAAGTTGAAAAGTGTTTATGACTTTCTTCATTCTGTCGGTCTGTCTGTCCGTTAGCACGATAACTGCCGTAAAAATGACTTAATCAAAATGAAATTTTAGTATGTTGTTCAGACGGTCTGTAGGACCTATGAGAATATAAATGAATAATATCACCCAAATAGTTTTGGATTGAACACGGGTTGAAAAAATGAAATACATTGAGTCCTATAGGACCTAATTTTTCAAACACTTTTTAAGCGGATTTAAAATTCACAAATTGCTTCGAAAATTTTAGGTAATATTCAAATTATTTAATAAAATATATAAAAAAAAATTCAGCGAAATATATTCAGTAGTTTTTTAAATAAAAATTAAAATAATAATTACACCTCTTATATGAAGCGATCACGTGACCATGATATGAACAAATCACATGACCCACTTCAAAATGATATATGGCATCCATCTTGTCTCAAAATCGTGATTTTTTAAGTTCTTTTTAATTCATATTGAGTCTTGTATCCGTCCTAAAACCGCTTTGTTTTTGCTTAAATTCTGTGCATCTACATACTGAAACAACGCATTTACAATATATTTGAGTTTAAATGATCATCAAACTTTGATTATATTTTTCACTTATGTAAAATGTAAACAGCAAAATATGTAGAATGAGTTGTATTAGAATTGCTGTATTTCTTTAACACACAATTATTTAGCCCATGGAGTCTGCATAGCTGATATGAATGAAATAGTCATTGATTTTCCAAAGAGAAGGACGATTTTTTTCGATGAAGTTTCAAGCATAGAGTTTAATTACTTGTAGCTCCATGGTCTTAATTTTTAAATAAAATAAATTATTATAGTATTGTGATGAATGAAATGAATGGGAAAATGTTATAAATGAAATGCTGTTTTTATAGAAAGATCCAGGCGTGTTATTTTTTCTATGACGTCATTTGAATGAATTTCAGTTGTTTTCGATGAAGTGATGAAGTTTTCAAATATAATATATTATCGTATTATTATGATAGTTTTAAAAATATTACCGAGGAATGTATCGCATTTTAGAGATGTTTAAACCAGGCAATTTATATTTCAATGCCGTCATTTGAATGAAGTTCATTTTTTTCGATGAAGGTTCAAGTTTTCAAATATAATAAATTAATGTAGTATTGCGATAAGTTTTAAAATATTACCGAGGAGTGTATTGCATTTTAGACTTGTTTAAATAAAATTGCATTGAAGTTGGAAAGTGTTTCATAATCAATGCTTTAAGCATGATTGATCTTTCTTGTTGTATAATTCTTAACTAAAATATCTGATGTTGACAGCACATGACTTTCCTTATATAATGCAATGAATTGACATCTTTCACAGTGAAAAATGATGTATAAGATGCACGGAACACTGTTTTTATCGTTGAATCCGTACATTGGGTGCTTTTTGGGATGACAACATATAAAACTATTTCAAAGTACCGAGTTAACTTATATTTCACGCAACTCTAGATTAACAATTATCAATATCGATAGTATCCTCAATGAGCAATATAGACCATATATATTAAAATATTTTAATAATTAATTCATCAATTAGGCGTCATTTTCATTAACTTGACGTCATTTTTGTAATTGTGACAATATTTTCATCGATCTGGTGCGAAATATCGCCAAGTAGGCAATATTTTGCTAGATTATTTGACAAGATATATTGCCAAGTGTTGCAAACAAACGGAAAGAAGAGCATTTTTCAAAGGTATGCTTGTCACATGATAGAATTCAAAATTTGCAAAACATTACACCCTGTTAGAGTAATTTTTATCCATTTGGCGACATTTTCTTCAATTTTGTAACATTTTACAAGACGCCAAATTTACATCTCGCCAAATTTTTCACCAAGCGCTACGGACAGACGGAGAAATGGGTTATTCTTATAATCGATTCTTTCCAAGATATTGAATTTTCATCCATTAATCGTCATTTTCATTGATTTAGCGCAGTTTTGTCAATTTGACAATATTTCTGAAAGTTGCCAAGTTGGCAATATTCCGCCATATTCATCGCAAAGAGTTATGGACGAAGAAATAGGTCATTCTTATAGTAAATAAATGACTATTGGTGTCCAAATACAAAACTATTACCCAAAGTATCTTCTCCCAAGAATGGAACGAGCTAGCTCCACGAAAATGATATTAACGAATTCACTGCATAACATTACATATGAAAAGTGACATATTTCCCAATAGTTAATAGTTTTTATTTTATTTTATATGATTTATTGATAAATTTATTTGAGAAATGTGTAATATCTCGACGACGGTTCATGCTAGCATTCTAAAATTTATGTCAATCGTTTTTTAATGAAAAATTACATGAGAAATGATTATTTAAGAAACTTTATTAAAAGTTTTTATTTTCTGATTTATATTTTATTCGAAAATGTGTGGGTCTTCCGAAAATTCGATTCTGTTTAAAAACAATAGGATAGCTATATTTCACTGATTGTAATTTTTGTATCAAATTTCTTTCGAAAGATATCGTCCCCACAGACTCAAAGGACGCGCATATGCACATACTTACACACACACACACGCACATACTTACACACACACACATACTTACACACACACGCACATACTTACATACACACATACTTACACGCACACACACGCACATACTTACACACACACACATACTTACACACAGGCTCATACTTACACATACACATACTTACACACGCACACACGTACTTACACAAGCACATATATATAATCTTAAAAACGGTCAATTCGTGATCAGGGATGCTTGAAACGTGCTCTCCCGTCGAAAACTCGAATGCGAAACCCGTCACAATACTTTCCTTATATAATATACTATTATTGACGAACTAATATTGGTGAATACTTTGGCACCAAAGTATAAAACTTTTACAAAAAGTAGCTTCTCCCGTGAATGGAAGAAGCCTGGTCTACGACTATGATGTTCAAATATTCCTTGCATAATATTGCAAATTAAAAATGAACATATTAGATG
Organism: Amaurobius ferox; assembly: GCA_951213105.1. Taxonomy (NCBI): domain Eukaryota; kingdom Metazoa; phylum Arthropoda; class Arachnida; order Araneae; family Amaurobiidae; genus Amaurobius; species Amaurobius ferox. Next base: position 39,109,434 of record OX578140.1, on the reverse strand, counting down.
ATATTAACTACTTTTCAAATTTTATATAATATTTTGATACAGTTATTTGAAAAACAGGTAATATCTCGAGAACGGTTCATGCTAGTGTTCTAAAGTTTATGTCATTAATTTTATAATGAAAAAAATATGTTAAAAATTATCATTTATTTAATTAATTAAAAATTATCATTTATGTCCTGTCTTTTTAATGCTTTTTAAATCAATTTATAAGTTATGCAGTATTTTGAGAACGGTTCATGCCGGCGTTCTAAAGTTTGTATCATTCGTTTTCTGATAAAATTTACGTTTGAAATGATTATTTATGTATCATTAATAATGGTCCTGATTTATTTTAATGATTTTTAATTTATACAAAAATCGAGCGGAAGGGAAGGGGGTCTTTCGAACATCCGATTGCGTTTAAAATCAATAGAGTTCCAATACTAACTGATTGTAACAATCGTACCAAATTATTTTCGAAACGCTTCTTTCGTTCGTGAGATATCGCATCCACAGACTTACGAAGACACACACACTTACACGCACACTACCATATTTACACAACCACTAACATATATACACACTAACATAAATACGCACACAAACACCAGTAAAGATTGACCACGAAGAGTTCATTCGTTCGTAAGATATCACGTCCACAGACTCATGAAAACACACCCACTTACATACACACACTAACATATTTACACAGACACCAACATACACACACACTAATATAAATACGCACACAAACACCAGTAAATATTGACAACGGAGGGTTCATTCATTCGTAAGATATCGCGTCCACAGACTCACGAAGACACACAACATATTTACACACACACTAACATACATACGCACACAAGCAGCAATAAAGATTGACCACGAAGAGTTCATTCGTTCGTGAGATATCGTGTCTACAGACTAACAAAGACACACACATTTACGTACACACAAACTAACATATATACACACACACTAATGTACGTAAGCATAGAGACACCAGTAAAGACTGACCACGAATAGTTTATTCGTTTGTGAAATATCGCGTCTATAGACTCATGAAGACACACACACTTACACACATACAGACTAACATATTTACACATACACTAACATACATACACACAGAGACGCCAGTAAAGATTGACCACGAAGCGTTAATGGCTGACAGAGATTTGACAATAAAGTGTTTGAGAACCAGGTTGAAGAGTCCGGATGAAGAACAGGGCAAGCTAGAATCTACACTGGCTTCCAAAAGTTAAGCACGGACAGTAAAATCAACAAAAGTGGAAAAGTAAAGCTTTGATTAACTCAAAATTGTACAGGTAGCGAATGTGTTTATGCAGTACAGAAAACAAGAATTATGTACAAAGATGAAAAAAATATTTACTTTTCGTAAATTATATGACGACGTCACATATGGGTCATTAACAAAATGATGTTTAAAGGCAAACAAACCAAACAAAACTTATATTAATATGGTATATCACAAATTTTACAACGATTTTCCATGCTTTCAATGAGGTGATCAACCATCGCAGATGCGAGCAATGGCCATTCCTCCAATAGGGGGCAGCTTCCAACTATCTGAGACTGGCTGCAAGAGGTACGCGTGCAGAGACAGCACGCTCGAGGGCATCCCAAAGGTTTTTAATGGGATTAAGGTCAGGCAAATACGCCGGCTACTCCATACGAAAAATGCCCTCACTTTCCAGGTATTCGTCAACGATGTTAACTCGATGGGGACGGGCATTATCGTCCATAAAGAGGAAATCAGGAACAACTGCTGTAGCGTAGAGTCTCGCAATGGAGTCTAGGACTTCATCCCGATACAGCGCAGCCGTCACAGAACGGCTTTTAAAGATGTGCAGCTCTGTGCGATATTCCATTAAAATTCCATTCCACACCATGACGCTGCCACCTCTGAATGCGTGATGTTCGATGATGTTCTTGGCCTGATTGCGTGTGCCTCGTTCTCTCCAGACCCTTACTTTCATATCATCTGATTCCAAAACAAATTTGGACTCGTCCGTGAACAGGATGTTGCACCAATCTGAGACAGTCCAATTGACATGTTGACAACCTACACCACTTTACTCTCGCCCCTCTGGCTTGGACGGTTAGTGAAACACAAAACGTGGTACTCGAGCTTACAGTCCTTTCACGTGGAGCCTTCGGCGCACAGTACTGGCAGATATTGTCTTACCAAGTGCCGCTGCAACCGTGGATGTAACAGTTGTGGAGGTCGCTCGTCGATTCCGCTTGGTTACTACAGCAATATACCGATCATTAGAGGGGGTGGTAACCCTTGGACGACCGGGCATAGGTCTCCGGACAACTGTTTGACTTGTTTGGAATTGTTTCCATAATCGAGAAATTACCGAATGATCAACACCAAAGAAAATAACGACATCTTTGATTGACTGTCCTGCTTCAATGCGTCCGACAGCACGACAGCGCTTACTATCTGTCATTCATCTTCTTTCAGCCATAGAAACACGCATATCATCAAAAATAATCCTACAAAAGTTATAAACACTTCGTATCAGCCTGTAAATGCACCTCCTCAAACCTTTCAGAATGCTGACGTCTTCAACGACTGCCTAATTAGCATATATCCGGACAGTCAATCGTGATTGGCTGTAACATACGATATTTGCATACTGCCATCTACTCTACATCCGCAGCGATTTTCAACCACTCAAATTCAAATACACTTTCGAAAAATGAAAATTTGCATTGCGTGCTTAACTTTTGGAAGTGAGTGCATATGAATAACTTGGTTATCCGTAACCCACTTAACGTTGTGTGACGATTTGCCTCCTTTTCTAAATAACTATTATTTTCGTTTTGTCAGCATTGATATCCAAACAGAGCTCAGAACAATAGTTGCCGAGAATATTTATTTTCTTACGAGAATGTAGTTGTCCCAAGGCAAATTTGGGACATTGCAAATTATGGAGGAGTGTAACCTACAAAGATGGTCCCTGTACTTCTCCTCTAATTCATATACACTTCCCTAAGAGAACACCTGCAAAAGGATGAGCAAGCCATGTTTCTGGGAAATATGGACAACGACCACCCAGTTACAAAGGGGCGCACAGCGGGGCGCTCTTGGGGAGAGCTGACCCTTGTCCGGTTCGGCTGCACGTGCACACAAGGTCGTGAGAACCCGCGGTCCACCTGCCAGATATTAATTCTGGGGTGATCGCCATCCTCCTGTCAGCACAGCACCCAATAGCTGGACATTTTTGGAAATATCCAATGATGATACCAGGGGCTTTGATTGGGGGGACCAGTAACAAACCTGGGGCTTAATTGTGTAGGAGGAGACATTTTTCCGATGATCGAGAGAGTTTGAGAATTTTCAGAACGAACGAAAAAGATTGGGTTTGCGACTTCAGAGAGAAAGGACGGAGAATTGGTTTGTGTGCTCGAGAGAGAAGAGTCTCTCAAAAATTACGTCTGCAGCGATGTCCGGCGATTCCTCCACCGAAGTGCCCCGTATCCAGTGGCGCATCCAACGATATTCGAAGGTATGAAATGCATGTACCGCATACATAGACTGTTGACACAGTTTTAATTAATGTTTCACTCTCTCGACATCTTGTTAAATCCACACTTGAGTAAATAGTAGGGACGAATTTAATTGCAAACATAAATGGAGATTTTAATTACATACATTCTTTAAATATTCATTTTTTGAAAATGTCAATGGAGAGTCATTGTAATTTGTTAAGAATGTTAATTGAACCAATCAAATATGTTTTTATTATTATTTTTTAATTTCATTTTTATCAATAAATACATTGTTATTGTTTTATATCATGTCCGTTGTCCTCATTTGCCACTAATTTAATTCTATGTATTTTTATTCGACACGGCCAATGTCGGAGATGAGAAACTATACTAATTTATGCGTTCTAACAGGACGTGTGGTTAAAACCCACATAACAGTAGTAGAGAATCAGCCAAAATAACAATACCATCAGATGAAAAGAGAAAAGGAGCAAGCCTCTTCATGAAGATCTATTTTCAGGCCATATATGACGTAATTTTTCAAGTTTTTTCCAATTAAGTCGTTTATGTAAAGAAGAAACAGTTTAGGACCGCTTGTTTATTTCGAGTGATTCTTGTTGAAAAGTAAAATTTCTAATATCTCGTGAACGACTATCTTTAAAACTCCTAAACAATGGTTTCACTTATTTCTTACTAGCCGCCTTTGGCGACCAGCCTGTTCGCTACCCTTGAAAATTCTGACCGTGGCAAATTGTAACCGTGGCACACTCGCTGGCGCGACCTTACCAGAAGGTGTAAGGTAACTGTTTGGACGGCCAGGAAGTGCCACCCAATTTAGACCGGAACTCAGTGGGGGAGACATCCACAGGGACCGTACCCTCCTTCCCCTACCACCAACCTTTCGGAAGGACTTACGATCCCACATGTTTAACGTGATCGTACTCCGCGTGAACGCGGCTGCAGTTTTGGCAGTGGCGGGAATCGAACCCGGGCCTACCCAGTGAAATTCCCGCGCGCTAACCACTGGTGTACTTCGCCCTCCGCAACATTTTCCATAACTTTCTTTTTATTCACCGAATTTAGACCGGACCCTCCTTCCCCTACCACAAACCTCTCGGAAGGACTTGCAGTCCCACACGTTTAACGTGATCGTACTCCGCGTGAACACGGCTGCAGTTTTGGCAATGGCGGGAATCGAACCCGGGCCTACCGAGTGAAATTCCCGCGCGCTAACCACTGGGCTACCGTGCCATCCGCGACAATCTCCATAACTTTATTTTTATTCGGCAATTTTCGGAATCGAACCCGGGCCTACCAAGTGCAAATCCCGCGCACTAACCACTGGGGTACTTCACCCTCCGCGATATTCTTCATAACTTTCTTTTTATTCACCCAATTTAGACCGGAACCAAGTGGGAGAAGCATCCACAGGGACCGTACCCTTCTTCCCCTACCACCAACCTCTCGGAAGGACTTACAGACCCACATGTTTAACGTGATCGTACTCCGCGTAAACACGGCGGCAATTTTGGGAATCGAACCCGGGCCTACCGAGTGCAATTTCCGCGCGCTAACCATTGGGCTACTTTGCCCTACGCGACAATCTCCATAACTTTCTTTTTATTCATCCAATTTAGACCGTACCCTCCTTCCAATACCACCAACTTCTCGGAAGGACTCACGGACCCACATGTTTAACGTGCTCGTACTCCGCGTAAACACGGCGGCAATTTTGGGAATCGAACCCGGGCCTGGTAACTGGTTGGACGGCCAGGATGTGCCACCCAATTTAGACCGGAACCCAGTGGGGGAGGCATCCACAGGGAACGTACCCTCCTTCCCCTACCACCAACCTCTCGGAAAAACATACGGACCCATATGTTTAACGTGATCGTACTCCATGTCAGTGGCGGAAATCGAACCCGGGCCTACCGCGTGCAATTCCCGCGCGCTAACCACTGGGCTACTTCGCCCTCCGCGACAATCTCCATAACTTTCTTTTTATTCACCCAATTTAGACCGTACCCTCCTTCCCCTACCACCAACCTCTCGGAAGGACTCACGAACCCACATGTTTAACGTGATCGTACTCTGCGTGAACGTGGCGTAAGTTTTGGCAGTGGCGGGAATCGAACCCGGGCCTACTGAGTGCAATTCCCGCGCGCTAACCACTGGGCTGCCGCGCCCTCCGCGACAATCTCCATAACTTTCTACATATTCACCCAATTTAGACGGGAACCCAGTGGGGGAGGCATCCACAGGCGCCGTATCCTCCTTCCCCTACCACCAACCTCTCGGAAGGACTTACGGACCCACATATTTAACGTGATCGTATTCCACGTAAACACGGCGGCAGTTTTGGCAGTGGCGGGAATCGAACCCGGGCCTTCCGCTAACTTCCCGCGCGCTAATTTGCAATTTAAAATGACCATATGCTTAATTCCATCATCCTCATTCCATTGTTTCATTGTTCCATCATTTAAAATATCCATAAAATTAAAATATCCATTTAAAATATCCAAAAGTTGGCGACCAGCCTGTTCGCTACCCTTGAAAATTCTGACCGTGGCAAACTCGTTGGCGCGACCTACCAGAAAGGTGTAAGGTAACTGCTTGGAAGGCCAGGAAGTGCCACACAATTTAGACCGGAACCCAATAGGGGAGGCATCCAAAGAGACCGTACCCTCCTTCCCCTACCACAAACCTCTCGGAAGGACTTGCAGTCCCACACGTTTAACGTGATCGTACTCCGCGTGAACACGGCTGCAGTTTTGGCAATGGCGGGAATCGAACCCGGGCCTACCGAGTGAAATTCCCGCGCGCTAACCACTGGGCTACCGTGCCATCCGCGACAATCTCCATAACTTTATTTTTATTCGGCAATTTTCGGAATCGAACCCGGGCCTACCAAGTGCAAATCCCGCGCACTAACCACTGGGGTACTTCACCCTCCGCGATATTCTTCATAACTTTCTTTTTATTCACCCAATTTAGACCGGAACCAAGTGGGAGAAGCATCCACAGGGACCGTACCCTTCTTCCCCTACCACCAACCTCTCGGAAGGACTTACAGACCCACATGTTTAACGTGATCGTACTCCGCGTAAACACGGCGGCAATTTTGGGAATCGAACCCGGGCCTACCGAGTGCAATTTCCGCGCGCTAACCATTGGGCTACTTTGCCCTACGCGACAATCTCCATAACTTTCTTTTTATTCATCCAATTTAGACCGTACCCTCCTTCCAATACCACCAACTTCTCGGAAGGACTCACGGACCCACATGTTTAACGTGCTCGTACTCCGCGTAAACACGGCGGCAATTTTGGGAATCGAACCCGGGCCTGGTGACTGGTTGGACGGCCAGGATGTGCCACCCAATTTAGACCGGAACCCAGTGGGGGAGGCATCCACAGGGAACGTACCCTCCTTCCCCTACCACCAACCTCTCGGAAAAACATACGGACCCATATGTTTAACGTGATCGTACTCCATGTCAGTGGCGGAAATCGAACCCGGGCCTACCGCGTGCAATTCCCGCGCGCTAACCACTGGGCTACTTCGCCCTCCGCGACAATCTCCATAACTTTCTTTTTATTCACCCAATTTAGACCGTACCCTCCTTCCCCTACCACCAACCTCTCGGAAGGACTCACGAACCCACATGTTTAACGTGATCGTACTCTGCGTGAACGTGGCGTAAGTTTTGGCAGTGGCGGGAATCGAACCCGGGCCTACTGAGTGCAATTCCCGCGCGCTAACCACTGGGCTGCCGCGCCCTCCGCGACAATCTCCATAACTTTCTACATATTCACCCAATTTAGACGGGAACCCAGTGGGGGAGGCATCCACAGGGGCCGTATCCTCCTTCCCCTATCACCAACCTCTCGGAAGGACTTACGGCCCCACATATTTAACGTGATCGTATTCCACGTAAACACGGCGGCAGTTTTGGCAGTGGCGGGGATCGAACCCGGGCCTACCGCTAACTTCCCGCGCGCTAATTTGCAATTTAAAATGACCATATGCTTAATTCCATCATCCTCATTCCATTGTTTCATTGTTCTATTATTTAAAATATCCATAAAATTAAAATATCCATTTAAAATATCCAAAAGTTAAAATATACATTTAAAAAATCCAGATCGTCCCATCATTTAAAATATAAATATAATAATTTATATAGAGCAAAGGCCCTCTATTCAGAACCGTGACGTCACCTCCACCTTGACGTCCCCACCCACCACCTTCCCTGCTTCAGCGGAGGAGAAACGAACGGAACGCCGAGAAATTTAAAATCATGGCGTCTTTAAAATTGACATCCTGAAGGCAATTTTCATTATTTCTGGACCACATTAGACTTGTAAGAATGCCAGATATTTCAGCTTTCTAAAAATGTAAATTATTAGTCGAAATTTTGAGTACTTTTCACGATGCGAGAATTTAAAAACAAAAAATTGATTTTTTGAGCCAAAAGTGAGTTTTGTTTTAAAATCTTTAAAAAATATTAGAAATCGAAATTCAGATTTGAAATTCATATATTTTTACTCGAAATTCTCTGCTCTTTCCGATGGTGTGATTTATTTTTTTCTACGATGTCTGGATCGTGGAGAAAAAAGGGCAAAAAGGGCAAAAAACGGTCGAAATCGCATAAAACATTAAATAAATAAAAAAATAATTAAAATTTTAAAAATCGGTTTTCATGTGTCCCCTTCCCTCCCCCCCGGGTCTCCGATTGCCAAATTTCGTAGCTCTCCGACGCGCGGTCGCGAAACGTATAGTGTATAAGACAGACAGACAGACAGACAGACACACACACACACACACAGACATTGCCTTTTATTATTTAAGATAAAAAAGTACATACAAAATATTCATTTATTTGATTTTAGAGAACATATTTATTTTTTTATGATTTTTTATTACCATTTTATATTAAAAACATTCAATATGGCGAGAATGGCGCATGTTCACGTTCTGTAAATGATATAATTTCTTTCAAAATAAAAATTACATATACATCGACTACTTTTGTAGCAATTTTTACGTAACTTTTTAATATAATTTTAAATTTCGATTTTCGACAAAAATCATAGAATTGGGGATTGTCTCTTTGGTCTGAGACCCTCCCAAAAATCAACAGGTCTCTAACGTTTTATCAACTGAAATAATCGTACCCAATCTCATTCGATTCGCTGAATTTGTTTGAGAGACTTATGGTGCCCATAAACATGTAAGCACACAGATATAATTGGAAAGTGATTTAATCGTATTTAGATGTGCTCAAAACCAGTTAAATCAGTCTAAAACCAAAAATCGGGTTTTTGACCCCATAACAACACTTTTATCTTCTTATAACTTAGTATCTCAGTGAAACAAAAAAATATATACAAATGCAGTCAGTAGGAAGAATATATATAAAGTCTATTTGCAACCGTTACACAGGCAAGACTACGCACCTATTTTTTGTTCCTCTTCACCCTTTGAAAATTGAACGCACGTGCCGCGACGGCCATAAAAATTCCGGACGACGAAGAATTTTTAAGAGGTTTTTTATTAGAGTCAGGCATGAATGAGCAAAAACAAGGATTTCAATTCTGGAAACATCCGTCGCGTACGGTTTTCGGTCATTGGCGTAACAACGGCATGTGGATATGAATTTTGCTCTTGAATGATCAAAATTGGGAAGTTGAACGACAATTAGAGACAAATAAGGAATCGAAAAAAAATAAATTTCTATAAGTTCGAAATGCATAAAGATAAGCTGGATTAATATAACTTAAAGCCAGTCTTTTTATAAAACACTTGTAGGGTACACTTCAAAAATAGAAGGAAAAAAATCACTACAAAAGTTCAATAGGGAAAATGTCGTCTGGCATGGAAAACTCTGAGCTGAAATTTAACATTTAGAAGCCGAAATTTAACTTAAGAATATTGAAAATAAGTTAATTACTATTTCAAAGGAAGAAAAGCAAAACAAAAGCTCCACAGTCTAGTGCAAAGAAAAGAAAACAAAAATATGTTGTAAATGTATCTTAAGTTCTAATGATATTGGCAGCAATATGTCTATTTATAGTGAAATAGAATACACTGAAATTCAAGATATTTTACAGCATGACCCTAATATTTGCACACAAAATGTAAAGGTTGGTAATTAAATTTTTGTAAAACTGCTTATAAAAAAATAATTTAGTACATTGGTTTAGTCATTGAAAGAATTGATAAAAATTATGATCTTGTGCAATTAATGTGATAAAAGTCTAATTAAGATGTTTTTTTTTAATTTAAGTTGATGCATCTGTCATAAGGTATTGTCATAAATACCTAAGATGTCACAAAATATGGTAGGTTCTCAGTTTCACAAAAATATTTTGGTGGATCATTTGCACATTTTAATCACTGTCAATAATTGCTTTATGAATTGAATATATTTCATTCACCCCCCCCCCCCTTCTATTTCGCATACTATTATTTTCTTCAAATATTTATTGAATAACTTAAAAAACTGGCATTTTTTACTTTAAAGAGTTAAATTTGACAACTGTGAAATTTTAATTTGAAAATAAAACCATTGAAAATTGAAATGTAATAATTTACTGAAATATAATTTTTATATTTAGATACTAAATGAATTGTTCTTGTTTTTTTAATGTACAGATGAATCATTTTAATATTTCTCAAAAAATAGCCATGACTCATTATGCTCCATGGTGTGGACCATTGTACCATGGCCCCGGGCTTTCTTACTTGTCATTTAAAAAATTCTACAACAAAACGTAATTATAATTATTATTAAATAAGTAAAGCATAAACCTGGATGTATAGACAAAATGTATACTTATTTAAAGTGATAATTTTGCTCATCGTTTAAATGAAAAACGTCAACATGTAAGCCCCTTGTACTCCGGCCTCCTCGCATTCCTATGGCGAGCCCAGAACGGGTTGGCACAGGTTGAAAATCGAAAGATTTAACCACACAAAATCAACAATATGCCAAATTTCATGTTACTATGATTAATGGAACTTGATCTATCTGATACAGTCTCAAATATTTGAAATCACACTGGCAAAAGGGCAGTAGATCAAGTTAAATAAAAGGTTGTAAAACAATGTTTATTAAGCTATAATAAGCTATTATTTTTGTATTGCTGAAACTAATAATAATGTTTCATATATTTGTATATTATGCTAATACTCATTTATAACTTTTCAAAACTTGATCAACTTGCAGCTCGGATTAAAAAAAAATTCCTAATTTAGTTCAGCCCGCACAGCTAGAAACTTTCAAAACGAAATACAGCACAACTTGATACACTTTGTTACCATAAACCCCTGGGTTGGTCGTGTGGTCTGGGCCTTCAACAACTTGATACAAAAAATTTTTGAATTCGAGATTTTGGTGGAAAAACGCGTTTTAAGACATTTTCAACACATTTCGGCAACTTTCGGAAAATCTCGCCCATCTGTGTGTCAGTGTGCACATGCGTGACAGAGATGTACGCGATAGTTCAAGAACAAATACGTATAATACTATAAACATTTTATAAATAAATTTAAATACATTTTGAAAATACATCACATAAAACTACAATTAATAGAATTAAAGGTAACTCTCATATATATATATATATATATATATATATATATATATATATATATATATATATATATATATATATATATATATATATATAATTACAAGAACAAATTATTTAAAATTTAATATATGAGGTGTAGACACAGGAAGTAGAATGTGATAATACTGTGTATTCGTATAATTAGAACACAAAGTATTCGAAACTTTAATTCGTCACGCATGTAAAATAAATTTAGTTAGTATATATTAGCACAGATTATCTGAAAGTATCGATTAGTCGAAAAATGAGTCGGCTTGACTGACCTGTTACCAACGTAATTTTTTGTTTTTACTTTCCCTGCAATACATGGTAATGTATAGGAAAAGTATTGGAATCATGCCAAAAATCGCAACTCGAGTTTTCGACGGATCTACACGTTCTGACACCTCTAGAATACAATAAAACCATTTTTGGCGTGATGTCTGCGTGTGTGTCTGTCTGTCTGTGCAGATTTTGTATCCACTCTTAACTAAAAAAACTAATGGACCGAATTTCATAAAATTTGGTAGGTAAGTCACTTGTGGGCGAATCTGATGCTGATTAGTTTTGGGTACGATTCGGGATAAAAGAACTCGCCTTTTTTTTGCCAAATGGCCCGTAAAACTTGCCTGTATCAACTCTAGCTAAAAAAACTAATGGACCGAATTTCACAAAATTCGGTAGATAAGTCGCTTGTGGGTCATTCTGGTGCTGATTAGATTTTGGTGCGATTCGAAAAAAATAACCTGCCTTTTTTTGCAAAATGGTCCCTCAAAAATCGTCAAAATCTAAAATAAAAAACTACATATGCTCAAATATATCCATTAAATGCTTGTTTTATACGTAATTTTTAACGAAGAAAAGAATAAGACCAACCCCATTACACTAGGACTAGCTGTTCTCGAAATATTTCAGTTTTTTCGTATTTTCTCTACGCCACCTTTGAAAATAGATCCAGTTACCAAATGAGAACGAAAATTGAATTAAAAGTTAATTAAATTTAATTAAAATAAAAAGAACGTGGAACAGTAGGGAAAGTCATATGCTGCCCACATCAGATTTTTTGTTTAAAGAATTGAGAATTTAACAAATAAAGAACTTGCAATGAAGGTCATAACACAATATTTTTACTCTGATACTAATTGTAATACAAATCGGCATAAAAGATAACAAATAGGAGTGTCTGAGACAGTCTAGTGGTAGTGACTTACACTCCAAGTATTTTTTATATAGTAAAAGAAACAATAAAATATTTATGGCACGCATCAAAATATAAAGTACTTTACATGTGCGCTGCTCTCTTCCTTTTTTTCATCATGGAAATAATTTCTATCCGTTTTCCTCCCAGACATATGTAATGGGTTGAAATGGTTGCTTTTACTATTCCAATACAACAAAGAAGACCGTTTGTTTGGCGAACGTCTTCAAAAACTCTGAGAAAGAATTCTATATAGTTAAAGTTTCTGAATTCGGTTTTGCTTCTCTTTACTTTTATATTATCAAAGATTCCTTAAAATATTTAGTGACGTATTTCGAGCGGTATTTGCCGCATTTAAAAAAGGCGCCAAAAGCTCAAAATACTAAATAAGCTACAGTATCTCGAGAAAGGTGTTTCTTAGCGTAATTGGGATGATTTTATTTGTTTTGCCAGAATAAATTATGTATTAAATAAACATTGAATATTAATCAATTATTTAATACATAGGGACCAGAAAAGCCCTATCACTTTCATGTTAAATTCACCACTGTTATATACCTTTTCCGCAGAAGCTATTAAAGCTAGGAGTATAACATTTTTATGCCATACAGAGGAATATGTTTTACATATGCTTATTAACGCTTGTTTTTTTTTCTGCATAAAAATTACTTAATGTAATTTTTTAACTGTGAGTCACTTTTCAGATAGCTTTTTTCATGACATTCAATTTCCTTTAAAAAGAAATAAGTAAATCTGTAAATCCTTATATTATTCAATATTACAAATATATATATATATATATATGTATATACTTCATAAAAATGTAACGAAAGTCGTTAAGTTTGATAGATATTGTGAAAAAGGAACATGAACTTGTAAAATTCATGTTTTGAGAAAAATGCAGTTAAAGTTTATGATAGTTGAAATGAACTATGAACTAGTTCAAGAAGAACCCCAGAACTTTTAAACATTTAATTATTCAATTAAATTAGAGTGATACATCATTGGAAAAAAAGATTTTTACTATTTAATTCAATAGTAAAATAAAAATATATTTTTTAGTCGATTTCTGCTTTCCTAGTCTCCCTGAAGCATTTTTATTCTTTTACTTCAGTTTCGAGTTCTTTTATGTCAGTTTCGAGTTTTTTATTCTTTTATTCGAGTTTTAGGGACCAGTTCCATTGTTCAAAAAATTATCATGGGACTCTGCAAAAAAAAATAATGCTACGAAAGTCTCAAATTTTTAATAATTTGTGTTCTACCCATGCAAATTAGAAAAGAAATTATGCAGCTTTATAGCTTTTTACATAATGTAACCCATACATGTAAAATTACATGCGGCGATACGGCGGAGAACAAAGAGAGTAGCATATTTAAAATGATGTTGAAAGTGTTTAATATTAATGAATCTATAGTAAAGGAGGGCATGCAGTAATGCACAAAACTTTATTATTTATTATTCTATTAAAATATTTCGAAATAATAAGAAATATGTGACATTCTTATTTTATTAAATATTTAATAATTAGGTCGAATTAATCCGACGTTACCCAAGTCGTAAATAAACGCCCGCTATTTAATACATTTACAAATAACACTACTCGATTTTCTTTAAATCTTAAACCGCCGCCAAATTCTCATGCACGCTATTCGTAAAATAAAACGAAAAAATACACGTTCTCAGCAAAACAATAAATAAATAAAAGACTCCAAACATCTAGGCGAGAGAGAAACATGGCAGTAGATCGTGACTGTAGCTGTTAGATCGTATCTGGTAGCTGTTAGATTATGACTTGTAGCTGTTAGATCGTATCTGACAGCTGTTAGATTATGACCTATAGCTGTTAGATTGTGTAGGTAGATGGAGATTAGCTGATATTTTACTTTAAAAATTTGTTAAAACATCTAATTAAGCATTTGGAAAGAAGCCTTCGAGGAGCATTAGTTCAAGTATAGATGCTACTATGTGGAAAACCCAGGCCGTCCGACTCATCCAGAGGACTTGAGCAACTATTTGGACGACCGGGAAGAGATGCTACTATGTGAAAAATCTCAGACCTGTAACTGCAGTAGATATCGCGCGGCATCGCAGATAAACAAACAGATAGATCCTTTCTTTTATTATTATAGATAAAGAGAAATACGTAATATTCTTATTTTATTAAATATTTATTAATAAAGCGTTTTTCATAATTAAAAAACATTTTGTTAAATTTTTTAGATAAGATGAAGCAATGTCTACTGTCCTATAATCGGAGACGATGACAGTGGGCTAGAAGGCGATGACACTTGAAATTTTCATGTAAGGGTCAATGTACTCAAAATAAAATGCAAAATTCGGGTTTGTTACGCTATATGAAACTTTTATTTTAAAAATACTGAATTTTTCGAGGTGATGCCTTTTATTTAGTATCTCCGTATTAAAACGCAAATTTCCGTCGAAATATCGAATTCGAATACTCTTGGAAAGTAACTCATTACATTCTGCACAACGGTTTGATTGAAGTATGAATGAAATCAGCAATGCTTTAATACCACGGAAGGATTTGTGTGCCTAGAAGTTTCAAACACGGTCATGAGTCGTACCCGAACAAATGTCTCGGTCGCAGCAACGAAGACAATACCACTAATGAATTGAACCTCCGGTAATCGATAAAATGAAGACGTGTAGAAAAGAAGACGAGAGTCGAACTGCGCCGGAGGAGTCGGCAACGGCAAAAGAAGCAAAAAAGAGAAAGCAGGCGAGCATCCCTGAAAGGACGTTGGGCAAGTCGTATCTGCAAGGCGTCTAGTGAATTTTGTCTGTCAAGGTCATTCGTTTTTCTTCTTCATCCTTATTTCCGAGTCATGTTATTATTCTTATTGGTGTTTGGCGTATCGGTGAATTGGGAGCGACGAGAGCAGACAGAACTGCTGGCTCCGATTGAGAGCGTTGAACTTTCGGCACCAACGCGAGTGTCCCGGGGCCATGCTGACCAGATCGGAGAGAAGACCCTACGACTCGGACAACCAGCGAGCTGATGAGTCCCAATGTTTGTGGAGCGTACGACGATGACAGTGCTCAATTTCGAAGATTTTATGATATGTGCTTGATTTCAAATAATCACACAAAATTTGTAAAATGTCCACAATTTTAATGTTTACTACATCGTATTGCACCGGTTTATGAATTTTTTATTAAAAAATAAAAGGTTGGAATTTGACGAAATTATATGTTATATGAATGTAACGCTATAAGTCAGGATACCGCGGGCAAAGGGATGTGGCTCTGCCATATGCACATTATCTGCTTCATAAAAGCGGGCATTTAGAAGTAGTTCATCCATTCGAAGTGCGAAAAATAATTTCTTGATAGAAAAGTTACTGGATGTTGCTACAAGATATCATTTAGGAGATGAATTCAAATGGCGAGGTATTGGAAGACGTCATCAGAGCGGCTAAAATTAGGCGGAAGGTAGCCGGGTAGTTGAAAACACTCCGAGATCCACAGACTGCGGGTACTGTACCAATTGCATCCCGGACATACAGTGAAAGAAGTTCTTGGGCTACAGACATCATGGCTGTGTGATGATTTCAGTATTAGTTTGTTAGGTGGATGCACAGTCCTGCATTTGCTTCTTGGAGAAATGATAAATGTTGCAATGGATATGAAGCCCTTCCCTCAATTTAAGGCCCGTTGCGGGTACAATACGGAATGCGTTTTATCTTGTAAGATAATAAAGCCCGCATGCACCGAAGTCCACACATACTGCTATTACAAATTTTAACGTGTTTTACCAACCATTTCGCGAACAACAACAAATAATAATAAAAACATTTTCTTTCTGAATTGTTTGGGTGGGTTCGTATTTTAGAGGGTCCGAAACGTGTAGATCTGACGAAAAGTTGAAATTCGATTTTCAAACCTTATTCTAATACTTTCCCTATACATTACTATGTATTGTTACATTACTATGTATTGTTTTAGGGAAAGTTAAAGGGAAAAAAATGGCTTTAAAAAATGTGGGTGTTCATTCTGACTGAATAAATAAATGTTCATGATCACAAATATTTTATTCGTAAAATATAATAAAAATACTATGAATTAAAATTTTCGACCTTTAAAAAGACTGTGCTTATTTCTATTAAAAATATTTTAAAATATTACGATTGTTTTGTTTGACTTCTAGCTAATGAGGAAAATTTAAAACTTTAGAATTTTGTTCAATAAATTTACAAATTGTGGGGTTTTTTTTGTTCTAACATTCTTTCAGCAATAACTGGCAAACGACCCACACAATTCATTTCTATACCATATTGCGTATAAAAAAAATCTTAAATTTTCTTAATTAACTTTATGGGTGTACAGTCAACCGTTCTTGAGATATTTTAATTTATAGTTACAGCAGAGAATGTTTTTATACATTATCAATGAATTTATATATAATTTTTTGTTCCATTGTAGTAACTATGGTAAACGAGTTACATTTCAAATACAAAAAATCGATTGTTGACTATTCTTTAAATCAACGAACTGAAAAATAATGCTATGATTAAAGAATGTGTCTGAAAACGTTGGAAAAATGGTAACATGGCGTAATCGGAGATAAAATATTGTTTTAAATACCGCATTTTATATGTTAACAGAACCATGTGCCACTTTTATGCTTAAACTTTAAATGTTTCTTGATATTCATGTGTGGGTGTCACATTGAGTCATCACTAGCCATTTTGTCCGCACGAAACGTCGGTGGAAATGGCTAGTTAACATTAAAACTGATTTGTTTTTTAAGTGGTAAATACTTCTAGTTTCACAAAAATCAGGTTTCTTTATCGAATTTCGGTGACATTTTCAAAAGTTGTTAAGTTGGCCATATGTTGCCAAATGTGTTGTCCAAGTCTTCAAATTTTTCGCCAAGCACTACAGGCAGACAGAAAAAAAGACAGATGAAAGGAAAGGCTTTTCTTCTAGAAGGAATAGCCCGTTATAAGAAGGGGAAGATTTATTTTTTATTTTCATTTTGGATCAAAAATCTGCAATACTGACGGCGCATATTAAAATTCTGTAAATGATATCATTCTCCTTAACCTAGAGAATTACATGAAAAATGGCTATTTCTGTAACAACGTTTAACATAATGCTTTATGTATAATTTTTTGTTCTTTTTCTTTTAAATAAAATATTCGAAAAGTAGATGGTCTTCCCTTGATTCACCTTCATCCTCAGATATAATAGGCCTCTGATGTTTGTCAATTGAAACAATCGTACTAGAATGCATTGAATAAATGATGCATTCTTATTCAAGGATGTTTTACACGTGAAGATTCATTCAAACATGTGAGTAGGTTTATTGAAAAAATTGAGAAAATCTACATTGCTGTAATACTTTAAATAGATAAACTGATATTTCTTAAAAAATAGGAGTCGTGTTACATATAGAGTGCAAATATACTGAGAAAAGTGAAACCAAAAGCCAACCAATACATAAAATAAGAACGAAATGAAAAAAAAATTGCGTGACAAGAGGAAACAATGGGGACATCCCGAGAATTCACCTGAAATTAGACGTCAGACAAGAAAATCAGGCAGTACGCTTCTTATGAAGGACATTAAAGGTTGAAAGGCCATGTGACTCAGATAGCTACTTTTTAGTTTAGAATTGTACATTACGTTGCTGTGGATTTTATGCTATTATTTACCGAACTCATGCAAATGCTAACAAAATTTTTATTTCGATTTTTCACAATTTTAAACATTTTATTTTGATTTTTCACAATTTTAAACATTTTAGTTTAAATTATCCAATTGTGAATGAGAAAACACGAAAGTCTTCGTTTCCATTTCGGTCCAATTTAAATTCTCTATTTGTCTGAAACGTTTGTTTTCCTAGAAATGTTAAACAGGCTTCCTTTGGGAAAGTTTCATTCACTTCAGTCTTTTAGGAAAATATTAATTTTGCTGTAAATTTCGAAAGAATAAACAAGCTTCATTCATTTTATTCTTTTGAAGAAAATCCTTGATTTTGCTGGAAATTTAGAAAAATTAAACAAGCTTCACTCATTTCATTCTTTTAGAGAAAATGCTTCATTTTGCTGGAAATTTAGAAAAATTAAACTGGCTTCGTTCACTTCATTCTTTTGAAGAAAACATTTCATTTTGGTGTAAATGTAGAAAAATTAAACAAGTTCCTTCGCTTCAAAAAAAAATCCTGATTTTACTATAAATTTAGAAGAATTGAACAAACTTCATTCACTTCATTATTTTGAAGAAAATATTTTATTTTGCTGTAAATTTAGAAAATTAAACACGCTTAATTCACTTTATTCTTTTAAAAAACATGCTTCATTTTGCTGTAAATTTCGAAAATTAAACACACTTAATTCACTTTATTCTTTTAAAAAACGTGCTTCATTTTGCTGTAAATTTGGAAAATTAAACACGCTTAATTCACTTTATTCTTTTAAAGAACATGCTTCATTTTGATGTAAATTTTAGAAACATTAAACAAGCTTCATTCACTTTATTCTTTAGAGGAAAATGTTTTATTTTGTTGAAAATTTAGAAATATTAAACAAGCTTCAGTCACTTTATTCTTTAGGGGAAAATGTTTTATCTTGTTGAAAATTTAGAAATATTAAACAAGCTTCAGTCACTTTATTCTTTAGGGGAAAATGTTTTATTTTGTTTGAAATTTAGAAATATTAAACAAGCTTCATTCACTTTATTCTTTAGGGGAAAATGCTTTATCTTGTTGAAAATTTAGAAATATTAAACAAGATTCATTCACTTTATTCTTTTAAAGAATGTGTTTGATGTTGCTATGAATTTAGAAAAATTAAAACAAATTTCATTCATTTCATTCTTTTTAAGAAAACGTTTCTATTTTGTTGCAAGTTTAAAAATCTGATGTGGGCAGCACATGACTTTCCCTGCAGACTCAAATTCATATTTACTTTATTTCTATAATTATTCATTACATTGAGTTTAATTGCACCAAATAACACTAAATTTGTATTTTTAATTCAATTTTTGTTTTTATTTGGTAATTGAACATTTTCAGATAGCGCGTAACAAAAATGCAAGAAATCTCAAATATCTTGAGAACGGTTAGTCTTAAGTATAATGGAGTGCATTATATTCTTTTCCTCGTCAAAAGTTGCGTATAAAACAAGAATTTAATTGATACATTTCAGTCTTTTTTCAGTCTTTTTTTCAGTAGTCTTTTTTGTTTTGTTTTTAGATTTTGCGGGCCATTTCGTAAAAGAAAGGCAGGTTGTTCTTTTCCGAATCGTACCAAAATCTAATTAGCAGCAAAGTGTACCACAAGTAACTTATCTACCAAATTTTGTGAAATTTGGCCAATTAGTATTTTAGCTAGGGTAAATACATGAAAATTTTATGGGCCATTTCGTAAAAAAAGGCAGGTTGTTCTTTCTCGAATTGTACCAAAATCTAATCAGCACCAGAGCATCCTACAAGTAACTTATCTACCAAATTTTGTGAAATTTGGTCAATTAGTATTTTAGCTAGAGTGAATACATAAAATTTTTACGGGCCATTTCGCAAAAAAAGGCGGGTTCTCTTTTACGAATCTTACCAAAAACTAATCAGCACGAGGGTCTCACTCAAGTGACTTACATACCAAATTTTATGAAATTTGGTCCATTAGTTTTTTAGTTAGAGTGGATACATTCATTGCACAGACAGACAGGCACACAGACAGACACACAGACAGAGACAGACACACAGACACACACACAGACGTCACGCTAAAAATATTTTTTTCGTATTCCAGAGGTCTCGAAACGTGTAGATTCGTCGAAAACTCGAGTTGCAATTTTCGGCATGATTCCAATGCTTTCCCTATACATTACTATGTATTGCAGGGAAAGTAAAAAAAATTATGTACTTTTATCCAGCCCGACACCATAGTAACAGAGCCTGAATCTATTTTGCAATCTAAAGTCTGAGAAGGACTCTATTCGAAAATTTTTAAGTGTGACTCCGACCCAATACGACTCCCAACATTTTTTTCCCAAAATATATCTAAAATTATGAATCGGAGCCAACTACGTAAGCTAAATATTATGTCATAAGTGTCTAATACATTTTTTTCACAGCATTTTTTGCATCAATATTGATTTTCATATTCCTTGCGTTAATATTTATTTATAACCCGAAGATCTTTAGAGTCGGCCTAGTGCAAATTTTTCCAGATATTTTTAAAATTATAAATCGGAACCATTTACGTATTAATTATTATGTAATAAGTGTTTAACAACCTTTTCTAACCTCATTTCTCAAATTTATAATAAGTTTATATAGTTTGTGTTAATATTTATTTACAGCCCGAAAATCTTTGGGTCGACCCAGTGCGATACTAACTTCTTTTCCTCAGATATTTCTAGAATTTGAAATCGGAGCCTTCTATAAGCTAAATATAATGTAATAAGTGCTTACAAAACTTTACTCACTGCATTTCTCAAATTAATAATAATAATAATACATTTGATGTTCATATTTATTTATAGCCTGAAAATCTTTCAGTCGGCTCATAACTTCCTTTTTCCCCAGATATATCTAAAATTATAAATGAGAGCCAGCCATTTGCATGCTAAACATTGTATAATAAGTGTTTACTAAGATTTTCTCAAAGTAATAATGATTTTCATATATTTGGCGTCAATACTTCTTACAATCCCGTCAAAACATGTCAAATCCGATTTTTTAAAAGCCCCTGATGGCCTTTAGTTTCGTGATCCCGAAAACCGGTATTTCTTTTAAATGGTATCTTTATACATATAACAGCGGTATTCCCTTGTTATTATTTTTTGTTTGTTTATTTGCTTTTTGTTATATTCTTCTTATTCAAGTCGTCATTACCAGAGATTTTGATCAAATGCTATATTTAGTGGATGAAGTTAGTTCGCATGCTATTTTCTTTCCTTTTTGTTTTTTTCCCAAATTTTGCAGTTTTTTATTCCTTGATATTTTTAATGTAGTATCATCGTATATATGTATTTTTTTATTTAGTTGAAGAAATGAATTTATTGAATGAAGCTTTAATAATTATTTTTTTTATTTAGTTGAATGAAGCTTTAATAAATATTTTTTTTATTTAGTTGAATGAAGCTTTCAGAAAATTATTGTTTTCCATCTTGTTGTTTTTATTTTATTTTCCCTACAATATATGATAGTATTAGGAATATATATTATTCGGATAGTATATAGGAAAGATATTGAAATCGTGTCGAAATCGGAACTCCAGTTTTCAACACATCCCCGAATTTAACCTTTTGCTTACGGATGGGACAGCGTCCATCCCAAACGAAGAACCTCTCAAAAAGACCGATATTTGACATACCCTATCCCAAACAGTTCGATCACCCTTTGCAGATTTGCAGACATTGGCGTCCAAGGACACCAAAGGGGGATCGAACTGCCTGTCTGTCACGCTTTTTTTAGGCACTTCCCGAACAGATAGAGACTTGCAATTTGGTACACGGCTCGGTCGTTCGATAAAACCCCCTGGAAAAATCGAATTTTTCAAAAACGTTCTCTAGAGGAGGTGCTCCACACCAAAACGTTCGAAAAGTGAAAAGATGGGGAAGCATACTTTGCGATGAGATAGAGACTTCAAATTTGGTGTATGGGTAAATTGTTTGAAAAGAAGAAAGTGTGCAATTTCAGATTTCCAATATTTTCTACTTAAGGAGGTGCCGCACACTAAAACGTTCGAAAAGTGAAATGATAAGAAAGCATGCTTTGCGATAACATAGAGACTTCAAATTTGATGTATGGGTAAATCGTTTGAAAGGAAGAAAGTGTGCAATTTCAGATTTCCAATATTTTCTACTTAAGAGGGTGCTGCACACTAAAACGTTCGAAAAGTGAAATGATAGGAAACCATGCTTTGCGATGAGATAGAGACTCCAAATTTGGTGTATGGGTAAATCGTTCGAAAGGAAGAAAGTGTGTAATTTCAGATTTCCAATATTTTCTACTTAAGGGGGTGCCGCACACCAAAATGTTCGATTTACCGAATAAATGAGAAAAGGTTCCTTTAAAATTTGATAGAGGCTTGAAATTTGGTATATGGGCTAATCATTTGACGAAAACACCCAAGACGAATATAGTTTTTCAAAAATGTTCGTTTAAGGGGGTGTTCCCGAGTAAAACGTTCGAAAAGTGAATTGATAAAAAACCATGCTTCGGAATGAGATAGAGATATCAAATTTGGTGTAAGGGTAGATAGTTTGTAAAGAAGAAAGTGTACAATTTCAGTTTACCAATATTTTCTACTTTAGGGGGTGCTGCACACCAAAATGTTCGATTTTCGAAATAAAGGAGAAACGTCCCTTTTAAAACGTGATAGAGGCTTGATATTTGGTATATGGGCGAATCATCTGATAGGAATCACAAAAAGAATAGAGATTTTCAAAAATGTATAGTTAAGGGGGTGGGTACTGAACACAAAAGCATTCGAAAGATGAAATGCTAGAAAAGCATGCTTCACGATGAGATAGAGACTTCAAATTTGGTGTATGGGTAAAAAGTTGGAAAGGCAGAAAGTGTGCAATTTCAGTTTTCCAACATTTGCTATTGTAGGGGGTGTCGCTCACTAAAATGTTCGATTTGCCGAACAAATGAAAAACGCCTCCTTTACAATGTGATAGAGGCTTGAAATTTAGTATATGGGCTAACCATTTGACAAAAAAACCAAACATGAATACAGTTTGACAAAAATGTTCATTAACGGGGTGCTAAACAGAAAAACGTTCGAAAGGTGAAGTGATAGAAAAAACATGTTTCTGGATAGGATAGAGACTTCAAATTTGGTGTACGGGTAGATAGTTTGAAAGGAAGAAAACATGAAATTTCAGATTTCCAATATTTGCTACTTTAAGGGGTGTCGCACACTAATATGTTCGATTTTCCGAATAAATGAGGCACGGTTCCTTTTAAATGTGATAGAGGCTTGATATTTGGTATATGGGCCAATCATCTGATAAAAAACCCAAGACAAAGAGAGTTTTTCGAAAATGTTCATTTATGGGTGTGCTTCACAGAAAAACGTTCCAAAGGAGAAATAATAATATAAGAGTACCTCGGGATGAGATAGACTTTAATGTGGTGTACGGGTAAATAATTCGAAAGGAAGAAATGCGCAAATTTAGTTTCCCAATATTTTCTTCTTTAGGGGGTTCTGCACACCACAATATTCGATTTGTCGAATAAATGTGAAACGTGAATTATTAAAAAAATTACATTATTCAGGGGTTGCTTATTGCGAGACCGTTCATTTTCAACGGGTATTGGGCTAGTTTATATCTAAAAGAATAATGTATATCTTATAGGTGGCATATTTATTATTTTATTTTGTTTTTTAATTCTGTGATTTAAAAGAACTTGCAAAGCATTCACGCACTTGATAAAAGTGAACATATTTATTTTTACATGATTTATTTTTCCGTTTCGGAGCAAAAAGTAAAATATCTTAAGAAAAGCGTATATTAACATTCTATAAAAAACGTGATTTTCTTTTAAATAAATAAAAAAAAATAATAACGTATAAAATGGCTCCTATTTTTTTACAATTTCTAATATAATATTTTCATACATTGTTTTTTATTTTTGAAAATATATATTTTAAAAATTGAGGACCCCAAGTCCGAGCTACCTGAAATTCAGTTAGCTTCTGACGCTTAATGAATGAAATAGTCGTACAAAATTTTATACTATTTGTTGTTACATAATTTTATACTATAAGTTATTCCAGATATTTAATCTCAGACAGGCATTATTGAAAAATGGGTCGATTTGTATTCAAGGATACTTTAATTTTCACCCAATAACCTAGGCAGCTCGAGGATAATAAAAAAAGTAAAACCCTCAAAATCCGAGAATCGTAATTTTAACCCCATCACAACACTTTTCCTTTGCACGCACGCTGTATTGTAGCGAGAAAACAAAGTCAAAATGAAGATATAGATTAATTAATAATGGAATACGCATATGACTTGTGTCCAACCCTGTTGTGCATCCGATGGTTTTCTTTTTCGGAGACACAAGAGCAGCACTACCGGTCATCGGCGCTGCCAGACCACTCCAGCGTGTGAAGAAGAAAAGAGAGACAGGCATCCCTGGAAGGACGTTGAGCAAGTTGTACCGAAAAGTTTCTCTGTCAAGGTCATTCGCTTTATTATCATTTTAGTTTTTATTTTTCATGTTTGCGATCGTTTTATTTTCATACTTACATGCATGCATATCTTGAAAATCGGGGTGAAAAAGATAATGATTATACAGTTAATCCCTACTCATTTTATTTGACGTAAATATTTCACATGCGGATTTTCTTACCACTTTAGGGATAAGTTTAAAATCTTTTAAAATAAATGCTTTAATGAAAGAAATGAAGACTGAAGAATAATTTTATGTAAATATTATGTAAGTTTATAGCTGTATAGCCCGTGTAAATGAGTCGGTAAGAGGGGGAAAGGGATAAAGAAAATTATATGATAATCGAAAAAAAAAACATAGCAAATAAAAACCTGTTCTTTCACAATCATCATCTAACACTCATTTCATCATCTAACACTCTCATGACTACGCTTACGCTGGCTACTAAATTCGGGATGAATTTCGAAAAGACAGTGCTTTTTCAATTCAGTGGAAACAAATAAAAAAGAAATAATCTAATCTCTTATTCATAGTTACAGAACTTTTTATCTGTTGACTTAAACATCTTGATTTACTTGATGAGGCATTTGAAAAAAACAAGTTAGCTGAAAAATTGTTGCGATAAAACATACATTTATGTAGTTTCAATGTGTTGTTTTCTTCTGTGATAATATTACATAAAGCTTGTTTTGAAACATTTAATTTTAAAACAAAAACTTTGATTTTAAACTTAGTATAGAAGCTTATATCTTAAACATGTACTCAAAAGAAAAAAAGAATGTATTCTAAGCAACAAATAACTTTCAACACACACTTTATTTTTTCTCTGTGTTCCGATAGGAATGATTTTATTCGTTTCTCCCATCAAAAGTTACGTATAAAACAAGTAGTTAATTAATAAATCTAAGCACATTTAATTTTATCGTACTTTTTGTCGATTTCTGCATAAATTTTTGAGATAATTTTATTTGAACGTATAAAATAAGCGTTCACGTTAGTTATGAGTGATATTTAATCATGATTTACTCAAAACTAATAAACCTTTCGAAAGAATATCCAAGAACAAAAAGTTTAATTTCTAATGAGATTTAAGAAAATGTGTAGTAACTTGGGATTACCATCGAAGCCTGAGGACTTATGTCTCGTTATACGTCCTCTTTCTCAGGATTCTGATTTTATAGTTATAGTTTATCATACAGTTTTTAGATACTGGCACTACTCATACTGTAAGTCACTATTTTCCTAAATCCATGCTATTGCACAATTTCTTCATCCTCATTAAAAGTGTAACTCTTTGTTCTTGGGCATTCTTCCAAAAGTTTTATAATTTATGTGTAAATCATGGTTAAACGTCAAGCATAATAAATGTGAAAACGGATTTTATACGTTGAAATGAAATTATCTTATAAACTAATGAAGTTAAAAAAAGCAGTATATAATTATAAAATGTATTTATCACAAAACTTGGAACATTTAAAAAAAATCGTCTCTTTAAAACAAGGAGGTAATAAGTTATGCAAATTTAATTTGGCAGCTACTATATAATAGCTCGGCATACATATTGATAACGTCAGATCGTTCGACCTACTCGAAGGTGCAAGGTATCTGTTTGAACGACAGGGACAGTGACACCCAATTTAGACCGGAACCCAGTGGGGACGACATTCACAGAGACTGTACCTCCTTCCCCTACCACCAACCTTTCGGAAGGACGTTCAGACCCACATATTTAACGTGTCCATATTCTGCGTCAACACGGGGGGCAGTTTGGGCAGAACCGAGAATCGATCTCTGGTCCTCCGAGTGCCATCCCACTGGGCTGTCCCGCCACTTGTTTCTTAATTATAAATTTTATAAAATATAAATATAGAGCTAATTTTGACATCGGAAATATCTGGCCGTTCTTACTTCACGGCTGCCCGTCCGGCCGTTCAAATTGTTGCTCATGTCTTAGGACGAGTCGGACGGTCTGGGCTTTCAACGCCTGACCGCTACAGCCATCTATTTATAAATACATTTAAAAAGTCTCTGCTGTACATTTATTTTATTTTAATTTTCTTTGCAATTTCGGAGAGCGTGCGTAGAATGTGGATTCGCTGTCTGATTTTGCTTAAACTAGGTATTTCGCATTTTGGAGTGATTTGGATTAAAACTGATTCGGAGACTCGGAAACTGGGTGGAATTAAGTAGCGCCCGCTTATTTAGAACCCGGGTAGCGCCATGTAATTCGTTCTAACCTCATTTATAAACAAAATATACTAAGCAAGCTTTCGCACTATCTGCTATAGATAGATAGAGCTGAGATGATAACTGATTTGAATTTGTATCGAATTCTGGAGGAAGTAGAATAGTGCAATAAGAATTTTCAGTTCCGGTTTTTTTCACTTCCGGTTAAAAAAAACTTTCCTTGAAACATCAGGATTTTTTTTTCAGGAACTTTCTCAGGATTGGATATAGATAGAGTTTAGGTAATGACTAATATGAATTCGGCATAGAATTCAGGAAAGGGCGAAGGAATTCACAGAGGATTTGCTTTTCTGGTTATGGATATGTCACTTCCGGGTTTCCAAAAATTTGAATGACTGTTCGAAATAAAGTGCGAAGTCAAAAATGAAACACCATTTGCCACCATATGAAGGCCCTTTCACAAATTTCCTATATATTCCTATAATTACTATTATTATTATTTTTTACGACTTGGCGCTATTTTAAACCGCGCAAAAATGCCCAATGAAAAATAAATGGCATTAAAACTGCAAATTCGATGCATTTTTATTTTTAAATAATAGCTATTCCATTTTGTGCAATAAAACTCAAATTAATGTATTATGGAAGGAAAGAAAATGAATTTGATAGTATTCTGTTAGAAAAATCATGTGTTCTGCCACATCAGCTCCCCCCCCCCCTTTTTTCCTCCGAATATTGTAATTTAAAGAGTTCAATAATTTCAGATATTAGCATCTTGCTCTATCTCTAAACTTGCAAAGTATAGAAACGATTTATAATTTAATAAAATGTGAAAGCGGTTGGTTCACAATCTAAGAAAATATGAAAACGGTTTGTTATCTAAGAAGGCATAAGAAATATTTATAATTTAATAAATTATGAAAGCGGTTTATAGTCTAGGAAAATATGAATTATATAATCTAATATGAATATTATAATCTAAGGAGGTATGGCAACAGTTCGTAATCTAAGGAAATTTGGACACTGTTTAAAACTTAAGTATAAAAGCGGTTCGTAATTTATCTGTGTTTGAAATCTAAGAAAGCATGGAAACGGTTTGTAATTTATCCAGATTTGTAATCTAAGAAAGCATGGAAACGGTAGATTATTTAGGCTTGTAATCTAAGAAAGCATGAAACGGTTTGTAATTTATCTAGGTTCGTAATCTAGGAGAGTATGGAAACGGTTTGTAATCTAAGAAATCATGGAAACGGTGTGCAATTTATCTAGGTTTGTAATCTAGGAGAGTATAGAAACGGTTTGTAATTTATCTAGGTTTGTAATCTAAAAAATCATGGAAACGATTTGTAATTTATCTAGGTTTGTAATCTAAGAAAGCATGGAAACGATGTGTAATTTATCTAGGTTTGTAATCTAGGAAAATAAGGAAACGATTTGTAATTTAAGAAAGCAGGGGAACGGTTTGTATTTTATCTAGGTTTGTAATTTAACAAAATAAGAAAACCGTTTGCAATTTATTTAGACTTGTAATTTAGGAAAGTATAGAAGATATTTATAATTTATTTAGGTTTGTAATCTAAAAAAATATGGAAAAGACTTATAATTTATCTTGCCTTGTAATCTGAGAAACTATAGAAAAAGTTTGCAATTTATCTAGGCTTGTAATCTAAGAAAGCATGAGAACGATTTATCAATAATTTATCTAAGTTTGTAATCTAAGAGATCATGGGAACGGTTTGTAATCTAAGAAAACATGGAAATGATTTGTAATTTATCTAGATTTGTAATCTAAGAAAGTATGGAAACGGTTTGTAATTTATCTAGGTTTGTAATCCAAGAAAGAATAGAAAATATTAGTAATTTATCCAAGTTTTTAATAAAATAAAGCATGGGAATGGATTGCAATTTATCTAGGCTTGTAATCTAAGAAAATATATTTTATGCAGCAAAATTTCAGTTTTCAAATGATTAAAAGTATTTAATACATGGAATAAATAGCTTGGCGTAAGCTCTAAATTTAAAAACCTCTCTTTTGTCAAGCTAGATTTGTGCGAAATATTAAATTATTTTGGATATTTTTAAATAGTTTTGAATAACATTAGTCATAAAAGTACCATACATTACTTTACGATTCATTGGCAAACGCATTACACGCAGATCTTATATATAATTATTTTACGGTGAAAATAATTCATAGCAATATGTAGAAAATATCATGTACTGCTCACATTATATATTTTTCAATAATGTTCAACATTTTGTACCATTAATTCACAGGAATGCCAATGGTTAACAATTAGCTTTAATTAATTAATTTTTATTCGTTTTTAGAATAAATTCGAGTAAACATTTTTTACTGTGGCAAGAACGGAATATGTAAAAAAAAAATTATGCATGAAATTAGAGACAAAATTATAAAACTCCTAAGGGTGAAATGCATGAAAATATCATAATGCTTTAAAAATCATATCTAGATGTCGCTACATGCTCTTACATATTTGACACAACAGGAAAGCGTAGTGTTTACCATATATAATTTTGAATATTTTCAAATTATTGAATATTTTCTTATTAAAAAGTTCCCAAATTATGAGTAGTAAAGTTGAATAAATGTTTTGCTTTTGTATGTAAAACTCGCTACAGAATGTATGAAGGAAAAAAAAATTGGACGGTAAAATAAATTTGAGTACATAAGAATATTCTTTATTATTTGAGAACTCCTTCTCTTTACGTCCATGGCCTCGTCTGATTTCTGAAAACTATCCTCTAACAACATTTTAATATTTCAAAAAAAAAAAAGTAGCAGTTTTCTTTTCAGTGGCAATTACAATGTAATTTTTTCCTCGTTGTCGACGGACAACAAATATAATAGATATTTATCTATCTAGTATATAATAATAAAATATGTTTGTTTGTCTATTGATCGAGTAGCAGAAAACCTAAGCGACACACAACTAGGAAATTTGGTACAGTGATACATCAGGTCAGGTCCGAAGACACCTCGGAGCGATTTTTGTTAAATTCGCAGGTGCTTGTGTGCTCGCGCAGCGGGCGACTACGCCTTTTTAGAAATTTAGTGAAAGAATGCAATTTATCCCTGCTTTAAATTCCGAGCAACGGCGGATACAAGTTTAGTTGAAAGAATGCCATCTTGTATTAACAAAGATCTCCAATAATATTCATAAGTAACCTATTTAGCTAAATGAAATATTATAGCCTTAATTTTTAAAAGGCTAGGCTTCTGTCTTGTTTTATTGCGCAATTCTTAGTTTCCCTTTTCTTAAAGCTAAATAAATCACATTCATTTAAATTGCACGCAGACTTTCATACGAGTAACAGCAACTCAAAACAACAGACATCCAGTCTATAAATAGCTTTAAATCTGAGTTATCGCAAGATTGTGACTTCAACACGGCCAGATCAAACTTAATTGGAAGAAGAATAAAAACGGAATTTACATTTCCGTATGGGGAAATGAGAATTCCTTTTTTCGTTTTTACTCTGTTAGATAAGGTTTCAGATACCTTGACCTTGAATACGAATGTTTTACCTCCAGATTTTTCCCTTGATTGAAGAGTTTAATGGGGTCCATTCAAAAGAAATATTTATCCTTTGTCTTATGCACATGAATGCATGTATGTGTTTCATTATGTCAACGATTCATCAATTCATTTTGTTTTCAAAAAATGTCTTGCGTTAAATTGGTGAATAAAACGAATAGTTGAATGTATAAAACGAATAATTAAGCATAAAACGATCTATTAGCAGTATAAAAATGTGAAACAATTGAGCAAACACGAAATGTACGTAATTCATTCATATACAAAATTAACTGTACATAAAAATTTTCCAAGCCTGTAGTTCTTAGCCTTTCTTTGTTTCATGGAAACCCTTTTCAGTATAAACTTCTGATGTCGACAGCAAATGTCCTTTCCTACAGACTCAAATTAATTTTTTCTCTCTTTTTTCAAATGAATTAATATATGAATTTTAATGTAAATCTCTTTTCATTTATCAACATAGAAAAAAAAAGCACCAAATCGCCAAAAATTAAAAAAAAAATTGAAATATTTAGAAACTGATTTATCTGAGTTATGAAGTTGGTCTTATTCAATTTCTAATCACACATTACACATAAAACCAGATTTGGGCATATTTAGTCTTTTATTTCAGATTTGTTGATTATTAAAAGGTCAGTTCTATTTTTTCCAAAATCTAATTAGTACCGGAACAACGTATAAGTATCATAAGTGAATAAGTAAATATTTAGCATCAAAATGCAAAAATTTAATCCAATATTCATCTTCTCGTGAATGAAACGTAATAAATACATGAAATATGTATGTTAATAGTTTTGCCGCATATTGGAGATGAAAAATAAACATATTTGATATCAATTTTCATTTTAATAAACTTTTCCGAAAAATGATGCTCATTTGTCTCAATATAAATTATTTTGGTACCATTAACAATCAAGTGCTTTAAATTACCGCCCCTCTCCCCCATATCCTATGTTATTACCATCAATGTTTTCCATATAAAACAATGCTATCAAAATCATTAAAATCCAGTAATTCGAGTTCTATTAATGATGGCTATTAAAAGTTTTTTGCTTTTTTTAATGTATCTATAGATAAAATTTGGCATCGTCGGGTCATAACATTTGGCATCGCCAATACTTCTCTCTCTCTCTCTCTCTATATATATATATATATATATATATATATATATATATATATATATATATATATATACATATATCTCTCTCTATCTCTCTCTCCTCGCACACACACACCACACACACCACACACACACACACAACACACACACACACACACATACACCACGCACGCACACACACACACACACACCACACACACACACACCACACACACACACATACCACACATACCACACACACATCATACACACACATCGGCCACTCAAATTGCTCAAAGCCTAAGGTGAGTCGAACGGCCTGGCTTTTCTACACACGCACACAAAGACACGGGCATCTTTCCCGAACTGTTTAAAAAGGATACAGGAGAGCTTACATGCTAATCCACCAAAGTCTCAAATGTTCAACAAAACAATGCTTTCTGTATGCAATAGTATAAGAAAGAAAAAAACACTGATTAATTAGAAAATATTTCTCGATATTCTCTTAGGAACCATTAAAAGGGTCATCGGTAACCTGGGTTGCTCCTGAAAGTGTATTGTGAAAAACATCGGTGTATCTAAAGTAACTCATCTAAAGTATAGTGTGCACAAAAATATATGTTCGTTCACATATCTTAAAGCTTACTACTGAAAAACGCAGGTGTGTATGACCGGCACTAAAGAGCTTCAGACTTTTTACCGTCCAATTGTTTGGGGAAAAAATATAAGTGCGGAGGGGGGTGTATAGAAGAAAAAGTCATTGATGAAGGATTTTATGATAGCAATAAAACGATAAAACGTTAAAGAAAAGAACAAGAGGGTAGTTTAAGTGCATTTGAGTTAAAACGATCGTGAATAAGAAATTTCTGTTTTACACAATAGAGGTATTGCTATAAAATTGAAGAGGAATTACACTGCAGGTAACAGCATTCTGTAGAGCCCTCTGAACGTCCCCTATAGATAGTTTCTATGATTATGAAGACTTTTTTTTGGATGGGGGGGGGGGGGGGGAGGTTGATTGAAAGGTAGCAAAACTATTTATGGGAAGATTAACCAATAAAAATCGAAAATGTCTAGATACTCTTATCAATACATTGTGTTAACTGCATCTATATATTTAAACCATAAATCTTTTCTCTGCCTATTTATTTTTCAGGATCTATATAACAGGTTTTCACGATTATTTTTTTAAATAAAAGAGTTTTTAACTGTTATTCAAAACACACACTATTATTTACACATATTTAAATCACTTTTAAGCAGATATGATACAATGTTTGATGTAAAATGTATTTAGAACTGAATATCATTACGAATTTATGGTATAAAAATAGCACATATAGATTGTGCTATTTTTTACACATATTTAAATCACTTTTAAGCAGATATGATACAATGTTTTACGTAAAATGCATTTAGAACTGAATATCATTACGAATTTATGGTATAAAAATAGCACATATACATTGTGTAAGTAAAATATTGCATTATAAACAAACTGAAGAAAAAATAATTAAATCACATTTAGTTCTAAATAAGTATTTTGACCGATAAATTCATTTTTACTTACATTCTATGTTTTTAAAACTTGATTTTGAAAAAAAAATTTCGGAAAATTTCTGGGAGCATCATTTTTTTAAAAATTAGATCACGGAAATATTTTTAGTGGAAAGTAGATCTTAACAAAAGTTAGTAGACACAATAATCTAAATAATAATTGTCAACATATTTGTGTTTCTGTAGTTTGTCCAAAAATCCCCTGCTAACGTAGAAGCCTGAATCTTAGCACACTTATAGTACAGTCCACGGGATAGAGCCTAACGGAAAGGGATTTTTCGATTCCCTCTCCGAAGGTGGGAAAAAGGAAGGGTGTTTCAAAAAGTATTTCCAGACCTTCCAGAAGCCCGCCGGCGACATAGAAGCCTGAAACTTAGCATTCTTATAGTATGAACCACGGGGCGAAACCTAACCAAGTCAATTTTCGATTAAGACGTCTATTTTCAACGCTAAGCGCCATGCAGTGTAAAACAAAATAAAACATATTAAAAAAACGTTGGAGCTTAATTTTTAAGTGTTAGTTTTCCTGTTTTTAAGTGTTAGTTTTCGTGTTTTTGACAGGATGAAATACTAATTAACGATAATAATTACATTAAACGGTGTAAAGGATTCTTGGGGGAGTTTTATATAAACTGGTTTTCGCAATATTTTAGCCAGGCAGTTTAGACCGTTTTTGAATGATTCGGTTCATCCGGATACACCTCGGTGGAATTGAATTTGGTTACGCGGTTTTTACTGTATGATCAACGTTTCAAAATATAGCAGCTCCATCTGAGCGATAAAACAAAGGATTGACAATCGTATAAAGTACCTTGCGTAATGACAAGGTGTTAGCTTAATAGAGATATATGATAAATGGATGAAGAACATTAAAACGTGAGGCTGTTATTCGAACGGGTCGAGGTAAGCAAAATAATAAACTTCTGTTTTACAATATTACTCTTTAAGTAAATTTTTTATTATTGCTTTTTTTTTACCAAACTATTTTCAAGGGTTCAAAATGTAAGCGTAATGTGCGGCTTGGAATGGACAGTGATATGTATAAAGGTTTTAGCAAAACATTGAGAGCAATTTTAGAAAAGTAGAAACATTTTGGAAGATATTCCCATGGCAAATAACAGCATCCATGGGCAGGTGTCGAGCTTATCATGCGCTCGTGAGCATAGAATTGCTTATATCTACAACGGCAACAAGAAACTCGTTATAAGCCACAATTTTGCGAACTTCTATCGGAACTGACTATTTCAATCCTTCCATGTAGCCAGCATCAAATTTATATACAATTGAGCTCGGGCAACAAGAATTTGCAAAGGTCAAGTTCCTAACCATAGAGTCCGCTTTAATTCTATTAATAAACTTATGAAAGATATTAAAAAATTTCCATAATTGCAGATCGAGCCCCTTACAGGCGGGTTCTAAGTGATTATGGAAATTTTCTAATTGAGTGATTTTTCGATAAAAAAAGTTTGATAAAATTATTCGGTATTTTTATACATTACATTCGGTATTTTTAAACATTACATTCGGCATTTTTATATATTATACATGTTTATATATTCAGACATTAATATTGTGATTTGTTAAAAATATTAAAAGTTTCTAAACTTTTCCGTTTATTACAAAATAAATGCCCTCTGCAAAATATTCGGTTGCCCTTAATTTCATATACTATTATTCATTGTAATAGAACATATTGTTTTCCTATAAATTTTCTAATTTTATATTTTGACGGAATGGCAACTTTCAAGACCTTGTAAACGTAATTCTAACGTCCGTGTATGTGTGTGTGTGTGTGTGTGTTTGGGGGGGGGGGGGCAAAATAACAGAAGAACAAATGCGCGTATTACTCTAACATTTTATGTGTAGATGCATTATGTAGAATCTAGATATAATATTTTATAATTCACACATTTAGGACCCAAATTGTTCTAAATTTAAGTTTCGGTGATATAATTTTCTATAGAAAACAGTAATAATTCTAGAACAATGATGGAAGTCAACAAAGAAACTGATAATTTGAAATTCGTTAAGCTTGTGAAAGATATTAAAATTGTATGAATTATACCAAATGAGTTGAATACATTCAATTACTCAGCTTGATAGGTCTATTCATTTTTTATTACGAAAAATTGTAGTAGAAAATTTTCAAACAAAAGCTAAAACAAAGATACAATTATTTTCTCTCATTTAAATTGCGATTCAAATGACTGTAAACCATATACGATATTAATACTTGAGAAATTCGAATGGATAATGACTATAATAATATTTTTTCAATGTTATAGGTAGCAGAATAAATAAGATTTGCATTTCAAAAACACGCTTAATTGTACATTCATATTTCTTATAAGATACAATTATGTCTTTTCCCTCGAGAGTATTTCCAAATTCTTCTCTGGTAATTCTTTGAAAGAACAAAGAACCATAGTGTGCAATGAAAAGTCTGAAATATCTATCTTATGATGTAAAGGAAGCTCTATCATAGCGTTGCTTCCGATTTTATTTATTTCCAATCGTGTCTATGAAGTTACACAAAACTTTGAAATAAAATCCATTTTATTTTAATTATCAGTAGGAAACGTAGATATTTTTTTGAAGAAAATTGAAAGGATTTTTAAATCGAAATTTATCATTACAATCCCTATGTTTCATTTAAAACCTGGGACTTCATTACTTTTTTAACACCAATTAGCACCATACAAGAAATATACATGAATTCTGAATTAGATTCAGTATTTCATCTTAACAGTATTGTTCTAATTAGAATGACAACCAGTGTTTTCCTGTATACTGTTTTTTCATTATTCTAACGCATTATTCTAAATGAGAAATAGCATTACTTTTCTAAAAATATCCTATACGAAGTATTTGCGATGCTCTTAATAAAGATAGCTATTAAAAGTTTAACACTGCTTATTTAGAAGTATGATTTAATAAATATTTAACTATGCGAGCTTGGGTAAACACGTATATCTTACAATACGCGTGCGATGTCAGGCAAATTCAAGTACTTAATAATTACTTAATTTTAAATAGCTGAACAATACTAATAATCATATCTATTTCACTTTTTTGGTTAATAAAATTACAAAAGAACAAATTACAAACAACTATAAGAATATAACCTAATAATTTATGAACACAATGAATATTTTAAAATAATTTAAAATATTATCAATATCTGTGCAGTCCCAATATATGATTATTCTGGTTTCGTAAATTTGATTAATTTTATAAATATATTTTATTGTACTGGAATAAAATTGTTTGAGTTTTAGAGAATATTTTTATGTTATATATTGAAATAAAATGTTCTACTTTTTATGAGTTTCGGATTTTTTTTTTTTTAATACCTTGAGTTCAGAGGCATCAAATTTATTATTCTGTAAAATAAAATTGCATAAATAACTTCTTCAAATCATTAAATTTATTGAGAACAACAGTAATGAATTTCAAAGAAACTGTGATAGTTTTCTACAGATAAATTTAAAACAAGACTGTAAGAGAAAATAGTAGCATGCTATTCAAAAACCAAAACGATTTCAGAAGTTGACAAAGAAAAGTTATGAAAATTTTTGTCTCAATATCACAAGTTATAATTTTTATTTTAATCAACTGCATAATCAGTAGCTATTTGTGTATATACTTTTAATATTAAGAACTATTTTTTAAAAATCCATAATATTATAAGTACATCAATGCTTGTGTTCAGATACGGTTTAAAAGATAAGTACAATATTTTATTCTTTAAAAAGGGAAGACCAATTGTAAAAGATAAGTACAATATTTTATTCTTTAAAAAGAGAAAATCAATTTTAAAAGATAAGTACATATTTTATTCTTTAAAAAGACTAATTTTAAAAAATAAATACAATATATTATTCTCATATCATTAATATCTCCATTATTATTATTCTTATTTTCATTTTTATGTCATTCTTCAAAATAAATACATTATATAATTCTTTATAATTTGGCTTTTCAGGTCGACTGAAACAGGGAATTAAAAAGGCAGAAAAATTAATGTTTAATGCTTCTCTATTTCTTGTAAATTATTCTTTTAATATTGTTTTAAAACATGCGCAATAAGATTTTGAAACTTCGAAGGTATCGGT
Source organism: Amaurobius ferox (assembly GCA_951213105.1). Classification (NCBI taxonomy): domain Eukaryota; kingdom Metazoa; phylum Arthropoda; class Arachnida; order Araneae; family Amaurobiidae; genus Amaurobius; species Amaurobius ferox. The sequence goes on along the minus strand of OX578140.1, from coordinate 39,072,441 downwards.
GACTTACCTTGGGATGTGGCGGGCAGAGCGGCCAAGATCGCAGCCAGGACCAGGTGGTTTGCTGCCGTAGGACCGAACATGGTCTCTCACAGCTCCCAAAGACGACTGACTACTTCACTTTCTTCCCGCTTTCGCTTCTACTCCTAAATCCCACTTTCCGCGGGCATCTTTGCGCTCCACGACAGGGGTTACCAACTGCGGCTCTTGGCGATGGGGAAAAGTTCGGATGGCGAGAAACAAGTGGAGAGGGATGCGGCTCTTCAGAGATGCAAAAGGAGCAGATCACAGATGGAAAAGTTCGCTATCGCGAAAAGAGAGATACTTTTGAATATTTATTGGAAAAGAGGGGAACCTTTTAACTTTGAATTATTTTTTGTTAAATTTCGCAACAAATATAATTAAAAATGGTAACAAGAAAATTATAAAACTGCTATCTCAGAAATATATGCGCAGTCGTCCAAAAGATTTGTCTCTTAACATATAAAAATCGTTCGAAATTTGACTTTTTTTTTTTACATTAGCTACGGGATAAATGTAGAAAATTTTCAAACCTACTAAAACCCATATATTTGATCATAAGAACATTTTCAAAAAGTAAAATATTAATACTTATAAACATTTATAACTGTAAAATTTTATGTGTAGATATACATCGTGGAAAGGTTAGATCAAAATACAAGTAGATTTATTTGTGATTTACGTTATTAGAATACGAATTATTCAAAATTTGAAATTTTCATATAACTGCTTCTCATGGTAAACGAACTGTTAGTCACAGAACAATGGTTGCAGTACAGTCAATGCGTGGAAATAACAGTTGGAAGTTAGCTATGGATGTAAATAGTATAAAAAATATCTGATGTGGGTAGTACATGACTTTCCCTACATAATGAATAACTTTACTACTTTCATAACAAAATAATGATGTACTACACGTTTCACAGCACATTGCTTTTGGCATTGCATTAGCACCACCTTAATTGAAATTGGGAGTTTTGGGCAACTTATTAGTCCAAGCACAGTGATTTATTTATATTCAAGTACAAAATCCTCATCAAAATGCAATTGACATTTAATTCATATCATTTGAAATAAATAAATATTGGCAAATTCTTTGGCGTCAAAATATAAAACTGTTGAAAGAAATGCGGTTCCTGCTAACGTTCTAAAATTGGTGTTATTCATTTTAGTGAAAAATTACGAATGAAATGATTATTTCTTTATCACTATTGAAAGTTCTGACTTTTTCAATGTTTTTTCTAAAATTCAATCGAAAATTGGGAGTGGGGGGGGGGGAGATCTTCCGAACATTAGATTGCGTTTTAAATCAATAGGATTCCAGTATTCCCTGATTGTAATAATCGTACTAAATTATTTTCAAAACGCTTCCTTTGTACCTGAAATATCGTATACACACACACATTAATATACATCACCGTAAGATTTGAGACTTAATATGTGCTCGATCGTCAAAAACTAGAATTCAAATTTTTGACATATATTATATTGGAGAATAATTACTGGAGAATAATTACTTTTCCCATATATATTATATTGGAGAATAATTACTTAGCTTAACACAGGCCAGTCATATGCATCTAATTATTTGGTGCTAACCTAGTTCCAACTTAAATAATAATAATAATAATAATAATAATAATAATAATAATAATAATAATAATAATAATAATTAAAAAATTTAAAAAATAAAAAAAAATTATTTGAGAGCAAAAGTTTACAGCAAAGTACACATTTTATTTTTGATACTGATTCTAATATAAAAGTACCTACAGAATACGGAATATGAATGCATGAGTAAGTCTAGTGGAGACTGAGACTCCAAATTCTTGTACTTATCCACAAAATGTTTTTTTTAAGTTGATGTAACATTCGTATACCTAAGATAACACTCGTATGAAGTAAATAAATGTACTAAATGTGATTTTGTATTTAATAAAATGTACAAAACCTGCTATTCATCCTAAGATTGCATAATATACATCACACTGTAAAATTTTAAGAAAATCGAACAATTATCTTGAACTGAATGTGGATGTATGCAATATACACACTATGGATAAACACTATCCCTCAAAACACAATCCCTCAAAAATATAATCAAATTATCGTACCCCAGCAAAAATAAAAAATATATATTAGTTTTTACACGGACACAATATATTGATGAAAATTTTGTATGATAACTGTTTGTGAGTGAGTAGGTTTTCGGAAATGAATTACGTTAATAATTTATAATAATAATGGCCAAATATCCATTTAGAATCATCGGTAAACATTACACACAAAAAGAAAACCCCGAATAATGTCAACTTTTGAATAATTTGATTTTTTAGTACATTTTATCTAACTGTTTACAAGAATACCAAATTTCAAGTATCTATTTTACTTTAGAGTAGGAATTTCTCACTTTTTCTTCCAATTGAACAATTCGGTATATGATACCTCTAAAATATCAAACATTACAACACAGTAATTTTTTTCCATCATAGAACCTGTCATGTTAATTCTATCTTATAAGCAAAAAGTACGTTTTTTCTATCCTTTCGCGTTTCGAACGTTTTGGAGTGAAGCACACCCTCAAATAATATTTTTCGGTAGTTTTATAGAACAACTAACATGTTAACGTCTCAGTTTCACTTAAAGTAAGATGTTTCTCATTTATTTGGCAAATCGAACATTTCGCTGTGCGACATCCTGAAATCAACAAGTAACCGAAACTGGCATTTTCAAATGATTCTTTTTTAGGCCTTTAAATTAAATTTAAACTGTATTTCAAATTCACCTCGGCACATGTAGTGAAGTACCTTGTATCAACTAATTGCACTAATCTTCACAAAGTTGCACCGATTTAGGAAATACATTTATGTGCTTAGTGCTAAAATTTTGTTGCTATATTGTGTTCGATTACCTTTTTGGGAAACTGTACATAGTGACACACACTGATATTATCGGTGATATAAGTTAATTGATCTTTCAAAATGCTCAAAACATGTAAATACACCGAATAGTGAAATTCGAATATTCGACCCTGTTAGAATGCTTATACAGGGTGGTCATAAAAAAACTTCCCCGATATATGAACCCCTAACGGCCTATCCGCTCAACCAATCGAACGGAAATTTCAGATATTGTTATTTGAAGGTACGCGCTCGAGATTGTGATGATTTCAAACAATAGAGCTCTCATGGTTACGGTTACAGTCAAAAAATTTCGAAATTTTCGAATGGCAACACCCACTTTTTTTCCTACGCAAATTGATCAGCGCATTGAAAAACCATAAATGGCGTTGTAACGATACACGTATGACGAAAATTGGCAGCGTAAAACATTTGCAAAGAAGAGCATTGTAAAGGACCAATGACAACAGAAGAGAGGAGAGGGAAAAGAACTTTCATTGAAATTACAAGTTTTCAACGTGTCCACCTTCGCAGACGATAACGCATGCGGGAGATTATTGCCAGCAATGATGAAAGTAACATCACAGGAGGAATCTGTATAACTTCGCGTTTTATGGCATCTTTCAATTCTGACAAATCTCGTGGATTTGATGTGTACTTAGATTTTAGAAATCCATCGGAGTGAGGTCGGGGGATAACGGTGGCCACGAAACTTGCAAAGTTACGGGAGATGACTCTATCACCAAAGTTCTGTTGCAGCACTTGTCGAACACATATAGCGACGTGTGGAGAAGCACCATCTTGTATCCATACAATGTCATTAACGACATTTCGCTGCTGCAATTCTGGAATTACGTAATCCTTCAAAATTGTTTTATACCGGGGACCTGTGATGGAGCACGCGTGCATACCATTGGAAGTGACCTCTTCGAAGAAGTACGGACCGAGAACGAATGTGCTTGCGATGCCGCACCACACAGTCACTTTAGCTTCGTGTAAAGGCACTGGTGCCACATCGTGAAGATTTTCGTCAGCACAGTGAACGCAGTTCTTGGAGTTTACGTTCCCAGTTAAGGAGAAATGTGTCTCATCCGTCCATAATATCCGCAGCGGCCACCTGCTATCCTCATCATATCTGATGAGGAAAAAATTCGCAAAGTCGACACGCTGTTGCTCGTCTCCAGATTGTAACATCTGGACGCGCTGGAATCGATAAAGAAACATCCGCAGAGCAGAGCACAGAAACTTGAGGACTGTGGTTTTCGGTACATTCAAATTGCGGGCAACACTTCTTGCAGTTCGCAATGGACCTGCAGTAATCGTATTATGCACTTCCGCAACAACTTCAACAGGAACAGATAGATGGTCGTCAGGATCGCGATCTATCACATGTGCATCTAGTTTCTACAAATTTTTTTACCAAATCAAGTACAGTTCGTACTGAATATGGGCCTCGTCTCAACTTATAATTTCGCCGATAAACTCGCACTGCTTCGGCAGCATTTTCCCCGTTCAGATGAAACAGCTTTATCAATTCACGTCATTGTTTCCCTGTAAGTGTCATCTTGTTGACACGTTTGAACACCTGATTGAAGAAACAATCTCCCCATACTGCTTATTAAAGGTTTTCCACAAGCAATGCTTTGCACATGGTGTTCTGTGATTGGTGCTTCTACTATTTATCCCTGTGAATTATGCAAAGTGCGTCAATGCATCTCCTCTCTGTGTTGTTATTAGTCCTTTACAATGCTCTTCTTTGCAAATGTTTTACGCCGCTAATTTTCGTCATACGTATATCGTTCTAACGCCATTTATGGTTTTTCAATGCACTGATCAATTTGCGCAGGAAAAAAGTGGTTGTTGCCATTCGAAAATTTCGAAATTTTTTCACTGTAACCGTAACCGTGAGAGCTCTATTGTTTGAAATCATCACAATCTCGAGCGCATACCTTCAAATAACAATATCTGAAATTTCCTTTCGATTTGTTGAGCGGATAGGCCGCTAGGAGTTCATATACCGAGGATGTTTTTTTATGACCACCCTGTATATAATATATGTACTGCAGAAAATGTTCAAATTGTTCATCTTTGTTTGAAAAGCTTGCAAAATATTTGAAGGAATTGACGAAATTGAAAAAAGTGTGTAATTTCGTAATGTATCCTGAACACACTTATCGCAAAAGAAAATTAGAAATAAAAACAATAAAATGAGTAGAATGAGTGGATATTCCTTTTGCATGTTAAGGTTCTTTTAAGATTATACTTCACAGCAAGTATTTCATAAATTCGCACATGTACTTTAAAACATTCACTCATTTAATAATAATATTGATAACATTTATTTTTTTATGATTCATTCGACTTTTGATTGAAAAACAAGCAATATCTTGCGGAGTAATGCTCTATAATGCTCTATAAACTGTCCTATTTTAAATAAAACAAATTACATAAAATTGTTATTATTTTAGCAATTGATATGTAATTATATTTACAATGCTTTTCTCAATTTTAGCAAAAATGTTCGATCCATTAAGAGCCTTCCAATGATTCGATATCTTTATAAAACAGCATGTACTATTTTGAGAACGGGGTATAATAATGTTCTATAAATTGTTCTTCTTTTAAATAAAACAAATTACATAAAATTGTCATTATTTTAGCAACTGATATGTAATTATATTTACAGTGCTCTTCTCGATTTTCGCAAGGATATTCGATCCATTGAAAGCCTTCCTATGAGTGAATCTCTACTATAAGAAAGCATGTATCTAATTCTACCGAGAGTGAAATCCTCGTACCAAATGCCATTCTATTCTTTTGAGAGATATCCTACACAAATAACAACAACAAACAATTTGAAACCAAATTATTCATATTGAACTCATGTAAATCCATGAAAATCTGAGAATCAGATTTTTCAGCTCACACAATACTCTCTCCTTGCAAATTTAATATATTGTAAAAAAAATCAATATTATATTTGTAAGATGATAATAATAATAGTTCATCAATGCAAAAAGCAGAGCCTTAAAAGTGTAACTCAATAGGGAGAAAAATACATTGACTGTGCAATTTATTTGCTGTTAATGTAATTTAATTAAAAAAAAAAAAAATAGGATACGAAATTCTTGTAATTTGGTTTCGGAGCTTAGGAGATTTTATTAGGAGATAGATTTTCAATGAACTTTATATCCGGCTTTGTTAACACAAAATATAAGATACAAAGATTATTTAAAAGATGCATTAATAAGTGTGGTACATAAAAATGAAACTTAAAATATTTAAAAAAAATAGGAGACAGAATGATTTGAATACGTCTAACATAGATAATCGTTATGAAACTAGCACTGCTAATATAAAATTTCGCTGAAACTGCCGACCAAAACAATTTGTTAAATTAATAGTATAATGTAAATATTACACTAACGACGTACTAATTTTTCATATTTCTAATGTTGCGAAAACTCCGGTAATTTGATGATGGCTAAATAGTTTTAAAACTGAACTACGAAGACATTTGATAACAATGAAATCAATGTATACATATTCCAGTATCCCTACCAAGGTTACGTATAAAAATAGGATGAATCTAAAAATAACTGTGCATTAGAAAATTTCGATATTGTGGGAAACAATTACACAAATTAATAAATTGCAATATCGTGGAAAACAATTACACCCATTAGAGATTTCTTTTCATTCGATCTCGATTTTATAGAAGTCGTTTGACTAATTAGAGATATTCTTGTAAGAGTTAAATATATAAATGGCTCATAAAAATTACTACACAATGACTTCTATTTACTTATGTTATAAAGTATTTACATATCATTCATTCATTTGATCATAGTGATCTTATTTATATTTTACTTTCTCATTATACAAAGTATAGTGATAAAGTATTGTTTTCACTAAAATTTTCAGCATCAAGATTTTGATGCCATTGTATATTTTAAGAATTCCTGAACACATTTTGACTAGTTTTAGAGTAATGTGCGTCTGTTTGTGATCTGTTTCTTGTGTACACGATAGCTGCCACAAATATTGATAGATTTTCAATGAACTTTATATCCGGCTTTGTTAACACAAAATATGAGACTAGATAAAACTTTTTGAAGTTCGAGTGAAAACTTCAAAACTTATTCGAAATTTTATATTTTCTTAACATGACGGCATAGGATAAAATTTGACATAATTATGCATAAAAGTGGTTATTTTTGGCTCAATGATCACGAAACTTAACAGTTAGTTTCAATTAATGGAGTGAATAAAAGCCGCGATATAATATTTGTGTTCATGACGTCATTATCACTCTCGAGGGGGTACATTGTCAAACTTAATGTCAGTCAAAAGATAAGATTTGTTTTTCAAGCCCTTTAAAATGATGGGTAACATGCTATAATTGTGGCCATCTAGACCAGTAGCACAGATTTTTCAAAAATTTTCTTGCAAAATTTGAAAAAAAAAAAAAAAATCGCAATCTTCTTAAAAATGGATTCTGGTATGAGAAAGTGTCAAGTTGAGTCACACTTCATATTATTTTTCATGATTTTTTCAATTCTGGCTCAAAAATGGACAATATCTGGATAACGGTACTCTCAATAAATAATACTATTCGCTTAATAAAAAATAAATAAATAATTAAAAAAAACTGCATAGAAATTCGTGGAATATGTTCATAAATATATATTCATAAATATTTTTATCTTTCAATTTCCGATAAAGGATGTTCAAGAAATTGAAAGCCTGCCAATGGTTCAACTTCCTCGAAAAGCAATAGGTCTCCAATGTTCATATATTAAAATATTCGTATCAAGTTTATTCGATTCTTTAATTTATTCAAGAGATATACAAAATAGGATCAAAAAGTTCGGAAACTGTGCTGATATCTCCAACCCTGATTGGAGGAGAGGGGAACTATTTTGCCGTGATGTAGAGGCACATGTGACGCGAGATGTGAAAAGAAAGAAGCAGATCCGCAATGCAGGGTTTTTCCAAACAATGCGCGTCAGCGAACTGTAGTCGTTCGCGTTCGTCGAAAATGGAAATGGTGTTTGAAGAGAAACGTGTGAATATCAAATTCTGCCACCGTTTGGGGAAATCGCCGATAGAAACATTGCACCTGCTGCAGAAGATTTTACTTGCAGAAACTGGAATGATTATTAGAAATATATATTCAAAAAACGACTTGGGAAGAAGAAAAGTGTGAGAAGAGATAGATTTACAAGAAAAGATTTACAGCACATGTGCAAATTGTTGACTATACCAAAAAAATGCAGACGGAATCATGCTCCCAGTGCAGCAAGCAGCATTGATAAACTAATCCCGTGCCTTTTAGTGTTTATCAGCTCCAAATAGCTGCTACAGCAGTAAGAATAAGTCAATAAGATTTATTAGGTGTCACATTAACAAATAAAGGTTTCCTTGTTCCTATATATAGCTTAAAGTTTTATTCGAATAAACATCTCCAATTGTCTGAAAATCGGAAATAAATTCTTTCTGGAAATATAAAGCTGTGAAAAGGTAAAATTTTTTATCTCTCAAGAACAACTTGTAAGAACTCACAAACTAGGATGTAATTTCAAACAAAACGTCGTCATTACTCACACTTAATTGATAATAATAAGTATATTGAACATTTTTATAATTTTTCCCACTTTAGATTTCAAAAAGTGTTCAATATCTCGAAAACTATTCGTATTGACGTCATAAATAATGTTAAATAATGTCAATACATATTGACATATAAATAATGTCAATGATTTGTAAATAAAAATTTTCATATAAGATGGCATTTATTTAACATTGTTACATAATTACCTTTTTATTGTTTTTCATTTTCGAAGAAATAAAATGTTCGATAATAAAATAAATGTGAGCCTTTCTTTCGTTTGATTTCCCTGAAACTGTATAGGCTTCTAACATTTACCAATTAAAAAACCAATTTTTATTTAAATCGCCATATTTATTCGACAGATATCGCGCCTACAGACTCACAGACATATGCACACCAATATCAAACATGTTAACTCAGAGAAATCTCTGAAAAAGGATTCAGCCGTATTCAGGGAAAAACATTTAAATTCAACAAAATCTGAGGGTAGGATAATTGACTTCATCACAATATTTTCTCTATGAAAGGAAATAGCATACTAAAATGGAACAACTAAAATGATCTTAAAGGTTTAAGATGGATCTGAAACGAGCGTATCTTATCCACTCTTTCCCGTTTGTTTTCTTGTTCCATCTTTAGTGTTCACATATGCTATGCCAGCCCTGTTTTCTTTTTGCTTCAGTATTTGTTTTTACGTCAAACAAGTCGTGTTCGAATTCAGTAGAACAGTCTAAGATGCTGTTAAATACGAGTGACATTTTTTTTTCCTTTTTGAGTTTCAATAGATATTCTAGTGCGTAAAGTGTTCAGACTACATATATATACACTACAAATCCTATACATATATTTTTACGACACCATATCTATATATAATACAATTATAATTAAAACATTCCTATTTAAAGCCTTTTACATAAATATCTAGGGGTTCCATCTCAACTGAAGTTAGCAGGAATAACTGAGAGCGGTAACGATTTTACAAAATGAAGTTTAAAAAAATCACCATCAGGAAAAAATGTGGTGATCAACATATAAAATGCACAAAAAATTGGGATCTCCAAGAATATCTCGCGAAGTTGAATTCACTCATTGTGTACATTTTTAAAACTAATTTACTTTTGCAACATGGCGGCGATACAATTTTTTTTGCTTGTGATGTCATTAATCCCCACCCAGGGGGTACACTGTCAAGTATGGCATTAATCGAAAGATTTTTCAATCCTTTTAAAGTGAAGGGCAACACGCTATAACGGTAATCATTTGAACCAACGATGCCGATTTTTCAAAATTTTCTTGTAAAATTTGAAAAAAAAAAAAAAAAAAAAAAAAAACATTTATTCTGGTATGAGAAAGTTGAGTTAAGCTACACTTTCGTTAATTTTAAAAATGTATTTCACGTTTTTTTCGCACCTGAGGTTCATGATAAAGCAAAGCTAATAAAGCGAGGTTAGGAGAATAATAAAGTTTTAAGAGAATAATAAAGTTTTAAGAGAATAATAAAGTTAAAGGAGAATAATAAAGTTAAATAAAGCAAGGCTAGGAGATAGACGGGGAAAGAGTATTGATTTTGAGCATTGGAAATAAAATCAAAAACTTTATATTATATATTAGGCTTTATATTTACTTTTTTATGTGTAAAATTTACACAAATTTTATATTTATCAGTTTCTTTTTTATTTGATTGATAAGTTTTAGCAGAAGGTAGAAAAAGTCAGCTGTACCAGCTAAGTAGGTTGATAAGGATTTGACCGCATGCAACAACCCTGGTTATGATCATCCCTCTAGAGAACAGTGATTCCCAACATTGGCTCCTCGGAAACCAGCTCGTGTCCAAGTTTCCGAAATAATTTTCCAAAGCTTGCGAGAAAGTTGCAATTTGCAACATTTTTTCTGTAATTGAACAAAAGAATTAGAATCATTAAGGTTTTAATGTGATATATTGATAGACTAAGCATTTTAAAGATTTAGCTTACTTAGATATTCGCGTAGAAATTATGTTTTAGGCTGAGAGGGTATTAATTGGGTGGAGAAATTCTGTTGAGGCAGGAAATTAAGTTTCTGTGCTCAAAGAAAGCAAGGTAAAGTTTCGCATTAAATTAAGAGGTAATTAGAATCAAAGGTATTCTATTGAAACTTGTATTATTTTCGAATGTGAATATATTACAAAACAAGAAAATGGTGGTCATTTTCTTATTAACAATAATTAAATAGAAATAGGCACTAAATACTCTTGTAATATTTTATTTGAAAGTATGAATTATTGATTATCTATTAGTCCTACTGCTTTAAATTTCTATTTCGTCATTTACCACTAATATGTGTCAGCCAGGTAGGTGTAATCGGCAGTAGGCTCCAGTCCGATGGAGCCTAAATGGTTTTAAGTGAATAGCATATTTCTTTGTGGGTGTCTTGACTTCTTTGGACATTTTAAGAACAGTTCAAAATATTAAAATATCTAAATTAGAACCAACTTTTCAAAATATTAAAATATCAAAATTAGAAGCATGGTTTCAAAATAGTTCAAAATATCAAAATAACGAAATTATAACCACTATATTTTAAAACTAAGAATCTAATCTGAAATCCAATTATATCCCGATATTCTTATAGAGTTTTTAAAGGGTTGCAAATTAGTTCTTATAGTTCATAGCTAGATCTTTTAGTTTTTGAGATATAAGTATTACAAAGTTAAACAAGTCTTTAGCAGTCTTTGCTGAAAATATTATTTTTATATATTCATAAATACCACCATATTTTCGACAAAACAAACAAGAAAGATCAATCATGCTTAAAGCATTGATTATAAAACACTTTCCAACTGCAATGCAATTTTATTTAAACGTCTCTAAAATGCGATACATTCAGAGGTGATATTTTTTAAATTATCACAATACTACAATTTATTATATTTGAAAACTTCATCAAAAACAAGAAAGATCAATCATGCATAAAGCATTGATTATGAAACACTTTCCAACTTCAATGCAATTTTATTTAAACATATCTAAAATGCGATACATTCCTCGGTAATATTTTTAAAATTATCACAATACTACATTAATTTATTATATTTGAAAACTTAAAACTTCATCGAAAAAAATGAACTTCATTCAAATGACGGCATTGAAACGTAAATTGCCTGGTTTAAACATCTCTAAAATGCGATATATTCCTCGGTAATATTTTTAAATTATCATAATACTACAATAATTTATTATATTAGAAAACTTCATGCAAAACAAATGAACTTTATTCAAATAACGTCATCGAAATATAAAATCACCTCCATATAAACGCAGCATTTCATTCATTAACATTTTTCCATTCCTTTCATTTATCATAATACTATAATAATTTATTTTATTTAAAAACTTAAAACTATAAAGGTACAAGTAATTTAACTCTATGCTTAAAACTTCATCGAAAAAATCGTCTAGTTCTCTGTGTAAAATCAATGAATGTTTCATCCATATCAGCTATATTGCAGACTCCATGAGCTAAATCATTTTGCGTTAAAAAAATGCAACAATTCTTATACAACTAATTCTACATCTTTTGGTATTTACATTTTCCATAAGTGAAAATTAGACTTAGTTATAGAAATAATCAAAGTTTGATGATCATTTAAACTCAAATATATTGTAATTGAGTTATTTCAGTATGTAGATGCACAGAATTTAGGCAAAAAAAATTTAATAACATTTAAAGTTTAAATACATTTTACAAACATTTGAAAAATAGGAATACTAATTAAATGCATGCCAACACGCCTCCCTTTGTCAAAAATCACCCTTAAACATAAACATTTTTAATTTGTGCTAGAATTTCATTCAGAAATTGTAGAAAATTAAAATATATAAATTTCTCGTTATATTAAAAGCTTGCTGGGTTTGCGGATGGCAAAATCATTTCTGATTGCAGCCCACAATTTGACAGTCCAGCAGAAGTGAAGAACTATTTTATGTAATATCCTAACATTTTTACAAAATAGCGCTCATTTGCGTCAAATTAACATTGGCGACAAATTCACTAACTCTACACAGCCTGATTAGAATCCTCGAATTCAAGAAAAGTATTATTCACCCATTCCTACTTATAACGGCAACGATTCTATCTTTCGTACTATATGACCAACTTGGTTAGATTTTTGAAAATAATTTACTCATGGGCATGATAAAAAAATAATTAAACTCTTGGAAATATATTTATTATAAAATATATCTCTTTTCTCTTTCTGGGGAATATAGCAAGAGTCAGAATTTAATTGAATTTGTTTTTCTCCCTATATTAAACAATTTTTATTTAAAAAACTACCTAACATATTTTACTGAAATTTTTGTTATATATTTTATGGAATAATTTGAATATTTCCTAAAACTTTCGAAGCAATTTGGGAATTTTAAATTCGCTTAAAATATGTTTGGAAAATTGGGTCCCATAGAGTTCAATGTATCATTTTTTCAACCCGGGTTCAATCCAAAACTAATTGAGTGATTATTATTCATTTATATTCCCATAGGTCCCACAGACCGTCTGAACAACATACTAAAATTTCATTTTCATAAAATTATTTTTACGGCAGTTATCGTGCGAATGGACAGACAGATAGACAGAATGAACAAAGTCATAAACACTTTTCAACTATGTTATAAAAGGGCTTTGTAAAAGATAAAAAAAAAAGGCTATTGACCTAGAGGCTGGATTTCCTACTGAAAATTATTGTCGCTTACTGTTTCTTATCTATTTTTCATAGCTTAGAAGATATTTCGAGTGAAACTACACAAAATCAGGCAAAAACTTGTTCGGAGAAAAAATTTTCAGTTATTAAAATTATTTTTATATATTCATTAACAGAATAAATTTTCCGACAAAACAAGTAAAAATTATTTGCATTTTTTTAAAATTAGGTTTGAAGATATAAGCGTCCACAGTGTTTACAATTTTCGTAACACTCCGATTTCAACCAGAAATACCTCAATCATAGATATTGTTCACATCAAAAGATTGGGAATTGCTACACAGCCCAAAGCTCGAACTGGTATATAGATTGCTGGCTTTTACTTAATTTAAAACTCTTTCTCCTAGTTTAGCTGAGAAAAATCGCAGTGCTCCAGTCTTGCATGTGGAATTAGAAGGAGTTTGTTTGCATTTACTTCATCATATGCGTTGTTTTGTACAATTAATTTCAATTTATTGTTTAATGGAAAAAATAAAGAAAAAATGAGTCTCTGTAGGAAAATCATGTGCTATCCACGTCAAATTTCTTTTTCATTCCGAAATATTAACAGTATTTAAGCATAAATTGTGTATCAAGGGTGCCCAACCAGTTGATTGCGATCGACCGGTCGATCTTAGCTTGATTTTGAGTGGATATTTACTTTACCCTCCATTCCATGCACTTCGTTACATTTTATTGATTCCAATAAAAAATAAGGTGAACTTTAAAATTAATATTAGTTGTGTTTTAAACGTAAAATACTCAGATATCTAATAATTTTTCACAGGTGCAGTAAAACAATGTAGATTCTTGGAAATATAATTCGAAAGTTTCAGAACTCAATCGAGATACTTACAGTGTTGCGAATATATACGACTATTGGTACTAGTTGAGTACTCGAGAGGCACTTAGTGTCTGGGATTTCGAATCTCGATACATTTTTCGAATCTCGATAATTTTACAAAGATGTCTTATAAGAAAAGATTGAAAATATCTCATTCTTTTCAAATGCGTTTCAAAAGATATCAACATAGATAAGATTTGACTCACAAAAGATATCACATATTGTGAGTCAAATCTCCGCAATATTTGGTACAAATCTGGATGAATTGGGATTGGAAACACACAATGCTTTCAAAATGATTTATATTTGAAATTCAAAGATTATATTTGAAAATGCATCAAGGATAATACCCGATCCTGGCAAATGTGACACTGATGTCTTGTTTGAGACTGATGTCTTGTTTGAGCTCCATAAGTATTTAACGAAATACGCATTTCCTGATATGATTATTTTAAAATGGGAGATAAGAAAGACATTAAATGATGAATATCTTTGATCAATGTTTACGATTCGCAACAATCTTTCATCGCATAATCCCGATTTTAAAAATATTGCCCAATCTGGATAATATCAGCAATCTCATTAATATTATTTTATGTTATGTCAGTATTTATTATGTTTCTAAAGTTGGATCTTTATATGATGTGATTGCATTATAAATTGTACTATTTGTTTCCACTGAAATGTTTAATAAACTATATATACATGTGAACGTTATATAACAGATTATTATTACTTTCCTTATATACATATAATGTATAAGGAAAGTATTATGACGGGGTCGAAAATTCGAATTCGAGTTTTCGACGGGAGAGCACGTTTCAAGCATCCCTGAACACGAATCAAGTGTTTTTGAGATAATGTGTGTGTGTGTGTGTATGAAAGTATGTGTGTGTGCGTGTGTGTGAAAGTATGTGTGTGTGCGTGTGTGTGTGTGAAAGTATGTGTGTGTGTGTGCGTGTGTGTGAAAGTATGTGTGTGTGCGTGTGTGTGTGTGCGTGCGTGTGTGTGTGTGTACGTGCGTGCGTGTGTGTGTGTGTGTGTGTGTGTGTGTGTGTGTGTGTAGAGACGATGACTGACGAACGAATGGAGCGATTCGAATAAAATTTGGTACAAAAATTACAATCCATGAATACTAGAAGCCTATTTTTTTTATACGCAACCCCCATTCAGAACCCCCATAAATTTTCGAGTGAAATTTTGAAAAAATCATAAAAAAAATTAAAACCTTTAATAAAGTTACGTAAATAGTCATTTCTTATGTAATTTTTCATTAGGAAACAATTGACATAAATTTTAGAGCGCTAGCATGAACCATTCTGGAGATATTGCACATTTTTCAAATAAGTGTATCAAAGAATTCCATAAATTAAAAAAAATATTAACTGTTGAGAAACATGTTCACTTTTCATATGTAATATCATGCGATAAATTTGGTGACACCCCTTTCGTGGATCTAGCTCGTCCCATTCATGAATAACTTATAGTAATACTTTACTATAAGTTATTCATGAATGTACTTTAAGTAATACTTTTGTATTTGAAGGCCAATAGTCATTTTTCTACTATAAGAATAACTTATTTCTCCGTCCATAACGCTTGGCGAGAATTTGACGACAAATTTGACGGAATGTCGTCAATTTGGCGACTTTTTAAATGTTGCCAAATTAACGAAAATCTCGCCAAATGGATAAAAAGACGCTAAATCACTGAAAATGACGACTAATTGACGAAAATTCAATGTCTTGGTAAGAATATAAGTATCTACTATAAGAATAACCTAGTTTTTTTTACTGTAGTAAATTCATTGTAATAAATTCATTGTATTATATAACAGTAGCAAATTCATTGTATTATATAAGGAAAGCCATGTGCTGCCCTCGTCAGATTATTTTTCCGTATATACGAAGATAGCGCTGAAGCTATTATAAAGAAAAGTAGATGGCAAACAGCAAAATGTTGAGCAGCCTGGTTGTATATCATTCGTACAAAAAATATATTGTTAATGTAAATATTTTATTTGAATTGTAAAAAAGCTTTCTAATTTTACCTTTTAAACGCAATAAGTATTTCGATATTAGAAAGCAGAAATTTTTTGAAAATCAGATTGAACATCTTAGATATCAACCTGGTGTTATTTTGATTACACATCAACCACATGGTGGGTGAGAATTTTGCCCTTTGAGAAACATGATGGATTTTTCAGATTCATGTATTAAAATGTCAAAATAATAATAATAATATTAATAATAATAATAATAATAATAATAATAATAATAATAATAATAGCTATGATAATAATAATAATAATAATAATAATAGCAATGATAATATCATGGTCAACAAACAAATTCTTTGTATCGGGAAGAAAATTGCTAAAGTATCTAAAAATGAAAGACTCTTTAGCTAAAATACTTACAACGTTAAGAATCTAAAGATCTGAAAGGTAACCTCTTGATCAGTATTCCTAACACAAAATAATGCAATCACATAAAAATGAATTTAAAACTCAAAAATATACAAAGTAATCTTTCAAATGACTAACGGTTATTTTAGAAACACAATTTTAAGTTTTTGTTTATATCTCATTAAATAAAATCAATTGCAAGAATTTTTATCACAAAAAGATTCCAAATTATAGGTTAAAAGTGCATTGTGTTTACTTCTGCTAAAGGACTGTAAAATTTTACCTTATTATAAAATTAAATTATGAAATATTAGAACTTTAACACAATTTTTCCAAAATTTAGAATAATAAGGGTTACATTTTGTCGAAGCAAGAAATTTGGAATTCAAAATTGAGTCAAACATTTTAGAATTTTAATAAAAACGACGGATAATAATTAAAATGACTTAAAATTCATACATCGACGAGTTAAACTCTTACCATGAATTAAAATCAACAATAAAAATACACTCTAATTTGAAAATGCGGAACAAAAGCAACTATTGATAATTAAGGGATATCAATACGAAAGATAAATATCACCACGAAGGATAAATGTCACCACGGAGGATAAATATCAATACGAAGGATAAATATCACCACGAAGTTGAAATGCATGATCACAGCCGTATTCTACGACCAACGCAATTCCAGAAGGCCGCATTTGTTTCAAGAAGAATGAGCAAACGAAACTTAGAAAGTTCCAGAACTGATCGGGCATCAAACATACAGGGCGGATCTCCATAGCAGTGGGAAGAAATAGTGCGGCAATTGTAGATACGAAATGCGATAGGATTAATTCCACCATCGAAGGGACCGAACACAAGTAGCTAATGGAAATCCACTCGCAGAATCATACCATCTCAAATAGGGAAGACATCGGGACGGAATTCTTGTCAGAAAAATAATTTCAAACAGTGGAGATGCTTGTTTCATTGTTAGCACATATGTGGCTGAAGAATCCAGGGAAAACTCAAGCTTTTGCACTAAAGGCCGATTTTCATTGATGCCAAATATCGAATAAAAACTTTCACAACTATTATTCAAACCTATTATTTTAAGAAGAAAACTATTAACAAAATATGAACGAAAAATAAAACCTAGAAAATGATAAAGAGATTCGATATACCAAACTGCCGCGTGCATTTTAAAGATGACCATGGCTGAAATGTCGGAATGCAAGAAACTTAGAATTTAGTGAAAGATTGCGATAAATGAAAGAACACTATAATATAGTAGTACCCTATTACTATTTAAGAATAGTAAATATTATACCTTTTTTTTCAGATTGAAACGTCTCCCTAAAATTAAATATCTGATGTATCCAAAACATGACTTTTCTTTAATTATAAAACATTTTGATATTGCAAACCATGAAGCATTGTTGTAAAGAAACGATAACACAAATTAGAGCTTTCTATTAAATCGATCAATAGACTTGTCTCTGTACCTCTTAAAATAAAAAATATTAATATATAAAAATGGACTTTTCCATAAAACTTGGTATGCTTGATCCAGTTTTCATGAAACTTGGCTAAGTTTACAAAGTTCCGAGAAAATGACTTACTTCATTCTTTCGAAAAATATCATGCCCTTTGTGGAAATGCAACATTTAGTATCGAGAACAACTCATGATAACCCCTAAACGGTTTCGTTTATTCTTGACGAAAATACCTTACAAGACATTCACTCGTTTACAATTAGTATTGAGTCATTTTTAACACTTCACAACATAGTTGAAAAGTGGTTATGACTTTGGTCATTCTGTATGTCTGTCCGCTCGCACGATAACTGCCGTAAAAATGACTTTATCAGAATGAAATTTTAGTATGTTGTTGAGACGGTCTGTGGGACGTATGAGAATGTGTGTGTGTAAAGGAATAATATCACCCAATTAGTTTTGAATTGAACCCGGGTTGAAAAAATGAGATACATTGAACCCTATGGGACATAATTATTCAAACATTTTTTAAGCAAAGTTAAATTCACAAATTGCTTCGAAAATTTTAGGAAATATTCAAATTATCCCATAAAATATATAAAAAAAAATTCAGCAAAATAGGTTTGGTAGTTTTTTAAATAAAAATTTAAATAATAATTGCACCCATATTATATGAAAAGATCACGTGACCCACTTCAAAATAAAATGTGACATCCAACTTGTGTCAAAATCGTGATTTTTAAAGTTCTTTTTAATTTATATTTAGTGTTGCATCCGTCCTAAAACCACTTTATTTTTGATTTTTTTTTCTATGCATCTATATACTGCGCCAAAGCAATTACAATATTTTGGAGTTTAAATGATCATCAAACTTTGATCATTTCTACAACGAAGCCTAACTTTCACGTATGGAGAATTAAACACACCAAGTTGTAAGATAAGTTGTATGAGAATTGCTGAATTTCTTTAACGCAAAATTATTTAGCTCTAGAGTCTGCAATATAGCTGATATGAATGAAACATCAATTTATTTTGCATAGAGAAGCAGGCGATTCCATATTATTGCTTTTTTGATGAAGTTTTAAGCATAGATTTAGAAAGTAATTTAACCTCCATGGTTTTACGTTTTTAAGTAAAATAAATTATTGTAGTATTGTGATAATTTTAAAAATATCGTCGCTGAATGAAAGGAATGGAAAAAGTTTATGAATGAAATATTCACTGCTTTTATATAGAGAGTCAGGCGATTTATATTTTGATGACGTTATTTGAATAAAGTTCATTTGTTTTTGATGAAGTTTTCAAATATAATAAATTGTTATAATATTGTGATAATTTTTTAAATATCACCGCTGAATGTATCGCATTTTAGAGATATTTAAATAAAATTGCATTTCAGTTGGAAAGTATTTCATAATCAATGCTTTATGCATGATTGATATTTCTTGTTATTATTATTGATGTGAATAGTATCCATGGTATGGGTATCTCTGGCTGAAATCGGAGCGTCATGAAAAATGTAAACACCTTGAACACGTATCTCCGAATCTAATATTTAAAATTGTAAACAATTGTAACTTGTCATACACTAAAATAACTTCGTTAGAAACTGCATATAACACAGAATTAATAGTATCGACCTATTTCTAGGGCGAACCCCAGCCATTTTCGTTAAAACACTCTGTAAACGCAACCTTCACTCCTAAGATAAAGATCGGCAACTGATGCACGAACAGTAAACGTGACTAAAGCAGGGAAAGAGTGTTACAAACAACAAAAAAAGAAAAAAGAGGTAAACAAACCCAGAGAGGAAGGAACAAAAGGCGGATAAATGAGTAAATGGTAAAATATCTAAAATGAAAGTGGACAACCAAAACAGGATTCACTTGTACAGTTGATTGCCCAGCAATTAAGCTATTAAGCTATACGTAATTTTTATTTGTTTTGTCGAAAATATGGTGGTATTTATGAATATATAAAAACAATATTTTCAGCAAAGACTACAAGTTTGTAAACTGTATTTAATACACCATCTTGACGTATAGGAAAAGTTTTCCAAAATGCCATAGCGCTTTTGGACAACGTAGTGTCCATCATCAGTGGCAAAAATAAGGAATTGACAGACATGAGCTTTTATACAACCAAAAATCGTCAATACAAATTTGTACATTTTGAAACTATTTTTGTGCGTCAAGATGGTGTATTAAATGCAGTTTACAAACTTGTAGTCTTTGCTGAAAATATTAACATATTTTAGATGTGTTTTATCATACTTAAGAAATATAAAAACAATTTCAATATTTTGATTTGTTTTTAATTGAAAAAACTAAAACATTTTTTATTCGAGAGAGTTTTTGTTTTACTTTGCTTACATTCACTGAAAAATCTTCTATAAGAGATAGATATAACTAGTAAGAGACAAAAATGTTCAGTAGGAAATCCAGTTTCTAGATTAATAATTTGTTTGTTTTTACAAAGCCCTTACAGTTTTTTGACAAATCGTTTTGTCCATTTCATGAAGATTGAAAATGTTCCATTTTTCAAGTTTGCAATGTTTATATATCTCGAAGACTAAACGTGCTAAGGGATTTGTAGCCCTTTGAAAGCCCTACAAGAATATATATAATTGATTATTGTATCAGTTTCTCAATTTTTGAAATATAGTGGTTATTATTTCGATATTTTAATTTTTTTACTATTTTGAAATTTGATTTCGATTTGATATTTTAATATTTTAAGCTATTTTTAAAAGGCGGTTCTAATTTTGATAAATGTCAATATTTTAAACTGTTTTGAAAATATCTACAGAAGACAAAACACCCACAAAGAAAATTGTTATTTACGCAAATCCATTCCCGCTCTATCGGGCTGGAGCCATGTCGATTTTCTTTTATATATTTTTCTTCCTTTTAGACTTTCAAAATGTGCTATATATCGAGACCGTCACACGCTAACCTGCTGTAAATTATGTCATTCACTTTTTTATGAAAATTCCTTTAAAATGGCTAATTTTGTAAAAAAAAATTTAGATTTAATTATTTCGGGTTTTGTTTTTTCTTTTAATGTTTGAAAAGTGGAAAGTTGAAGGCCTTGCCCTAGTCCGAGAGCCCTGACCGTCAAAAGGCTTATGAAGTATATCTATTGAAATAATCATACCCAAGTTCGTTCGATTTGTTCAATTTGTTCCGATGTTAACGTCCCACAGATTCACAGCAGACAAATCCTTGGAAAAATGATTGATTCATATTTAAGGATACTAAAAACATGTAAAGCTCTCAAAATTCGAAAGCCGAGTTTTTGACCCTATCACAATACTTCCACATAACACTACCTTTGTATTGTAAAGAAAGTAAAATTCTACATGTTTTACTTAAAAAATTTGAACATTTCTGCGAAATCTTGTGGAAGGTAAGTAGGCGCTAAGTAGCCAAACATTGTACCCGGTCCTTTTACGTGTCCCGTAGTAAAATGTTTCGCTACGACTTTAGTTTCGCCCGCGGTTCTGCGCATCACGTGACGACATGAGAGGCGCGGCCACGCTCATTGACGACCACGCAACTCTCAGCTTCATTCACTATGGACGAGTGACGTAACAACGCGCCTAAAATGGATTCGCACGTAGAAAGTGACCGTCGAGTTTTTTGAGGGTTTTCTGAGAGAATTTGGGCGGAGAACAAATAGATGTGGAGGAGATTCGCAATCTCTGAGAGGATTGGAATTTTCTCCCACACGTATTCAAAATACCTGGTAGGATTGAATATGCTTATGTGGCAGTCGACTAAGTCTGCGTGGTCCAATGGCGGCCCAGTATAGCATTTTATTTATTTATTTTTATTTTATTTTATTTTATTTTATTTATTTTTTTTTTTTGCACCGAGAGATGTAGGAAATTTCTTTCGTGCCACTATTTTTTATATAGTAGAAAAAACTTCGCTGTTCCGAAAAAATAAGTTGAATGGAATTATGTAGTATTACGTTTTTTATTTATACCGCTATTTTCTGAAATTTATTGATAACTAATATCTTTCAATAATGCATTACAGTATCAGTTCCCAACCTGACCCTAGGGGGCGATACATTTGTTGAGTAGGTTCTGGATATTGCATCTCCCACACCTCTGTTAATACTGAAAATGATCCATTTTTTAAGCAGTGTATAATTTATACTTTAAAAGAAATGTTGTTTTACGTATTATTCCACAACAAGAAGCGTACGCGATACCTTTTATAACGATCAGCATTCCCCTCCCCACAATTCCAACAAAAGCCACTTACCCCCTCCCTCTTATAGCTTAGCAATAGGTTCGACGACCGGATGTGAGCTTATTATCCCGAATTTCGCTTTCCAATATAGACATTTTGATGAAATAATGTAATTGTTCAATTAATAGAAGATATGATCAGCAAAAACCTCTGTTTAGGCCACTGCCCCCTCCTTTTTTTACTTGACGGCGCTCATTGAAATTTTCCACCCGATTTCATAGCCTGACACCACTTGTTTGACATAATTTAACCACGCTCAAGTAATCTTAATAATGTGCCATTAATAAAAATAGTAATGTGTCATTAATAGCATCATTAATGTGAAACATATGTGAACAGGTTGAATTCGGTTGTTTGAGTGCTCCAACATACAAATTGAAGCCTTTTGACGATAGAATATTATATCTGCTCGTACGTGTTCTTTTTCACAATATTTCCTCTATTTAATGGAAATTTGTAATGCAGCTTATTGTATTTATGAATATTCTGTGATAAATAGTTTTAAGACTCTTAAAACAAAATATTTTAATTAATATTTTTTAAATAGTAGGAAGTAATAGCATACTCCACATAATTGTAACTAACAGGAGGCGATGACACTTGAAATGTTCTTTTAAGGGGGTGGTGATAACATAAAGGTTACGAAACAATATATTCCAGTATTACATTTAACTAACATTTCTTTTTACAAATTACTAATATATTTAATATGTAAACACATATTTGTCATTTCACAATTTGATATTAAAATAAAACAATCATATACTGTGGGACAATACTGTCCTGTTTCCAAAATTATGGACTGGAAATAATCTGGAGCTGTTCCCAAATAATTAATGACACGTGGGAGCCGCCTTCGCTGTTTGGGAGCCCCGTCTTTATCATTATATTTTGAGAGCCCATTGAAAGCCAGCATCATTATACCCTATTCAATTTAAGCGTAATTATATTTGAAAATACCAGATAGGAGTCTCTTAAAATTTGGGGATCTGGTCCCGCGAACTCTAATAAAAGGGGTTCTATAAAAAACAAAATTGTAAATGTAACTCATGACAATAGGTAGGTACTCTTCAAAAAGGGGTGCCTAACACAATGACACAAGAGGTTTTCCATACAATACAGATACCTTATGTTATCAATGGATAATATATACATATATATATATATATATATATATATATATATATATATATATATATATATATATATATACGAGTATATATATATATATATATATTATCAATTGACCCCGATATACTTGTGCAGCAAGCGGGAAATGAATGTGGCGTGTATCCAAAATTGAATAAAGAATCATGGAATAAATAAAAATCTCGTTATTACTTTCCTTATATACATAATGTATAAGGAAAGTATTGTGACGGGGTCGAAAATTCGAATTCGAGTTTTCGACGGGCGAACTCGTTTCAAGCATCCCTGATCACGAATCAAATATTTTTGAAGTGATGTGTGTGTGTGTGTGAAAGTATGTGTGTGTGTGTGTGTGTGTGTGTGAAAGTATGTGTGTGTGTGTGTGTGTGTGTGAAAGTATGTGTGTGTGTGTGTGTGTGTGTGTCAGTGAGTCTGTGGAGACGATAACTGACGAACGAATGGACCGATTCGAACAAATTTTGGTACAAAAATCACAATCCGTAAACACTGGAAGTCTATTGATTTTATACGCAATCGAATGTTCAGAACCCACCTAAATTTTCGAGCGAAATTTTGAAAAAATCGTCAAAAAATCAAAACCTTATATAAAGTTATGCAAATAGATATTTCTTATGTAATTTTTTATTAGAAATCGATTGAAATAAATTTTAGAACGCTAACACGAACCGTTCTCGAGATATTGCACATTTTTCAAAAAAACTTATCAAAAAGTCATATAAAATAAAAAAAAGTATTTCCAATTGAGAAACATGTTCACTTTTCATATGTAATACCATGCGATAAATTGGGTGACATCATTCTCGTGGATCTAGCTCGTTCCATTCATGAAAAAAGATACTTTGAGTAATACTTTTGTACTTGAGAGCCAATAGTCATTTATCTGCTGTAAGAATAACTTATTTCTTCGTCCATAACGCTTGGCGAGATTTTGGTTAAATGTCGCTAACTTGGCGACTTTTCTAAATGTTGCCAAATTAACGAAACTCTCGCCAAATGGATAAAAATGGCACTAAATCAATGAAAATGGCCACTTATTTGCGAAAATTCAATATCTTGGAAATAATATATCTACTATAAGAAAACCTATTTTGTTATTGTAAAAGTAGTAAAATAATTGCATTACATAAGGAAAGTCATGTGTTGCCCACATCAGATTTTTTTTTAAAGCCACATTGAAAAACTTAGGGCAGTTGGAACTAGCATATATCATACTTTTGTATGAAATGACAATTTCTGAAGCCTCAGAGAAAGATATTTTGAAATTGAGTCGTAGAAAATTATGCTAGTTTCTGTGATGGAGGCATAATTTCAAGTTACTGGAAATACAAGAAATCACTGAAAGACCATAAAACATTATTTTTTTAATGTTCACTAAAGTACAAACATATTTATATCGTATCAAAAGTCCAAATACAAGCCCATTTCTATCATATCTTCGCATCGAAAGTTATCTCCGCTAACAGAAAATGAGGGGGGACCTCAATTATCCCCCAATTATAACTACAAACATCTGGTATAATTTGAAACATGTAGTTAATGAAGATTTAAAATGCTGAATTTTTCATATGGAAAGGGGGAAACGGGTTTTCATTTTATAAAATTTAGATAATAAACCAACTACATCTCCAAAAGAGAAAAATGATTTTGTATATAAAGAGAAAATTATGAAACACAACTGTGTGTGTAGACTTGGAAAATAATAATTAAACCCCATTTTTGTTTTTTGCAAAGTCCTGTTTTTTTATTATTATATCAGCTTTTTTTCACCAAAGTCTTTCACTTTTTAGTGCTTTCACAATTTTTAGTATTTCGTACACTAGGAATCTCAACAATGACAGGTCAGCCAGTTTAAAATTTGACCTAAAACAGAACTTTAACCTGCGACTTTGTGATCTAGTGAAAAGTACATTGCCAATTGAACTATGAGGGATTATATGAAATAACGACTTAATAAAAATTTTTAAATAAATAGTTTTAGTACTACTCACAGAACCCCTCTATAAGGGGAGTTCCTAAAGTTAGGATCGAGTTACCATTACAGGTAACAGCAGGGTTTGTTATAGTGCCGGACAAGGCAAGCGGTCACCGTCAATTGTCGGATCCTTTCAGGGGCTATTAATTTAATAAGATATATATATATATTTTAAATCATGCAAAAGTATTTTTCATTCTCATCACAGCCTGGAAGTGTACCAAGTTTTTTTTTCATAGAAACTATATTTTCTTACAATATCTGGAACTGCTACTTTTTTTCAGGTATGTAGGTGACAAGAGAAATAACAGGCGGGCTATTAGAAAAATAGTGTATGCGTGAAAAGGGTTACATTCTCTCATATTTTCTTTCCGGGATCTTTAAAGGTTGTGTGTGTGCACGTCCAGTTAAAATTGGCTATAATTGAATGTATGTACAAGAAAGGAACTATTTGTATTACTCTCAAGTAAAAGAGACAGCAATAGGTTTTTTTTAAAGAGCTTATACATGTATACTAAGTTATCTTCAATACAATCTCATAGCCAAGGCAGATTTACATTTTTCATAAACTGCTTCTTGTACAAACCTATGCGGCAGTTTTATATATACATTTTAGCAGATCTTTCTGTTCTTGGAAATTAGATTGAGGTAACGAATATCATTATTCTTTTTAAATTATTATTTCTAGGTTAATTTATTTCTAGGCATTTCTTGTTTACAGAAGTTATAACAAGAAAGATCAATCATGCATAAAGCATTGATTATGAAACACTTTCCAACTTCAATGCAATTTCATTTAAACATCTCTAAAATGCGATACATTCCTCGGTAATATTTTAAAAATTATCTTAATACTACATTAATTTATTATATTTGAAAACTTAAAAGTTCATCGAAATAAATGAACTTCATTCAAATGACGTCAATTAAATATAAATTGCCTGGCTTCTCGGTAATGTTTTTAACACTATCATAATACTACAATAATTTATTATATATAAAAACTTTATCAAAAACAACGGCAATTTATTCAAATGACGCCATCGAAATATAACACGCCTGGCTCTCTTTATAAAAGCAGCATTTAATTCATAACATTTTCCCAATCATTTCATTCATCACAATACTAAAATAATTTATTTTATTTAAAAACTTAAGACCATGGAGGAACAAGTAATTAAACTCTATGCTTAAAACTCCATCGAAAAAATCGTCCTTCTCTCTGTAAAATCAATGAATATTTCATTCATATCAGCTATGCAGACTCCATGAGCTAAATAATTTTGCGTTAAAGAAATGCAGTAATTCTTATACAACTCATTCTACATATTTTGCTGTTTACATTCTCCGTAAGTGAAAAATAGTCTTCGTTGTAGAAATAATCATATTTGGATGATCATTTAAACTCAAATATATTTTAAGTGCGTTGTTTCAGTATGTAGATGCACAGAATTTAAGCAAAAATAAAGCGATTTTAGGACAGATACAACATTCAATATGATTTAAAAAAAAACTTTAAAAATCACGATTTTGAGACAAGATGAATGCCATATTTCATTTTGAAGTGGATCAAGTGCTCTTTGGTCACGTGATCGCTTCATATAAGAGGTGTAATTATTATTTTAATTTTTATTTAAAAAACTACTGAATATATTTTGCTAAAAAAATTTTTATATATTTTATGGGATAATTTGAATATTATCTAAAAATTTCGAAGCAATTTGTTAATTTTAAATCTGCTTAAAAAATGTTTGAAAAGTTAGGTCCCATAGGGTTCAATGTATTTCATTTTTTCAACCCGGGTTTAATCCAAAACTAATTGGGTGATATTATTCATTTATATTCCCATAGGTCCCACAGACCGTCTGAACAACATACTAAAATTTCATTTTGATTAAGTCATTTTTGCGGCAGTTATCGTGCTAACGGACAGACAGACAGACAGAATGAACAAAGTCATAAACACTTTTCAACTTTGCTGTAAAGTGTTAAAAATTAAAAATATATATAAAAAATCCCATTTAACAATTTTGGAATCCATATTACTACCTATTCAGCATTCCACTTCAAAATATTTTTGTTGTTTTAAAAATAAAATGTATTAAGAATAATTTTGATGGCAGCCCGAAATATGAAAAATCATTCATAAGTGCAACAAACATTGGGAAGAACTTTGCTAGCCCAACCAGAAATCGAACTATGGATCTTCGTACTGGCCATCCGACGTTCTACCATTGGGCTACTTTAACGGAATTGCTTTATCTTTGAAAAGTGGACTCTGCAACATTCAGATAAATTCGAATATTTCTCAAAAAAATTGTGATATTTGATAAAACAGAAACTTTCCATACGTATAATAATTCAAAATATATTTATTATTATTGAAATTCAAAAGCGCAGCATGTTTGCAACCATAATTGGGCATTAAATAATTAATATAATTGAGTATTTAATTAGTTAAATAATACATTTAATTAGCAATTGCATCTAAAAGTAAATGCCAATTACTTGTGATTGCGATTACATTTTTTTTCAATTATAAAGAATTATTTATTACTATAATTGCTAAATGTAACTGCGAAATGTAATTCTTCTTGAAATTATTCCTTAGATTTCTTAACCTTTTGCTTACGGGTGGGACAGCGTCCATCCCAAAAGAAGAACTTCTCAAAAAAACAGATATTTGACATACCCTATCCGAAACAGTTCGATCCCCCTTTGCAAACATTAGCGTCCATGGACGCCAGTGCCTGCAAAAGGGGATCGAACTGATTGGGATAGGGTATGTCAAATACCTGTCTTTTTGGGAAATTCTTCGTTTGGAATGGACGCAGTCCCACCTGTAAGCAAAGGGCTAACCTTAAAGAATTTTTGCCTTGAGGAAAGGCGCATACGCCATATGTGTTGTTCAGTGTTCGCCTGTGCGTCCCAACCTATTGCTCAATTTGTTTAAGATGCCGAATTTCTCTGTTTCCTTATGTAGTTAAGTATGTTTCCAATAAACTGAAATAGAAAAAAAATCTTCCAATGCTAAAAATCTTAATAGTCATAATTGATTTACTGATAATTACAACAGCAAACAATTGCGGAATTTAAATAGATGGCCTTCATGTGCCGTCCCCCTTGACAATACCATTATACTAAAGTTCTGATATGGTAAGCAAGTGATTTTCCCTACATAATTCTGATTTTCATACTCATGCGCAACATTTCACATGAAAATGCAATTCCATTTAATTTATATCCCGTGAAATAAATGGTTATTGGCAAATTGTTTTGTGTCAAAATTCAAAACTATTACAAAAAGTGTATTTTTTCGTGAATGGAACGAGCTAGATCCATAAGAATGATATTAGTAAATTTGTAACATAATACTGTATATGGAAGGTGAACATATTTAACGATGCTTAACGTTATTTTAATTTCATTTAATTTTTTTTAATGAATTTATCTGAAAAATGAGCTCCATAACGAGAACGATACATGCTATCGTTCCAAATGTAGTGCTAATCGTTTTCTAATAAGCATTTACAAATAAAATATTTATTTATTTAAAATTATCGAATGTTCAAATTTTTTATGATTTTTTCATAAATTCATTCGAGAATTTTGAGATATCAAACGTTTGATCACGTTTGAAATCAATGAAATTTTAGTATTCATTGATTAAAATAATCGTACCAAATTCCATCCAAAATGCTCCATTCGTTCGTGAGTTATAATGTCCACAGACTCCCAAATATACATACATACATACACAAACATGTAATACACACGTATGCTTACACATACATACACACAACGATCACCTCAAAAACGCTTGATTCGAGTTCAAATATGCTTAAAATGTGGTTTTCCGTCGAAAACTAAAATTTGTGACTTCGTCACAATACTTTCCACATAGGGAAGGTTGGGGTATAAAGCAATGACACCAAATATCTTAGCTACAGTTAATTAAAGTTACACAAAAAGGTATCCACAGAATCACAAGACCTACAAAATATCTACAAAAATTGGCTACAAAAAATATCTACTCGAAATTCGGATTAATAAAAACTGTTTAATTGGGGAAATTACAGTCTAATATACAAATTGTTCTGTAGTGCCCCAACACGGGGTACTAAGGAACACCACATGGGGTACAATGAAACACATTTTTAAGGAAGCATTAAACTTACCAAGTTTAAGAAATTTAAGATTATCAAAATAGGATAAAGGTTCAAATGTTACTTAAGATCCCGACTTAATATTAGTCTACTTTGTAATAGGTATGCAGATACTTAAGAACAAGCGCACCACTAACACGATATTTTATCGTAATCTGACAAACCAACATTAAAAGAATATTGAAAATACACTGTCTGAGTTCCACCTTGCGCCATTGGTTAGAGCAGCTTAAGTGCAAAATCTAAACTATAGATACAGTGCATTTATTGTCATTATCTGCAAATATCAACGTTAAAATGTCCATGTTTTCACGTTTCAAGAAACTTTTTCGTAGTTCATCGCCTTCTACTGTTGTATAACCAAACGCGCATAATACACAGATTATTTTTTTCTCAAACAAAATTTTATCAAAACGTAATTTCCATGTTTATTATCATTACTCAAAATTTCATTCGAATTCAGTTCTAATTCTTCATTCTCCAAGTTATTGGAATTAGAAATATGAAGTGATTTGATTGCTTTATACAGGATGGCAGAGATTTCTTCTTTTTTTTTTTTTCTGCCTCTTTTCGCAGTTTCGCCTCCAATTTCAGTTTTTCTATGGCGTATGTCAGGATCCGTAACTGCAACTTCTTGCATCCATTATTTTCTAAAAGGTGCTTTAGAGAACGAACGCAGACTATCTGGGTTGATGATTGTGCTGCTTGTTGCAGTAACAAGAGTAAGTTCACGCAACATTCCAGAAGAAAACCCCTACACATTCATCTAGCAAATTTGAAATAAATATTTTATGTCCTCCAATAAGATTAATATGAAAAGTCTGTATGATAATGAGCTATATGGTTTAGGCCTACATCATTAGGTCTAATAAGCAAGGTATAAGCCTAGTTAGTTTTGATCTACTTTATAACATGACAGTCTGGAGCACATGTATAAGTGGTAGTAACCAATATGCATTAATTTTTGTTAAATTATATATTTTCCAAATCAACTACATTTAATAATGTCATTGGAAAACTATATTTCATTGTGCCCTTACCATGCTGTTCTATTATGCCCCAATGTATAATTTGCATTTAAAAAAACATTGCCATTATATGCACACTTTTTAACACTTTACAACATAGTTGAAAAGTGTTTATGACTTTGTTCATTCTGTCTGTCTGTCCGTTAGAACGATAACTGCAGTAAAAATGACTTCATCAAAATGAAATTTTAGTATGTTTCTCAGATGGTCTGTGGGACCTATGGGAATATAAATGAATAATATCACCCAATTAGTTTTGGATTGAATCCGGGTTGAAAAAATGAAATACATTGAACCCTATGGGACCTAATTTTCCAAACATTTTTTAAGCGAATTTAAAATTCATAAATTGCTTCGAAAGTTTTAGGAAATATTCAAATTACCCCATAAAATATATAAAAGAAATTTCAGTAAAATATGTTAGTTAGTTTTTTAAATAAAAATTATTTTATATAGGGAGAAAAACAAATTCAATTAAATTCTGACTCTTTCTATACCCTCCAGAAAGAAAAAAGAGATATATTTAATAATAAATATCTTTCCAAGAGTTTAATTATTTTATATATAAAAGAGGTTTCACATTTTCAAATAAATATGGTAGATAACAATTTTTCCAATTTTTTTAAATTTTATATAACTCTTCATGACTGATAGTCGTCTGTCTGTCTGTCGTTTTATTTTATACTTATTTAATGGCATTTTTAATGCACTTTCCTACGTCCTATAGAGAGCTGAAATTTGGTACACAGCTTAAATTTGTAGAACATTTTATTCTACAAAAATTTGGTGGATCCTCAAATATAGATCCTACATTTTTTCGAAATGGCCTGCAAATAATCCCCGTTCACTTCTATGAATCATTGTTCTAAGATTGTTAAAAATTCTGATGTAGGCAGCACATGACTTTCCCTGCAGACTCATATTCACGTTCTCTTTATTTCTTCAATAATAATTTGAGTTTATCTACACAAAATAACACCCATAAGTATTTTAAATAACACTGAATTTGCACGTTAAACTTAAATTTGGTTCTCATTTGATAGCTGGACTTATTGTCAAAGGTGGCGTAGCGAAAACGCAAAAAAACTAAAATATCTCAAGAACGGCTATTCCTAGAGTAATGGGGTTAGTCTTATTCTTTTTGTTGTCAAAAATCACGTATAAAATAAGCATTTAATTGATATAATTGAGCATACGTAGTCTTTTATTTTTAGATTTAACGATTTTTGTGGGGCCATTTCGCAAAAACAGCCCGTTCCTTTTTCACGAATCGTACCAGAATAATCTACAAGTGATTTATATACCAAATTTTGTTAATTTTGTTAAATTTGGTCCATTCGTTTTTAGCTAGAGTGGATAAAGGCAATTTTTGCCGGCCATTTCGCAAAGAAGGCAGATTCTTTTATTACGAATCGTACTAAAATCTAATGAACATGAAGGTTTCCTACAAAAAACTTACCAAATTTTATGAAATTCGGTCCATTAGTTTTTCAGTTAGAGTAGGTACAATATCCTCACAGACACGCAGAAACACACACAGATACACTCTTACACACACAGACGTCTCCCTAAAAATAGTTTTTTCGTGTTCTAGAAGTCCCCAAACGTGTAGATCCTTCGAAAATTGGAGTTCCGATCTTCGGCATGATTCCAATACTTTGAATACATACACACACATATATATTATCTGTGTATCTAAATTCCGTGCCTACGCAATTACAATAGTTGTGATTTTAAATGATCCCTAAACTTTTACTATTTCTACAACGAAGTCTAATTTTAACTTATGTAGAGTGCAAATATCTCAAGCGATTGTAAGGTGAGTTATATAAGAATTGCTGAAATTTTTTTCACGCAAAATATATTTAGCTCTGGAGTCTAGAATACAAGTTATATGAATGAAATATTCATTGATTTTGCATAGACAATCAGACGATTTATATTTCGATGAAGTTTTAAATATTTAAGTATAATAAATTACTGTAGTACTGTGATGATGTAAAAGATATCACCACTGAATGTGTCACGTTTTAGAATTTTTTAAATGAAATTGCATTTCAGCTGGAAAGTGTTTCATAATCAATGCTTATGCATGATTGATCTTTTTTGTTGTTTTAATTCATATAATGTATTGACAGCTGTACTTTGTTCAATACAGAAATAATCATCAAGGTTCTAATAATAGTTTTTTTTACTAACTCGCCGGGCAGTCAAAAATTTACTTTATTTGCCTACTTTTATAATTGATGTCACTTGGTAGCCTACACATGGCCAACTGTATTAGAAGCTTTGTGGAAGATGTGTTCATAGTAGAGAAATATATTGGAGTCAAAAGTAGATATTAACTTTCAACCTGTTATATACATGAAAGCTGTTTGTTTGTACTCCGGTATTCCATCGTACCCCAACCTACCCAACTAAGGTATCCTTAGTAGGGTAGGTCAATTATAAAAGTAGGCAAGTAAAGTAAATTTTTGACTGCTCGGCGAGTTAGTAAAACAAACTATTATTAGAACCTTGATGATTCTGTCTGTATTGAACAAAGTACAGCTGTCAATACATTATATGAATTAAAACAACAAAGATCAATTATGCATAAGCATTGATTATGAAACACTTTCCAACTGAAATGCAATTTCATTTAAAAATTTCTAAAACGTGATACAACGCAATTGTACGTGATACAACGAAAGCCTACCAAGTTAATACATGAGTATTAACTTGGTAGGCTTTCTTATTACCATACATATATGGTAATAAGAAATTAATACATGATACCATACATATAAAGAAAATAGATAAGAAATATGTCTATAAAGGTTAATTGCATGGTCATGTGTTCTGCCATTATATTTATTGGAGGACCTTACAGTATGTATGGCGATTGTGACGTACATGAAAACTAACTATTGTCAAGCGCAATTACTTTTTGCACTTGTCTCGTTTAAACATTTACAACTACTATCGATTAAGAAATATAATTGTTAATTGCATTACCAAACGCATGTTAATCGTAATCGTTAGCTAATAATTAGAATAAGTTTTGCTCAACTGCAGTTTTGCAATTACAGATTCTAATCTCCAAATACATCTGTTTGCATCTGTTGAAATGCCGTTCAAGAGATAAGAAGTAACTCTTACCCCCCAGTGTCCATTCATGGAATAAATGACGTCAGTTATTACGTCAAGTTCGTCGGAAGATATTTTTTTTACGATACTTTGAAACAAAGAGCGACTCAGTCAATATACATTGTCAGGATGCCAAGAAACAAACGACACGTAACTCGCGTAAATAGAGATGTTTGTATACTATTGAATAAGATTATACGTTACTTAAATGTAGTTACATTCGACAAATGGCGAGCTATCAAAGATATACTATGCTGATTTATAAATATTTTACAAGAGTGAAACGAATTAATATAAAATATAGAGTGCTAAATCACAGTCTATTACTGAAAATTACTTAGAAGGAAATGTTTTCTTGTCTTTTTTCTTCGTTATAATAAATATATGTGATAAGTGATATAAATATTTTACAAGAGTGAAACGAATTAATATAAAATATAGAGTGCTAAATCACAGTCTATTACTGAAAATTACTTAGAAGGAAATGTTTTCTTGTCTTTTTTCTTCGTTATAATAAATATATGTGATAAGTGAACTAACTCATCTCAAGAATATGAAATGAATTCTGTACAAAAAGAATCGGGTATTACCTGATGAGATGTGAAGAAGAGTTTAAATGTAACCAGGGCCGTCTAAAGCCTATCTCGGGCCCCAAGACAGTCATTAGACCGCCCTTCCCGAAAAAAAAATCTGATGTGGGCAACACATGACTTACCTTATATAATGTAATCAATTTACTACTTTTACAGTAAAAACCAATATGTTTTTCTTATAGTAGATACTTATATTCTTTCCAAGATATTGAATTTTCGACAAATAGTAGTCATTTTCATTGATTTAGCGTCATTTTTATCCATTTGGCGAGATTTTCGTTAATTTGGCAACATTTCAAAAAGTCGCCAAGTTGGCGATATTCCGACAAAATCGTCGCCAAATTTTCGCCAAGCGTTATGGACGGAGAAATAAGTTATTCTTACAGCAAATAAATTACTATTGGCGATCAAATACAAAAGTATTACTCAAAGTATCTTTTTTCAGGAATGGAACGAGCTATATCCACGAGAATAATGTCACCCGATGTATTGCATGGTATTACATATGAAAAGTGAACATGGTTCTCAATAGAAAATATTTTTTTTATTTTATATGAGTTTTTGATAATTTTTTTTCAAAAATGTGCAATATCTCGAGAACGGTTCATATTAGCGTTCTAAAATTTATGTCCAATCGTTTTCTAATGAAAAATTACATAAGTAATGTCTATTTGCGTAACTTTATTAGCGATTTTGATTTTTTGATGATTTTTTCAAAATTTCACTCGAAAATTTAGGGGGGTTCTGAACATTCGATTGCGTATAAAAACAATAGGCTTCCAGTGTTTATAGATTGTGATTTTTGTACCAAATTTCGTTCGAATCGGTCCATTCGTTCGTCAGTTATCGTCTCCACAGACTCACTGACACACACACACACACACACACACACACACAGACAGATATCACTTCAAAAATGTTTGATTCGTGATCAGGGATGCTTGAAACGTGCTCTCCCGTCGAAAACTCGAATTCGAATTTTCGACCCCGTCACAATACTTTCCTTATACATTATGTATATAAGGAAAGTAAAAATAATAAAAAAATTTTAATTTATCTATTTTAGATTAAAATGGGTCAATAAGGGGGAAACAGAAAACATGAAGGGTGAAATAAAAAACAAAACGATATGTTTATTTTATTTTCATTTAGAGTTTTAATATTGAATTCGTATAAGCCTACAACCTGATGATGACTCTCTTTGTTAATTTTATCTATTTGTTAATCACTTTGTGTTAATTTTAAATGCACGAAAAATGCATTTAAGACCGTGATACAGATGGCTGACTGATCGTGTTGCTTGTTTTCGAACCTGAAGGTTTTGGGTTCGATCCCTTCTGTTGTTTGTGATCTTTTTTAGCACTTCTGATTTTATGGTCACCTTTGTCAGAATCAATACAATAATTCCTCTTAATGTGTCAGCTAGCTAACTCAGTAACCATATCACTTTCGAGTCAGCAGTCTATGGTTTACTTTTTCTGCTTAGTCTCTTTAGAGTTTGTTATCTTCTAACACAAACACTGAGCTTCTCAGACTATGAATTGGCTGGCTTAGTGGCTCAAGATGGTTCGCTTCAAATCCAGAGACTACGGGTTCGATCATTGCTGCAGCCTGTATCGTAATCGCGGAGTTTTATAATATTTAATTCTCATCAAGTTTTACTATCTAAAATTTCGTCACAGGAAGTGACCAACATGATATGACGTCCCAGAAAATGCCGTATAGGTTATTATGTAACTTCCGATACATCACTTCCTGTTGTACCAAAAACAGTTATCAAAAGAGAAACATTTTTACGAAAAACTGAAACTTCATTAGCAGGAGTCAAGAGGTACAAAACAACCCTGCTCAAACATTGGATAAGAAAAGAGAAGAGAAAACCCACCAGCCTTAGTGTATCTCGCACACCACTCGACCTCCATCTGTACATATATATTAGTAAGAAATAGATCACAAATTTAGAAAGGGAGAGATAGACTTACACACCTCCCAAGCTGCAACCTCTCTAACGCGCTCTTTTTAACACGCCTACTTCACCAATTAAATGTATCTCGCCAATTTACACCTCTAGCTACGATATTAACCTCTTTAACGAAACGGGAATCGAACCCGATCCTACAAAACCTTGATCTAATGCCTCAAGCCTCTGGGCCAAGCACTAAGGAATAAGACTAAGGAATTATTTGGGGGGGGGGGGGTTCCCTATGATTTCAATGATGAAATCGCAAACAATAAAATAATTTAAAACTGATTCCTCGATAGAACCTACAGCCTCCGAAGTCAAAAGCGAGCGTCATAGCCACTGAACCAACGAACTCGCATTCTATGGATCTAAAATGTCTTACTTGAATGTTACAAGGAAAATTTGGAGATAAACAAACGTTAAAATTAGCTACTATTAGTCTGATTATGTCTCTAGATTCGAAAAACAGCAATAAACGCTATGTAAATCTTGTCTATACATTGTGCAGTTGTAATATATCAAATAAATAAGAAAAATTACAAGTGCTAAAACAACGTAAAATCGCTGATTGGTATTAAATCCATTCTCTCTGGATTGAGCTATTAATGACATAAGCATAAAGCCAACCAAGTCTTAATCATTACGATCTTGGCTACGATCTTAATTGTAGCATTTAAACTTAAGCAAGAAACTGATGAAGCGTACTCAGACGCCAAAATAAAATACTACGCGCGGCTAAGATCAAACTCAAGGTCCCCAAATTTGCATGCCAGACATAACCCACAGGGATAACCAAAACACCCGAATTATGGTCTTAATTATAATATTTTAACTTAGCCACAAGACAAATAAAGAAAAGAAAAGTCCTAAATTGTATTCAAGTATCATTCGGTACTAAGTAGCGACAAAAATTCAACCACATGCCATTCATTCAAAGGTGGACGACATCACCACTGAACCAGCCAACCCACAACAGTGGAATTTAATTGTCCAATTTAAACTTAACCAGAATTTTGATTAAGAAATATTAATGCAGTTTAAAATTCATTTAGCTGCACAATATTTTCTAATTATGCATTTATGCATTTCTGAATATTTCTCTTGTCTATATAAGATTTTCGGGAGGGGGGGAGGGGGGGATTTCAGCTCTCGAGGACAGAACTCGCAATCAGCAGTTTCGTAGGAGAACCCACTAACCAGCTTTAGCCATGGCTTAGGCTAAAATTTATAATAATTATTTAAACTTTTATTATAAAATAAATTTATAAAGAAGTAAGGAGTCATGATTTTTATTTAATTTCAGGAACGCAACAGCGTTCCACTCCACCAAGTCGTCATCTCCGAACTCGTAACTAGCAAATGTACATTATACTTATCGTGAAAACCCCGATGTTCACAGGTCTATATAGTTCATCTCAAACGAAAACTAGATTCTTTTTCTGTGTAAAGCTGTCACAAAACTAAGGAAAACACTATTATAATTAGTGTGGTAGCAGCCGGGAAAAACACACTTTAAAATAGCACATTTTACATTTGTTGTTCAAGCCTTATTCCCCCCACCCCTTAAATCAGAGTTAGGATCTTTAACAGTGTATCCTAAACCTGAAAGTACAGCTTCGGTCTTGCGGGGACAAGACAAACTATTTTGAGATTTCATAAGCTGTTTGGAAAAAGGTCTGGTACTTGACGGGGAGTTTATTTACATGAAGTGGTATTTTTGTCAGATAAATTTTACTTTTAAAAGCTTATTTAAACTGCATTATTTTCTAATAGCTAAACCCAGTGTCTTGCGCAGCCCAAAAGAGAACTCAAAACTAACGGGCTTAAGCGTTAATCAGTGTACTAATCAGCCACGCTTTATGGGATGCTGTTAGGAACTATTAAAAACAATTCTCGAATCGTACGTTCTATATCCATTATATTTATGTGTTGCATGCTCGTGTGTTTGGTGTTCGTGTTTCATTACATTTTTAGGCCATAACACCTAAAGATTATTTAAAGTAAAATTTTGAAATTGTTAGCTTTATATGAAAATTTTAGCAGCTCTGTGTAGTTCTCTTATTCTCTAAATCCAATGATCGACTGATTTTTATAAAGTTTAATTGTTAATTTTTAGAATATTCGATTTTGAATGGGGTTTTTCAACAATTTGGTTTTGTATAATTTGTCAAAAAAATAAAATAATCTGGCTTTGTAACAAGTAATTTTTCCTCTATTTTTATTCGAGATATTTCCAATTTTCGGGTGCCAAAGT
The DNA here is from genome assembly GCA_951213105.1 of Amaurobius ferox. NCBI lineage: Eukaryota > Metazoa > Arthropoda > Arachnida > Araneae > Amaurobiidae > Amaurobius > Amaurobius ferox. Next base: position 39,033,924 of record OX578140.1, on the reverse strand, counting down.
GGCGCAGTTGCAAAATAATGTTATACCAATGAAAGCACTATGAACATTAAGCAAAATAATATCATTACTATTTCCATATAATGGTACTGTATTTTATAAGAAAGACCTGCATGCATATCTATTTCTAAGAGTTAATTTTTATACAATAAGTGTATTATTTAGAATGTTTTCCTTTATTAAATAAGTAATCCAGCCGCTAATATTCTGCTGCTAATCCTCTAACGTTTACCAATTAAAACATCATACCAAATTTTATTTGATTTTCTCAATATGTTTGAAAGATATTATGACTCTAGATAAGCAGACGGATGCACAGACATCGTTGAAAAAATAGCTGATTTGTATTCAAAGATTCTCAAAATCAAAACGTGTAAATCAATATCCGATAGTCGGTACATTGACCCCATCAATCATTTCTGTTTACATTTACTGTATATGGACATTAACTTATAATTAATCATTTATCAATAGTATCAATCATAGCAAAGATCATTCAATGTGTTCTTACACAAATCCAAAGCAAGATGTACCCCAATAAGGTCTATGCACATAGTAAGGATTTAACGATAGGACTTTGGTTAGTACTGGTATCCAATTGTAAATATTACCAAGTGCTTAGCCATTTTAAATTATTTTAAATAGATATGAATAATTATGAATATCATTAATATGAATATGAATTCGGATAATTATCTGAAATGAAATTTGAATAGGTAAATAAATTGATTTAATGTTCCGAGCAAAGCACGGTGAGTCAATTTTGTGTAAAGTTCTGCCAAATTTGCTAGTTATTGTCGGTAGGCAAAAAGCAAATACCAAGCGAAGTAACATGGGTGAATAGCCCCCCCCCCCTCCTCTCACATTGATATGACTAAAGAATAAAGTGCTATAGTAGAACCGGGTACAGCGTCAGTGAATCTTATTAAACGCAAAGTCGTGTGCTTTGAAAATTGGAGGGATAATACCAATGGCGACTCGTAAGGTGAAGCAGGTGACGCAGGATAAGCACTGCTTCACTTCTTCTATCCAGATCGTCGACTTACCCGAAGGTGTAAGTTACCTGTTTGAACGACCGTTAAGTGCCACCCAATATAGACCAGAACCCAGTGAGGGCGGCATCCACAGGGACCGTGCCCTCCTTCCCCTACTACTAACTTCTTGGCAGGACTTACAGATTCACATATTTAACGTGCCCGTACTCCACGTGAACACGGAAACAGTTTGGGAAGAGGTGGGAATCGAACTGGGGTCGTGCGAGTGCAATTCTCGCAAGCTAACCACTGGGCTGTCCCACCCCGCACAGCTTCACTTAAAAGTTATCGGCTGCATGGGTCATCATTAGGCGAATTTTTGAGACTCGTTTGGCTATTATTAAATAATATTTGACAACACTTGTGCCAGTAGCGTGATGTGCTTTGATGATGTTCGTTATCGAGGAGGAGGGAGAATCCCGCCACTGAATCTACTTCACCCATGCCTGAAGTCACGAGCCGCCACTCGATAATACAACTTGTAAGCTTCATAAGTTATTCTTACGTTTCTTATTGTCTTTTGTAATTTGGATAAAATAAATTTAAAAAAATGTTGATTTACACGAAAGTGATTATTTGTAAAGTTAAATTTTTACAGAACTTTATATATATATATTTTATATATAAAAATATATATTTTTGTACTCAGTCGCTGATATTTAGTATTAGTAAATTGGACATTATAAGCATACAATTGTAAAAAATGGCTGATGCGTATTCAGGGCTGCTCAAAACGTGTAACTCTATCAAAATTCGAGAGTTCGTATTTTGACTCCATCACAATAATTTCCCTTTATATATAATATACTGTTAATATGTCAAATTACATGAATAAAATTATAAATTTCAAATCTATAGAGAAGGCAACGTTAAAGACCGATCTGCCACACTAAAGTATGATGGGCCATTCAGTGACTTCTTACTATTTATTTACCTAAAAATCTACCATTCCTCATTAGACGCAGACAGGTCGTGTTTCACATGGGGGTTCAGCAACCTCCAGCCGTTGTCGCAGTCTTCTAATTGAAAAGTCGTAAAATCGTCTTCCCCAATCACTTTAAATGCTCCGGGATACCATCGTAAAAATGGGTATAAAATCGTCTGGTATTGACGGGTCAGAATTGATTTTTTTCTACTGGAATGACCTTCAGAACACGAGGGGGAAATAAACGAAGAAAGGTTCGGAGGATATAAGCCGAGCCGTGGGAAAAACAGTTTACAAAAAGAGTGGACTACGGAAACAAATGGTGTGTGTGGTATTAAATTTAAGTAAAAAATCACTGACGTATACGCAGAAATTTTTCGAAAAGGTACAATATTATACTGGGAGTTTCAGAAAGGTGGTTACGAAATATACTTTTTTATTTATTAGAGACAGAAAGATAATGTGAATTAGACCAAGAAAGACCAATCATGCATAAAGCATTTATTATGAAACACTTTCAAACTGCAATGCAATTTTATTTAAACATCTCTAAAATGAGATACATTCAGCTGTGATATTTTTAAAATTATCACATACTACAATAATTTATTATATTTGAAAACTTCATAAAAAACAAATGAACTTTATTTAAATAACGTCATGAAAATATAAATCGACTGGCTCTCTACATAAAGGCAGTGAATAATTCATTCCTAAACTTTTTTTCTATTCCTTTCATTCAGCGGCGATATTTTCAAAATTATCACAATACTATAATAATTTATTTTACTTAAAAACTTAAAACCATGGAGGTAAAGATACTTTCTACCTCCATGTTTAAAACTTCATCGAAAAAGGCAATATAGAATCGACTGCTTCTCTATGTAAAATCAATAAACATTTATATATAATTAATTATATTCCAGACTCCTGAACAAAATAATTTGGCGTTAAAAAAATTCAGCAATTCTTATGCAACTCATCTTACAGCTTGATGTGCATACATTCTCCATACGTGAAAATTAATTAGGCTTCGTTGTAGAAATAATAGTGTAATTGAGTTGGCGCAGTATATAGATGCACAGAAAAAAATAAAAAATAAAACAGTTTTAGGACGGATGCAACACCAAATATAAATTAAAAAGAATAAAAATCACGATTTTGACACAAGATGGATACCATATATTATTTTGAAGTGAGTCACGTGATCTCTTCATATAATGTGGGTGCAATAATTATTTTAATTTTTCTTTAAAAAACTACCAAACATATTTTGCTGAAATTTTTTTTTATATATTTTATGGGATAATTTAAATATTTTCTAAAATTTTCGAAGCAATTTGTAAATTTTAAATGCGCTAAAAAAATGTTTGAAAAATTACGTCGTATGGGGCTTAATGTATTTAATTTTTTCAACCCGGGTTCAATATAAAACTAAATGGGTAATATTATTTATTTACATTCCCATATGTTCTTTAGACCGCGTCAACAACACTAAAATTTCATTTTGGTAAAGTCAATTTTACGACAGTTATCGTGCTAACGGACAGACAGACAGAATGAACAAAATAACAAATACTTTTCAAATATGTTGTAAAGTGTTAAAAATTGTTCAAAATAAGGAAAACTATTATAATATGACAGTTTGATCTCCATGGGGGTATTTTTCAGAAAAATTCAAAATCTAATTTTTTACACGTGTTCTATAGAGAAAAAATTCGATTTACTAAAATGTTCCCAAACATTTCATTATATAAAACAAAAAAGTTCACAATTCTTAAAAAAAAGTTCCCGAAGATATTAAAAACAGGAAAAATCAATCATGCACAAAACATTGATTAAGAAATACTTTCCGACTGAAATGCAATTTCATTTAAACATCTCTAAAATGTGATACATTTAGAGCAAATATTTATTATACTTGAAAACTCGTTATACTTAAAATTATTATACTTATTATACTATAAATAAATTTATTATACTTGAAAACTTAAAACGACAATGAAAAAGACAATTCTAGTTACACAAAATTGATTTTATTCAAATGACGTCATCGAAATGTAACTCGACTGCCTCGCGATGTAAAATCAATAAATATTTCATCCATATCACTTATATTCCAGACTACAGAGCTAAATAATTTTGCTTGAAAAAAACTTCAGTAATTCTTATATAACTTATCTTATAATGTCTTGATTTGTTTACATTCTGAATGCGAATCAAAATTTAGTGATCATTTAAAATAAAAAATATTGCAATTGCGTTGCCACAGAATTTAGGTGCACAGATAATACGCAAAAATAAAGCGGTTTTAGGGCGGATTCAAGATTAAAAATAAATTTAAACGATCTTTACACAGTGGAAAAAAATGGATGCCATACTATATTTTGCTATGAGTCACGTGATCTCTTCATGTGATATGGGTGGAAGACCCAGACCGTCCGACTCGTCCAGAGGACTTGGAGTAACTAGTTGGACGGCCGGGCATGTGATATGGGTGTAATTATTATTTCAATTTTTATTTAAAAACTACCCAATATATTTTGCTGAAAATTCTTTTATAAATTTTATGTGATAATTTAAATATTTCCTAAAAATTTCGAAGCAATTTGTGAATTTCAATTTCGCTTAAAAACGTTTGAAAAATTAAGTCCCATAGGGTTCAATGTATTTCACTTTTCTAACCCGGGTTCAATCCGAAACTAATTAGATGATATTATTCATTTTCATTCCCATATGTCCCACAGACAGTCTCAACATCATACTAACATTTCATTTTGATAAAGTCATTTTTGTGTGAACGGACAGACAGATAGAATGCTGACTGATTTGCTGACTTAGGTCACATTACCATGCATGCCTATTATTGTTTTAAATTCTTTTGATAAAAAAACTTTCAAGGACAGTGTTAGGGATTATAGGGATTTTTAGGAAAAATTTAAGAATCTCTTTCTTTCGGTGAAAACTTTAAGCAGAATTCCACAAATATTGCAGGCAAAGGTATGGAACTTCTTTCATTTTAACTAATGAAGTCGTAAGGAGAAACAAACTACTTATCAAAACTTTTACTCAACAGGACAGCTGTAAGAAGTTAAACTTTGAATTTTTCCGAAAATACCACACACAGAATTGAGACTAATTTTATTAAATTCGGCACCTTATATTAATAAACTTTATAATTGCAAGTATATGTCTAGAATAAATATTTAAGGAGCATATTTAAAACACCCTTTATATCAGTAATTACTAATTTTTAATAATTCCTGACAATGATATCCTATAATAATGAATTGATTGATTAATTAAACATATACATTAATACATTTTAATTTATGTTGATTAATTAATAATCATTTATCGATAATATCAGTAATAACAAGCTAGTAAGTCGTGTATTGCTATTCCTTTCACTTCTCTCGAACTTTGACGTCTAATTATTGACCTCTATTATTGAATAGTTGAATAACTCATATCAAGTTATCCTAGTTTGTTTAATTTGGTGTAAATAAGAAAGAAAAACACAAAAAGTAGGGAGGTAATCTTGTTCAAAATATATAATATTAAAAAGAAATTTCCCTCCCCTCCCACCCTTCCAGAAGATTTCTGAATATTCCAGGTACATCCAACATAGCCGTCAAACATTTCCATTTAAAATCAGTAATAACCAAATTCTTGTACATGGTAAGATCCACTACAATTGGTATGAATAAAACATGGATTTCTGGGATAAAATTTACCATGTAATATTGTGTGTTTTAAATATTGGGTTATATGACTCATAGAAGCTAATACAAAAAAGTTATTCTTACGTTTGTTATTTGGCTTGTAATTTAAAAAATAAATAAAATGTTGACTTGTAAAAGGAAAAAAGAAAATAAAGAGAGGGGGGGGGGATTATCTGTAACATGTTAAAATTTTTACAACATTTAAAAACATCTCAAATATATTTTTTTACAGTTGTAGTGTTAATGAATTGGAAAACTAGCAATATAAATAATTTTAAAGTTGCTAGAAAGAATAACTGTGAAGATCTGTGACGCGTATTCCTTCGTATTTCAAAGTATAAAACTTCTCTTACTGCTACGGGGTATTTTCTAGATTTTTGGGGGTATTTTCCGGATAAAATAATGAATCGAAATATCTGGATAATGTAAGATTTATTGAAAGCAAAAATTAACATAAAATAAGGAACAATATAGTTAACAATTCTCTAGCTATTTAGCATAGTCACAAAGTAACAATCAGGTACAATAAAACAGCAATAAAATGCTCAATTAATGCACGAACAAGTATATGGTATTTTCAAAACACTGCTACAGTCACAATTCACTGTTTCTCGTATCACGAAACATTGTTCACTGAACAATATAGGTATCTCCTTAGGTACCTCTGTGGAAAGTTCCTGAAAAATCTGCGCGACGAGAATAATTCTATAGTACAATGATTTCATTTCTCGAACTATTTAAAACTCGCAGTGAAGTGACTTCTTTCCTATAACAGGAATATATACGTCTTTCCTATAACATAATAGCAAAAAATTGCACAATGGATCATCTTTCACGCCGGTAGACCATGGTTTAGAGCTCATTGCCACTCATCAATCTTTCGATATAAGGCAGGCAATCTTTCAGCATAAAAATCTTTAAAGCAAGAATTTCAAAATATCTATGGTAGAAGTATTTTCTTCAAACCCAGTAACGATGAAGAGCATTAAGTTTGGCCTACCATTAATAAAATTCTAAACGCTCAGGATTACAGTACGCTCAGGATTTATAACATGACGTCGCAAAATAACAAGAAAGTGCTCAACTGATCATCCCTCACCACCTGTGGCCCACAGTTTGGCGATTTTTGCTGACAAAAGGATATGGCGGAGGAGAAATCCGTAGAAGATGAAGACAGTATCCATGCAATTCAATAGCTTTCATGCAATTTCCCCCAAACTCGCCAAAAATCGCCAAGACATCCTGATCTTCCCGTAATAAAAATTGGTAGCTGTAAAAGTTGCTTTCCAGCACGAATACACTAAACACGGGAAAGACATATCAGGTAGTTGCAATGTCACTATATGTACTTTCGTCAGTTAGTGAAAAGATATAAAGTATCAAATCAAAGAGTTTTAAAGACAATAGTATTCGTCAGTCTTCTCAAATTCTGTATTTAAGAGGATTTTTAACAGGTAGAATCATTCGAGGCAGACAAGTAATTTATTTTATAAAATTCGTTCGAATTTTTTTTAGTCAAGGTAAATATGATAAGAAGGCAGTATAAAAGCGATTTATATCCTACACATAAATGATATTGAGACAAAAAGAATGACAATAAAACGATTGTCATAAACTGGATATATCTGCAGAAATGCTCCAAAATTGCTGTAATAAAACTATTAATATAAAAACTTTGTCAAAATACAGCATATACTAAATTTTAGGGGTCAATCAGTTTCAAAAGCAAAAAGCAGCCTTTCTTTTTTTCAGGACAAACATGAAACGCAACCTCACTTATTCAGATGTCGAACTTGCTTGATTAAACAAGGGTGCTGCTTCTAATTCTGAAGAAACGAGCTGCTTTTGGTTCTCGAAACGGATTGGCCTCCAAAATTTTGTGTTATTTTGACATTTTTATATTATTGCGTATATTTATTTAATAATCATCAATATTTAATAATTAGCATCAAATAAAATTACTGGTCAAGCTTATATTATTATTCTACTTAAATTATTACTTTCATTTTATTAATGTCCATTGCAGAAAGAAATATTATTTGTAAAATGAAGTAAATTTGTCAATTTTATGATGAATGAAAACAATCATGCATAAAGCATTGATTATGAAACACTTTTCAACTGCAATACAATTATATTTAAACATCTGTAAAATGCGATACATTCAGCTGTAATATTTTTTAAAATTATCACAATACTACAATAATTTATTATATTTGAAAACTTAAAACTTCATCGAAAAAAAAAAACTTTATTCAAATGACGTCATTAAAATATAAATCGCCTGGCTCTCTATGTAAAAGCAGTAATTATTTCATTCATACATTTTTATTCCATTCCTTTCTTTCATCACAATACTACAATAATTTATTTTACTTAAAAACTTAAAACCATGAGGTAAAAGTAATTTTACTCTATGCTTAAAACTTCATCAAAAAAGTCTACTATAAAATCGTCTCTATGTAAAATCAATGAATGTTTCATTCATATCAAGTACATTGCAGGCTCCAGAGCTAAATAATTTTACGTTAACGAAATTCAGCAATTCTTATACAGCTTGATGTGTTTACATTCTCCATTAGTAAAAATTAGGCTTCGTTGTAGAAATAATCAAAGTTTGATGATCATTTAAACTAAAATATATTGTATTTGCGTTGTTTCAGAATATAGATGCACAGAAATTAAGCAAGAATAAATCGGTTTTAGGACGGATACAACACTAAATATAAATTAAAAAGAATTTTAAAAATCACGACTTTGACACAAGATGGATGCCATATTTTATTTTGAGGTAGGTCACGTGATCTCTTCATATAATATGGATGTAATTATTATTTAAATTTTTATTTAAAAAACTACCAAATATATTTCGCTGATTTTTTTTTTTTTTTTTTTTTTTTTTTTTTTTTTATATGGTATAATTTGAATATGGTTTAATTTCTGGGTCGAAAGAAAGTAGTATGAAGTATTATTAAATAAATTAGTTTCCCATATACAACATTATTAGACAAGTTCGTTATCATCACTATCTCGGATTTAACACTTTTCATTTAAAGGAAAAGGAATATTTTCTTATAGTTCTGCGTCCCAATGCCAACTTATTCACCAAATTTTACATATTGCCAGCTATATTTTAATTTCGATTTTACAATACGTATAAATGAATAATTTTATTTGACATAGTTATTCAAAACTCTATATTCTAATTTTGTGTTAAAGTTCTATAACGTATGGGCATAATGAGGGAGAAAATAAATGTTTTCTAAATATATTAAAAGAATTATGACGATGTGTATGGAAAGTTATAGGCTTCCCATATCAGATATTTTCTTACTGCACTGGACTTAAAACTAACTGTATTTATCGAAAATTCATGACCATCAGGACACAAAATTCTCACAAACTCGAATACAGCTTTATCATAAACTTTAGATATTTTTACTTTCTCATACGTAGTATTGAGTTTTCAAAAAAATTTTCGATTTCGAGATTTTAATGCGAATATGTTTTATGACCTCTTGAACAAGTTTTGGCTATTTTGGGAGTGATATGTTAGTCGATCTGTCTGTCTATATGTCTGTGGTCGATTTCTTGTGAACACGATAGCATCCACAAATACTAATGGATTTTCAAGAAACTTTATATTCGGTTTTGTTATCGAAAATCTAAAACTATATAGATTTTTTTTTAATTCGAGAGAAAACATGACGGCGTAGGACAACATTTTACATTATAATACATAAAAGGGTTTATTTATGACTTAATGATCACGAGACTTTATAGTTTCAATTATTGTTGTGAAAATAGCCGGGATGCAATTGTTTTTGTTCGTGACGACAATAGGCAAGTTACCCACCTCCCACGGGGTACATTGTCAAGTATGGTATCAATCTAAAGATTTTTCCAAACCCTTAAAAGTGAAGGGTAACACACCATAATTGTAATCATCTGTACCCATGATACTGATTTTTCAAAAAAAAAATTGTAAAATCTGACATGGGCAACACATAACTTTCACCGGCTAACTGATATTCACGTTCTCTTTATTTCTCCAATAATTCATTATACTGGGTTTAATTGCACAAAATAGCACCCATAATTATTTAAAATGGCACTGAATTTGCACTTTTAATTCAATTATCGTTCTCATTTGGCAACTGGACTTATGCTCAAAGGTGGCGTAGAGAAAATGCGAAAAAACTAAAATATCTCGAAAACGGCTAGTCCTAGTGTAATAGGGTTGATCTTATTCTTTTCATCGTTAAATATTATGTATAAAATAAGCATTTAATTGATATACTTGTATTTGAGCATTCGTAGTTTCTTATTTTAGATTTTTACGATTTCTGTGGGCCATTTTGCAAAAAAAAAGGCAGGTTATTTTTTCCCTAATCGTATCAAAATCTAATCATCACCAAGGTAAGCCACACGTGACTCATCTACCAAATTTTGTAAAATTTGATCTATTAGTTTTTCAGTTAGAGTGGATACAGGCAATTTTTGAGAGCTATTTTGCAAAAAAGGCGGGTTTTTTTTATCGCTAATCCTACTAAAAATTTATCAGCACCAGGGTCACACACAAGTGACTTATCTGCTAAATTTTATGAAATTTGGTTCATTAGTTTTTGAGTTAGAGTGGATTCATACTACATTGCACAGACAGATAGACACACACAGACGTAACACTAAAAATAGTTTTTTCGTATTCTAGAAGTCCCAAAACGTGTAGATCCGTCGAAAACTCGAGTTACGAATTTTGGTATGATTTCAATACTTTCCCTATACAGTACCATGTATTGCAGGAAAATTAAAAATTATCTAATAAAAAATGTGCTTAAAATATTGTTGAATGTCAATGTCAGTTACTAATACTTAAGGAAATCACCAAAACATGTTTAGCCTACTGGCCACAAAATCTTGAAACTAGCTCTAATTTCATTTCCTAGAAACTTTGATAATTCTCATTGAATTCTACATATTTAATTAATTCTAAAGAAATTACCAATAGGATTAATATTTTCAACAGATATTCGATTCTCTTAAATATGGCAAAGAAAAAAAATTTGATTTTTTTTCTTTTATCTTCAAATACAATCAAGTGTATCGAATATAAAATGTCTAACTTATGAAATATCAATGGAATTTTGTAGTCAGTGGCTACGATCGAAAAAATAAAGATACTTTTTAGAATTGAAACAGCCATTAAGGTCCCATAAAATTAAAAAACTGGAATTTCGGATTTTTCTTTTTGAAATATTCTATAAGATACTAATTTTCTCAAATTTCAAGCATATCAAATTTAATCAGGTGGATTTTAGAATTGCAAAACAGCCACTAAAGTCCCATAAAATTAAAAACCTGGAATTTCGGATTTTTCTTTCAGAAATATTCCATAAGACACTAATCATCTAAAATTTCAAGCATATCAAATTTAATTAGATGGATTTTAAAATTTTCGTACAGCAGCAAAAATTTGATCGAACAGTGCAATATGATTTCCGGTATCTTATTTCTAATGTTTTGACATTTTATCAGCATTATAAAATTGTTACTTTCAAAATAATTACAAACATTTCTGCTTAAAATACTAAATGTACTCACTTTGAAAAGGCAATGCAATAACATTCATCATGATGAGGAAACAAAATGTGGGAAACATTTATATAAAACAGATAAAAGCTAGATAAAATATTTTAAAATTTCAATCTATTTTAAAACTAAATATATAGTTAATTGTCACATTTAAAAACATTTAAATTGAAAATTTTAAAGATGGTAAATAAGCAATAACGTTAAGAACATAGATATTAGAATGTCCTTTGGGCAGACGATAAGTTTATATTTTGCAATAAATGATAAAAATCATTTGGAACAGTATCCAAGCGCTTCAATTCGCAAGTTATTCTCATTTTCTGGAAAAATATGTGCGATTGAATATGAAGCTGGTAATGGACCCAGTAGAATTTTAGACATTCGTTTCCATGGAAATAAACATTTCAATTGCGTTACAATTCTATTTCTACGAGGAAATAACTAAGAGCCTCAGTATCTCTATAAGAAAGGTCTACCAATTCTGATCGAATTCTGGACTGAAATTCGGGTAATAGAACTAAATTTAACGCGAAACTATACTCGCGGTAAAACAAATTTGACATTGCAGAACTATAGAAAAAACTGTAAACCTCCGGTAAGTTAAATATAGTACCTCTTATAAAAGCTATTAATAATCAAACAAGAAAGATCAATCATGCATAAAGTATTGATTATGAAACACTTTCAAACTAAAATGCAATTTTATTTAAACATCTCTAAAATGCGATACATTCAGCGACCATATTGTTAAAATTATCACAATACTACAATAATTTATTATATTTGAAAACAAATGAACTTTAGTTAAATAACGTCATCGAAATATAAATCGCCTGGCTCTCTATATAAAAGCAGTGGCTATTTCATTCACAAACTTTTTCCCATTCCTTTCATTCAGTGGCGATATGTTTAAAATTATCACAATACTACAATAATTTATTTTACTTAAAAATGTAAAATCATGGAGTACTCATTATCATGGAGTAAATCATGTAAAATCATTACTTTCTAACTCCATGCTTAAAACTTCATGAAGAAAGCAAAAATATGGAATCGTCTGCTTTTCCATGTAAAATCACAGAATGTTTCAATCATATCAGCTATACTGCAGACTCCAGAGCTAAATAACTTTGCGTTAAAGAAATTCAGCAATTCTTATACAACTCATTTTACAGCTTGATGTGTTTACATTCTTCATAAGGGAAAGTTAGTCTTCGTTATAGAAATGAATAAAGTTTGATGATCATTTAAACTCCAAAATACTGTAATTGCGTTGGCGCAGTATATAGATGCACAGAAAAAAAATAAAAAATAAAGCGATTTTAGGACGAATGCAACACTAAATATAAATTAAAAGGAACTTTAAAAATCACGATTTTGACACAAAATGGATGCTATATTTTATTTTGAAGTGGGTCACATGATCTTTTCATATAATATGGGTGCAATTATTATTTTAATTTTTATTTAAAAAACAACCCAACATATTTTGCTGAATTTTTTTTTTATATTTTATGGGATAATTTAAATATTTTCTAAAATTTTTGAAGCAATTTGTGAATTTTAAATTCGCTTAAAAAATATTTGAAAAATTAGGTCCCATAGGGTTCAATGTATTTCATTTCTTCAACCTGGATTCAATCCAAAACTAATTGGGTGATATTATTCATTTATATTCCCATATGTCCCACAGACCGTCTGAATAACATACTAAAATTTCATTTTGATTAAGTCATTTTTACGGCAGTTATCGTGCGAACGGACAGACAGACAGAATGAACAAAGTCATAAACACTTTTAATCTATGTTGGAAAACTATGTTAAACTATGTGTCAACTATGTTAAAAATAGGTCACCTTTACTTCACTAGATTATCGTAATGATTTCATTCAAATCCTCCGAAGAATTATCAATACTTTATCGGAATCGGACTCATTCATCACTCTTAAGAAATGTCGAGCAACAGTTGATCCGGCCGCGTGTCTGGCTTTGGTTGCTGACTGTGGAAGCGGGGAGGATGGTAGTGTTATTTAAATTTTAGAACACCGGGTATAATTAATCAAAACGTCGAGATGTCAGGGAAGAGATGCGTTTCTCTGAGCAGAAGAGGGAAAAACACAATTTCGTTCGGAGCAACAGTCTGCCAGAACGAGAGACAATTAAAAATAAATTGACCCTGATGCAAAATTCTGGCAATGACGCTTTTTCTACAATTTTAGATTTTTGCGAAAGCACTAGTATAAAAATGCATGCAATGACATAAGCAGAGATGTCAATAAAATCTTACACGCTAAATGTTAAGTCCGTCATGTGACGAGGAGCATAAAGTTTTGTATAGAAATCCCTCTCATCCGCTAGCCTGCATCACTTGCGTTCCAAAAATATCCAGACAAACACACACCTCTCTCTCTCTATCTATCTATCTATCTGTCTCTCTCTATCTATCTATTTATCTATCTATCTATCTATATATCTCTCTATTAATGACTATACGAGCTGTCAACAAAGCATAATTACTCAATGACCCCCCTTAACAAAACGCATCTATTCCACGAACAGTGAAACTCGCTAAATTTTAAATCAAAAATAATAAAATAATAATAATTCTCATAAGCAACAGTGATTATTAAAAAAAAATACATTTAATTTTTTAAAAATACGAATTATTGTGACATTTCAAGAAAACTAACCAAATTGGTGACATTATAAAAGTTTGTAACCGTGGTCTTCAAATTTTCGCCAAACTGTTCGCTAAGTGCATCAGACAGAGGTAATGGCACTTATTTTGAAGTATACACATACGTATAATGCAGGGATATGCAAACTTTTCTGCCATCCCTACCATTAGTAAAAAAGTAGAACACTTTTAGGGACATATCGAAAATCATATTGAACACCCACACGTAGAGGCATATTTAAAGACGGAGAATAGAAAACTCAACTCGCCCCCCCCCCCCTCCAAGCAATTAAAAAAATTCAAACAAGTTTCCCAGGAAGTAACACAGCATCAACCCAGTGAAACAAAATTAATTTAATCGGAAGAGCATTCATAAATTATTTGATTAAATAATTTCGAGACTTCGACCCCATTTATAATCAATAGGACGAAATATAAATTTTATGTTAAACATTATCATTGTTTAAATAGCATTTATTCGAACTTCTCGTTTTAATGCGCAGGCGCCTTCAATAGGTGGTAACTTATGACATTTTTAATATAGTTAATCATGTTATTACTTAAACAACATTTTTACTTCGTATCGGTTATTGGGAATCAATTTTCCATTGCCTAACGTCCCATGTGGGTTCCAAGTTCCAATGCATTTGTCAACGTGCATCGAGACGAACAGCAGAAGAGATACGTACCAAGGGAAGACAGAATCCCATTAAAAATGCCAAACTCTATAATTTGCTATTGCAATATATTTCTACATACAAGTAAAAAACTATGATCCGATAAAAAAAAACGATCTCAACCAATCCCTTCACTTCTCCGTCGAAACTTGAAACTTCAACCACAGATCTTCATGCCCGTAATTTACAAAACACTTTTCACAGCTAAATCACCTGCCACAAGATGAAAAAAAATAATAGTGTGCAGAGAAAAAAAAATGGCATCGTAAATGTCGAGTACGAAAGAAAAAGAAAAAGGAGTAAAAACTATCGGTGTCCCATTAAACATTTCCCCCTATGTTTCTAGAGTTATGGCTCAAGAACAAAATGGTTTTGGGAAACTCGCCGACTTCGTCCGGTACTCTGTGGACTGGGCGTTAATGAGTGAAATATTTGAAAAGACTTTTTCAGAAAACGTCGGTACGTGGCATTTTTTTAGGCGATAAAAAGCTACAACGAACTCTTGGAGAATGTTTCAGATGTGGTTATACGGACGTTCCCCTGCAATAGGCACGCCTCTGAAAGTTGGCTAACCCTTTTAAACGGTTAGGTCTTGGTTTATGATCTCCACTACCACCACTACCACTTGGTTTATGATCTAACATTGTACGCTTAACGAAACTAAGCAGTCATTTATGGAATTAACCGACAGTTTAAAATTTCAAATGAGCTACACTATCTCATACTGAAAGCTCAGATAGCAATTTTCAACCGGTTTTCCCTAACCCTATAACTTCTGCTTTTCGACAGTTCGTGTTCCGACTGTGCACATGGAGCGGTAAAATTTCAAGGTTCTACTTCTAAATTTATATCAGTAATCAACTGAGTCATGGAGAGATTTAAGTACTCCACTGCATTTCCAGAAATTCAGCGTAAAATATTTCTAAATGCTTCTCTTGCTGGGTTATTTACAACTGTCCATAGCATCATAGTATACGAATAGAAGCTTTGTAGTCATAAATAGCAGAACATTTAGCTAACATAAAATTTACACAAGCTTAGTTTTGGTGCAAATACAATCTTCTTATGCCCCCTCCCCCGGTACATAAGTAGCTCAGTCGGTAGAGCATTGACTGAGCTACCCAACTGTGCTCGAGCGCTTTCTGAGCTAGTAGAAGATAATAGTAGAAGATATACCTGTACCATTTTTATCCTACTTTAACAATTGATTAAACACAACAGAAAATATGAGTTTGAAAAACAGTTGCCAAAATAAAATGGGTAACTTAAGAAATTGAAACTATCAATAATTCAGAATATTATATCCCAAGGTTGTAACTGAAACACCCAATTAAAAATATAAAGTTTAAAAATATAAATATTTATGTAATATTACATCAATTTCTTGTAAATTTAAATTTAAAAAAAATCCTCTGCCGTATAAACACATTTGATTTCATTCCATTGCTAAGCAACGTGATATCATTTTCTTCAAATTTTCAAAAATAAATAAATAAATAAATAAAAATTGACTGCACAATGCAATTTTTATGGAAGGCTTGATTTTGCAGTGATTTTATTAATATTTCGACAACCCCTGGTCTTAAATATATAGAGAAACTCTAAACATGAACGGGGTTACCAGCAGTAAAATAGAGAAAATACGTACCAAATTTGAGGGGGAAGAATCTGTCAAATACTGTGGAATTGTATACGGAACAAACAAACAAATAGACTTTCATTTGAAAAATATAGATCTTAAAATAGGATGAAAAAATTGCGATTCACTTCTTTTCAACTTGGCCTTATTTTATTGAAATTGTCCACTCATGTTAGTTGCAATAATTTTCTAAAGGAACATCAAATCCAAATTAAACTATTCACTCAGATTTGATGTGCAGATCAAATAATACACATAAAGCTGTTGTTCTTAATTGGGTGGCACTTCCCGGCCGTCCAAACAGTTACCTTACACCTTTCTGGTAGGTCGGACGGTCTGGGTCTCAACAACAACAACAACAACAACAACATAAAGCTGTTTCTAGGGTCAGTCGAGTGGTCGGTGTTTTCGACATAAAGCTGTTTTTACTTTCCCTATGACACACATTATAAGAAAGAATTGTGATAGAACCCGCAAATTCGACTCTAGATTTACACGTTTCGAGTATCCCGGAATACGAACCAACCATTTTTTCAATGATGTACACGTGTTTATTTGCACATTTATGGCCAGCATATCTCCCGAACACATTTATACAAATTACATTTTCCACGGTTATTTCAATCTCGTAAATGTAATAGACTCATTTCCGGGAAGATCCGACCACGGGAAGACGGATTGGAGGGATTGGACATAATTCCCCCAAAAAACAATGACCTTACATTTCAAGAAGAGAATAAATAATTCACAGAATTTTGTGAGCAGAACCACTTAACTGAAACAGAGAAAGATGCTATTTTTCAAAGAAATTGTTTATCTTACATAAGAAATAACGATCTCAAGAAATATAATACAGTTAAGAAAGAGAAGTTTGCAAGAAACTTCTATTGCATATGCCTATATAGGGCATAAAAAAAATGGCTCATCCAAAATCATTAATTAAAATTGCTTGTTTACGTGGTGTAAAACATTAAGAGGTCTGCGGTTGGAATTCAGCGAAAGCACCTTAATGTAGCCTTGAGCTCGAAAGGTTGATCTTAAGGATGTTGCCACAAGTAATGACAATAATTCTGAAAATTAAGTCCTTGGCAAATAGAGATTTTTTTCTGTATTTGCGCGGCAAACATAAAGTTAATGATCACATAATGAATCGAATATAGCTGTATTTTGGAGGGGGGGGGGATTTAAAAGGGCGTCAGAAATTAAAAAATGTATCTAAAATATCAGACGCAAACAAGTGTTTTCAAACATTTTTACTTTTACGTCTATTTATACATATAAAATTGAAAGTATGTTTGTTTGTTTGTCTGTCTGTCTGTCCGTTTATTTATATGTTTGTCCGTTTATTTGTCTGTCTATCCGTTTATTTGATTGTTGGTTTGCTAGTCTGTTTGTTTGTTTGTCTGTTCCTGTATACAAAATCACAGCTTATGACGAATTTTTATCTCTTTTTTATATTCTCTATTTCGCAACAGCTATTTCGCTCCCGTCCATATTTCGAGTTTGTAGAACAAGTGGTTATCGAGGTATTAGTAAAAAAACAAAATTAAAACTTCCATAGAAATGGCATTGTACAGACGATTTTTTTGATTGAAAATTTATTTGAAGAAAATAATATCATATTGCTTAGAAACGGAAATTAATCAAATGCGTTTATACAGAAAACGATTGAGATTGTAAAGAAATTAATATAAAAATAAATTTTATAAATGAACTGCAATATATTTTTGATCCAATCCTATTACGACCTTGGGATATAAGATAAGAGTAAGGGAATTGTTTATATTTTGTACTTTAATTCATCTATTTCATTTTCAAAAAATGATATATTGCGTATATATATATATAAAAAAAAAACAAAAGGATGAGATGTACAATTGATAAAGGAATAATAGGCAGAATATATTGGTGTTTTTGCGCCGTCAGTGCTGGCGACCAGGAGAGCAATGCCGCGGCATTAGTGACATGCATGTTGACAACTGGGGAGTAAGGTCACAACACCTTACCGCCATTTTGTAAGCACTTTACGTAGCCTTTCTTTCTATTTTCTATTTGTCTTATTATATATATATATATATATATATATATATTAGAAAAATGTAATAATAAAAATAATTAATTCAAGTAAATTTGAAATATTAACACAACCATACAAGCAAAACCACGGCCATAATGCTGATAATAGAAAAGAACAGCACCGGTCCAAATTCGAAAATTAATCAGAATTAAATTCATCTTCAGGTCTGAGTATTTAATTCTAATTAACCCAAACAAATGCCTGTTTCAAATTGAACAATAGTACATTACTTTTATAAATACTCAAACTCAGACTACAGGCACTAAAAGAAACATTGGGAAAATTTGTATTACCATGAGGCAGGAACCCTTCTTCTTTCACCACATATATATGCGATCAAACTCAACAGTATGATAAATATCTAGAAGACCGGAATGGACATGACGAAATACAACCTGGGAGGCAGAACAAACGTTCACAGTGACCCTCCCAAACCCGTCCAGTGAGTCAGAGCAGGAGACTGGACAATTACCCATATAAGTAAAATATAATATGAACATGAAACATAGATGAAGATTCCTACTTAACCCTACAATGCATACTAATTCATATATGAATCAATCCAATTTTTAGCTAATTTCGCCTTAAAAAATCAAGAAATAGTCTGCTTTCTGTACTTATTCCATAACCAGAATACCCTCTTAGTAATTTATTGCTGCTGGCCTCTGTAAATTGCACCACCGATATACGTTATGTATAGTTTTAGTAATTGATTCTTTTTTAAGAATTTCTTTCTGATTCCCATGTTTACATATAGTGTGTTTTGGCAGTAATTATTTTCCAAGACCTTCAAAGAATTTATTCTACGAAGTTCAAGGTATGCAGTTTTCATTTCTGTAAATTGATTTAATTTAAAATAAATTTTAGTATTAAAATTTTCGTATTTTGTGTTTGATTCATATATGCATCACCATGCATTAACGGGTAGGTTTAGACTCACAACACATAGTGATGCATATGAATCAATTTCATTTTTTTAAACAAAAATTAGTGTTATAATACCAAGTAACACCCTGTATCTTGTACTGATTCATATACCCTGCAATCCTTATTCAATAACTACTTAGGATATTGTTAATTAGAGACATAAATTATTCATATATTTCATATTTCTTATCAGAAGACCATGATTTCTTATTTTTTATTTTTTGGATTTTTATATTTTGCGAGCAACTTTAATGCAATTACTAAAGATTTAACTTACAAATGTAATTTTATCGAATATTTAGATTATTAATGAATTTTTAATTCTTAAAATATTATAATTAGCAATACTGATAAATTTGTAAGATAACATATAACAAGGAACATATCAATTGAATAGTATTGGAATTATTTATTCAAATATAAGAGAAATTGGTGACTGTGTTGCTTTTAAATGGGGAAGACAAAACAGTAGCTTACCGAAATATTATAATGTAAAAAGAAGGAAAAGCCCTGCAGCATACATTCTCCCACATGTTTTAGACAGGGCAATATCGAACAATTTGCAGTGAAATCGACGCTAATTTGCAATGAAATCGAAGCTAATTGCAATGAAAATCGCACTAGATACAAATTTGTCCATGTGCAATACACAGCCTTTTATCGGCTGTAAAAAAAGGGGATGTGTGTGTTTTCCATTTTACATAAATATAATAATAATAAAATACATTAAAATATCTGAAATTTAAATTTAATAAAAAATTAAATTTAATTAAAAATTTAAATTTAATTAAAATATATTTTCTCTTTATAAACAAAGTATAATTTAGCATTTTTATACCAAATTTATTATTTATATGGTGGTAAATCATTTTTTTTATCTCTTCAATACCGATTGAAAGTGGTAGCTAAATGCATACTGATTCATATATGAATTAAACCTAAAAATTCAAAAATTAACCAATAGAAAAAGCTAAATATTTTTTTTAATATTTTTCCACATATACTTAAGCCAATATCATTAAGAAAAAAAATGTATACATATATATATATATATATATATATATATAATATATATATATATATACATTATAATATATATATATATATATATAATGCATATCTTCCCAATTTCGCAATTAAAATAATCAACTCAGTGTATCAATTACCACTCAATAATATCCAAAACAACGTTCCCGATTATGGCGGCTAATAATAGGGGAAGAAATAATATATATATATATATATATATATATATATATATATATATATATATATATATATATATATATATATATATATATATATATATATATATATATATTATAATTATTTATTAATTATATAATTAAATAAAAATGAAAAATAATAAAATAAACTAAAAAAAATTGGAAAAATAATAAAATCGGAAAATAAGATACATTAACATTTAATGGTTTGAATTTTATTTTTGCTAAAAATATGCAACTTTAACCAGTTTGATACTACGATTTGAGCCCCTTTATAATGGTGTTAGTGGCATTCTCGTTTATTCATTTCTTCTATGAATCACTTGTTCAGTAAGAATTTTCATTTATGTTTCATGTTCATATTCTGTTCTCCTTATATGGATAATTTTCCTGTCTCGTATTCTAACTTACTGAACGGATCTGGGAAGGTCACTGTAACCGTTTGTTCTACCTTCCTGATATATTTCGTCATCTTCTTCCCGCTGCTTTTCGACTTTTTTCATTCTGATACGGCTTATCGCACTTACACGTGGACGATGGTTCCTGCCTCATGGTAGTATTTGATCTCCTAATTTTTCTTTTTTCAATTCTTCCTCTTTTAGTGCCTGCAGTCTGAATTTTGGCATTTATAGTAACTTACTATTGCCATATCTGAAACTGCATTTGTTTGGGTTAATTAGAATTAGATGCTCAGACCTGAAGAGGAATTTAATTCTAGTTAGTCTTCGAAATTGGGTCGGTGCTGTTCATTTCTATTAACGGCACAGTGGCCGTGATTTGACTGCTTTGGTGTTTTTAATATTTCATGACTACTTGGAATTGGTTATTATTATTATTATATTTTTCTAATATATATATAGATAGATATATATACATAGAGTCGAGGTCGAGTCACAGTATTGTGACCACCTCCTACTTTTGACGTCAAGATCGCATAGCCAATGAAAGAAGGCAGGTGTCGTGAGCTGAGATGGTGTGTATATAAGGTGTGGCGTAGGCAGTCTGAAAACTTATCACTCGTTAACGTCATGGCTAAAAGGAACTATTTATCAGATTTGGAAAAAAGTATGATTATCGAGTTTCGGACAAAGGGAGGCAGTAGTTCCGAAACAGCGCTGTTTGTGAAATGTTCGCGTGCTGCTGTGTCTAAAGTGTATCGTCAATAGAGAAATGTCAACATTACGTATAAGCGACGTCGAAACTGCGGAGCACCACGTGCCATTGATGTGAGAGGTGGGCGTCGGCACAGAAAATTCGTGAGGGCCGATCATCGCGCTACAGTGGAGCGACTCACTGGTCGAATGAACCAGGGAGCTACCCAAAGTGCTTATGGGCCTTAGAAGCAGACGGATGGTCACTGCACCTATGATAACGAAGGTGCATTGGCAGAAAAGGATTACATTTGTACGGTAATATCGAAAGTGGATCTCCGCAGATTGACAAAACATTCTCCGATGCGTCACGTTTTCTGCTTCATCGAACGGATGGAAGTTGGCTTATAAGATCGGAGAACAAACACTCATCAACCATTGCTGGAATAACACAAATCAGGCTGCGTTATGGTCTAGGGAATATTTTAGTGGCATTCTCTGGTCCACTCATACCTGTGGGATGCACTATGAACCGTATTCGTTATGAATCCATTTTTGCAAACCACATACACCCTTACATACTTCCCTGGGGCGGATGGGATCTACCAGCATGGCAATGCGACGTATCACATAGCGAGAACTGTCTAAGAGTGGTCAGAGGAGTACGATAAAGACTTCAAAGTACTTACCTGGCCCCTAATTCCCCGACTGAGAATCTGTGGGACCACCTCGATCGGGTTGTTCGCTCTATGGATTCTCCACCACGCACCCTCCAGCAGCTGTCAGATGCACTGCAGACAGCATTGCTCCACATACCAGTGAACACCTTCCAGCACCTTATTGCCTCACTCCCAGCCCACCTGGCTGCTGTCTTCGCTGCACACGGCGGTTACTTATAGCTGGTGGTCACAATAATGTGACTCGACTGTATGTGTATATATAAGAAGGGTATGGCTCCTTTGGATGCCGCCCCCCCCCCACTGGGTTCCGGTCAAAATTGGGTGGCACTTCCCGGCCGTCCAAACAGATACTTTTCACGGTCGGGCGGTCTGGATTGAAGGAAAAAAAGAAAAGGTTCCATATAATTGGCGCTTTGCAAGGATTTTGGTTTTCACTATACGAGAAATACTTTAGTGTAACTGCGCTGCACTGAAGGAACTTTATGCACACTTCATTAATTAACGAGACAGGGTGTGAAGGTATATGGAGCCTTTTCTCATTCCTTTCTCAACCTTTTCTCATTCCTTTCTCAACCTTTTCTCAACCTTTTCTCATTCCTTTCTCAACCTTTTCTCATTCCTTTCTCAACCTTCTCTCATTCCTTTCTCAACCTTTTCTCATTCCTTTCTCAAACTTCTCTCATTCCTTTCTCAACCTTTCCTCATTCAGCATTTTGCTTATTCGAGTTTGAAGTTGAAAACGTTGATGGTAAATCCCACCTAGATGGTATCGTCCTTGGCGTCAAATGATGTAATTTCATTTCTTTTTTTGGCTGACGTTTTTCATTACTTGGTGGAATTTTTTTATAATATAGTTGTTTTCGTTTAGAGATAGTATATACTTTATATCTTTGAATAATATTGGTATGTTTCTGTTTCGCCAGACAAATCTTTTTAATACACTTTTAGCCAATCTGATGTTCGAACTTTAATGGTAAATCAAAGTTTACTGGAAAGTAAACCGAACACCTGTGAAAAATCAAGAGGGCTGCCTCGAGTGTAAAATCGTATACATAAAGATGCCATTAGCACAAAAAAGTTGGGAGTCACTGAGTAAAGGGACCATGCCATTGTAAGCGACACATTCACTGATTTTCATCGAATAGTTTTTGAGATAGAGTGGATATATCGATTGCACACACAGACGTTACTCTAAAAAGGATGGTTTCGCATTCTAGAGATTGCCTGAAAAGTACAGATCCGTCGAAAACTCGAGTTCCAATTTTCGATCTCGTTATGATATTTACCGTCTTACCCTGTACGTTACCTACCACCTATTGTAGAGAAAGCAATAAAAGTACTATGTCACACGCTTCTAAAATCAAACTACTCTCATATATTCATTAAACTTTTCATTCCTTGTTTTCATACCACCTAATAATTTGACCATAACGAGGAAGAAATGCAATTGTCTGGGGATTAAGCGGACTTTTTCAATCAGTGCAACCTGTCTGTGCTTTTATTTAAAACACCAGTAGTGCACTCGCAGCGTGTGATTTTAATTAAAGCTGATGCGATGTTATATCAGGAGTTATCATTCAGACAGAAAAATTACGAGTTCTGTGGGATTCCCAGTATGCATTAAATACAATTTTGATGGCTTTAGTGGTTATATTGCGGGCTAAGAATAATGCAGGCATAATCAAAACTAAGAATGCATTGGTGATTTGATTACGAACAACTTTCGGACATTTTAATCTTGTTTCGTAAAACTTAACGCGCATAATAGAGTTGGTAATGCGCGGACATAATATAAACTATCTGGGCTTTATTTCTTTTTTACATTATTTTTCATTTTTATAGGGAGAGAGTCATTTCCGAGGGCGAAAAGTGCATATATTTTGCTATGACTTTGATTTTGAATAAAGGAACGGGTTTTTCATATTTTTAAATGAAAACTTTTAATTCAACAATTGCATATTGTTGATATGAAAATATTACTATTTTATTAATACACTAGAACGAATTCTAAATAAGCATCCGTTACATAAATAATAATTCTCCTCTCGCCCCCATTTTTACATCTCAAGTGTTTTTGTTTGTTTGTTTGTTTGTTTTTTGGAATATAATACAGATACAGATAACACCGATCAATTTTCAAATCGCCTCTTTTGAACCAAAATCATTCACGCGCTCTATTACTTTCCATGTCAATTATGCAATGCTGGCGTAATATGTTCTAAACAAATTTCTTTGATACGCCGTAAATAAGGTTGTTGCAATTCGCCACGAATGCGCGCAAACGTCTTGTTCATAAATAGTTTGCAGAACGACAAAAAATGAATAAATATAAATAAGTAAATAAATTTAAAAAAAAATCTGATATGGGAAACACCGAACTTTCCACAATGCGATGAATTTACTTCTTTCACAATGAAAACAGTATGTATATAACTTCCATGACACAGTTTTTTTAACGTTAAATTGAACATCGGGCGCTTTTCCAGATAACAGCATGTAAAACTACTTCGAAGTACACAATTCCCGTATGTTTTACTCAACTAAAATTAACAATTATCAATATTGATGGCCTCATCAATAAACAATAGAATCCATATAAAAAAAATCTGATGTGGGCAACACATGACTTTCCTTATAATGCAATGAATTTACTATTTTTAAAATGAAAAAATAAGTTTTTCTTATAGTAGCTATTTATATTCTTTCCAAGAAATTGAATTTTCGTCAATTAGTCGTCATTTTCACTGATTTAGTGTCATTTTTATAAATTTGACGAGATTTTCGTTAATTTGGCAACATTTAAAACAGTCGCCAAGTTGGCGACATTGCGCCAAATTCGTCGCCAAAATCTCGCCAAGCGTTATGCACTAAGAAATAAGTTATTCTTACAGTAGATAAATGACTATTGGCGCTCAAATATAAAAGTATTACTCAGAGTATCTTTTTTCATGAATGGAATGAGCTAGATCCACGAGAATGATGCCACCCAATTTATCGCATGGTATTACATATGAAAAGTGAACATGTTTATCAATAGGAAATATTTTTTTTTTATTTTATATGACTTTTTGATATTTTTTTTTTAAAATGTACAATATCTCGAGAACGGTTCGTGTTAGCGTTCTAAAATTTATGTCAATCGTTTTCGAATGAAAAATTACATAAGAAATATTTATTTGCGTAACTTTATTAGTGGTTTTGATTTTTTGACGATTTTTTCAAAATTTCATTCGAAAATTTAGGGGGGTTCTGAACATTCGATTACGTATAAAAACAATAGGCTTCCAGTGTTTACGGATTGTGATTTTTGCACCAAATTTGGTTCAAATCGGTCCATTTGTTCGTCAGTTATCGTCTCCACAGACCCACTGACAGACAGACACACACACATACTTTCACACACACACACACACACAGACACACAGACATCACTTCAAAAATGTTTGATTCGTGATCAGGGATGCTTGAAACGTGCTCTCCCGTCGAAAACTCGAATTCGAATTTTCGACCCCGTCACAATACTTTCCTTATACATTATGTATATAAGGAAAGTAATATTTAAATAATTAATTCAGCAATTTGGCGTCATTTTTGCTAACCTAACGTCATAACTGCAATTTTGACGATACTTTCACCAATTTGGGCCGAAATATCGCCACGTTCGCGATATTTCGCTAAATTATTTGCTAAATTTATCGCCAAGCGTTACAGACAAACGGATAGATGAACATTTTTTATATACTAGAAGGTATGCACATCATATGACGGAATTCAAAATTGCCAAACTTCCTATTGAGACTTATTATCAGACCATATAACTTCCTATTGAGAGTCATTTTTATCAATTTGATGACATTTTTGTCAATTTGGCAACATTTAAAACAATTGCCTACTCTCCGCCTAATTTTTCGCCCAACTGTTAAGGACGGACAAGGAAATAGGTTATTCTTATAGTTATATCTATTCCAAGATATTAAATTTTCATCAATTAGTCGTTATTTTCATAGATTTAGCATCCTTTTATCAATTTTAGAAACATTTTTATGAATTTAACATTAAAAAATCGCCAAGTTGGCGATATTCTGCCAAATTCATCGTCAAAATTTAGATAATCGTTACGGACGTAGAAATAGGCTAATCTTATACTAGATAAATGATAAATGACTGTTAGCGAATTGATAGGCGTCAAAATATAAAATTATGACGACACTTCTCTAGCAATTTGCATAAAGCCTCCAGATCAAGTAATTAGCATAAATGCGATTAGCATAAAAACTTTCTTTCTTGATCTCCAGAGATTAAGTTAAGCTACTGTATTTTACTACTTGTACTGTTTCTAGTCTGTTTTGTTACTACTTTTACACTGCCATTGGCTATTGATCTTATACTACCGTGTTGGAGTGGATCCGCCAGACCCATTAATCACGCCTTCTCCGAAGTTTCTTGCCACGCTGTTGTGCATTTATCTATAAAATTCAATTTCTACTTATTGGGTGGCAAAATAAAGTTTGTTTGTTACTTTCCTTATATACATAATGTATAAGGAAAGTATTGTAACGGGGTCGAAAATTCGAATTCGAGTTTTCGACGGGAGAGCACGTTTCAAGCTTCCCTGATCACGAATCAAACATTCTTGAAGTGATGTCTGTGTGTGTGTGTGTCAGTGGGTCTGTGGAGACGATAACTGACGAACGAATGGACCGATTCGAACCAAATTTGGTACAAAAATCAGAATCCGAAAACACTGGAAGCCTATTGTTTTTTAACGTAATCGAATGTTCAGAACCCCCCTAAATTTTCGAGTGAAATTTTGAAAAAATCGTCAAAAAATCAAAACCGCTAATAAAGTTACGCAAATAAACATTTCTTATGTAATTTTTCATTAGAAAACGATTAACATAAAATTTAGAACGCTAACATGAACCGTTCTCGAGATATTTCACATTTATCAAAAAAATTATCAAAAAGTCATATAAAATAAAAAAAAATATATTTCCTATTGAGAAACATGTTCACTTTTCATATGTAATACCATGCGATAAATTGGGTGACATCATTTTCGTGAATCTAGCTCGTTCCATTCATGAGAAAAGATACTTCGAGTAATACTTCTGTATTTGAACGCTAATAGTCATTTATCTGTTATAAGAATAACTTATTTCTCCGTCGGTAAAGCTTGGCGAGAATTTGGCGGAATGTCGCCAACTTGGCGAATTTTTGAAATGTTGTCAAATTAACGAAAATCTCGCCAAATGGATTGAAATGACGCTAAATCAGTGAAAATGACGACTAATTGTCGAAAATTCAATATCTTGGAAAGAATATAAGTATCTACTATAAGAAAAACCTATTTTTTTACTGTAAAAGTAGTAAATTCATTGCATTATATAAGGAAAGTCATGTGTTGCCCACATCAGATTTTTTTTATTTGTTAAGTTACATTGCTGTATTTTACTACTTGTACTCTTACTAGCTGTTTCTAGTCTGTTTTGTTACTACTTTTGCACGGATGCTTTGCATGTGACGCATGCGCAACGCCTCTGCGCTGACTCATAAAAGCCATTCTCATCAGAGCGTTACGGACATTCGTATTCGGGTGACTACGTTCACGCGCGTTATGATGTAGAGCCGTGCTATGTAAATATAGTTAGTACGTTCCTGTAAATAAATTTATCTTTTTATAAATGTTTCTGTAATAATTATAATACGACATTGCCCCTTCGCCATAGAGTGGTGACCCTGAGATGTGATGGCTTCAACTTACCTGAAACGTGACGGCACCAACGAGTTAGTATATATGGAGGGAGTGCGGTCCTATCTTCCCCATGCTAGTAGCATGGACAAACACTGAGAAGGTGTAGTAAGGACGAGGAGGAGAAGGACTTTCATGATTTGGCGATTTATCGCCTAAACTGTGTAGTGTACCTTCTGTTTTTTTTTTAACTTCTATTAAAGTCGAGGATGAATGGGAAGTTATTACACGTGTTATACGTTATAAGATTTTAAAAAATATGTATGAAGAAAAATACGAAATAGGATTAGAATATTTTTATTACCAAAAAATTTTATTACTAAAGAATAATTTTGTTAATGAAGTCATTTTTGTAAAACAACTTGAACTACAAAGCAATTACAAATAAAATATGATATGAAATAGATTACAAGTATACAAATTGAAGAATATGTATAATATATTTAAAAGCAATTATAAAGTATATGAAAAAATTGTGTGCATGCTTGCTTAAAATGTAGAATTCTTCACTTTTATCCAGATAAACTTTATCTCTGAAAGTTATGTTAGCATTATCCATATCTGCTTTGAGGCGTAATACGACTGAGTCATTTTTACATCTAATTTATTTTAATATATTGTATGTGTACCGTCAAATATAAAACAATGTAATATTTGCAATAATAAAATATTTAACTTTCCCGAGGAAAACTGAAAAATATAAAACTTTATAATATTTCTTATATAGGGAAATATATATATATATTCGCTATTTTATCTCATACGAACTAAAAAATATTAAAATATGTGTAACAATTATTGCCTTTTCATCTCTTCCTCCTGACTACATCTTTATTTAATTCCCATTACCCCCCCCCCCCCCCCTCCTTCCTTTTTTTGAGTTTTTCGTGTGATATTATTTCATTTAAATCATGTTGTAACTAGTTGATGAAGATGATATATGTAGTCCTATTTCAATATAAAATTATTTCAATATAAAATTATTACTTTTGAATCACCTAAGCTAGGTGTCCCAATAGCTTTATTTTCGTCAAATTTCTGTAATTATAATAATTTGGACTTCAATTTATATTAGTCGCACTTGAAAGACTCTGAAACACGACTTTGGTACATAAAACATGATGTAAGTAAAAATATTTATATTGGTGGAGCTGTTTCTAGATCAAAAAGCCTATTACTTAAATTATGATGAGGAGAATGTAAGGCTCTTTTAGAGTTAATATTTCTCGTTTAATAGATTGCTAACGCGTGATCAAGAAGTCGGTGATTCAAATATTTCTTTGGGCAAGGCATATTTCTTTCTCGAAAACTAAACAAGAGTGTAATACCAAAATACTTCTACTACACTGGGAGTTTGATGATATATCCCTTTATATTTTATTTGTGAACAATCGAGATGTTTATATGAAATTAATTCTAACCAACATCGGCATGTATAAAATTTATGCAGAGAGAGTGAAGGGGGGGGGGGGGGCAATATCATGGATAAGATTAATAACATCGACTTATTAAGTACAATTTACTTTGAACTAGAAATGAGATCATGCTCATATTTCAGATCATATATCTTTATATAAAATGCACTGAAAAATTGTGATGTAAAATCTAAGTGACATTTTCAATGAATGTAAACTATTATATTTTATTTTGAAAGTAAAATTTTATCATCCGACACGTCTTTACGCTCATCATCTAAACACCCTATGTTTCTTCCCTAGCCACCCAATCTTTCCAAACGTCGCCAAACATCGCCAAGTTCTACCTCGAAGGGAAAACATATGAGGATACCGAAAATAGCTCTATAACTATCACAAAAGTACTCCGAATGTTTTTTTAAAGTATTAGAATGATATTATAAGTCTTCTGCAATATCACAAACACCAAAAATAGAGCAAAACTTCTAATAATATAGCATTAAAAGCAATAAAATTAATAGCCAAATGAAATGCACCACGCTAAAATCTAGCAAAATTACTTCTTAACTATATTTGTAAGATATATAATGAAAAAAAAAACTTTCCCATGGAAAGAGTCAAGTCCTCCTTTTACATGCTTTTCCTTGCAGCCGTAAGCACAACAGTACATAGCCATTATTTTACTATTTATATTTCTCAAACACGCTCTCAGTCAGAAATCGCCATTGAAATGTACAGGGTCACAGTCGGAAGAAAACGGGTTCTCGGGAAATTCGTCCTGACTACAACTCCCTTTATCTTTGGCCCCGATTGCAACCCTTAAGCTCTCTCCATTATATACTACCTCGATGGACGGCACCAATCCAATTTGCCTGAGACGTGAAAGCTCCAATTCACCGGAGACGTGATGCTTCGAATTATGTGAGTATCTACTTCAATTTACGCGAGTTCTGAAAAAAAAATCTGATATGGGCAACACATGACTTTCCTTATATAATGCAATGAATTCACTACTACTTTTACAGTAAAAAAATTAGGTTTTTCTTATAGTAGATACTTATATTCATTCCAAGATATTGAATTTTCGACAATTAGTCGTCATTTTCACTGATTTAGCAACATTTTAATCCATTTGGCGAGATTTTCGTTAATTTGACAACATTTTAAAAAGTCGCCAAGTTGGCGACATTCTGCCAAATTCGTCACCAAAATCTCGCCAAGCTTTACTGACGGAGAAATAAGTTATTCTTATAGCAGATACATGACTATTGGCGTTCAAATACAAAAGTATTACTCGAAGTATCTTTTCTCATGAATGGAACGAGCTAGATCCACGAGAATGATATCACCCAATTTATCGCATGGTATTACATATGAAAAGTGAACATGTTTCTCAATAGGAAATATATATTTTTTATTTTATATGACCATTTGATAATTTTTTTGAAAAATGTGCAATATCTCGAGAACGGTTCATGTTAGCGTTCTAAAATTTATGTTAATCGTTTTCTAATGAAAAATTACATAAAAAATGTCTATTTGCGTAACTTTATTAGCGGTTTTATTTTTTTGACGATTTTTTCAAAATTTCACACGAAAATTTAGGGGAGTTCTGAACATTCGATTACGTTTAAAAACAATAGGCTTCCAGTGTTTATGGATTGTGATTTTTGTACCAAATTTCGTTCGAATCGGTCCATTCGTTCATCAGTTATCGTCCCCACACACACACACACAGACATCACTTCAAAAATGTTCGATTCGTGATCAGGGATGCTTCAAAAGTGCTCCCCCGTCGAAAACTCGAATTCGAATTTTCGACCCCGTCATAATACTTTCCTTATACATTATGTATATAAGGAAAGTAAAAATGTGTGTTCAGCTCTTAATGCAATAAGTCTACAACTGAGAATACCGAAACTCTTTTGATATCAGCCAACGCTGCAAAAAATGCGTCAGATTCAAAGGAAGATTTTAGTTCAGTAAAACTCTCAAAAGTTGTTTTCAAAGCTCCTCAGTTCTGGAAAACAAACCCAAATTTATGGTTTTTGCAGCTAGACTTTCCCGATTTCCAGAATCGTAAAGGAAAAAACAAAATTTCATTGAGTAATTACAGCACTAGATTGTGACATCTTCACTCATGTCACAGATCTGATTCGCTTACCTCCTGAAAATGAACTTTGTTCAGCGTTAAAAAAAACGGATCATTTCGCACTTTGCAGATTCTGAAATTACAAAATTTCGCACCCTTTTGCAAGAATTGCAGTTAGGAGATAGAAAACCAAGTCATTTACTTCGCAAAATGCAAGATTTTGCCGGAACAAAAATGCACGAAGACGTACTTCGCACGTTGTTCTTCCAACGACTACCTGTACATGTACAACAAATTTTATTAATAAGCTCAGAATCGCTAGAAAAAATTTCTGAAATGGCGGACAAAACCTGCGATGTTTCCACATCACTCACAGTATCAAAAGTAGCAAATAATACTCATATTTCGCGCTTAGAAGCACAAGTTGTAAACCTAACGAAAACCCTAGATCAACTTTTAAAAAAATCTGATGTGGGCAGCACATGACTTTCCTTATATAATGCAAACAATTTACTACTTTTACAGTAAAAGGAAATAGATTATTTTTATAGTAGTTATTTATATTCTTTCCAAGATATTGAATTTTCGTCAATGCGTCGTCATTTTCCATGTCGTCATCATCAATGAGTCGTCATTGATTTAGCGTCATTTTTATCCATTTGACGAGCTTTTCGTCATTTTAGCAACATTTAAAACAGTCGCCAAGTTGGCGACATTCCACCAAATTCGTCGCCAAAATCTCGTCAATCGTTATGGACGAAGAAATAAGTTATTCTTACAGCAGATAAATGACTATTGGCGTTCAAATACAAAAGTATTACTCAAAGTATATTTTTTCATGAATGGAACGAGCTAGATCCACTAGAATGATGTTACCCAATTTATCACATAGTATTACATATGAAAAGTGAACATGTTTCTCAATAGGAATATATATATATTTTTTTATATGACTTTTTGATAATTTTTTTGAAAAATGTGCAATATCTCGAGAACGGTTCATGTTAGCGTTCTAAAATTTGTCAATCGTTTTCTAATGAAAAATTACATAAGATATGTCTATTTGCGTAACTATATTAGCGGTTTTGATTTTTTGACGATTTTTTTCAAAATTTCATTCGAAAATTTAGGGGGGTTCACGGATTGTGATTTTTGTACCAAATTTCGTTCGAATCGGTCCATTCGTTCGTCAGTTATCGTCTCCACTGACACACACACACACACACACACACACAGACATCACTTCAAAAATGTTTGATTCGTGATCAGGGATGCTTGAAACGTGCTCTACCGTCGAAAACTCGAATTCGAATTTTCGACCCCGTCACAATACTGTCCTTATACATTAAAACTACTGAGCGATCCAGACAACGAACTCAATCTCGTCTACGAACTCGATCATGATCAAGGTATCGGTCGCAATCCAGAAAAAACGATATTTGTTGGTATCGCACAAAATTTCAAAAACAAGCTCGCAAGCGTGCAAATTTTAAACGGAAAACTAGGTGGCTCTATCACTTCAGCAACGATGCATAGAAGCCTTGAACACAGTCGCTTATACCTATATGACAAAATATCTCATATAAAGTTTCTAGTCGACAGCGGCGCTATGATATCAGTTCTTCCAAGTAACGCAACAGGAATACTGTGGATTTCGTGTATGTGGAGATTTCAAAAAACTACATTTAGTAACAATTCTAGATAGATATCCCATAGCTCACATCCACGATTTTGCAAAGAACCTCGAAAATAAAGATATTTGCTAAGCTCGATTTGGTACGAGCATATACTACCATATTCCTGTGGAGCATGATAAAGTCCTGAAAACATCGGTGATAACGCCGTCCGGACTGTTTGAATTTCTGTTCATGCCATTCGGTCTATGCAACGCAGTTCAAACCTTTCAAAGATTCATGCACGAAGTCTTACACGATTTAGATTTTTGGTTTGTATACACTCATTGCCATAAAAATTTGTGCACCAAGAAAGATTTGTCAGAATCGAAAGAAATTTTATATATGTGAGTGCAACGTTGATATAAGTACGTATATGCAAAATCAAAGCAAAAGGACCATTTATTATAGCAAAAACTACAAATGAATGGAGGTTCTAGTACCCTGTTGGGCCACCTCTAGCGTGAATACACGATGCTATACGGGCGGACATTGAGACATACAGGTCCCGTATGGTGTCCTGAGTCATCTCATTCCACATTTGTTATAAGCGCGCCTCTAGTTCGACCAAACTCGTAGGATGTCCAACTTGCCGTCCCAAGTGATCCTAGATATACTCGATAGGTGACAAATCTGGGGATCGGGCAGGCCAGGGAAGGGCGGTAATGTGGCGGAGGCCTTCCTGTGGCACCCTTGATGTATGTGGCCGAGCATTGTACTGTTGAAAAATGCCTCCTGGGAGCCCTGCCATGAGTAGCAACACATGTGGCTGAAGGATGCTACGAACGTGCCGTTGGGCTGTCATGGTTCCGTGGATCAATATTAGAGGTGATCGGGTGTAGGATGCGATGGCACCCGATACCATCACACTAGCTGTGAGAGCGGTATGCCGCTGTAAAGCGAAGGCAGGATTGAGGTGTTCACCACGGCGCCTCTACACACGTACACGGATGTCATCACTACCCAAATTGAATCTCGATTCGTCGCTGAAGACGACCTGGTTCCATTCGGTTGCGGTCAATCCCGTCGAGTGCGACACCACTCCAAACGGAGGTGACGGTGGGTGGGTGTCATTGACAGCACAGATAATGGATGCCGCGATATCAAATGTCCTTCAGCCAGGCACCTCGCGATAGTACGGACAGACACCGGGGCCTGTAGTGAAGGTCCTACCTGTGTCCGGATGGCGGACAATGATGCAGTTGGCTCTGTGCGTGCGTGTCTGGTGATGTGACGGTCTTCTTGGCTATTCGCCTGCCGAAGACGTCCTGAGCCTAGTCGCCGTGTATGCGACTTCTCTCTGGTCCATAAGTCCCAACACCTCCTGACAGTAAAGCCAGAACGGCCTAGGTAGCGGGCGACTGGCCGAACTGACCACCCGGCTTCCATCATCCCAATGATTCTTTCCCTCTCGAACTCTGACAGCTGATCATATTGTCTTCGATGGCGGCATAACGGCATCTCTAACGAAAAAGCGTCCCCCTGCAACAGATTAAGTACAGGCAAAAAGCCTCTGCGTACCTTATTTCTGCGTCAGGGAGAACGAAGTTCAACGTCCTCTGGTGGCATTACGCAATGCGTAACCACGCTGTATTTCTAATTATCTGCATATCTGTCTGACACGTACCTTCTTGCCAAGTTTCGTTACGATCCCACAATTACTTCTTGGTGCGCAAATTTTTATGGCAATGAGTGTATATCGACGACTGCTTGATCGCTTCAGAAAACGAAGGCAAACACCAAGAGCACTTACGCATAGTATTTGAACATTTTTTGCAATATGGAGTAGTAATAAAAACTTCCAAACGCGTTTTTGGCCAATCTCAAGAAAAAATTTTAGGACACATGATTACGGCAGACGGCATTTCTCCTTTACCAGACAGAGTTTTTACCATACAAAATTTTCCACTACCAAAAACTGTATAGGATTTAAGATTTTTAGCGATTTTAAATTTTTATCATAGATGTTTACACCAAGCTGCAGGAACACAAGCAGTTCCGTACGATTTAATATCTGGAAACAAAAAACTCGACAGTTCGCAAGTACAGTGGACCGAAAGTACAAAAACTGCTTTCCAAGCATATAAAATCTTACTTTCAAGTGCATCACTATTAACTTATCCTACAACAAATGGCGAATTTTCACTTTTGGTAGACGCATCTTTAGTAGCAATCGGATAGGCATTGCAACAAAAGCAAAATGGTAAGTTATGCCCATTAGCATTCTTTTCACGCAAAATAAATGCCGCAGAATGGAAGTACAGCGCTTACGACCGTAAACGTCTAGCAGCATTTTCTGCTGTAAAGCATTTTCGGCATATGCTAGAAGGAAGAGATTTTATCATATACACTGATCACGAACCTGTTACATTTGCATTTCAACAACAAAAAACAAAAAAAAAACAGAAAAAATGATTCCACGTCAATCAAGACATCTGGAATTTATTAGTCAATTTACGACTAATATACAATACATTCAACAAATGTAGTAGCAGACGCACATTCTCGCATAGAAGAGGTTCATACACCAAATGTGCTGGATTACGAAGCAATAGCTAAAGCACAAACTGATGACGAATTAAACGAACTCAAAATGCCTTATCCTTCATTACAACTAAAAAGTATTGCTATAGATCCATCAGGCGCTATACTACAATGTAACACCTCAACAGGAGATTCGACGGTACATCTCACAAAGTTTTCGAAAGCAAGTATTTTACAGCATTCACAATCTCGCTCGTCCAGGAGTTCGAGGAATAGTGAACATGGTTCGAAAACGATTCATTTGGCTTTCACCCCGAAAGGACTGTGCCGAATGCAGCCGTACGTGCATCGCCTACCAAAAAGCAAAAATACATCGACACACAAAATCACCTTTAGGAAATTTTAATACACCTAATGGCAAATTTCAACATGTCCACATCGACATTGTCGAACCGTTACCGGTATCGAAGGGATTTCGATATCTACTCATTTGTGTCGACCGATTTACGCGATGGCCAGAAGCCATTCCATTAGAGGATCAAACTGCAGCCACAGTATCAGAAACATTTTATTATGGTTGGATTTTTCGATTTGCCGTACCCGAGGTCATAAGTACTGACCAGGGGCGACAATTCGAAAGTGATTTATTTCATCACCTAATGAGATTTTCAGGAAGTAGAAAAAACAGAACGACAGCTTATCATCCTGCCTCAAATTCCATAGTGGAATTCCATAATTAGCGCTTCCGCCGCCAACTCAAATCGACAATACGCTGTCAAGAAACAGAGCGTTGGATAGAAGTACTACCAACAGTACTTTTAGGAATCCGATCCGCAATAAAAGAAGATCTAAAAGCTTACAGTACAGAATAAACCTACGGCACATCCTTACGATTGCCATGTTGTTGTTGTTGTTGTTGTTGAGACCCAGACCGTCCGACCTACCAGAAAGGTGTAAGTTACGATTGCCATGTGAATTTCTTCACGACACATCCTTAAAAAACATCCCTAAGTATGCACATGAATTCGTTTTACAATTAAGACAAATGCAACGAGTAAGACCAGTTCCCGCTTCACGTCATTCAAAAAATGATATTTTTATCCACAAGGAACTTCCCAAGTCAACCCATGCTTTTGTACGAAACGACTTCGTACGTCGACCGTTGCAAACCCCATACGATGGACTTTTCTAAGTGTGTGCACACAGACAAATTTTACACAGTGGACATCCGCCCAAATTGCTGCTCCCAGTCTTCGGATGAGTCGGTCGGCCTGGGCTTTCGACACTTCGACAGAGGACATCCGTGAACGAAAAAGCAACATCTGCATTGATCGATTGAAACCCGCATTTCTACTAAAATCCTTAGAGGACAAAAAAGGAACATCTACACCAGTTTCTGACCCAGCAACACCTTCCACCTCTACCTCTACAGTAACCAGGTATGGAAGACATGTTAATTTCAAATGCGACACTCCTCCAGTGATTTGCATAAAACCTCCAGATCAAGTAATTAGCATAAATGCGATTAGCATAAAAACTTTCTTTCTTGATCTCCAGAGACTCTCCGCTTTGCATGTGACGCATGCGCAACACCTCTGCACTGGCTCATAAAAGCCGGCCTCAGAACATTCTCATCAGAGCGTTACGGACATTCTTATTCGGATGACTACCTTCACGCGCATTATGATGTAGCGTCGTGCTATATAAATATAGTGTAAATATAGTTAGTAAGTTCCTGTAAATAAACTTCTCTTTTTTATAAATGTTTCTGTAATAATTAAGGTACGACATCGCCCCTTCTCCAAAAAACTATTATCTAAAGTACCTTCTCTCGTGAATGAAACGAACTAAATCCGCGAGTATGATTCTATCAAATTTATCGCATAATATTACATATAAAAAGTGAATCTATTTTACAATAGTTAATCATCTAAATCAATTCTTTTCGGGACTGCTTGCTCACTGCCGAAATTTCTCCACAAAATTGGACACAACTACAGATACAGAGTTGTGCGTGTGCGGAAAAGAAAGGGTCCAACCTACATCATGTATTCAAATGTCCATTGAAGAAGGACTGGCATTTCTCGACCTTCTGCAGTATTGTTTGAAAAGTGGGCGAATAACATCACCACAAGTATTTGGGTACGGAGGTGTATTTAAATTTTATTTACTTATCTAGAGGAAAATGAACGCTTTATTTGAATGCTTGTACATCCTACATTGCATAGCCAAAAGTGCATTAGGGTTAAGGGTATTCAACGAGTTACACTTTAAACGTTTTTTGTTTTTTGTTGTTGTTGTTTTATAGTGTGAAATCATTTTATTGTAATACTTTCCCATTATGCATTGTATAATATATAGGAAAACTATTGTGATGGAGTCAAAAATTCGAAATCTCTCGCGAATGGAACAAACTAGATCCACGGGAATGATGTTAACAAATTTATCGTATTATATATGAAAAGTTAACATATTTTGAAACAGTTCATACTTTTTAACACTTTCCAACGTAGGGGAAAAGTGTTTATGACTTTGTTCATTCTGTCTGTCTGTCCGTTCGCACGATAATTGCTA
Organism: Amaurobius ferox; assembly: GCA_951213105.1. Lineage (NCBI taxonomy): Eukaryota > Metazoa > Arthropoda > Arachnida > Araneae > Amaurobiidae > Amaurobius > Amaurobius ferox. The sequence goes on along the minus strand of OX578140.1, from coordinate 38,995,667 downwards.
TAAAAATGACTTTATCAAAATGAAATATTAGTATGTTGTACAGTTGAAACAGTATTTAGAATGTTGTTGTGGAACATATGGGAATGTAAATGAATAATATCACCCAATTAGTTTTGGATTAAACCCGGGTTGAAAAAGTGAAATACATTGAACCCTGTGGGACCTAATTTTTCAAACATTTTTTAAGCGACATTAAAATTCACAAATTGCTTAGAAAATTTTAGGAAAAATTCAAATTATCCCATAAAATATATATATATAAATCAGCAATATATGTTGGTTAGTTTTTAAAATAATTACACATATGATATATGAAGAGATCACGTGACTCATTACAAAATAAAATATGGCATCCATATTTTTTCCCAGTGTCAAAATCGTGATTTTTAAAGTTCTTTTAAATTTATATTTAGTGTTTCATCCGTCCTAAAACCGCTTTATTTTTGGCTATTTTGCTGTGCATCTATATTCTGCGCCAACGCAATTACAATATTTTTGAGTTTAATCATCAAACTTTGATTATTTCTATAACGAAGCCTAATTGTAACGTATACAGAATACAAATAAATAAAGCTGCAAGATGAGTTGTATAAGAATTGCTGAATATTTTTATAACGCAAAATTATTTAGCTCATGGAGTCTGGAATATAGTTGATTATATATAAATATTCATTGATTTTACATAGAAAAGCAGACGATTTTATAGCATTGCATTTTTCGATGAAGTTTTAAACATTGGGTTAGAAAGTACTTTTACCTCCATAGTTTTAAGTTTTTAAATAAAATAAATTATTGTATTGCGATAATTCAAAAATATCACAGTTGAATGTATGGCATTTTAGGGATGTTTAAATAAAATTGCATTGTAGTTGGAAAGTGTTTCATAATCGTGAATTCATTCTCGTGAATGGAATGAACTAGATCCACGAGAATGGCGTTAACAATTTTATCACATAATATTACATATGAAAAGTGAACATATTTCCCAATAGTACTTTTTAATTTTATGCGATTTTTTTTATTAATTTATTTAAAAACAAAAAACGGTTCATGTCAAAAACGGTTCATGTAAGTGTTCTAAAATTTATGTCAATCGTTTTCTAGTAAAAAGTTACACAAGAAATGATTGCTTACATAACATTATTAAAGGTTCTCATTTTTTTGATGATTTTTACAAAATTTCATTCAAAAATGTGGGCGTCTTCCGAATATTCGATTGCGTTTAAAATCAATAGGCTTCTAGTATTCATGGATTGTAATATTTGTATCAAGCTTCGTTTGAAACGCTCCATTCGTGACATATCGTTTCCACAGACTCAAGGACATATACACACACACACACACACAGACATCACCTCAAGAATAATAGATTTGAGTTCAGAGATGCTTGAAACGTGCTCTTCTGTCGAAAACAAGAATTCGAATTTTTGAACGCGTCACAATACTTTCCATATACACTATACAGCATACTATGTATATGGAAAAAATAACAAAGCAATGTAGTTCTGGTTTTTTACATAACTTATCAACGCCCTATTACTATTCACATACCCTATTCACATAATTTTTTCTCACTCTTATTACTCTCTATTCGTATAATTTATCCACACTCGCATTTATTCATCTATCAAAATTTCAGAGCGACGCGTTACGTTCATTCGTTCTTGAATTTAATTTCCCCTGGATAACTTGCATACGAAACCTTATAAAAATATGCAATTCTTTTGTATTTAAGTACTGTTTATGTATGATACAAATCAACTAAACACTATGATATATGAATGCATGAGAGAACCGCGTGGTGATACACACTAGTACTATAGATTTCTTTTTTTCACTCTGATACTAATTGTCATGCAAATGGCTGTTAAAATACGTGGAGTATTAAGGTATGAGAGTTAAGTGGAGACTCTCACAACCTAGATATTCCCCCCTCCCCTCATCTATACAAAATGTTATCCAAATGGACTAAAATAATAGAATATTAATGTGTAAGAATCGAGTTGAGAGTCTCACATCATATATATAGTGTTCACTCTGATACAAATTGTTATACAAATGGACGTAAAATATGTGGAATATTAATGTACGAGAGTTGAGTGGAGACTCTCACAGCCCAGATACCCCCCCCCCCCCTACGTAAAATGTTATTCAAATAAACTAAAATAATGGAATATTAATGTGTAAAAATCGAATTGAGATTCTCACATCATATATATAATGTTCACTCTGATACTAATTGTTATTCAAATGTACTTTAATAGAATATTAATGTGCAAGAATCGAGCTGAGACTCTAACATCACAGATATTTTTTTCATCGATACTTGTTGTTATACAAATGGACGCAAAAGATATGGAATATTAATGTATGAGAGTCGTCTGGAGACTCCCACATTCCAGATATTTAACAAAAATGACTCTTTTTTACATATTTAAAGTGCATGTCTTTTTTTAATTTTATGATTGCCATTTTATTGATTATGAAATTTTCTTGGGCATAAATGCATTTACAAAGCCTTTTCCTAGTTGACTGGAAGGAAAGACATGGTACGCAGGGCTTTAATTAAAGAATCCCACACCTGCTGGTATAATTTTAGGCGGCCACTTCTCAGAAGGTCATATTCGAACGGAAAAAGCATTTCCTCGTCTTCCAAATGACCTTCAAATCAAGAAAAGGAGACATCTCAAAGAATAAGTGAAAAGCAATCGAAATTACCTCCGGACTTTTCAAATCGGAAGGGTTTTCTTTAAGAAATGAGGCATGCAGAACAAGGCTTAATGCGGGCAAGGGAGAAAAAGAAATAAGGACTGGAATGTTGTCATATAGTGCATTGTAAAATGAAGTACTAAAGAGCATTCCGTATTTCATCAAATATTAGGCGCCACTCATTGTCAGATGAATTATGCTAATTGTTCATAAATACGAGAATACGGAGTCTTGAGAAAACAATCGCCGTATTTAAGAATTCATTGAAAATTAGTTGTTGTTTCACTGTATTTGACGATTACGTGAGATATCTAGATAGTTATTAGCTGTATCCAGTTGACGCTTATTGTTTGCTTTGAAAAAAAAAAACTTAAGTTATTCGGATATTCGAACTCATTCTTGTACCCTGAGGATACACCCACGAATTCAAAGTATACTTTGGAACAATGGTATATGGGGTATATTGATAATTTGAACTAATTGATAGGGATATATTGATAATTTAACTGCTGTTATAGTGGTTACAAAATAATTTATAAAAACACAGATAATTTAAATACATCTGTAGGTGTGTGTCACTAAGCTGTGGCCAACTTGGAAAAAAAAAAGTTAAAATAATTTTTACGAACTATTTTGAAAGAATAACTTGGGTACGAAATCTGAAAAAAGATGCACATTTTCTTCATTCTAATGATTGCGATACATGTAGAATAAAACATTTCAGGCCATGAATGAGAAAGTTGAGTCGAGACTCGCAATTCAGATACTTTATTCTGGAGAATTAGCCACCGAAGCATTTTGCATTACCAAAGTGGGACGCGAAGACAAATTTGTATTTCCAAAGTGGGCAGTGGAGAAAAAATTTGCATTTTCAAAATAGACCGGGGAGATCTTCCACTCTCTCAAAGTGGACTACAATGAAAAAAAAGTTTAAGTACCATTGGGGTGGTGCTGCGTATACTCTCTCTAACTTCCCGTTGAGGCAAATCATTTTCTACCATTGCTCTCTTTCTGCCTGAGGAGGAATAAAAAAAAGGAATGTCGGCAGATAAATGGAACCTGTTACATAATATATTTAGGTGAGAAAAGTTGACTGCCATCGAAACACAAGAAAAGAAAGTGGTCGGTCTACCTCAAGGTCGCATCCTGTGAGTATCCCGGTTCTGGGAAGCGTGTATGACTGGGAGGTGCCCATCAGAAAGGTATGCGTCTGATTGTGGATTCTGCAGGAAGATACGCGAAGGAAATGGCGCGAAGACTGAGTACGGCACAGTCCCGTGGGGCCAGAGTTCGAAGACTGGTATGAACTTGAAAGAGATTAATGGAATTATGCAAATGAAGGGACTTGAAATTATCGAGACATTTATTCGACAGAATTTTCATCCTGAGATATTGGATTGGAGGGTAGTTAAACACGTCACTGAAATGATTATTGGATTTAAATTTAAAGGGATGACCATTGTGTGTATCTCTTGTGATGCAGATGGTAGGGCATTGGGGAGCTGTCGAAGGTTGTTGATTCGGGTCTGGGGGACAGTTATTCATTTTTCGAATGATTGCTTCATGGTATTTCTAAATAAATGTTTTCTATTTCGTCTCGTTTCTGTTGAAATGTAAAGCATGTGCGCTATAAAAAAAAAAACAGCAAATATCATAACTGAAACGATTCCACTCTCGCTTAATAAGGGCTTAATAACAAAGAATAACAACCTGCCGCCGTGTTCATGCGGAGTACGTAACATGTATTCATGCGGAGTACGTAACATGTGGGTCCGAAAGTCCTTCCGAGAGGTTGGTGGTAGGGGGAGGAGGGTACGGTCCCTGTGGATGCCTCCCCCACTGGGTTCCGGTCTAAATTGGGTGGCACTTCCCGACCGTCCAAACAGTTACCTTACACCTTTCTGGTAGTTCCCGGCCATTCAATTTGCTGCTCTAAGTCCTCGGACGAGCCGGATGGTCTGGGCTTTCGACACCTTTCTGGTAGGTCGGACGGTCTGGGTTTCAACAACCAACAAACACTAGAACAATAACTGTCCTCCCTTCTACTACGCAAATGGCTATACTCCGGTCACTTGGTTTATATGTGCCATAGTGAATGACATTTTGCGTCATTTGAATTAACACGCATTGATTTTAAAATATTTTTTGATTAAATTTTAAGTGTGGATTTTTTCTGATATCTGTTCGCGTAACGAAAGTAGCAAAACAGATTGTATTGCTCTCTTTGAAAACGTCGTTATTAATATCTGATTGATTTCTGATTAGCTTAACACAGCTGTAATATTGCAAACCCAAGTAGACAAAAAATCCTTGAAATAGCCGATATTTCGCTGTATTGGAGTTCGTTATAAGTGTTTATATGTTTCAGTTTTGTAAATTAATGGCAACTGACAACGTCAATCATCGAATTTATATAAGACTGGGCTCCGATTTTACTGAAAGTCAAGGTTCATGATTCTATTCCAGCTGCGTAGTAAACTGACTGACAGTCACCAGAGAGTTAAGGCATAAAATACGTTCAGAGTGAAAGTTGCCATTAAAATCGTACATAAGAATATTTTCTTTTCTTCTTTCTTCTCCACCAGAATTTAATTGAAATTTTCGCACCAGCAACACAATGTAACAAAATTTTCACATATCTTTCAAATAAATCTGAAGTCTTCTTTTAACTTTAGAAAAAGAAAAGTACATATCATTCAAACGGCGGAATGTTTTTTGAAATAAGAAATTAAATCTCAGAAGTATTTAAAATATTTTACAAAACATATTTAAAAGGAATGAATAAAAATTTAAACAAAAATCCTGTGTTCAAAAAAGAGATTTGTTCGGAGTTGGAGAGACGCCTACGCAAATATCTGCACATTATTTTGTTACAAGTTTAATACAAGTGAAAGACAATTTTAGAATAGTATCTGGAAAAAGAATATTGCATTATGGGATGTTAAAAGCGAAAAACACTTCAAAACTAAAATTTTGAGTACAAAACCATTAAAAAGATATAAAATCGTTTAAAAGATGAATAAGATCTGAAAATTTTTGAATCGCATAAAAATATATACGACCACATTATTTGTAAATCAAAGTTGGAACAGGCTGATGCATCCCACCAGCTATATTTTTAGTTGCATTTGAATTTCTAGTGTAAATCATGCAGACAGATAACTAACGTTATACAACGAACGCTTTTCACACATATTTGTCAACATTTGTGTTCCATATTTTACCGACAAAGTTCAAAATGCGACCCATGTACATTTGAACTATACGGATTTTTCTAAATTAAAAAAAAAAAAAAATAAATAAATAAAAATGCGATAATTTAGAAAATCACGTTAGAAATTCAAGAAGCTGTATGTTATGTAGCACATAATGCTTTAATTTATAATAGCTGATCGCATTCAATCAGACTATCGTATGGTGCTTTCATAGGCATATGCAAATCAGCCCCTTCATAAAAGGGGGTGTTTCGAAGTAGTTCCCCCATTCATATCGGAATGGTTAAAAATAATTTCTAGATAGCAAAATATTGGCTATCTCGTAGCTGCAAGTAGGGCTGGGCCGCTAGGGAAAAGGGGTGCATTGCATAGGGTTCCGAACCACATAAACAGCTTATGAAAAAGTTCATAAATTGTAAAATAGGGGGCAGTATGCTCGCGAGCTTGCTGCACAGGGCCCGAAGAATTCTGTCCGAGATAATGCGGAAAAATTTTGAAAAACTTCTATATTCCTTCCAGACTTCCATAGACTTTGAAAGACCTAATTAACCTCCGGTCAAAATAAGCTAAAGGTAGCCAGATAGAGAGTTGTTCTGTGATCTACAGATATGGTACCAACTTCAATATTGTCACACAGCATCCTGGAGTAAAAGAAAGCCTTAGGCTACAACCTTCATGGATGATCGATATCTTCAATTATCTGCTAGAAGATGCAGGCTACATAAAGCTAGCTACAATGCTAAACTGATTAAAATTTTATATATATATATATATATATATATATATATATACTCAAAATTGCTGTTTTATATTGCTTATAAGCTTTTTAAGTTTTTACTTTAAGTTTGTGAAAGTGCACAACGCAAATAATGCTGATGATACAAACATTGTATTGACTCTTGTTTGCAACAAGAAGTAAAAAATCTGATGTGGGCAACACATGACTTTCCTTATATAATGAAATGAATTTACTACTTTTACAGTAAAATAAATAAGTTTTTCTTCTAGTAGATACTAATATCCTTTCCAAGATATTGAATTTTCGACAATTAGTCGTCATTTTCATTGATTTATCGTCACTTTTATCCATTTGGCGAGATTTTCGTTAATTTGGCAACATTTCAAAAAGTCGCCAAGTTGGCGACATTCCGCCAATTTCGTCGCCAAAATCTCGCCAAGCGTTATGGACGAAGAAATGTTATATATATATATAACTTATTAGATATTGAATTTTCGACATATATTATATAACTATTATTATATATTTATATATTATATAACTTATTAGATATTGAATTTTCCACAATTAGTCGCCATTTTCATTGATTTAGCGTCATTTTTATCCATTTGGCGAGATCTTCGTTAATTTGGCAACATTTCAAAAAGTTGCCAAGTTAGCGACATTTCGCCAATTTCGTCGCCAAAATCTCGCCAAGCGTTATGGACGAAGAAATAAGTTATTCTTACAGCAGATAAATTGGCGTTCAAATGCAAAAGTATTACTCAAAGTATCTTTTTTCATGAATGGAACGAGCTAGATCCACGAGAATGATGTCACCCAATTTATCGCATGATATTATATATGAAAAGTGAACATGTTTCTCAATAGGAAATATTTTTTTTTCTATTTTATGACTTTTTGATAATTTTTTTGAAAAATGTGCAATATCTCGAGAACGGTTCATGTTAGCGTTCTAAAATTTATGTCAATCGTTTTCTAATGAAAAATTACATAAGAAATGTCTATTTGCGTAACTTTATTATTTTGATTTTTTGACAATTTTTTCAAAATTTCATTCGAAAATTTAGGGGGTTCTGAACATTCGATTGCGTATAAAAACAATAGGCTTCCAGTGTTTACAGATTGTGATTTTTGTACCAAATTTGGTTCGAATCGGTCCATTCGTTCGTCAGTTATCGTCTCCACAGACCCACTGACACACACACACACACACAGACATCACTTCAAAAATGTTTGATTCGTGATCAGGGATACTTGAAACGTGCTCTCCCGTCGAAAACTCGAATTCGAATTTTCGAACCCTTCACAATACTTTCCTTATACATTATGTATATAAGGAAAGTAATAAATTATTGGTAACAAAGGTGGAGAAATATACATAAAAAAAAACATTTTTTTTTAGCTGTATCAGATATAATTGTTTCACTCTCTTTTGGAATCTCACAGTCATTCTAATAAAAATCTTTGCAACCCTGGGCTTGAAATCATTACACTAGACCAGCGTTTAACCAATATTGGGTACGGGAAAAGATAGTTGGGGTATGCGAAATATTCAACAATGGCGGACATGAGCCAATTCTGTGGGTTTTTTTAAACGACTTTTTTATTTGATATTTCGGACTAAAAATAAATTTAAAATTCTACTTATATAAAATCAGACACAAATGATACAATATTTTGTTTCCTATTCTGGTTACAAGTATCTCACTTCCGCGAACTTTTGTCGAATCTAAAAAAAATATGTATCCCTTCGAAGCCATTTAAACAGGCTTACTACTTCTGCGAAAGTTACTTCTGCGAAAGTTGGTTACTTTCAGTTTCCGACGAAAAAGACTTATATTACGTTCCAGAAATCAACTAAGTATTATTTTCAACATTTACTGGGTCTATTTGAAATAATATATTCTCCTTCTTAGTTCTGTTAGTTATTTGTATACATATACGTACTTTATTAATATGGTTTCACATTTTTTTCACTTTCCCTACAATACATGGCAATATATAGGGAGAGTATTGGAATTGTTGTTGTTGTTGAGACCCAGACCGTCCGACCTACCAGAAAGGTGTAAGGTAACCGTTTGGACGGCCGGGAAGTGCCACCCAATTTAGACCGGAACCCAGTGGGGGAGGCATCCACAGGGACCGTACCCTCCTTCCCATACCACCAACTTCTCGGAAGGACTTACGGACCCACATGTTTAACGTGATCGTACTCCGCGTGAACACGGCGGCAGTTTTGGCAGCGGCTGGAATCGAACCCGGGCCTACCGAGTGCAACTCCAGCGTGCTAACCAATGGGCTACCGCGCCCCGAGTATTGGAATTGTGTCAGAATTCAAAATTAAGAGTTTTCCACGCGTTTTGAGAGTTCTGGAATACGAAAAACTATTTTTAAAGTGACGTCTGTGTATGCTTGTCTGTCATGCAACTTAAAAACGAATTGACTAAATTCCACAAAATTTGGTAGATAAGTAAGTCACTTGTAGGTTACCCTGGTGCTGATGAGATTTTGGTACGACTCCGAAAAGAACCTGCCTTTTCTAGCAAAATGGCCTGCAAAAATCGTCAAAATCTAAAATAATATACTTCATATGCTCAAATGCATCAATTAAATGCTTGTTTTATACGTAATTTTTGTTGACGACAAAAATAAGACTAACACCATGTGTGTGTGTGTGTGCGCGCGCGCAATGCATGTATCCAGTCTATCTCAAAAACTATAAGACGAAATTTCACAAAATTAGGTAGATACGCTTGCGGGTCACTCTGGTACTGATTATATTTTGGTACGATTCGGAAACCATTTAACCTGCCTTTTATGACGGCATAGCCTTCAAAAAACATCAAAACCTGAAATAAAAACTACACATGATTAAATGTATTTATAATTTGGCGGCAACGAAAAGATTAAAACCATGGCCACTACCCTAGAACTAACAATTCTCAGATAGTTCAGTTTTTCGCATTTTTTTAACGGCACCTTTGAAAATATGCCCAGTCGCCAAATGAAATCATAAATCGAATTAAAACTGCAGATTCAATGCAATTTCAAATAATTATCCGATTTAATTTGTGCAACTAAATTCAATTTAATAAATTATTATCAAAGAAAGGAAATGAATTTGAGTCTGTAGAGAAAATCATGTACTGGCCACATCAGATTTTTGTCTATCTATCTGTTCTAAGAAATTTCAAAGTAAAAGTAATGTACAAAATATATAGCTTATAAAATCTTTATTGTGATTTTAAAACTTGTATTTTTATTTATAGGATGTTAACTTTAAAACCATGGCAACATTTATGAAATGGAAAAATTTGTGAATTTTTCAATTGCAGTTTAATTGTTTGACTTGCTTCAGTTTTGCAGTTTAAGCGAAAGAGGTTGAGCTAATAGGTGCGGTTGATGTACGTGGAATTCAGTTGAGATTTCGGCCAATCAGGGTGTTCCAACTGCTCAGATGAAAGAAAAAGAAAAATAGGGCGTACAATGAAAAAAAAATTGACAATGTACGATTGAAAGACATCGAGGAGTACTCGGGTGAAAATAAAAGCTGGGAACCGCTGGACAACAGCAAAAGAACAAAAACATAGGACAAAACAACAAAAGGAAGAAAATATAAAAGCAATAATTTCTGAACAGCGTGGAAAAAGATTACCAAAACATAGTAAAAGAGCAAAAAAAAATGTGAAAATACTACGACAGCAGTCGGCCACACAAACAGCTACTGAAAGTCTTCGGGTCAGTCGTGTGGTCTGGGTCTTCCACTACGACAGCAGAACAGGAATATAACATAAGAAAAGGTAAGTGTAGTATCGCGATTCGTCCAATACCACGATTTTTAGGATTTGGACAATTGTACTCCTGAGATAGTTGGGAACTACAACAATTACACGCTCTTAGAATTTAAGAGAAGCATAGCAAACATATTTATTTTATCATGAAAACTCAGCGTGGGTATTTGGCCGAAGCCACCTGCAAGAATTGTGGGGTAAAAATTTTAAGAAATAGTGCATGAGAGCTTGCCTGATCATTCACATGATTAACAATAAAATAAATACTCACCCAAAATCAATATAAATATATACATATATATATATATATATATAAATTCGAAAATCGGCGTCTATTTCGTATGCAAATCCACAGTTTCTGACGTATATTTTTCAAGTTTAGTATGTTTATTCACTTCACTGCGGGTAACCCCGTTCCTATTTCGAGTTTCTAAGACTTATAGAGATATTAATAAAAGAAGCAAAATTAAATTTTCTATAGAAATACCATTATGCAGACAATAATTTTTCGAAACTTTATTTGAAGAGAATTATACATGGAATTATATCATCTTGCTTGGCAACGGAATTAAATCAAATGTGTTTATTCGACAGACGATTTTCATTTTATGTAATCAAATAATAAATAAATGGATATAAAAATCAATGTTATAAATAAAAGGTATTATATATTCGTCTGGGTTGTATCAGTTACGGCCTGCAGCCGCGTGCCGAACCTGGTTTCGACTTAAGTTTTTTTTATTGTTGGCATTGTTTGTATATGGTATAAACTTAGTTAAAAAATACCTGGTACCATTTCAGTATTTATGGGCAACTAACGCTATTCAAGATATTAACGTGAAAAATTGTAATCCTACGATATATCTTGATCCACTGGGCGGTTTTTATTTTACATATTTCGTGATATTTTTATTGCCAAATTATAGAATTTTATCCCCAGCTTCGAAGAAAAGACCACCGTCGATGACAGACAGCTTTGGTAGATGCACGAAGCTCAACGACTTACGAAGCTTGGAATTTACTGTATCTACTTGCGACTAGCAATTGTAAGGGTTGCACTACAAATAACATGGACATTTCCTAATAAGTTCGCTGATATTATCTTAAGCCTTGGAAGCATGCACTTATTGACGAACTTCATTGGTAGTATATGCAGGCTCATTAATGACCGATGGTTTTTCAGAATTCGTATGTGATGTTTTTCAGGAGTCCTAAAGAGGCTGAAAGAAAAGACGTTTCCTTAAGATATGAGAACTCTAAGGATGGTGACAGAAAATATCTTCGGGAGTGTAGTTAATGTCTGCTAAGCCACAAGCAGCGGGGCTTGCACTTGGACGACCAAAAGTTCGATTTCCAGTCTGCCCAAACTGTCTCCGTGTTCAAGCGGAGTACGGCAAGTTCATTATGTGGGTTCGTAAGACCGTCCGCGAGGTTGGTGATAGGGGAAGGAGGGTACAGTCCCCATGGATGCGTCCCCCACTGGGTTTTGGTCTAAATTGGGTAGCACTCTCCGGCCATCCAAACAGATACCTTACACCTTCGGGTAGATCGGACGGTCTGGCTCGAAGAAGAAAGAAGAAACCACAAGCAGCAATGATCTTATGTTCATACTTGAAAATAAAAGCCTTGGGGTGCAAAACTAGAAAGGCTACTACTGGTCGGTTGTCTTTTAAAGTCTGTTTTCCTCATGATGCTGTAGGTGAGAGCAAAATGAGAAGGAAATTTGTCATCTTCAATATGTAGTATACTGAAGTTGACCTTCAGTTGTTAACATACTTCTTTGCAGGAGGTCATCTCAATTACTCTCGGTATGATCAGTATTATATAAGAGCTATAGAAAAAATGCCTCCTAGTGAGATGAAATTCCTTCTAAATGGAGATCATGTTATGAGGTACATGCCTGACCTCTAGAATGGAATTTGGAACGATATGTGGCTCGAAACAACATTTATGCATTTTGACCATGGTCTCAAAGGTATCATCGGGATAACTTTGAAGCTATATATCTGCAATCAGCTAGGAAAGGATATTATGAGTATTACCCAAGAAAACCAACAGCAGAAGGTTAAGCAAGACAAACACAAAGAAGAAATGAAAACACGAATTAATGCAGATGTCAAAGACTGAGAAGGACTTCGGTAGAAACTACATGGGCACATAGATCTACACATCCTGAAAATCTTCTGAACATTGCTTCAGACATATTGTATACAGACAATATAAATGCATATGATGCAGTTAAAATAGGTACAAAACAAATGCAAGACTTGGGGAATGGATGCCTCCAAAATTTCTATGATGATATACCTCAACAAGTTATGACAATTACAGCTATAAAAAATCCCACTAAAATTGAGGTGTGTGATGATACCCAAATAATTTACTCTCGTGTAATTGGTTTATAAGCAAGCTCTCGTGATATCAATGTGAAACAAGGTCTGTCTCATGAGCTATCCCCTATTTCAGCAGCTTTGATCGATGATTCTAAATAAATGAGTATTTGTAAAACAAAGTGAAAATTAAAGACATTGAAGGAAGATTTATCCTCCCGAACAGTAACATCAAATGGTCCGTGTTTTGTGACTTATGTTTTAGAGCTACTGTGGTGATTTCTTGGCCTGTTCATAACTGCATCTCTCGTTTCAAATCTGCACTCATACCAAAGCTACAAGTGATACATATTTGATTTTTGATCGATACAACACGTTCAGTTCCAAAGATGGAACAAGACCGGAATTGGCTGGAGTTAGCAAGGTAAATCAACTTTCAATGTTATGGCCACTTCCATCACAGAAGATCATACTTAGTCACAAAAAAAAACCCAAGAAACAAGTATAAATCTGATTTCGCAGCAACATTGTCCAAAACAGGAAACTCATTTAACCTTACACCAAAATCTGCAAGCTTGTAGTCACATGGCAGGATGAAATATCTAATGAAATCTCTAATGTAAGTGTTTTAAAACGACAAGATTTAGGGACATTACATGAAAGGTCATTGTTATAAATGCTCAACAAGAAATTAAACTGGGAACAGAAGAAGAAAGAAAGCAGGTGGCTGTAGTTTCCGATGACACTGATGTATTTTTGTTGCTTCTCTACCACTATTTGAAACAAAAGACAACCAACCGAATGTACATGTGATCACCCATTCAAGGAAGATCTATGAATATTGAAACCTCTGTCAAAAAGTATAGTGGTATAATACCAGACATCTTGGCTGGACGTGCTCTTAGTAGATGTGACATCACAGCTTGTCTTTTTGGCATAGGTAAAGGAAATATACATGTATTACAAAAGAGCTATCCTTTCTTGTTGATAGGAGAGGAGATGGCAAGCAATGACGATGTGAGCAAACAAACATCACCTTTCATCAGCAACTGCTATGCTTTTGCAAGTTATTTGACAACTTCAGAAGAACAATATAGATACTGGTCTACAAAAATAGGAAGAAATCGCTCTTCACTGCCTCCAAAACTCTTTTTAATTCTGCCAGCTAAAGAAGCATTTTTGCAGAATGTAAAACGAGCACACTTTCACATCTGGATCTGGGAGAATGCTTTAGATGCACTACGTGTCTTACATCCTGAACAATCTGGGTAATACGAAAACAGTGTTTTCAAATTCCTTCTGCCAGTTGCTATGGCATAAAATTTTGCTCTAGCTTCTACCGAGATCTTGGAATTTTAATGTCACACAAAAAAACTTTTTGCTTTTTACTCTAAGAAGTTCCATGAAAATAATTTTTCTTTACCTCTTCCACACTAAAAATTTCGCAATCTCTGATGTACATGTGTCTAATCGTTCGTTATAAGCAATACAATTAATATTATAAAAGTATTGCAGATCCAAGGTGACAAAAAATATTTGTAATAACCGATACTTTGATACCTAGCCCGTTATAAGTGGGTTCCCCCGTATAAGCGAGCTCCTGTGTATAACGAAGTCTCCCTTTCTAGATATCTACTTCAAGCATTGCTTTCGAGGACATTTTAGAAGGAAGTATGGCAAAGGATTAGGGTTAGAGAGACTGTTCATCTCGCAAGAATACTGGATTAAATTGTCTACGTTTGAAAAAGGTTAATGTAGAAGGAAGCATAAAAAATAAATTACCAGACAATATAAACAATTTATACAACGGTTTTAACAGTTTCCTTATTATGTTAGACAAACAATAAACATAATTATTAAAAACGAAAAGCCTCATAAATTAAGGCTTTAGCACCATTTGTCTCTCACAGGACTTCAGATTTCACAATAGTAGGATACGAGCAAAATACGTTTTAGGATGACGGTGTTTCTCCTAAAGACAGTTGAAAAAAACGTTCTCGAGCTTTCACCCACTTCTTTCTCTGGTATTCCTCACTTTTGGTACTAGCTACGACACAGCGATCGACAGTAGACCCGAATCCAGCTTTCTTGGGCCATGGAATCACAGGAAGCTATAAGAGAAGAAGACGTTATATATAATAATAGCAACTAAGAATTTTAAATGACTTAAAACTATTACCAATTTTTTTTAAACTAAAATCGAATCTTCTCATGAATTCAAATATCAGTTTCCTTAATTATAAAAAGGTCTTTAATTCAAATATTAATTTAATTTCCTTAATTATAAAAATGTCTTTAATTCAAGCATAGAAAAGACGCATTTTCATCTGCACATCAAGCTATAAAGGCCACATTACACGCAACAACTTCCGCATGTGCTTTTTTATGACGTTGGTTTTTCCCATGGCGAAGCAGCGCGTGTAATACGGATAAACCGACGGAGGGAAGACCACATGAGAAAGTTCTTACGTGTAATAAGGCTAGACATGCATACAGGGTGGCCATAATTAAAGTAGAGATGTTTAGAGCCCGATGGTGAGAAACCTGTTGGGCCAAACTCAACCAAATTTACAGTAAATACTATTTAGACCATGGGGTTTTGATTTTTAAAAGGAAAAAAAAATAGTTCGGATTTTTGCTACAGCGGGCCAAAGTGGTGCTGTAAGGTCCATTTTTGGAGAAAAATAGGCATAAGAAGTACAGAAAGTTCCGTCAATGTGAGAGGTATCGAACAATGCTGCTGAACTTTGTTATTCCGCAACTTCAACAGCGTGGATGTCTTGAATCTTCGATGTTTATGCAGGATGGAGCACCCCCCTCATATTGGATTGCGCGCATAGGAAGTCCTAGGACAGCATTTTACCAACAACCGAATAATTATTAGTCGAGCGTTTCCTATGAAGTGAACGCCCGTTCGCCTGATCTGACTGCTTGTGACTTTTGGTTGTGGGGTCATGTAAAGCGCTTGGTATACCAAGGGAATGTGGATAATTTAGCCACTTTGAAGGACCAAATAAAATTGCACGTCAAGCAAATCAATGGAGATCTGCTGCATTCTACAGTAGAGAATGCACGTTTTGGAACATATGCAAAGAAAACATATTGAATCACACATGTAAATGATGCCAATATAAAATTTAATGTTATACATATGCAAATGTAAAATGCAAATGTACCTAAATATAAAAATACTAAATACGTATAAAATGTAAATGTGATGTCCTTTTCAAAATACGTGTAAAATGTTAACTTTCTGTACTTCCTATGCCTATTTTACTCCAAAAATGGACCTTACAGCGCCACTTTAGCCCGCGGTGGCAAAAATCTGAACTTTTTTTCTTTTAAAAATCAAAACCCCATGGTCTAAATAGTACTTATGAAATGATTATTTTATGGCGCTTTCAATAAGGAAATTTTCGTACATGCTGCTATGAACAAAAATGTGAGAAAACGACAATTCCAAAACACGGGATTTCTATTATAATTCTATTGCTTTGGAATATCTGCGAGAAAGGCAAAGAAATTATAGTCTAGCTTTTCCAATTGTTGACAAATTTGCTATTCCAAGGCTTCCGAATGCAACAGCGGCCAGTGACCTTTTTAACACCTTCAAGTACACACGTTGATATACAAAACTTATAGCAATAATTTATTTTCGGTAAAAAAAGAAAACTTAAGATGGTTTGCAAAATTTTAATAATATGGTCAACACACACACACATTTCTTATTACAAGTAGAACTCAAAAACATATATAAATATTTAAAATTCTTTCCTTTGGTGTCGTTAAACAATTACCACCATAATATATTTATGAGCAAACAGTAATTGAATAAAGGCAATTAAAAAAAATCCTGATTTAAAAGTACGCGCATACGTCAATGCTAGTAAAAGACGAAACGCACCTCTTTTATTAAGAGGGGGAAATGAAAGGCCATTAAAAATCGATACAATACTTTTTATAGAATACAGAACTGCGGGGCAATAGATCAACGTGCAAGAATGTGACTGATGAGCAAGCCACTTAATCGCTGTCAGAGGGCATTTTTTGTAAGTGGGCAAAGTAGATGCTAGTCTGGTGAATCCGAGTATAAGGTACACTCCCTCTTTTTTTTCTTCCCCCAACTGAGTCAGCAATGACCTTCACAGGTCCTATCTTCATCTCACTCACGTTTGAAGCAAAGGGAAAAATTGCTACCTTAATTCATGCTTCGATATTTGCGGTTAATAGGAAGTCGAGCCTTCGGGAGCTAGAAAGAGTTTCTGCAAATTGTTCAGTTACAATTTTCGTAATGATTTTCTGTGGTTGAAATAATGGTGGAAGAAGATGACATGAGACAGCTTGGTGTCTAGCTGCGGGTTAACATTCTTTTAGCAAATAACAGTACAACGTTTCCTAGAATATTATAAGGACCTACGTATGTAGGAGAAAATTCTTGATAGGCGGGGGATAAAAGCAGCAAATTTGCTGATTATAACAAAAATGTTAATTGAGGAATTTCATAATTTTTACGACTTTTGACACTCCTGTGACGGGTGTTGTTGTTGAGACCCAGATCGTCCGATCTACCAGAAAGGTGTACTGTAACCGTTTGGACGGCCGGGAAGAGCTACACAATTTAGACCGCAACCCAGTGGGGGAGGTATCCACAGGGACCGTACCCTCCTTCCCCTACCACTAACCTCTCGGAAGGCCTTACGGACCCACATGCTTAACGTGATCGTACCCCGAATAAACACGGCAACAGTTTTGGCAGCGGAGGGAATCGAACCCGGGCCTATCGAGTGCAACTCCGGCGCGCTAACGACTGTGCTACCGCGCCCCACTCTGTGACGGGTGTGGTAAAGGTTTTGTTGGCAAAATAAGAAGTGCCTTCACGGCATCAAATTGTAATATAGGTTTTGAGATTAGCAAACTTGTAACCTTATTTAACCTTATTGCGTTATGTTTGTCCAGGTTCCTTTTCCACGGCCGATTCTAGGAATCAGTTGTTCAGCCATACTTAGAAACTAATGGGAAGAGCACACATAAATCAAACAAGTAATGGAAGCATAACAAGTTACTTATGGAAATATATGTATTTGAAATCGAAGATAATTAGCTTTTAGCAAATACAAACCATTCCATGTCCACCATTGGTGACACTGGTCCGAAATAAGTAATATTAAACGGCTCATCTCAATATTAGCAAACTTGTGCTTACAGTTTCTGAAGAAGATATCTAAACCATTCATACCAGACCAAGAAGAGGGGAGTTCGGGTCGACATATTCCAACTGATCCTCGAACACCGGATGGGCCCTGGATGGCCAAGGATGAAGTCTGGCACTTCTAAATTCCGAAACTAATAAATCCTGGAGATGATATTAGTCCACAATGCAACCAACAAGTAATTTCGTGCAGATCTCCATTTTTCGTGTTCTGCACGCTAAGCAGATACTCGAAAGGCGAAATCAGAACACTGTGAATTCGAAACTCGAAGGCAATAAAATTTGATGGTGGTAAGCAAGAATTTTTAACCTTCAATATCTTTCCAATTTTTCTCCATACCGAGGTTTATTCACACATTTAAAATAACGATTCGAACTAAAAATATTTTATTTCCATCACGCCGTGCTGTAAGGTCGTCCACACACCGCCAAAGTTAAGGATCGAAAAGCCCTGGAGCGTCCTTTGAACAGCTCCAACGTCACTCATCCATCAAGCCCTCATTGGCTAACCAACACCTGCATCAGTGACGTATCGTAATTAAAAACTGCAGTACACGTCACCTCCAGACAACGCTGGCGCCAGACCAGTAACGGTCTCCGAACAAGCTCTCAATTTCCCACGCTAGCCTACCGAAAATAGAAAATAATTCAGCAAAATGAATTATAAATACAAGAAATTGAGAAAGTGTTTATTACTTAAATGCTGCATTATTTAAATTATCTGAATCCTATTTAGTCACGTCCAAAAATGAAAGATTGGCTAAATTCTATACTTTTGTAAAATATGGGGGATGCATTCTATATATATATATATTAATAACTACATTATTTGATTTTCTGCGAATTTTCAAGCAAACGTATAAAAATTGAAATTTTAGATTTCGCTAATAAAGTGCGTTTTATTTTTCTCTCGTTCCCCGTCGTTATGCAATGGGCTAGAGCGCTAGACCAATGTTTTTAAAATTCTGTTGGCAGCGGAACCCTTTAGAAATTCAATTTGATGGTGGAGACCCAAAATGTGAAAATGCCCATTGTGGTCTAAATTATGGATTCACAATTTTAAGAGGTTTTACTTTTTATTTTTAAGAAAATGTACACGAAACTATCATGGGCGCGGTAGCCCATTGGTTAGCGCGCTGGAGTTGCACTCGGTAGGCCCGGGTTCGATTCCAGCCGCTGCCAAAACTACCACCGTGTTCACGCGGAGTACGATCACGTTAAACATGTGGGACCGTAAGTCCTTCCGAGAGGTTGGTGATAGGGGAAGGAGGGTACGGTCCCTGTGGATGCCTCCCCCACTGGGTTCCGGTCTAAATTGGGTGGCACATCCCGACCGTCCAAACAGTTACCTTATACCTTTCTGGTAGGTCGGACGGTCTGGGTCTCAACAACAACAACGAAACTATCATGTATGTCGCGGAACCAATGGAATACTGTCACCGTGGAACACACTTTGGAAAACACTGAGCTAGACATGTGCTAAGGGAAAAAGTAGTTATGCGCATGCGTGATGGCAAAACAGGCGATTTGGAAATTGAATGATGTTAGATCTTTATCTGTATTATTTAAGTAGTGGGCGCTTACTTAGCATCCGGAGAATGACGAGTAGCTACGTTCTAGTGTTTCTTATAAATTGAACTATTGAATTTTGGTAAGATACGTGTTCTTCATAGATGTAAGATACTTAAATACAAAGTATTAACGCGCCGTTTAACGTAACTTAAAACAAACCAATAGCAAAAACAAGCTTCTGATTAAATGGCATTTATACTAAATTGATACAAACCTAAATTTAACTATCCTGCGTGATTGTTTCCGAGATTTCAATACTCGCAATTTTATCGAGATTTCAATACTCGCAATTTTATCGAGATTTCAATACTTGAACGCATATGGGAATACCTCAAATACAAGGCATATCCGAGTAACACAAAGACATTGGATCCGCTAACAGAACGCGAGGTTTTCACTATCTAAACGCAAATCCTACAAAATGGGATGTCTAATTTTGGAGTGAGATTACGAAAAATACTACAGATGGAGATTGAACGGCTAAATACCTTTATACAGGGTGATTAAAAAAAGATGGGACAAACTTTACGAGGTGGTAATATACACCAAACCAAGAATTTGTCATCACAGTTTACCTGTTCGGAAATAAAACATAAAGGCGCCAGTGGCGCTTAGTGGTGAAACCGATGATGTGAGGCGGAAACACAAGAATGACTTATAAGTTATAAAATGACATTTAATAAATAATAATTATTTTAATGGCTCAAAAGAGCGACCGCCAACCTAAATGCACGTCTCACAGCGAAGGATTGGCGAACTTTCGAACAGACTTGGTATGTCGCGCACTTCGGTAGTAGAAGTCGAAATTCTGGTGACGAGTTCCTCTTCAGATTCAAGGGGGATGTCATAGACGAAACTCTTGAGATATGCCCACAAAAAGAAGTCAAGACATGACAGATCGTGCGATCGTGGCCAAGCTATGGGACCACTTCACTCAATCCAGCGCTCCTGTAACGCCTTTACATTGCATTTCCGACCCGATAAACTATGACGAAAAATGCTTGGTTTGATGTGTACTACCACCTCGTAAAGTTTGGCCCATCTTATTTTTAATCACCCTGTATACTAATGTTAATGCTGTTTGAAAGATTATGCCGATTTTGTCGCTCAGCTTCAATATCAGGTTTTTGTACTGGTTTACAATTAACTGCATTATACCATGATATGCATTTTTTCACTCAACAGAGCGCTGTGATGCTGGCTGCAGACCTCTCGTTCATAGTGTTACATTGTCATTTACAGTAAAATGTAACATTATAGAATTTTGGAAGGATCAACACCTACAGAGATGGTCCCTATACATTTTAAACAATATGTATAAGGGCTGACCATCTGGGACAAAAATCTACACACGCCCCGGACATTTGTCAATTGAGATGTTTGGATCCACAAAGGGGTGCCATGACGGGCGGTCCAGTGAAGAACTGACCTTTGGGTCGCCACAGACTCACAGCTGCGCTCAACATCGTGGGAGTTTGACCATCTGGTATAAAAATTTAAGGGCCTGTAGCTAAGCCCCTGTGTCAATTTCTCTCCAATAGAAAATATGTAACTTTATGCTTACAAATGATATAGCTGGGGCTCTGATGTCCAAACGAATCACCGGACAGTGGAGTAGAAAGTGTTTTGGGGATTTTCGAGAGAGAGCAGAATTGTTATTATTTTCTAACTATTCGGTGTCCTCATTATCCAATTATTTTAGCACAATTGATTTGCAGCTAAGGTTTTTCGATACGGCCAATATCAAGTCTTGTGAAAAATGGAGATTAACAATAATAATTTGCGTCCTGACCGGACGTGTGGTTAAAACCCACGCAACACCTTGGGGTACTGCATGCTGCAGCAATGTTCCTAGTCATCGAAAACTAAAGATATGGCTCGAATTATGAAAATTTACAAAATGGCGAAGAGGATTTCTCAGGCAGATGCTAAAAAGATACACTAACTTTCAAAAGTTAAGCACGCAATGCAAACTTTCATTTTTCGAAAGCGTATTTGAATTTGAGTGGCTGAAATCGTTGCGGATGTAGATGGCAGTATGCAAATATCGTATGTTACAGCCAATCACAATTGACTGTCTAGATATATGCTAATTAGGCAGTCGTTGAAGACGCTAGCATTCTGAAGGGTTTGAGGAGGTGCAGTTAAATGCTGATACGAAGTGTTTATAACTTTTGTAGGATTATTTTTGATGATATTCGAGTTTTTATGGCTGAAAGAAGACGAATGACAGATAGTGAGCGCTGGCGTGCTGTCAGACGCATTGAAGCAGGGCAGTCAATCAAAGATGTCGCTATTCCTTCGGCGTTGATCATTCGGTAATTTCTCGATTATGGAAACAATTCCAAACAAGTCAAGCAGTTGTCCGGAGCCTTGTGCCCGGTCGTCCAAGGGTTACCACCCCCTTTGATAATCGGTATATTGCTATAGTAGCCAAGCTGAATAGACGAACGACCTCCACAACTGTTACATCCATGGTTGCAGCGGCACTTGGTTTGACAATATCTGCCAGTACTGTGCGCCAAAAGCTCCACGAGAAGGGACTGTAAGCACGAGTACCACGTTTTTGTGTTCCACTAACCTTCCAAGTCAGAGGGGTAAGATTAAAGTGGTGTCGTCAACATGTTAATTGGACTGTCTCCGATTGGTGCAACGTCCTGTTCACAAACGAGCCCAGATTTGCCCTGGAATCAGATGATAAGCGTGTAAAGGTCTGGAGAGAACGCAGCACACGCAATCAGGCCAAGAGCATCATGTATTTAGAGGTGGCAGCGTCATGGTGTGGGCTGGAATTTCAATGGGATATTGTACAGAGCTGCACATCTTTAAAGGCGGTTCTGTGACGGCTGTGCGGTATCAGGATAAAGGCCTAGACCCCATTGCAAGACTCTACGCTGCAGCAGTTGGTCCTGATTTCTTCCTTATGAACGATGATGCCCGTCCCCATTGAGCTAACATCGTTGTCGAATACTTGGAAAGTGAGGGCATTTCTGGTATGGAGTGGCCGGCGTATTCGCCGAGCTTAATCCCATTGAAATCCTATGGGATGCCCTCGGGCATGCGGTCTCTGCACGTTTACCTCCTCCAACCTGTCTCAGAGAGTTGAAAACTGCCCTATTGGAGGAATGGGCATTGCTCGCATCTGCGATGGTTGATCACCTCATTGAAAGCCTGGAAAATCGTTGTAAAGTTTGTGTGAAGCCCGGGGTGGTCACATAACATATTAATGTAAGTTTTGTTAGGTTTGTTTGTCTTTAAACATCCTTTTGTTAATGACCCAAATGTGATGATATCATATAACTTATGAAAAGTAAATATTTTTTCATCTTTGTACATAATTCTTGTTTTCTTTAATGCATAAACACATTTTCTACCTTCATGTACAATTATGAGTTAATCAAAACTTTACTTTTCCATTTTTGTTGATTTCATCATCCGTGCTTAACTTTTGGAAGCCAGTGTATGTTAAAGATTTTTGCAAACAGGTTCTTGTGCAAAGAAGTTAACATTTTAGAGCGCCCATGGCTGACAATGGTACATGTTCAAGAGAGTTGAATCATCATATTTCCCAAAGATTGTTTGACCATGGAGGTAATAAAAGATTTATAATATTCCGGTTATACATGAACTATAGAGAAACAGAATAGACTAGATTTGCGAAATGGCGTGAGAGAGAACTGTTACAGAATTAATTAGGCTTAACGTGGGAGAGTATGAATTTTGAAGGGGGGAGGGGGGCGTTAATTTGGGAAAAGGGGGATTTTTACAGGAGAGGTAAAAAATATGTATCACACATATGAGAAACATTTTTCAGCACAATTTCTTAAGCAGCAATCCAATTCTCCGAATTTGTAGTTTTTCAGTTTGCAATAATGAGAAAATTGCTTCTAGACACTAAGATACTTCAAAATATTCCATAATCGTCCACAGTCGAACTAATATTCAGTAAATTTGTAAGTGACACATTAACGAAAATTCATGGAGAAAACAGTTACTAACAGAATGAAATTGATAAATCTCTTGTACAAAGTTTTTCCTGCATTCCAGCGTTTTAAAAAAACTAGGCTTAAGAAATGTTTTGAAATTTTTGATTTCACTATTTAAAGCAATAATATAATGCCATCAACTGGAGTATGATTTAACTCGACCTTCTCGTACCAGAATCTATTTTTAAATGACTTGCAAATTTTAAAAGAAAAAAAAAGATTGAAAAATCTGTATTGTTGGTCCAAATGATCACAATTATATCATGTTACTTACTCTCCCTTACAAAGAGCTTGAAAAAAAATCTTTTGATTGATACCGAGTTTAGTTATGTTCCCCCTCCTGAGGGTAACTTGCCCCCCCCCCCTCCCCATCCGATGGGGGCAAATGATGCCCCAAACAAACATTGTATCACGGCTATATTTCGCTACTATGTTTGAAACTGTTAAATTTCGTGATCATTCAGCTATAAATAACCCTTTTTATATATGATTATGTCAAATTTTGTATTTTGTTGCCATGTTAAAAATCTAGATCTAAATTTTTCGTTAACACAAAGCCGGATAAAAATTTTCCTAAAAATCCATTAAGATTTGTGGCAGCTATCATATACACCGACCACAGACAGATGGACATTACTTTAAAAATATTCGAAACACATTCAGGAGGTCCTAAAACATATATTGGCATCAAAATTTAGAACTCGAAAATTTTCGTGAAAACAATACTTTCTCTATACAATAGACTATAGTACGAAAAAGTAAAAATTATTGTTGTTTTCCTTTAGATGTAAAATTTGCATCTTTACGACAACGTTTCATAAAATACTACTTTGAATATTACATCAACATACAGAACACGTATTAAACTGTTTTTCTTGTTTTAGCAAATCGGGTTCAAGAAACTCAACGAAAACATCGTATATCGCACTATTTTTATTTAAAATGAATGCCCAAAGTATCGTTAAAGCTTTTGAAAATGCCCTCAAATCCAAAAGTTCAATAACACGGCGGAAGTTTATTCTAAGAAACAAACACAAATGTTTGTAAAAGGGTATTTTTTAGAGAGAGAGTTTTGAATTTTAAAATACACATCATTACGCAAATAGATCCAATTTATATGGCTTTAATTCAAATTTTCTACCCACGCACGAATACAAGGCCAGAGAAAATATTTTGCTAAAGATTATTCACACATACTATAAATAGATTGATATATTCTGTGGAATACATTAAGGGGATTGACAGTGTTTCAGTCAGATCATGTAAGAAAAAATACCTGATGTGGGTAGCATATGACTTTCTCTACATACTACAATGAGAATTGACTTCTTTAACTTCCAAATAATCATGCACAATTAATCAATAAGTAAAATACTTGCGGAGAGCAGCAGATCTCCAATGATAGGGGATAGGTTCGAACTCGGAACCTAGAGCATCGCACACCCGTAGTATGACCGTTGAGTCAGAAGAATTCTCCAAAGCTGAGGGAATAACAGGCGATGTCTTTCGTAGCAGTGAGTAACGCAATGCTGCCCCCACACACTCTCCTTCATGGCGAGAGGCTCGGTCGAATTTCAGTGAGGAGGGGGGGGGGGCAGCCGGGAAACCCTTACCGTGTCCCCAAGCTGAAACTCAGTCAGTGAGTTGAATAGCTAGGAGGCATGTCGTACCTCATCGTGTGATGGCGTGACGTCAGTCGTAGTCAACCAGGAGAGGAGAGGAGAAGGCATAGCGCGGGATCGGCAATCTAAAGGTTCCGAGTTGGAACCTATCCCTCACCATCAGGGATCTATGCCCCCCCCCCTACATACTCTTTGCGTAAAAGATAAGGAAAACTTGAGTAACATACATAAGCACAAATAACACAATAATGCAGCATATAACTGTTTTGAGGGTACGCTGGATCCCCTTCGTCAGTGTAAGAAAATCAACAAACATGAAGTGGACATCATTTCTTGATTTACTTATTATTTTGAAAGTGAATAATATTGAATACGGATAATTTTTTTTTTATGACAAGATATGTATACATAAGTGTAAACTTCATTGCAAATTAACTATAATTTCATTTCATTTTCTTGCAATTGAGGATTATTTTTAGTGTCAGGAAAAGGGCGTCATGGCATTATCGTGGTATGTAGTGATGTCTTTAATGTTTGTAAAGCTGTCTTTATGGTAATTTTTGTAATATGTTACTGTGTTTTATGTATGTCTCTTTACGTTTTCTTTGTAAAGGATCCTTTCTGCAGTTGGGACATCTTTGTTAACTTTAGGCTTTCGTTTAGACCTTGCCCTGTGTGTGATGGGTGCACTGCCTCTGCATTCCGATCTCCAGGTGTGGTGGTGTGGATGTATACATACTGCCTCTCTTCAAAATTTCATCAAAATTGCTGATGTCGGTATCCATAGTTTCTGGCAGACATCGTTACGCTTAAAGGTTCCTATTGTGATTTGTGAGAGAAAAATTGTCTCTCTATGATCAAAAATTCTTACACCCAAGAGGAGGGGAGTGTCATATCGACTTTTGGAACACAATCTCAATTTCCTGCATTTCAGAGTCATTTTGGCAAAATATTTACTGTCCTCGTAGATTAACGTGGAGATATAAAAATTTGAGTCTTCGATTTTTCACGATGATAGCTGTCGCCAGCGTTTCGTCTGGAACTGAAGTTTGTTGCAGATTTAATTACGATACGTCACTGATGCAGGTGTCGTTTAGCCAATGAGGGCTTGATTGATGGGTGACGTATGAGCTGTTTGGATGACGGTCGTGGTATTTGACCTTGAATTACGGTAGAGTGTGGAAGCCCGTAAGGTCACGGTTTTTTCCGATGAATTGTTAAGTTTGCGTGGATTGATATTAAAAGTGAATATATTAGAATTCGGAATGTGGAGGTTGAGTGTTCTACGATCAGTGGAGATCCTAGCATGTATCCATATGAAAATTAATTACCTACGTGATGGCATTTTTTAAGTTTTGATTTCATAGTCAACGATGGAATTAGTGCGAAGGTTCGGTAATGGCTACTGCCCGAGAATACGGTAATAAGTAATGCCCGAGAATACGAATGCAGGCCTAGTGGAGTGGAAATTTGTACCGGAGATTTATCATGTTACAGAATGTTAATGGCAGACTTTAAACTTTTGGCGATCCAAGGTCCATCGAGTGTTCAAATAACGGTTGCAATTAGAGTGGGCGATCCTCCCCTCTCCTCGGATATGTGCGAAAGGTATTTCTAATCTCATCTACAACTGTAAGTACATTTTTATAATTAATATGATCTGCATATTTGAATAAATATTTATTATTTAATTAATTTGTTCTACTTTCCACAACTTGTTTAATTTATATGCTGCTCCTTTCCTTTAATATTGATCCATGGCTGACCAACCGATTCTTAAAATCGTCCAGAGAATAGAACCTGGTCAACACGACGCATAACGTTATTAGGTGGTATCGAAAATTCTATACGATCACAATTTCTCTTCTAGAAATATTACCTACTAGTTATATTCTGAGTTAGACGGCAGTTGCCGATCTCTCGCTATTTTCGATTAGTTGGTATTTACGAAAAACCCTATTTAGCAGCTTTAAGAATTATATCTATGTGTCGTAAGTGTTAGTAACATCCCAGCTGTTGTCATTTGAGGCATAGGAATGCGAAGTGTTGCACGTGCATTTAAAAGAGTCCAATTAATATATTTATTTGAACCATGGAGGTAAATCGAAGGAGTTAAAACTTCATGTTGAGAAAACGTCAAAATCGTTTGAACCAACAATTCAGGTGGTGTTGGGGTTATATAAGTCTCACTGCTTTGTATGTATTTCTGTGCTGAAAGGCTGATAAGCATTTATATATGTATTTTAAAGTATTTTCAAATTGAAGTTTCCCGAATATGAATAAAAGTAATAAATTTTAGTTTATGTTTATACAACAGGCAACAGAATATATATATATATGTGTGTGTGTGTGTATGTGTCCAAAAAGGAAAAATAAGATTTGAAAGCAAAGTACCAAAAATCATCTTCCATGAGCTGCTAAGCGCCATTTTTATGTGATTGATGTGTTATACTTTGATATATGAATATTACCGTTATTTATAATATATATATATATATATATATATACATAATAAAAAGGTTTGAAGGTCCAATGAAGGAAAAGTGAGAAGTTGTAACTCGAAAAACCTAATATTCTAACAAGCTTACAAAATAAAAGTATAAAACAGCAAATCTTCAAGCAAATGGAAAAAAATACAAATTTCGAATCATCAAATTAAAGAAAAATATCAAAAAACAATGGTATGGAATCGATAAAAGAAAAACAGACGAAATCCAAGCACAAACGCTATACACGTGGACAAGGTCTAGGCCTAAATTAAGATTTGTTCACTTCTTCAAAACTCTTTTTCAAGTCCAAGTGTTTTGTAGAGAAGCAAACACAAAAATGTATATTTCTAAAGAAATAGATAGTTTATATCTATAAACTATTTCTAGTTGGACAACATACATAAAGAAGAAAAAATAAAAGGAAAAAAAAGATATCTGGAATCTAACTCAAAAAATACACTAACCTATCAAACTCGGGAACCCAGAATAAAGAGACCAGTGTTGCCATTCACAAAGGAAAAAGATATGATCTACCGTTGCCATTCGTAAGAAATAAATAACAGTAATGCGAAAAGACAAGTATAAGAGATAATATACAACCAAGAGGGGAAATAATAGAAAGGCTAATGTGTAAGAATATATATATATATATATATATATATATATATATATATATATATATATATAGAGAGAGAGAGAGAGAGAGAGAGAGAGAGAGAGAGAAAGAGAGAGAGAGAAAATAAATTAGAAAAATAAATTGTAGTACGTACGAATATTCTTTATTGCTTGATAAAAATGCATATTGCACCGTTAATTTATTTCTGCAAAAGTTTAAAAAAATATTATTTAATGCATATCATTCTTTCAGCACAGAAATACATACAATGCAGTGAGACTTATATTACCCCAACGCCACCTGAATTATTGTCTCAAACGATTTTGGCGATTTCTCAACATAAAGTTTTAACTCCTTCTCTCTACCTCCATGGTTCAAATAAATCTATTAATTAGGCTCTTTTAAATGCACGTGCAACAAAAACATAAGAAAGCTACATGGACTGATATTTGGCAATGAAAGGCAAATGCATTCAATATCGCGCTGGGGACATCGACGCACGGTCATACACCACTTACCACTTGCACACAGCTAAAAAGGATGGGACTTAAATGTACAGATTTGTTACTGTTCTTTGAGACGACCATTCTACGAGTGCGGCAGTGAAATAGTTCCCCCTAGGTGATAAAACGGAGATGACACAAATGTCTGGAGCATGCCACGTATCCAGAACAAAAAATAACGATGTGGGAGATGAGAGAGGAGAGCGAGGAAGAAAGGGATCGGTAATCAATGCATTTTCCCGGAAGCCAAAAACCAGGAACAACGCCTTTTCAGGTGGAAACTCCTAGAAAAAGTGCACAAGTGCGAGAAGGGGCAGATATGTTAATTAAATGCATATTTTACTGATCTCCGAGATTCGCAAGAAACGTTGGAGGTTACCCTTTCGGTCGATTCTGCGAAAACATTCTTTTTTGAGCTGAGCTGTAAAAATTTCGAATTTTTACTTTCCTTATATACAATAGTATAATGTATAAGGAAAGTATTGTGACGGGGTCGAAAATTCGAAATCGAGTTTTTGACGGGAGAGCACGTTTCAAGAATCCCTGAAGATGAATTAGACGTTTTTGAGGTAATGTCTGTGTGTCAGTGAGTCTGTGAAGACGATGTCTCATGAACAAATCAAGCAATCCGAACAAAATTTGGTACAAAAATCACAACCAGGGAATATTGGAAGCCTATTGTTTTTAAACGTAATCAAATTTTCAGAACCTTCCTAAATTTTGAAATGAAAATTTAAAAAAATCATTAAAAATTAAAACATTCAATAAAGTTACGTAAATAATCATTTATTATGTAATTTTTCATTAGAAAACGATTGGCATAAACTTTAGAACGCTAGCATGAACCGTTCCCGAGATATTGCATATTTTTTGAATAAATTTATCAAAAAATCACATAAAATTAAAAGAAAATATTAACTATTGTGAAATCTGTTCACTTTTCATATGTACTATTATGCGATAAATTTATTATCATCATTGTAGTAGATCTAGCTCGTTCCATTCACGAGAGAAGATACTTTGGGTAATAGTTTGTAATTTGACTCCATTAGTCATTTATATACTATAAGACTAACCTATTTCTCTATAAACAATACTTGGCGAAATTTGGCAGCGATTTTGGCGGAATATCGCCAACTTGGCGAGTTTTTTAAATGTTGCCAAATTGACGAAAATATCGCCAAATTGATAAAAATGTCGCCAAATTGATAAGGATGACGCTAAATCAATGAAAATGACAACTAATTGATTAAAATTCAATATTTTGGAAATAATATAAGACTACCATAAGGTTCCTTCTGTAATGCTTCGAATTTTTAACCCCGTCACAATACTTTCCTTATACATTATACGTATATAAGGAAAGTAATAATCGTTAGCCAACCAATCCAGAACTCGTGCTCTACTACGGGTTCTGACCCCCAGAAGATCATTAGAAAATAGACTAAACACCTATGAAAAATTAGAGAGGTGCCGCCGTATAAAATCATGCTGATAAGGGCGCCGCGAACCTAAATAAGTTGAGAATAGCTGGTGTAGACCCATCTGCAAATCTGAGAGTCAAAACTTTGACCCCTATCACAATGACCTTTGAAACTGAAAGTCAGTTTCACATTTCACGGCAGAAAATATTTTCTTTAAACAGGTCTGCAGAATAAGTTGCAAAACAAATTTTGAACAGGTATAAGAGAAGTTCCTTTAACCTCTCAGACGGAATAAACGATTTCAACGAAGAAGTTCCAAGACAGACAGAATGAAAACAGGATAAAATCTCGTAATCATAAAAACTACCAAAAATACACAATTTGCTTATAGCTTTTTGTCCATATTGGCTCGAAAACACGAAAGGCGCTCAAATAATGATGCGGTGTTTGCCTGCGAAATTATTTTATTTCATTTTTAAGAAGTCATGCAAATAAATTTAACCCAACCTCTTTGGACCATCTCTTTTCATTTCCTTTCTCCTCGGCTGGCCTTCCTTATGCAAGCAAACAATCTAACAGAAGACAAGAACGAAGGAAAAAGATTGAAAAGGCAATTCGTAAGGGTGGATACCTGCGGTCGAATTTACAAAAATTCATCCAGACTTTGCTCAGACAGAGTAATGATGAAACCTAATCGTTTTCTGATGATGTTGTTTTACCACTACCTCACCGACGAGGCTGTTGGGTTTATATGCCATGCCCGAACCATGGGCATGCAGCCAATTCAATTTAATTAAAGTGAAAGCAATTTAGTAGAGCGATTCTGCTTAAGCACCCGAGTTATTATTAAATACATATTGACAGACACATTAAAACTTCTTTAAATGTGTACAGTATGATTGGAAACATTGGCTCCTGCACGACTATTTTTGATTGAGCAATTTCAATGTAATTCGGCGGTTAAGTCTAGTTAAGAGGGCGTAATTGAAAGATTGCTGGTTTATGGTGACACATTTTGTCTCCTGCGTATATTGATGACTGAGGTAATACAATTACAACACTACAAACTATGAAACGATTAAAATTAATAACGTACATAAGACGTATGAAAATGCTTAATGACATGCGTAAAACTGCGAATGATTGACAGCTTTTTTTTTCAAGAAAGTTTCCAGCTGCACGTGTATCTCAAATCAATGCTGCTCATGGTGTATTTCTGTCATATTTGTTCAGATTCTACACTATACAATCACTAATCTGTGCCTGCAGTAAAAAAAGAGACTGCAATCATTACGTCATACATTGCTGATTAACAAGAAACTATCCCAGAAAAATTTTCTAGATGAAGACAATAAATAACGCCATTTGTTACAATATAGTTAGGGGTATATACTATCCTTAGTGGCGAGAGTTAAAAACCACGAAACCGCGGTCTAAGGGTGAAGAGTTGACAATGTGAGCACGTCTAGCTTATATGCAGTGCTCTGTTATCAGTGGCTTGGAAAGAAAAACTCTTTGGCGCCTCGTTTTAAAATTGAATATTTTGTGTTTATTGGTCACTCTAAAACTTTGAGCTCTACACATACCTTTTCCTGTGAATAGCAGGTCCTATTTTCATGTATTAGGGCCTCACGTTCGTTTATCGGTACGGAACGCTGGATACAGTTAAGCCTGGTCTATATACACTGCTTAAAACAATTAGGGGATATTATGATTTTGGAAATAAACCGCGGATGAGAAAAAATTTCGTTGGCTGATATATGATCCATAGGTGTTGTAAGCTATTAGAAAAGAAAATTACGCACAGAACCGGGAATAATTAAATTTTGTTCTTGTTTTTTGTCGGAACACAAAAAATGTACATTTCGTACATGTTATAAAAAAGGACAAAAGATGTGATTTCTCGGATAGAAACGAGTTTTAAAAAGGTATATGGTTTCCCTTGACCGAAAGCAATGTTGCATACCTGTGACGCATGGAATCAATGAGATTGTCAAGGAGGGACTGGGGTATTTTCTTCCATACCTGTAGAAGAGCGGTTTCCAGCTGCTGAACTGATTCTGGGGGTGATACGTGATCAACAACTCTTCTCCCTAGAATGTCCCAAACATGTTGGATTGGGTTCATATCTGGGGAACATGCTGGCCAATCTATTTGAAGGATGCTTTCGTCAAAAAGGAAGTTGTCCACAGTTGAACATGATATGGCCTTGCGTTATCATCCATGAGAATGAATTCATCCCCGATTGCTGCAGAGTAAGAAACCACAAAAGGTCTGAGGATCTCATCCCTGTATCTCTGAGTCCTCAGTGATCCATTTCTGGTGATGTACAGTTCGGTACGGCCACTAATAAAGATACCAGCCCAGGCCATAACTCCGCCTCCTCCAAATCGGACACTTTCATTCACAAATGCAGGATTATTCCGAGTGCCACGTTCTCTTCAAATGATAATCCGCCTATTGTCAGGTTGTACACTAAAGTGTTATTCGTCTGAGAAAAGAACATTGCTCCATTCATTTCGTCTCCATCTGAGGCGCTCTTCTGCCCACCTTCTACGGGCAGCACGGTGGCCCGCAAACCATAGGGCTGCGAGCATGCAAACCAACACGATGGAGTCTGTTTCAAACAGTTTAAGTTGAAAAACTGGTGTCAGTAGCTCTCCGAAGGTGCTGTTGAAAAAGAGTGGCGTTCATACTGCGATTTCTTTTGGCCGTTAGTGTTAAATATCGGCCCTCATTTTGTGTTGTTGCATGCCTACAACCTTGTACTGGTCTTCGGCTAACATTTCCAGTTTCCATAAACCGATTCCAGCGTTTGGAAATGACATTTTGGGACACTCCAAGGGCTTCCGCTACAACGGGTTGCGTTTGGCGGGCCTCTAAACGACCGATGACCCTCCAAGCTGCCGATTCGGCTACGTCTTGTTGTTGAGACATCGTATTCACTGCTACGAAGCATTCAACGCATGTCAATTGCTTCTAATCTCTTCCTACATAAGGAATGCTGTAGATCGCGTTTCACTCCTTATTTAAAGCACTTAATTTTCAACTTCACAGACAAACTTTGCATATTCCGAAGTTTGTAAACGTGATAATTTTCCTTTTTAATCTGTCTTTCATTTTTGTTCAAAAACTAGTCGATTATATGTGGCTGTTTCATACCGAACTCACAACATCTCCCAATCGTTTTGAGCAGTGTATAAAGAGCAGTATTCTGGAGTTTGAGAGTATTCTGGAGTGTGTCGATTGAATGAATTCAACTTTTGGTAATGAAGCACCATTCAAAGTAATTTATAACTGGTTTAAAAAATTTCATCTTGAACGTAGGAGTCTCAAAGATACATTTGGTGAAGGTCGACCAAGAATTGCTGCGATGCCAGAAAACAATGATGCTGCGCAATAACTGATCACTTTAGATCGTCATGTCACATATAATAAA
This sequence comes from Amaurobius ferox, assembly GCA_951213105.1. Taxonomy (NCBI): domain Eukaryota; kingdom Metazoa; phylum Arthropoda; class Arachnida; order Araneae; family Amaurobiidae; genus Amaurobius; species Amaurobius ferox. Next base: position 38,962,020 of record OX578140.1, on the reverse strand, counting down.
ATTGGGGTATCTTTGAACATTTCAAGGACCCGAGTGCATTCAATTTTACTTGTTCATTTAAAAGTCAAAAAGATATGTGCGCGTTAGATACCACACAATTTAACTCAAGCTCGAAAGGATGGTCGTGTCAAATGATGCAAGGAAAATCTCAAAAGATTAAACTCTGGTGCCTCAATACATGTCTTTGACATTGTAATAGGTGACACAACGTGGATTTATTCCTATGAACTCTAATCAAAACAACAATCGACTGTTTGGGTGTTTCAAAATGAACAAAATTCTACAAAAGTTGTTCGTATACGAAGTGTTTCAAAGAAAATGATTTCTTCATTTTTTTGATAAATCCGACCATGTTGCAACCGTTCTTTGGAGGATCGTAGAACAGTAAATGCTGATTGGCATACGACAATTTGTTTGTCAGAAATAGTTGTTCAAATCAGAAAAAATAATGCGAAACGTTGCATCATTTTTCATCATGACAATGCAAGCTCACATACTGTATTAAACTATCAATTATTTGAAGCATGAAAAAATTGACTTGATAAGTCATTGTCTTTATTCGCCTGATTTGACACCTAATGATTTTTTCTTGTTCCTAACACTCAGAAATAAAATGCGTTGTCAAAGTTTTAATAACCCAAAAGAATTTTATCAATCACATGTTTCCGCTATATAACTTCTGAATGGCATAACTGTTTCGAATGAGAAAATGTGTTGATGCTAAAGGCGAATATTTAGAAAAGAAATAAAACAATTTATTTTCATACAAAACTATTTTGTGTATTATTTTTTAAAAGCTTAAATACTAGTATATGTCACTAGCATACGCATGAGACTCCAAAGAGACAGGACCCAATAAACTAACGTGACCTAATCGTATTTTGAGCCTCTTTACATTAAATGCAAATGAAAATCCGATAGCGTGACCCGATCGTTATTTGTGCCTCTATATTTAAAGAAATATATATTTAAAGACCTCTATATTTATGAATACTTTATAAATAATGAAATAAAAAAATAAATCTTTTAATCTGCACACAATATTATGGGAATGAAAATTTCGTGTCTTTGAGTTTTTTCACCGTCTGTCATATTATATTACTAGTATATATTCGCATGCATTTTTTAGTAAAAACATTTTAGCAAAACAATAATTTAATTTATTTTTTACGGAATGGCAATATTAGGTAATTTGCTTATGCTACTACCAATGGCTTTGTTTAGAATCAATATTCTATTGATGAAATAGTGAGGATTTTTTGTTTGTTTGTTGTATAATTAGTTTGTGAGAATTAATATAAAAATAACAAAAAATAAATAAATAAATAAAGTAAATTTTCAAACACTAAAATATCACCGCAGATTGCGAATTAAGTTTTTTTTAATTATATATTCCGGACGAAGGACAGGTATAAGGCAAGTATTATATAAATTCGAAATAAACCGAGTTGAAAGATCAAATGTGCTTCTCCATGTACCAATTCTGTTACCACAGTAGGTTCCAGATTGGAGATAACTAACAATTTTTTTATTCTCCCAATGTTATAAAATGTTAATCAAAATCGATAAATTCTAAGAGAAAAAAAAACTCATTCAGCGATATCACTAAGTGCATGAGAAATACATTTACAAGCTCGCGACCCTCTTCGTTGGTTGTTTGAGTAGATTGCGTAAGTCTGCATGCGCGTTAAGTAGATTTTATGTAAGCGAAATAACAGCATTTGCAGACGGATAAAAGTACGATTTTAATTGCTTGCACAATAAAACGATATAAAACAAACGGTTCGTGTTTTGAAACCAAATTCTTTGCTTTTAAACAAAGAAAGTAAAATGGTAAACGATTTTTGCCTCTGGCCTCTGCGTTTAATTAAAGCATGCACAATATAATCAACCACTAAAACGAATAACTTATTCGAATTCTGTCTGCTCGTGGGTACTTAAAAGCGACCGACGGACATAAAGATGTCAGTGCTGAAGTTCTGCAATTTAATTAACTATTACAACGGCATACAATCGGTTTCAAATAACATACTTAAGGGTAATAAAACAAACTCGAAATAGGTTGAAAAGAGCACAAAATTATTTTTTACGGTTAAGAAAAAGATTAACCTTTCTGAGTAAAGTTTGAAGTGACCTTATTTTTTGCTCAAGCTAAAAAATAAAACAGTATCTTTAACAAGCCGCCTTGGAGAACAGACGCCAAAATATTTAATTTTCACATTTCAATGCTTTGCGTGTTTGTGCATACAGGAAAGTTCCAGAATTTCGGCGAGTCTTAAATTTCTAGTCGATGCCATTCCACAATAAATAATAATTAAATCTGAATATCTTTAAATCATGAACGTAAAATGAGCATTTTTTTTTTTTTAAGAACAGTATTTGAAACTTAAACTTTGATTAAGTGGTACAATTATGCTTCCCTTTCATTGCATTTTGACGTTTGTATAGGGAAAAAAATTGTTTTAAATGCGCAGTATGCTTGAAAATTAAACATTCGAGTTTGTCAGTAACTGAATAGCTCATATCAAAGTAACTGCATAGCTCATATCAAAGAACAGTATTTGAAACTTAAACTTTGATTAAGTGGTACAATTATGCTTCCCTTTCATTGCATTTTGACGTTTGTATAGCGAAAAAAATTGTTTTAAATGCGCAGTATGCTTGAAAATTAAACATTCGAGTTTGTCAGTAACTGAATAGCTCATATCAAAGTAACTGCATAGCTCATATCAAAGAACAGTATTTGAAACTTAAACTTTGATTAAGTGGTACAATTATGCTTCCCTTTCATTGCATTTTGACGTTTGTATAGCGAAAAAAATTGTTTTAAATGCGCAGTATGCTTGAAAATTAAACATTCGAGTTTGTCAGTAACTGAATAGCTCATATCAAAGTAACTGCATAGCTCATATCAAAGAACAGTATTTGAAACTTAAACTTTGATTAAGTGGTACAATTATGCTTCCCTTTCATTGCATTTTGACGTTTGTATAGCGAAAAAAATTGTTTTAAATGCGCAGTATGCTTGAAAATTAAACATTCGAGTTTGTCAGTAACTGAATAGCTCATATCAAAGTATTTTAGTATAGTTCATTTGGTATGAAAAAAAAATGAAAAATTGTCGGTCAAAGTTTTAAAGACAGAATTTAAAAAAAAAAAAAAAAAAAGTACTTAATTTCGATCTACGTACATAATCTTGCAAAAAAAGCAATAGCAAGTGAATTTGAAAAAAAATGTTCGAAGTCAAAGTTTACTAGTAAAACAAAAAAATAAATACAGCGCACTTAGTTTTGATTTACATACCTTCGGTACTCAAATTCATTTCCATATTTAAATATTTTTCATGTCCATGAGAAAATATTATGGATGCAGTCACACTTATGTAATAAACGATTTGTATAACAAATTTGGTTTCATTTAGATGAGCAATTTAAGAATTACTACAACAAAATGTAAAATTCCCTTGCACATTCGGCGCACGATAGCGCAGAATAAATGCAGAAATAAAAAAAAACTTCGCAATCATGTAGCAGCTTATACATTATTTGGTTTCAGCCAATTGAGTAGTTTTGGAAAAAAAAATAAATAAAAAATAAAAATAAATAAATAAATAAAATAAAATGGTAACGAAATTATGTAGTACAAAATGTACTTGCGCACAATACGGTGACACTTCATCTCAAAATTGTTTGTTGGTTAAGTAATCAAGGAGACACTGTAACGTTGTAAAAAAAGTGTTTGAGCATATTGCGCACGGCTTGCACAAAATAAAAGAAATCGGGCTGTTGTTTGCTGACTATATAACTTAATATATAATAGCTTATAATAGCTTAACTATACTCAAAATATGGCATAATTTGGTTGAATAGTTCTGAGAAAACACTTGGTAATCTAGATATTGCAGCAGACAAAAAAAAAAATATATATATATATATATATATATATATATATAAAATAAGCAAAAATAAAAAAATAAAGTATTTTTGGTCAACATCCACACAGCGGCATTGATTTTAAAAAAGAAAAAAAAATGTGCTTGAAAACAATACTTCCTTTAGCGAGGAAAGTAATAAAACGAATATTTGTAAGCAAAAATCGATATATGCAAGTAATAATATGGTTAAATGCAACGATCAATTGCCTACAAGTAGCTCCTTTCTCGAAATAAAAATGGAATAAAATGTGTTTCGAAGCATAAAATATTTTTGTTATCGACATATAATAGAACTTTCTTCATCTCAAATGTTATAAGGATGCTAGAGTAATAGTTTCCACTCAAAGTTTCTATTCACTTTTGGTACATTTTGAATGAAAATACGTCCATTATACGTTTACACAGAAATACTCAAATGATTTGAATCCGTGCAAAAACATACGTACAATGATTATTGTGAGTTGTGATAACTAACTATATTAATAATGATTAAGAAACTTATAGTATAGATACTAATAACTGAATAGAAAAGTTTGAGTCATTCAGAATGCATGAAAAAAGCATAAACGGTTAACAGGGCTCGACATTAACTAGAGGGAGAGGCCTGGGCAAAGCAGGCATCAGGGAGCCCCCAAGAAATATTAAACCTGAGTCGAAGATGCTTTGTTATGTTGTCAACGAATATATCGATTTAAATTTGTCAAACTTCTTTTGAAACTGCAAATTTGTCTCTCATTCTCTCAAAGAATATGCAAATTTTGATTTGGAAGTTTAGCAATAAAAAATCAATCACGTTCACATTTATTTCTAACCATTATGCAGAATCTGCATCCTATCCAATTCGAAATTCTTCAGGATTTATAGATAAGATATTGGTACGAAACTCTTGTTGAAGGGCAATATTCTTAATTTTTTTATTTTGTGATATTGCATTGTGTTATGATTGCATTATATAAGGAAAATTATGTGCTACTCACATTAGATGTTTAACTTTTGTGCAACAATAGTTATTTTTTTTTTTTACATTCTATTTGTATGAAGCGTAGTGAACATGCGCAATTTAAAAATGGGCGTTGCGCCCTGTTATAGTTCGTTTTGATAATAGAAATTGTGATTCTGTAAATCTGCGTGCAATTTCTCGTATGCATACAAAATTTCATCTTCTTACCTATTGTAGTTTTCAAGTCAAAAGGATCACAAAATTTAGGCAAATATTGATTTCGCTTCGCTAGGAATGGAGAATGGACTTTGCGCGTAACTCACTGCTACCAAAAATGGATAATGTAAGTTTTGGAGTTAGATCCCCTCAATTATGATTATTCACAATTTTAAACTGTCTCACCTTTCCATTCCCCACCACCACCACCAAATCCCAGTTTTCCCTTCACATTCTAGGAAATGTAAGTGACGAAATTTCGACCGAGTTAAATAAAATCACCGAATAAGCCGAAACATGATTTCTTCGTCCACGACGGTTCATACAGGATAAACTATTTTCAGCAACTGAAAGGAAATAGTATTAACCCCCGAAAGCGCCCGTTAAAATAAATAAAAATAGAAAATATTGTTTCTTTAAGAATACTCCCCCTCCTACAAAGAAAAAAAAATACATAAAAATAAAAAAGCACGTGTTGTTGCCAAAATTCAAAACTCTGATTAATCATCTGATTCTATTTGGGCATCTCTCCCGAAAAGAATCATCGCACCCTGCTATAAGAGGTGTCAATTCGAGTCAGATTTATAAAATACACGCGCGTTTTCTCATTAAAATAGCTCCAATCCAATAAACTACGAACGTTTATTGAGTTGAGATACACAGACTTCTACACATGGCGGTTAAAGTAAGGAGTTAAAACTTCATATTAAAAAACGCCACTATCGTTTGAAACAAGAAATAATTCAGGTGGCGGTGGGGTAAGAAAAAGTAGTCCTGCATTGTATGTATTTCTATAGCGAAAGGCCTAAAATATTTATTTAAACTGGTCATTTTGTAAAAATAAATTATTAGCGCAATGCAAATTAGAATTGAAACAATAAAGAATATTCCTAAGTATTCAAAATTTTTCTACCCTTCAATTTATTTTTATCTCAATATATTCTGTATTCTATCCTACAGCTATGAAAAAAATACCGATTAATTTAATCGTAATTAAGGAACCCTTATACAGGGTTGGAACGGCTGAAGAAGCAATTTGGAGCAGCTTTGGGAGCAGCAAAATTATCAATTTGGAGCAGTTCGGAGCAGTAAAATTGCCAATTTGGAGCAGTTGGGAGCAGCTAGTGTACATGATAGCTTCCATAAACACTGATGGATTTTCACGAAATTTTATATCCGGCGTTATTATCGAAAAATCTAGAACTAGATAGAATTTTTTTAAATTCGAGCGACATTTCATAATTTCTATGGCAGTATGAGACAAAAGTTTGTATAATCATGCATAAAAGGGATTATTTATGACTCAGTGATTATGAAACTTAACAGCTTCAAGCACTGTAGTAATGCCACTTAGCTGATGAAGATTTCAGTAGAAAAAAATGAAAATATCAGTAGTTTTAAGATGACTTTTTCAGTAGTCAGGTTAAGAAATGAAATATATATGCTCACATAACACAAAAATGCATGTACAAAAAATTATTTAAGCATATATATGTAATTATGCATTAATATATATATTTATATTATAAGTTTTATCCAGTTAAAAATACTTTATATTGAAAACAAACATTTCCGTTTGATAAAGCACAAGTTTTCACGAATGATAATAACAAATATTAATCTTTAACAAAAAATAAAATATAGCATTGTATTTATAGATGTAAATATATCAATTTTAATATATCCTTGCTAAAATGGTTTCTTTTTTTGTCTAAATCGTTATTTTTGTACCATTTCTTGGAAACTATCCCTTCAAAAGGTTCATACCCATTTTTCAAAATAGGAAAATATGTATTATGCAAAAATAATTAAAAAATTAGCCTTAATAAGTAACCAGAATATAAAAATAAGCTAGTCTAGTCAATCCAATATGCAACATTTTGATGATGGATGGAGAAAAATACTAATTGTCTCTCGGCGATTCACGTGGACATATGCGAAAATAATTTAAAAAATCAACCTGTAATAATAGCCAAAATATGAAAAAAAGCTAGTTTAGTCAATCTAATATGCAATATGTAGAAGATGGGGATGGATGGAGAAGATACTATATAATGGACTCTCAGCAATTCACGTGAACTTATGCCAAAATAATCAAAAAATCAACCCTTAATAATAGCCAAAATATAAAAAAAATTAGTTTAGTCAATCTAATATGCAACATTTAGAAGATGGGGATGGATGGAAAATATACTAATGGACTCACAGCTATTCACGGGAACATAAAGTGAATTATGTAATTGCGCAGTTTATGCGAAAATAATTAAAAAATTGACCTTAATAATTACTCAGAATATAAAAATAAGCTAGTTTTGTCAATATAATATGCAATATTTAGAAGATGGAGATAGATGGAAAAAGATACTAATCGACTCTCGGCGATTCACAAGAACTGAATTGCGCAATTGTACTTACTGTTTCATACCTGCTAACCTGGGAAAATTGGAATGTATAAAATTTTGCGTGAATGACATTCATTTATAATGATTTTTTTTTAAACTACACGCGCAAACGACATTTCTAATGAATTTAACTATGTACAAGTGCCTGCTTTAAATATCAAGCTAGTACTGGTAGAATATGAAAATTCAGAACACCAATTTTAGAAAATTTCAGGACAATAAATTATAAAACAAAAAATATATAAAGGTTTTATCCGGTGAGAATTACTTTATAATGAAAACAAATATTTATGTTTGGTAAAACACAGGTTTTCACTAAAGATAGTAACAAATATTGATCTTTAATAAAAAAGAATATAGCACTGAATTATATTCCTGCCAAAATGGTTTCCTTTTTATTTGCCTAAATCATTGCTTTAATACTACTTTTTGGAAAATATCCCTTCACAGAGTTCATACCCATTTTGAAATAGAAAAATTTATATTATGCAAATATAATTAAAAAATTAACCTTAATAATTAGCCATAATATGAAAATAAGCTAGTTTAGCCTATCTAATACGCAACATTTAAATGATGGAGATGGATGGAAAAAGATACTAACGTACTCTCGGCAATTCCCGCGAAGTAACTGAATTGCGAAATCGCACTGTTTATGCGAAAATAATTAAGAAATTAACCGTAATAATTAATCAGAGGATGAAAATAAGCTAGTTTAGTCGATCTAATATGCAACATTTAAATGATGGAGATGGATGGAAAAAGATACTAACGTACTCTCGGCAATTCACACGAAGTAACTGAATTGCGTAATCGCACTGTTTATGCGAAAATAATTAAGAAATTAACCGTAATAATTAATTATGAATATGAAAATAAGCTAGTTTGGTCAATTAAAAATACAATATTTAGAAGATTGAGATGGATGGAAAAAGATACTATTGTACTCTCGGCGATTCATGAAAATAAACTAAATTGCGCAATCGTAGTGTTTATACGAAATTAATGAACAAAATAACATTTTAGCGATTTATGCTGAATTAGACAACCTTTGAAGAAGTATATTTATTACTTTTATAAAATAAGCGATCGAGATCTTAATTTACATTACATGCGGCCGTAAATCTCCGTTAATTTGATTGGCATTACCCTGCATTTTATTATGGATTTGCTACGATCCCGGGTTTGGTAGAAATCAGTGCTAAAAAAGCGGAAAATCGGTGTTTCCGAGGAATTATACCATGTTTGGTTAATTGATAAATTTCAAACAAAAAACGCCGAAGAATTTCGCAGGAGATTGATTTCCTAGTAATGTTAAAATAGTCAAATAAATGCGGAAATGCGTAAAATATAGCAATATATGCGTAAAAGCGTAAAGAGCAGTTAAAATGCGTAAATTTTACGCATAATGCGTAAAAGTTGGCAGGTATGCTGTTTATGCCGAAATAATTATAAAATTAACCTTTCAACGATTTATACGAAATTTACCAATTTTAAGAAGTACATTTATTACTTCCATGGGAGAAAAAAAAATATATATATATCTTTTACATTCCACGCAGCGGTAATTTATCATTGTCGCGGTGATTTGATTTGTATTACCGTGCAAGCGGCCGTAAATCCCCGTTGTCACGTTAATTTGATTGGTATTAAAGCACACACGCCCGTAAATCCCCGTTGTCATGCTAATTTGATTGGCATTATTAATGCCCATGCGGCCGTAAATCCCCGTTGTTACGTTGATTTGGTTGGCATTACAGTGCACGCGACCGTAAATTTACATTGGCCTTCACAGAAGACAATTTTCCATAGGAAACTATGCAAATTCCGTAATCCGCAGTATGAGGAAGTTTCTCGTAAAAACTACGGAGAATTCGTAGTAATCGGCATCTCTGTGAGCAAGTAGGCCGGCAAGTTGGATTTGATCGTCGGCATTGATTCTTTCAGAATTTTGAATAAAAAATCGATTTTCCCTGTAATTTCCCTGACATTTTAGTTCACTTTCAAATTCCCGATTTCCAGAGTGCGCACGAATCCTGTTTACTTCTCCCTACTGACCCATCATTAAATCAACGGTCAGCGCGGTGACATCATTCTTTAGCTTCCTTGTCCGGCGATTCTACTGTTCAGTCATAGATAGCAACTTACTTTGGGCGCCAAGAAAACTGGAAATGTAGCAATTTGCGGGAAAACTTCGTACCTGGATTTCGCGGGAAATTTCGGCTCTACAAGGCGTAAAGAAAAAAATTAAATTCGGCGGATTTCGGCTCTCGTCTCGGTAAAATTAATATTTAGCGCAGTTCGGCGCTCGGGAAATTTAATATTTCGGCGCAATTTTAAAGAAATCGTTATATTTGGCGCAGATATGCGCAGCAATGTCATTTCGGCGCAGTTAGGCGCAATTGGCGCAGCTGTTCCAACCCTGCTTATAGTAATAAAGAAGGAAAGATATAGAATAATTAAGGAATCATAATAGCGGCTACTTACTTGGATATAATTCTCAAAGCATTATGGCATTTTCAAGCGTTTCATCCATAAGAGTTTTATCTCCTGTGGAACTCCATGCTTCCATAGGTTTGTAGCATCATTACAATGCTAAAATCAATTGCCTAAGAGAGTCGTGAATAAAAAAACCTCGGGGATATGGAAACATAGATAGATAAGCGCTTTTATTAGATAGCTTTTGACAGTTTACGGATATATATTCTTGTTCGCAAGTTGTTAATTTGAAAAATACTTCTCAGAAAATTAGTAACTTTTTCCCTTTCATTTGAGAACGGGCACAGACAAGACGACAAATTGTATGCATTTAAGTCAACTTGTGTTAATTATATTTAAATATTTTTACCATACGAAGTTTAAATTATCATTTTCATTTTTATTTTTTACATAACCCACCATAATTGTTGCGACAGTTATTATTTTCTCCATAGAAAAAAATGCTATGAAAATCTTATATTTCAAATAACATCACAATACAAATTACAAAACATTATATATATATATATTATATATATATATATTATATATATATATATATATATATATATATATATATATATATATATATATATATAATATATATATATATATATATATATATATATATATATATATATATATATATATATAATATATATATATATATATATATATATATATATATATATATAATATATATATATATATATATATATAAATCTTATACCAAAGCTTCCAAATTTAATATTAAAAAATTATTTCACTAACTCCTGGAACTATATGACTATTTTATATTTTTGTTATAAATAACTTAAAGCTACTTTATGCAACTCTTTCATTCACAGATATTCTTTACAATCGTTTGAGAGAATGTTTTGGGTCTTTCTGTCATTCATTCACCCTGTTTTTTACCACTTTGGTTTTGTTGTTTGATTTTTTCCAACTTGCAGTTTTCAACACTCTTACTCCCTGTGTGGTAAAATACACAGATTCCATTGCTCTACTCCTGCAGAAGAAATCTCGACTTGCTTCCGAAAACTGTTTAATTATACTTATTTATAAAATTAATAATTACTAGCTGTATCCACGTAGAGCTTCTGTGCTTCAGTGTCTTTCAATGCTCAGCATCTGTGGATAACTTGCTACCCAATCTCTGGAGAGGAGTCTCCATTCGACATTTTCAAACATTAATATTCCATAGCATTGAGCTCTGTTTGTCTAAAAATCATTATCAAATTCAAGGTATAGCCCTTGCACTCCAAATATTCCTAGACACATGAGATTAAATTATCATACGATCCTCTATAATCAAACATAAACCATTTACTTATTTAAATTAAATTAACCTTAGATCAAATAATTTATAATTTCATTGTTGAAGAAAAGCCTGAAGAAAATATAAACATTTGGCATATAACTATGGAGGTTAAGGGACTGTTTAACTGCATAGATACTTTTGATAAAGTTTTTAAACTAAGAGTTTTCTTTTACCATCATGTTTTAAACAATGCAATTAAAACTAAATTCGTTTCCACTCAGCAAACGATAATTTGGCTCATTATACTCACTAAGCACCTAAGTAATATATATATGCAATATAGGCTACAATAGTCCAGGGAAGAGACATTTCTGTTTACCAAAAATCCACTTTATTATATGAGACTCGGAACATAACATTTATTATACAGGCCGAACTCCTGATCATTGACCAGCTCTCAAGAAATCTCAATGCAGTCTGGGTTGGTTCACACAATGTACAGTTACATCGCTCGCAAGGGGAGGGATATGAGGACATATGCTGCCTTTGCGTGCTTTATGCTTTAAAAATGGGATGGCGAAGCAGTTTCATATGAGAAAGTTTATGCAGAGGTTAGTGACCATATATGGTACGGTCGAGGAAAAGATGAAGTGCTGGCAGACTTTGTTAATATTAGTGGCATGGGATAGAATTTAATATAGTTGCAATACGTGCTAGACCTGAAATGGGAACTTAGAATAATAATTATGATAGAAAAGGGAGTGTTATTGGGGAAAGCTTAAAATTTCTGTATCACATATATATATATATATATATATATATATATATATATATATATATATATATATATATATATATATATATATATATATATATATTTGAAAGGTAATAATAAGAATTATGTAAAAATAAAAAAATACAATTCAAGTAATATTAACATCACCATAGAAGCAAATTCACGGCCATAATGCCGATAAGAGAAAAGAACAGCACCATACCAAATTCGATGATTAATTAGAATTAAATTCATCGTCAGGTCTGAGTATTTAATTCCAATTAACCCAAACAAATGCCTGTTTCAGATTAAGCAATAGTACATTACTATAAATACTTAAACTCAGACTACAGGCAACAAAAAATGAAAAAAGGATACATTAAGAAAATTGTATTACCATGCGGCATGAACCATTCTTCTACCACGTGTATACACGATCAACCTCAACAGCTTAATTTAAAAGCACCGGAATGAACAAGTCGAAATTCTACCAGGGAGGCAGTACGAACGTTCACGGAGTTACTCCCAAACCCGTCCAGTGAGTCTAAGCTGGAGACTGGACAAGCAATGCAGAATACAACTTCCCAAATATGCAAACATGAATATGAATATGAATCAAAGATGAAAATTCCTACTAAACAAGTAATTCATATGAAAAATGGATAATCGAGAATGCCACTATACACCATTATAAGGGCGCTCAAAACGTAGTTTCAATACTGACAAAAGTTACATATTTTTGCGAAAATATATATATATATATATATATATATATATATATATATATATATATATATATATATATAGAGAGAGAGAGAGAGAGAGAGAGAGAGAGAGAGAGAGAGATACGTTAAAACTCGACATTGTAAAATTATAAAATTTTAAATTATGTGGAATAAAAAAGATATTCTCGTCGATAACAACACAGGCGTAATGTTCAATATTCTAATAAAAATCTACATTTGATAAATTTTTTTTCTTAAAAGTAACCACATGGAATTTAAAAGCGATTAAGATCAATGTCTACGATTCTCATTGTAATAAATACGTTTATTACACTCATACTTCAATTAATATTAACAGAAATTCAATTAATATTAATATAGATAGAAGATATTGGGCGAGTTGTGTCTTTACGTTGAGAAGTGTAAAAGATATAAATACAAAACAAACTCCTGAACAAATATAGATATCGTCATAAAATTTTGCATTTAGAAAGATTATATAATTATACAGAATTATGTGGATTTTTTTTTTCTTTGTAATTTGCATCATTAGAACACAAATTATTCAAAATTAAAGTTCTTGATAGGATTATTCTGAATGTGGAAAATACGAAATACCTGCCGTATATATGCTACAAGCGCAGACCATTTTCGCCAGCTATGAAAAAGACCGCGGTCGAACAATGTTAAAGTGCGACAAACACTTATACTCCAGTTCTATAATATAGCTTAATGATCTTAACAGACTGCAATTTAAAGCCAGGCCTAAAGGAAAGCAAAACAATTTTCCGCAACTATAGGAAAGTACAGCTTGCACTTGCAGGAGCAACCATCTCAAACGAGAATATGATGCAATTGACCACATTCGCTTGGTTTATGAGCAAAAGATATTCAGCATCTCAGGAAACATGGCGATTAACTAATAACATTTTGTGTTCCACTCCATTCACCTTGCCAGCTTCAGTTGCAATCAAAATCAATTAGAGAACATTTAACAGCCCGCTATTTTGTCAATACACGAGCGATTTGGTATAAAACATTCAATTACGGTTTCATTAACTCCGGGCTATTTTTTTTACCTCAACCTTAATCGAAAGAAAATAATTCCCTCTAATAAGTTGCTTTTACTGAAACAATAACCTTGGTCCGTCTGGAAAACTACTCAGCGTTATATGTGAAATCTTTACTCCTAATCTCACGTAAGATAGTATTTCTTAACCTTTTCACCAACACGGCCCACCAATTAAATACCAATATATCATAAATATAAAAAATAGCCCAGACTGCTGTCTGAAAAAATCCATAAAATAAAAACTTCGTATAAAGGTAGAATACAGGTATCAATGTGTGTCTGGGGCAAAGAACAACCTCCTCCTTCAATTGGGTCCTTATTAAGAGCAACAAACTCCACGTGGCTAGATGGGCGGGGTCTATCTTAAAATTCGAGGGAGTCTATTACATTAATACACGCTTGTGTCAATAGTTGTACCATGTGACCCCCAAAAAAAATCGTTGCTAAATGAAAATTCGAGAAAATGAAAGGACAAATCAAGGAGGAAGGAAAAAGAACATTAGAAGGGTTCAAATCTAATCTTTCGTTTTTAATGTTGAGAATATTAATTAAATCGCATTAAGCAAACTTTGTTCTTGCATGAAAAACAAATTAAAAAGTATATAATTAGAAGGGATTATAAATATTTTCTTGGAAGGATATTATATAATTATTTCAACTCGTTGTTCTCGCATTCTGTACCCCACCCTCTCCAAAAAAATTGCACTTTAACAATACTGATCTTATTTTTTAACTTTTATTAAAATTGTGAAATTCAAACTATATGAAATAATTTTTTAATAAATTATGTACAAACTTGGTTTTCGACATTTTTGTTATGACGGTTTAAACCATAAACCCGAGTCAGAGTGGACGTAGTGGGCTTCCAAATGAAAGTTCTAGTCACTGACGAAAACAATTGTGAAAAATATACTATATACTCGTGGCAAGCTAACTTCCATACACTGAGGAAGCTGCGAAAGTATTTTTTACTCAGATTTATTCGGTTACTTGGAAATATATCCGGAGTTGTTATGGATTTAAAGCAGAGATTAATTGAATTCATTCATAAAGTTTTTCAAAAGGCGTAGTCGCTCGCTGCGCGAACACATCTGCGGCTGTCCTGTGTCAGCTACGCGGGTGTAATACGCCGTAAATAAGCGCTTACGCCAGCCTTATTCCACTGCGCCGGTGCGCAAGACGACTTAGGATCGGCGCTGGGCACATTGAACACTAGGCCCTAATAACAAAACACTGCGCGTTACGTCCTAAATACGCCATTTGCCCTCAGAGCGGGTGTAATACGTCCTAAAATGCTCGTTTAATATGACCTAAATAAGATTTGATTTGCCTTAAATAATCCTTTCGTTCTCTTCAAGAGTGTAATAAGTCATAAATAAGTTCCTTTGATACGTCCTAAATAATCTCCTTTAATAAAACCTAAATAAGAGCGCAGGGCGCGTTTTGAATACGTACTATTCTGGTGGAGTCTTATTCTGTTAAATTGATGATATCGATATATATATATATATGTGTGTGTGTGTGAGTGTGTGTAAATTTTCCGAGTGTATAGTCCATAAAATACGACTCTATTTTGCACAAACATATACTTTTACTTAAGACACTTAGTTATACATGTTATTTTAGTCTATTTACATCTATTTATAAGTTGAATTTCACAAACGTCACACGCAACCGTCTCTTCATGCAGCTTTTTCCGCGTCCGTCCTCAGTCTCTACCGTCTCTCTCCTTCCTGTCTAACGTTGAATCGCTCACACATCTCCCGTCTGTAGGTGGCGCTATTCTCTGTTCTCTATCGTTCTAGTTGTCACACACACACACACTATATATATATATATATATATATATATATATATATATATATATATATCGAAACTTCTCCGTCAAAAACTCGAATTCGAATTTTCGACTACTTCATAATATTTTCCCCACACATTACTATACTACAGTGGTGTCCGAACGTTCATAATTCGTAAAATAACATAAGTGACAGGCTAAGGCAAACAGAACAGCATAAATTTGCATGTAGGTTATCCGCTAACCGAAGCAAATCTCTGCCCATGCAAATTTTGTGTTGGCAATATGCGCAAATAAGATGCTCATATTGTAACTCTGTAATAAGATGCTCATATTGTAACATAGCTGACAGTAGCATACATGTCTTACTACAGGTTCTTATAAGCAGGAACCATTTATAGCACAAAGAAGTCAAGTTGACCTTTTTCGAAGGGTAGAATCATGGGAATAGTAGAATCAGGATAGCCGCAAACATAAGTTTTCAGAGCACTAAATGTGCCACAAGATCAGTTTCCAGAGCACTAAATGTGCCACCAACAGAAGTTTCCAAAGCACATAAGTGCGCCCCAAGATTAGTTTACAGAGCACTAAATGTGGTACAAGATTAGTTTCCAGAGCATTAAATGTGCCCCAAGTTTAGTTTCCAGAGCACTAAATGTGCTACAATGTGTAATCTACAGCCTGTGGATAAGGTTCCAAACACAATAAACGCTAGATGATAAGCAGTACATTGTGCAAGAGTTACAAACCGTCAGCGGTAACGGTGTCTGTAACGGTGTCTGGCATTAACTGCACAACGTCACAGTCTGCAAGGCAACTCTTATTAATTTACTAGTAACATACCCGTTCTTCGTACGGAGTATATAGTATAAAGAAACTTAAAATTCACAATCGTGAGCAAATTCCTATAGTATACTAAATGACATTGTTAATAAAAATATTCTGCTAAAATATTAAATTGAATGTTCCTAAAAAGAAGTTTAAGAATCTCTGTTCTCGTTATACAAAATTATCTTCACGGGCAGAACTGAAAAATAAAACATCCTGGGCCCTTTTGTAAGCAAATTTACAAAAAATATGAAATTGAATCAATTTATGCAAAATAAAAGAGTTAAAATTGTACGGAACCCTTACTACTTATATATGCGAATATTAGAAGATATAACCTGTATTAGTAGATACATGTATAAATTGAAAATATCAATAAATCCGTAATCTTTAAATCTGAAGGCAGTAATTGATTCCAATATATGCCAAAATGAAAGTGCTAAAATTATATGGGAAGATATATATGCCTGTACTACTTATAATGTCGTAGATTAGAAGATATATCCATGTGTTAGTAGAAGATTACCCGTATTACAATATGAGTCACAAAAATATTTGCTAAAATAAAATAGATGTCGTAATAAATTGAAAATATCAATAATCCCCATGATCTTTATCCCAGAAGGCTGTAATTGATTCTAATGTATATATGTCAAAATATATGCTAATGCACGTATTTCTTATATTCTCGTAGATTAGAAGATATATATACCCGTGCATTTTTAGAAGATTACTCGTACAACGTACAATATATAAGTTTCGAGTATTTTTTCCATAATAAAACAATGGCATAATAACTTGAAAATACTAATAATCCCCGAAAATATCAATAATAATAATAATAATGTTTAAACCTGAAGACAGTAATTGATATTATCCAGTCAAAAATGCAATGTCAATGAAATTTATTTCATATACATATCTTTATTATTCAAATCAGAAAAGATTTAATAAAAATCTTTTGCCGCATAAACACATTGGATTTAAATCCGTTGCTAAGCCACATGATATCATTTGCTTCAAATAAATTGGTGGAAAAAATATCGTCTGAATAATGCTATCTCTATGGAAGTTTTGGCGACATTTTAGTCAATTAAGATATTTTTAAAAAATTGCCAAATTTACTGCCAAGTGGGACTGTAGAGCTGATAGTCCCACTTAGCGACAAATTGACAAAACATTATCACAATACTATCCCCTAGCAAAGCACAATTAATTTCATTTATTTAGAGCAATTTTATCAATTTCAAGATATTTTTATACATTTTCAAACCTTTTTACCAATTTAGCGACATTTTAAACATTCGCTAAATGTGTTACTAAGTAGAACGATTGGACTGACAGATAAATGCTACCGAAACATCATTTCAGTACTCTCTTCTAACAAAATTAATTTCATTAATTTAGCGTCGTTTTTATCTATTTGGGGACATTTCCGTCAATTTGGCAACGTTTAAGAAAAGTTGCAAAGTTAGCGATATCCCGCTAAATTCGTAGATTTGAATTTGCAGATCTGAAAAATAAAACATCACGATCCAGTTTGTACATACTAAATGAAAACACTAAAATTGTATTAGAAGATATACCCGTTCTACTCTTATTTTGTTTCAACAATTGGCTAAATGAGTTTATTGGCTAAACATAATATATAAGTTTGAAAACTCTTTGCCAAAATAAATGAAAGTGATGTACGCAGTCCGTAATTAATATAATTTAAAGGAAAATCAAACCGTTCATTTATAAGATATATTTTTATATCCATTTATTTATTATTCAAATCGAAAAAATAACAAACACATTTAATTTAATTGCGTCGCTGAGCAATATGATATAAGATAGAATCTTCCTCATAAAATACTGATAATTAAATAAACATTTTGGTTTCTTAATACTTTTCATTATTGAGTAAGAACTTGTTAAAAATAAACCATGATGATAGATTTTCCATTTAAATTCATGTTTTCAAACATTCATGTTTTCAAACAATTCATGTTTTCAACAAAAAGTGATTGATCAGTGTAATAAACTCCCATCAAACTCAGAGATATAGTTTAATTCACTTTCACGTTTTAAACCAGCGATTTCCAATCTTTTTCGTTTGGAGGAACCAGGGAGTTAGAGAGTAGAACTCCTATGAAAATGTTCGTTTTTCATTAATATCTCGACAACCCTGGTCTCAGAAACTCGAAACATGGACTAAGACTATCATACACTTTCATTAAATTCGGTTCAGCCGTTCTCCCGTGATGATGAGACAAACAAACAGAGTTTCAATTTTATTTATGTAGATTATTATTTTTTCGATTTAAATAAAAAGAAAAGGATATAAAAATAAATTTTATAAATAAACGGTATTGCATTTTTGACTGGATTATATCGATTACGGTCTTCGGGAAGATACGAGAATTATTGATATATTCAATTTCTTACGTCATCTGTTTTATCTTGGCAAAGATTTTTCAAATTCATATATTGTGTTTAGCCAATTAACTCATACATTGCGTTTAGCCATTTGCTGAAACAGAATATAAGTAGTACAGCTCTTTTAATACAATTTTAGCGTATATTAATCCAATTTCATATTTTTTGTAAATTTATTCATAAGAGGAACCAAGATGTTTTATTTTTCAGATCTGCCTGTGAATATAATTCTGTATATCAAGAACAGAGATTTTTATATTTCATTTTAAGAGAATTAAATATATTGTTACGAAATGTATCCTCTAGAATCGTGGGTGTATACACAGGATACACAAACGAGTCCAAGTTTCTAGATAACTTACGTTTATTTACAAGCACAAAGTAAACAGGAACAGTATATAATCAAACAACACTTAAACGCTCCACTAATTTCACCGAATATGCGATATTATTCTCAAAAGATTGACAAAAATCACAGTCCAATGTAGCTCGTGTCACGTCTATTTGTCAACCCCCCTGCAACAGAGGGGTGAGTCCTATTTATAGTCTCTTCACAGAAACTTCTGGAAATCTCTATATCTCAAAGAATAATCGTTCTATCGAGACGTTTCTGAAACATTCAGGAAGTCGCCAAATTGGCGATAAATTGCCAAATCTGGCGACCTTTCTTCGAACAAAGAAATCCTGGAAACCCTAGGCTCACATCATCATACCGTCATGCTGACGTCATGCACTGTATTTTCTTCGCCTGGCCTTCTAGAAAGACGAACGGAGGCGTCAAACGGAACAGTGCGAGTTCGCAACTATTAATAGAATGTTTTGAATAACAACGTCATTCAGAGAATGCTACAGGAATTTGCCCATAATTGTGAATTTTAAGTTTTTTTTTTGTTTGTATTATATATTCTTACGAAGAACGGGCATTAAATATTATTGTTTTATCCAAAGGGTGTGTTGGGCGTATAATAGACTGATATTAGAATGAGAAGGCATTTCACTATTATTAATATTTCGTGTTTAAGAGCGACCTACTGCGACAAACCTACATGTGCAAAATGTTCTCAAATCAGATAGAAGGGTCAACGGTGTAACCGAAATGAAGCTTCGCCTCTGAGGGCTCTCATGAATAATCATTGTTCAACTCTTTATTCAGTATTTTTCATAAATAAATTATGAGCATGATATCGAGACAACCTTGAGGAATTTCTACGAATTATAACTAGCGCTGTCGTAACGTCCCAAATATGCAGGCATTTATTGGTTAGGATAATTCCAATGAGGAAAAGATCCCTCGCAAAGTCTACATTCTCAAATCATTTTTTTTTATGTTTCTCATTCTAATGATCGTTTGATCCGATACGATCTTTGACTCTTATACCCTGTTCGTGGTTAGAGAATGGAAACTCAGCTTGACTTGCTTATGCTGCCGTAACCGTAATGAACGTTATGGTTGCGTCAAAATTAAGGTGGTGGTAATAGTCATGCTGAACTGAAAAGGTGTGGCCAATGGTAAACAAAACAAAACCCTAAATATTACAAATAAAGCAACGAAATTCCTACGAATACATATGGTAAGCAGTGGCTGAAAGTAGGTGATGAACTACACTTATGCGATATCCTGGCAGATATGTGTAATTCTCCTGTTGTGTTAGAGGGCAGCATTGCTTGTGTTTTTGTTTGATCTCGTAATCATGAAGAGACAAATGTCTAACTTGTGGCACTTTTTAAGGAAACTTTATTCTTGGATATGGCACATTCAGTTTGATATTGACTCAAAGTCACTTATATATTCTGAGAGTAAAGAGAGGTCGTATGTATTCTGAGAGTAAAGAGAGGTCTTAAGTATTCTCAGAGCGAAGATCACCCCACATGACGACTATCCATCACACATGATAATTCATCCCATATGGTGACAAGTTTCTCAATAGCCTTCACTACACTGCCTATAATAGTCCAGCAGCTCACAACACTTCTGTGTGCAAGTATTTGTACAAAGAAAATTCTTTCTGAACTAGTTACTTGGGTGTATAAGAAGCAAAAAAAACTTGGGTGGCCACCCCTACCCCCCACGTTTTCTCAGTATGAAGTCACTCAAGATGGCCGCCATTACTCTACTACCCTTCTGGTAAAGTAAGCGTTTTAGCGAAAACGGTAAGACTTATTGAAAAAAATGTTCCAACAACAAATGTTCAGCGTTAAATTATCTACAAGTTTGCCTCTAACCATTTTCTTGATATTTCAAACCATTAATCCAGAAAATGTACTTTTTCATATTTTAAAATGTTTGATTTAATTTATTTCGTGATGTTTTCGAAATGTTTGATTTCGTAGTTTTAACACGAAACTAATTTTAATCTTTTATTTTTTTCAGAATTATTGATTGAAAAGTACAATCATGGAGCCAACTAGACTGAAGAGACATAAAGGCGAAGGTAACCCCGGAGAGGATAATTTATTAAAGAAGTGTATAATTTATAATGAAGCTGACGGCAATGTCACTGCAATCGAAAATGGAAGAAAAAAGGTCAGGGGTGCAGCCGCAATAAGAAAGGACAAAGTGTGGGAGCAGTTATCAAGTATTACAATCGATGTTTTATTATCATGTGAACAATGAATGTTACAAACAATACTGCCATAAGAAAGCACTGGACCTGGTGATAAAAAGAACAAGTTCACAATCTAGTGATTCCAGTACACAACCTTCAAATTCAGTATCATTCACTATCATTTCAGTATCATTTGGAAGACAAGCCATGCAGGGAGAGATCGAGAAGACAAAGCCCGAGCAGTACTTTAGATATCAGAGACCGTTTATGTGTGATATGCAATAATAAATCACACAAAGGCACCACGAGCTGAAAGGTTTTTACAAGCCACTGCATTTTTTCAAAATGATGTATTTGTTCGGACATGTGACCTGACAGATGCACCAAATATATTTGGTGCTGACATTATGTACCATGGGAGTTGCCTTTCGTCATACATCCTCCGCTATGAACGTGAACATGAACAATCTGGAACATTTCTGCAAGTATCAGAAAGTATAAAAAAACAATTGTTTAATAAAATATTTGAAGAACTTGAGAAAGGAATAAATAATGGATTAGGATACACTCTTAGCTATATCCGTGAGAAGCTCAACTCTCAATCAAGTCAGTAGCGATGAATAACCGGGAACTAACAATATTCCTTATAAACCATTTTGGTGACAGAATAACATTTTCTAACCCTGTTGGAAATAACAAGCCAGCTATGTTTTTCTCTTCAAAATTAACGCCAGAAGTAGCTGCTGATGGTATTCGAAGCCATAACCCAATTACAGAATGTGCAAATGTATTGAGGCAGAGCATAAAGAATCTTCATTACGATTTATCTAATAAGTTCTGTGATAGCAATAATCTAACAGATTCGTGGTTTAACACAAAAACACCTCCCGCTTTTTCACAGTTATTTTATTCTCTGTTTAATATTGATCCAAGTGAAACAGATTTTGACCACAGTAATGATAATGAAGAAGAACAAACTGCTTCCAGTAGTCGGGCTTTGAAAGCGCAATCGTTACTGCAAATCATGTACTACATTTTATATCGCGGAAAATAGACGACTCCTCTACACGCAATGTATGCGCAAGTTATACATGAGGCCTGTAGGAGTAAAACTCTTATTACAAGTTTCAACCATTTAGGACTTTGTGTTGGTTATGATAAAGTTTTACGTCATCACAGTGCCCTTGTCTAGTTAACTATAACACAAAGTGGGGATGTTCCTCTTTCTAGCCACTTCAGTCCTGATATGTACACAATTAGTGCATTTAACAACTTTGATCATACTGAAGCAACGTTTTCTGTCCTTGGGAGTACACATGATACTGTGTGTGTACTCTTACAAGACAAGCCTATAGTCTTTACATAAAAACCTCGCATTTCTGAAAGTTTTACGTCATCACAGTGCCCTTGTCTAGTTAACTATAACACAAAGTGGGGATGTTCCTCTTTCTAGCCACTTCAGTCCTGATATGTACACAATTAGTGCATTTAACAACTTTGATCATACTGAAGCAACGTTTTCTGTCCTTGGGAGTACACATGATACTGTGTGTGTACTCTTACAAGACAAGCCTATAGTCTTTACATAAAAACCTCGCATTTCTGAAAGTTTTACGTCATCACAGTGCCCTTGTCTAGTTAACTATAACACAAAGTGGGGATGTTCCTCTTTCTAGCCACTTCAGTCCTGATATGTACACAATTAGTGCATTTAACAACTTTGATCATACTGAAGCAACGTTTTCTGTCCTTGGGAGTACACATGATACTGTGTGTGTACTCTTACAAGACAAGCCTATAGTCTTTACATAAAAACCTCGCATTTCTGAAAGTTTTACGTCATCACAGTGCCCTTGTCTAGTTAACTATAACACAAAGTGGGGATGTTCCTCTTTCTAGCCACTTCAGTCCTGATATGTACACAATTAGTGCATTTAACAACTTTGATCATACTGAAGCAACGTTTTCTGTCCTTGGGAGTACACATGATACTGTGTGTGTACTCTTACAAGACAAGCCTATAGTCTTTACATAAAAACCTCGCATTTCTGAAAGTTTTACGTCATCACAGTGCCCTTGTCTAGTTAACTATAACACAAAGTGGGGATGTTCCTCTTTCTAGCCACTTCAGTCCTGATATGTACACAATTAGTGCATTTAACAACTTTGATCATACTGAAGCAACGTTTTCTGTCCTTGGGAGTACACATGATACTGTGTGTGTACTCTTACAAGACAAGCCTATAGTCTTTACATAAAAACCTCGCATTTCTGAAAGTTTTACGTCATCACAGTGCCCTTGTCTAGTTAACTATAACACAAAGTGGGGATGTTCCTCTTTCTAGCCACTTCAGTCCTGATATGTACACAATTAGTGCATTTAACAACTTTGATCATACTGAAGCAACGTTTTCTGTCCTTGGGAGTACACATGATACTGTGTGTGTACTCTTACAAGACAAGCCTATAGTCTTTACATAAAAACCTCGCATTTCTGAAAGTTTTACGTCATCACAGTGCCCTTGTCTAGTTAACTATAACACAAAGTGGGGATGTTCCTCTTTCTAGCCACTTCAGTCCTGATATGTACACAATTAGTGCATTTAACAACTTTGATCATACTGAAGCAACGTTTTCTGTCCTTGGGAGTACACATGATACTGTGTGTGTACTCTTACAAGACAAGCCTATAGTCTTTACATAAAAACCTCGCATTTCTGAAAGTTTTACGTCATCACAGTGCCCTTGTCTAGTTAACTATAACACAAAGTGGGGATGTTCCTCTTTCTAGCCACTTCAGTCCTGATATGTACACAATTAGTGCATTTAACAACTTTGATCATACTGAAGCAACGTTTTCTGTCCTTGGGAGTACACATGATACTGTGTGTGTACTCTTACAAGACAAGCCTATAGTCTTTACATAAAAACCTCGCATTTCTGAAAGTAGCGCTGAAAAACAACTTTGATCATACTGAAGCAACGTTTTCTGTCCTTGGGAGTACACATGATACTGTGTGTGTACTCTTACAAGACAAGCCTATAGTCTTTACATAAAAACCTCGCATTTCTGAAAGTTTTACGTCATCACAGTGCCCTTGTCTAGTTAACTATAACACAAAGTGGGGATGTTCCTCTTTCTAGCCACTTCAGTCCTGATATGTACACAATTAGTGCATTTAACAACTTTGATCATACTGAAGCAACGTTTTCTGTCCTTGGGAGTACACATGATACTGTGTGTGTACTCTTACAAGACAAGCCTATAGTCTTTACATAAAAACCTCGCATTTCTGAAAGTAGCGCTGAAAAACAACTTTGATCATACTGAAGCAACGTTTTCTGTCCTTGGGAGTACACATGATACTGTGTGTGTACTCTTACAAGACAAGCCTATAGTCTTTACATAAAAACCTCGCATTTCTGAAAGTAGCGCTGAAAAACAACTTTGATCATACTGAAGCAACGTTTTCTGTCCTTGGGAGTACACATGATACTGTGTGTGTACTCTTACAAGACAAGCCTATAGTCTTTACATAAAAACCTCGCATTTCTGAAAGTAGCGCTGAAAAACAACTTTGATCATACTGAAGCAACGTTTTCTGTCCTTGGGAGTACACATGATACTGTGTGTGTACTCTTACAAGACAAGCCTATAGTCTTTACATAAAAACCTCGCATTTCTGAAAGTAGCGCTGAAAAACAACTTTGATCATACTGAAGCAACGTTTTCTGTCCTTGGGAGTACACATGATACTGTGTGTGTACTCTTACAAGACAAGCCTATAGTCTTTACATAAAAACCTCGCATTTCTGAAAGTAGCGCTGAAAAACAACTTTGATCATACTGAAGCAACGTTTTCTGTCCTTGGGAGTACACATGATACTGTGTGTGTACTCTTACAAGACAAGCCTATAGTCTTTACATAAAAACCTCGCATTTCTGAAAGTAGCGCTGAAAAACAACTTTGATCATACTGAAGCAACGTTTTCTGTCCTTGGGAGTACACATGATACTGTGTGTGTACTCTTACAAGACAAGCCTATAGTCTTTACATAAAAACCTCGCATTTCTGAAAGTAGCGCTGAAAAACAACTTTGATCATACTGAAGCAACGTTTTCTGTCCTTGGGAGTACACATGATACTGTGTGTGTACTCTTACAAGACAAGCCTATAGTCTTTACATAAAAACCTCGCATTTCTGAAAGTTTTACGTCATCACAGTGCCCTTGTCTAGTTAACTATAACACAAAGTGGGGATGTTCCTCTTTCTAGCCACTTCAGTCCTGATATGTACACAATTAGTGCATTTAACAACTTTGATCATACTGAAGCAACGTTTTCTGTCCTTGGGAGTACACATGATACTGTGTGTGTACTCTTACAAGACAAGCCTATAGTCTTTACATAAAAACCTCGCATTTCTGAAAGTAGCGCTGAAAAACAACTTTGATCATACTGAAGCAACGTTTTCTGTCCTTGGGAGTACACATGATACTGTGTGTGTACTCTTACAAGACAAGCCTATAGTCTTTACATAAAAACCTCGCATTTCTGAAAGTAGCGCTGAAAAACAACTTTGATCATACTGAAGCAACGTTTTCTGTCCTTGGGAGTACACATGATACTGTGTGTGTACTCTTACAAGACAAGCCTATAGTCTTTACATAAAAACCTCGCATTTCTGAAAGTAGCGCTGAAAAACAACTTTGATCATACTGAAGCAACGTTTTCTGTCCTTGGGAGTACACATGATACTGTGTGTGTACTCTTACAAGACAAGCCTATAGTCTTTACATAAAAACCTCGCATTTCTGAAAGTAGCGCTGAAAAACAACTTTGATCATACTGAAGCAACGTTTTCTGTCCTTGGGAGTACACATGATACTGTGTGTGTACTCTTACAAGACAAGCCTATAGTCTTTACATAAAAACCTCGCATTTCTGAAAGTAGCGCTGAAAAACAACTTTGATCATACTGAAGCAACGTTTTCTGTCCTTGGGAGTACACATGATACTGTGTGTGTACTCTTACAAGACAAGCCTATAGTCTTTACATAAAAACCTCGCATTTCTGAAAGTAGCGCTGAAAAACAACTTTGATCATACTGAAGCAACGTTTTCTGTCCTTGGGAGTACACATGATACTGTGTGTGTACTCTTACAAGACAAGCCTATAGTCTTTACATAAAAACCTCGCATTTCTGAAAGTTTTACGTCATCACAGTGCCCTTGTCTAGTTAACTATAACACAAAGTGGGGATGTTCCTCTTTCTAGCCACTTCAGTCCTGATATGTACACAATTAGTGCATTTAACAACTTTGATCATACTGAAGCAACGTTTTCTGTCCTTGGGAGTACACATGATACTGTGTGTGTACTCTTACAAGACAAGCCTATAGTCTTTACATAAAAACCTCGCATTTCTGAAAGTAGCGCTGAAAAACAACTTTGATCATACTGAAGCAACGTTTTCTGTCCTTGGGAGTACACATGATACTGTGTGTGTACTCTTACAAGACAAGCCTATAGTCTTTACATAAAAACCTCGCATTTCTGAAAGTTTTACGTCATCACAGTGCCCTTGTCTAGTTAACTATAACACAAAGTGGGGATGTTCCTCTTTCTAGCCACTTCAGTCCTGATATGTACACAATTAGTGCATTTAACAACTTTGATCATACTGAAGCAACGTTTTCTGTCCTTGGGAGTACACATGATACTGTGTGTGTACTCTTACAAGACAAGCCTATAGTCTTTACATAAAAACCTCGCATTTCTGAAAGTTTTACGTCATCACAGTGCCCTTGTCTAGTTAACTATAACACAAAGTGGGGATGTTCCTCTTTCTAGCCACTTCAGTCCTGATATGTACACAATTAGTGCATTTAACAACTTTGATCATACTGAAGCAACGTTTTCTGTCCTTGGGAGTACACATGATACTGTGTGTGTACTCTTACAAGACAAGCCTATAGTCTTTACATAAAAACCTCGCATTTCTGAAAGTTTTACGTCATCACAGTGCCCTTGTCTAGTTAACTATAACACAAAGTGGGGATGTTCCTCTTTCTAGCCACTTCAGTCCTGATATGTACACAATTAGTGCATTTAACAACTTTGATCATACTGAAGCAACGTTTTCTGTCCTTGGGAGTACACATGATACTGTGTGTGTACTCTTACAAGACAAGCCTATAGTCTTTACATAAAAACCTCGCATTTCTGAAAGTTTTACGTCATCACAGTGCCCTTGTCTAGTTAACTATAACACAAAGTGGGGATGTTCCTCTTTCTAGCCACTTCAGTCCTGATATGTACACAATTAGTGCATTTAACAACTTTGATCATACTGAAGCAACGTTTTCTGTCCTTGGGAGTACACATGATACTGTGTGTGTACTCTTACAAGACAAGCCTATAGTCTTTACATAAAAACCTCGCATTTCTGAAAGTTTTACGTCATCACAGTGCCCTTGTCTAGTTAACTATAACACAAAGTGGGGATGTTCCTCTTTCTAGCCACTTCAGTCCTGATATGTACACAATTAGTGCATTTAACAACTTTGATCATACTGAAGCAACGTTTTCTGTCCTTGGGAGTACACATGATACTGTGTGTGTACTCTTACAAGACAAGCCTATAGTCTTTACATAAAAACCTCGCATTTCTGAAAGTAGCGCTGAAAAACAACTTTGATCATACTGAAGCAACGTTTTCTGTCCTTGGGAGTACACATGATACTGTGTGTGTACTCTTACAAGACAAGCCTATAGTCTTTACATAAAAACCTCGCATTTCTGAAAGTTTTACGTCATCACAGTGCCCTTGTCTAGTTAACTATAACACAAAGTGGGGATGTTCCTCTTTCTAGCCACTTCAGTCCTGATATGTACACAATTAGTGCATTTAACAACTTTGATCATACTGAAGCAACGTTTTCTGTCCTTGGGAGTACACATGATACTGTGTGTGTACTCTTACAAGACAAGCCTATAGTCTTTACATAAAAACCTCGCATTTCTGAAAGTTTTACGTCATCACAGTGCCCTTGTCTAGTTAACTATAACACAAAGTGGGGATGTTCCTCTTTCTAGCCACTTCAGTCCTGATATGTACACAATTAGTGCATTTAACAACTTTGATCATACTGAAGCAACGTTTTCTGTCCTTGGGAGTACACATGATACTGTGTGTGTACTCTTACAAGACAAGCCTATAGTCTTTACATAAAAACCTCGCATTTCTGAAAGTTTTACGTCATCACAGTGCCCTTGTCTAGTTAACTATAACACAAAGTGGGGATGTTCCTCTTTCTAGCCACTTCAGTCCTGATATGTACACAATTAGTGCATTTAACAACTTTGATCATACTGAAGCAACGTTTTCTGTCCTTGGGAGTACACATGATACTGTGTGTGTACTCTTACAAGACAAGCCTATAGTCTTTACATAAAAACCTCGCATTTCTGAAAGTAGCGCTGAAAAACAACTTTGATCATACTGAAGCAACGTTTTCTGTCCTTGGGAGTACACATGATACTGTGTGTGTACTCTTACAAGACAAGCCTATAGTCTTTACATAAAAACCTCGCATTTCTGAAAGTTTTACGTCATCACAGTGCCCTTGTCTAGTTAACTATAACACAAAGTGGGGATGTTCCTCTTTCTAGCCACTTCAGTCCTGATATGTACACAATTAGTGCATTTAACAACTTTGATCATACTGAAGCAACGTTTTCTGTCCTTGGGAGTACACATGATACTGTGTGTGTACTCTTACAAGACAAGCCTATAGTCTTTACATAAAAACCTCGCATTTCTGAAAGTTTTACGTCATCACAGTGCCCTTGTCTAGTTAACTATAACACAAAGTGGGGATGTTCCTCTTTCTAGCCACTTCAGTCCTGATATGTACACAATTAGTGCATTTAACAACTTTGATCATACTGAAGCAACGTTTTCTGTCCTTGGGAGTACACATGATACTGTGTGTGTACTCTTACAAGACAAGCCTATAGTCTTTACATAAAAACCTCGCATTTCTGAAAGTTTTACGTCATCACAGTGCCCTTGTCTAGTTAACTATAACACAAAGTGGGGATGTTCCTCTTTCTAGCCACTTCAGTCCTGATATGTACACAATTAGTGCATTTAACAACTTTGATCATACTGAAGCAACGTTTTCTGTCCTTGGGAGTACACATGATACTGTGTGTGTACTCTTACAAGACAAGCCTATAGTCTTTACATAAAAACCTCGCATTTCTGAAAGTAGCGCTGAAAAACAACTTTGATCATACTGAAGCAACGTTTTCTGTCCTTGGGAGTACACATGATACTGTGTGTGTACTCTTACAAGACAAGCCTATAGTCTTTACATAAAAACCTCGCATTTCTGAAAGTAGCGCTGAAAAACAACTTTGATCATACTGAAGCAACGTTTTCTGTCCTTGGGAGTACACATGATACTGTGTGTGTACTCTTACAAGACAAGCCTATAGTCTTTACATAAAAACCTCGCATTTCTGAAAGTAGCGCTGAAAAACAACTTTGATCATACTGAAGCAACGTTTTCTGTCCTTGGGAGTACACATGATACTGTGTGTGTACTCTTACAAGACAAGCCTATAGTCTTTACATAAAAACCTCGCATTTCTGAAAGTAGCGCTGAAAAACAACTTTGATCATACTGAAGCAACGTTTTCTGTCCTTGGGAGTACACATGATACTGTGTGTGTACTCTTACAAGACAAGCCTATAGTCTTTACATAAAAACCTCGCATTTCTGAAAGTAGCGCTGAAAAACAACTTTGATCATACTGAAGCAACGTTTTCTGTCCTTGGGAGTACACATGATACTGTGTGTGTACTCTTACAAGACAAGCCTATAGTCTTTACATAAAAACCTCGCATTTCTGAAAGTAGCGCTGAAAAACAACTTTGATCATACTGAAGCAACGTTTTCTGTCCTTGGGAGTACACATGATACTGTGTGTGTACTCTTACAAGACAAGCCTATAGTCTTTACATAAAAACCTCGCATTTCTGAAAGTAGCGCTGAAAAACAACTTTGATCATACTGAAGCAACGTTTTCTGTCCTTGGGAGTACACATGATACTGTGTGTGTACTCTTACAAGACAAGCCTATAGTCTTTACATAAAAACCTCGCATTTCTGAAAGTAGCGCTGAAAAACAACTTTGATCATACTGAAGCAACGTTTTCTGTCCTTGGGAGTACACATGATACTGTGTGTGTACTCTTACAAGACAAGCCTATAGTCTTTACATAAAAACCTCGCATTTCTGAAAGTAGCGCTGAAAAACAACTTTGATCATACTGAAGCAACGTTTTCTGTCCTTGGGAGTACACATGATACTGTGTGTGTACTCTTACAAGACAAGCCTATAGTCTTTACATAAAAACCTCGCATTTCTGAAAGTTTTACGTCATCACAGTGCCCTTGTCTAGTTAACTATAACACAAAGTGGGGATGTTCCTCTTTCTAGCCACTTCAGTCGTGATATGTACACAATTAGTGCATTTAACAACTTTGATCATACTGAAGCAACGTTTTCTGTCCTTGGGAGTACACATGATACTGTGTGTGTACTCTTACAAGACAAGCCTATAGTCTTTACATAAAAACCTCGCATTTCTGAAAGTTTTACGTCATCACAGTGCCCTTGTCTAGTTAACTATAACACAAAGTGGGGATGTTCCTCTTTCTAGCCACTTCAGTCCTGATATGTACACAATTAGTGCATTTAACAACTTTGATCATACTGAAGCAACGTTTTCTGTCCTTGGGAGTACACATGATACTGTGTGTGTACTCTTACAAGACAAGCCTATAGTCTTTACATAAAAACCTCGCATTTCTGAAAGTTTTACGTCATCACAGTGCCCTTGTCTAGTTAACTATAACACAAAGTGGGGATGTTCCTCTTTCTAGCCACTTCAGTCCTGATATGTACACAATTAGTGCATTTAACAACTTTGATCATACTGAAGCAACGTTTTCTGTCCTTGGGAGTACACATGATACTGTGTGTGTACTCTTACAAGACAAGCCTATAGTCTTTACATAAAAACCTCGCATTTCTGAAAGTAGCGCTGAAAAACAACTTTGATCATACTGAAGCAACGTTTTCTGTCCTTGGGAGTACACATGATACTGTGTGTGTACTCTTACAAGACAAGCCTATAGTCTTTACATAAAAACCTCGCATTTCTGAAAGTAGCGCTGAAAAACAACTTTGATCATACTGAAGCAACGTTTTCTGTCCTTGGGAGTACACATGATACTGTGTGTGTACTCTTACAAGACAAGCCTATAGTCTTTACATAAAAACCTCGCATTTCTGAAAGTAGCGCTGAAAAACAACTTTGATCATACTGAAGCAACGTTTTCTGTCCTTGGGAGTACACATGATACTGTGTGTGTACTCTTACAAGACAAGCCTATAGTCTTTACATAAAAACCTCGCATTTCTGAAAGTAGCGCTGAAAAACAACTTTGATCATACTGAAGCAACGTTTTCTGTCCTTGGGAGTACACATGATACTGTGTGTGTACTCTTACAAGACAAGCCTATAGTCTTTACATAAAAACCTCGCATTTCTGAAAGTAGCGCTGAAAAACAACTTTGATCATACTGAAGCAACGTTTTCTGTCCTTGGGAGTACACATGATACTGTGTGTGTACTCTTACAAGACAAGCCTATAGTCTTTACATAAAAACCTCGCATTTCTGAAAGTAGCGCTGAAAAACAACTTTGATCATACTGAAGCAACGTTTTCTGTCCTTGGGAGTACACATGATACTGTGTGTGTACTCTTACAAGACAAGCCTATAGTCTTTACATAAAAACCTCGCATTTCTGAAAGTAGCGCTGAAAAACAACTTTGATCATACTGAAGCAACGTTTTCTGTCCTTGGGAGTACACATGATACTGTGTGTGTACTCTTACAAGACAAGCCTATAGTCTTTACATAAAAACCTCGCATTTCTGAAAGTAGCGCTGAAAAACAACTTTGATCATACTGAAGCAACGTTTTCTGTCCTTGGGAGTACACATGATACTGTGTGTGTACTCTTACAAGACAAGCCTATAGTCTTTACATAAAAACCTCGCATTTCTGAAAGTAGCGCTGAAAAACAACTTTGATCATACTGAAGCAACGTTTTCTGTCCTTGGGAGTACACATGATACTGTGTGTGTACTCTTACAAGACAAGCCTATAGTCTTTACATAAAAACCTCGCATTTCTGAAAGTAGCGCTGAAAAACAACTTTGATCATACTGAAGCAACGTTTTCTGTCCTTGGGAGTACACATGATACTGTGTGTGTACTCTTACAAGACAAGCCTATAGTCTTTACATAAAAACCTCGCATTTCTGAAAGTTTTACGTCATCACAGTGCCCTTGTCTAGTTAACTATAACACAAAGTGGGGATGTTCCTCTTTCTAGCCACTTCAGTCCTGATATGTACACAATTAGTGCATTTAACAACTTTGATCATACTGAAGCAACGTTTTCTGTCCTTGGGAGTACACATGATACTGTGTGTGTACTCTTACAAGACAAGCCTATAGTCTTTACATAAAAACCTCGCATTTCTGAAAGTTTTACGTCATCACAGTGCCCTTGTCTAGTTAACTATAACACAAAGTGGGGATGTTCCTCTTTCTAGCCACTTCAGTCCTGATATGTACACAATTAGTGCATTTAACAACTTTGATCATACTGAAGCAACGTTTTCTGTCCTTGGGAGTACACATGATACTGTGTGTGTACTCTTACAAGACAAGCCTATAGTCTTTACATAAAAACCTCGCATTTCTGAAAGTAGCGCTGAAAAACAACTTTGATCATACTGAAGCAACGTTTTCTGTCCTTGGGAGTACACATGATACTGTGTGTGTACTCTTACAAGACAAGCCTATAGTCTTTACATAAAAACCTCGCATTTCTGAAAGTAGCGCTGAAAAACAACTTTGATCATACTGAAGCAACGTTTTCTGTCCTTGGGAGTACACATGATACTGTGTGTGTACTCTTACAAGACAAGCCTATAGTCTTTACATAAAAACCTCGCATTTCTGAAAGTAGCGCTGAAAAACAACTTTGATCATACTGAAGCAACGTTTTCTGTCCTTGGGAGTACACATGATACTGTGTGTGTACTCTTACAAGACAAGCCTATAGTCTTTACATAAAAACCTCGCATTTCTGAAAGTAGCGCTGAAAAACAACTTTGATCATACTGAAGCAACGTTTTCTGTCCTTGGGAGTACACATGATACTGTGTGTGTACTCTTACAAGACAAGCCTATAGTCTTTACATAAAAACCTCGCATTTCTGAAAGTAGCGCTGAAAAACAACTTTGATCATACTGAAGCAACGTTTTCTGTCCTTGGGAGTACACATGATACTGTGTGTGTACTCTTACAAGACAAGCCTATAGTCTTTACATAAAAACCTCGCATTTCTGAAAGTAGCGCTGAAAAAAAAAAAATTGCAGAACACATTGCTCTGACAGAATTTACAGCCGTATATTAAGCGAGCTAAGCGGCCAGATCTAAGCGACGATTACAAAATGGACAATGATTTGTACTGTATGAATGAAAATGAATTCAAAGCCTATTGCAAAAAAGATAAAATCTGGGAATTTTCAAGGATTGCACATACTACAAGTGAAACAAAGATGACTGATCTACAACTTGAGCAGCTCTCACCGTCTTGGAGTGCCTTTAACTCACTAGTTTCCCGTGAGAACTTACAAGAGATAAACAAAGTAGGATTCTTGCCAATTTTACTACATTCGGTAACAAAGTATGAGACTGTTTACACGGTTCTTTGCAATTTAAATAAACAACTCACGGCTTTGAAACAGAAAAACCTTGCCGTAGCTTGAAATAAAGGTGTCTACTGCATCGCTAAAGAAATACAACTAAGCAGTAGCAAACAATTTGAAAATCTTGTACTGATAATGGGCTCATTTCACATGACAAAGGATTTTACTGATTGTCTGGGAAATACATTCGGAAGAGCGGAGTACCAGGCATTTCATTGAAAGTGGCTTATTGGGTGTTAATGTGACAGAATCTGCCTTCAGTGGGAAGAATTACGTTAGAGGCGTTAAGGCTATGTTCACTCTTGATGAAGCCTTGTTCCGCCTTCAAGTACTGGCATTCTTTAATAAAACAAGTGGAGCTGAAAATTATGCTGGAGAAATACAACTGCTAAAGCCTCAAGAAGTATTTCCACTAAAGATTATGCAATACTTAGAGCAACATTTGATGACATTGATGTGGACAACCTTATTTCACACTTTCAGGAGTTTGTTCACAAAGGCCGGAAATCATCAGAAAACTTTCTGTACTGGGATAACTTCAGGATATTTGTGTCTTTACTGAGAAATTTAATATAATCTGACCGACAGGGTTTATGGGGTCTACATTGGATACTGTTCAGAAGACCCAACCTCTGTTGGCAGACTTTGATTGCGTAAACTACCTACGCTGGAGCTCTCTTTACTTAGAAGACATGAGGAAATTACCAATCACTCATCCTGAAGTGTACGAAGCATTCAAGAACGGTAAGCACGTTGTAAAAAGGTTTAGTCATACCTTCTCAGTCGTTGGTGACGATATGGAACTCGAGCAAACGATTAATAGATCACAAAATGGATCATTTGGTGTAATTGGAATGACGAAGCAGAAACAGTTTGTCGCCCAGTGGGATCTAACATACCATGAGTTACTGCAGGTAACAAACGTACATCAAGAAATCACTCAATCTGTATTAACAACATCTGACACCATAAGCTCCGTAAAAGTGAGACAGCGCACACCTATAACATGATTGTAACTGCAGTGCAGTATACAGGATGTCCCAAAAAGATTGAAACGCGCTTTAATTCTTCACCTGTTGGAGATAACTGTGCAATGTAAATTGCAAAATTGTTAAAAGTAAGGTAGGAAATAAGACTACGTTAATGAAATAATCCCCCCATTCATTTTCAAAAAGTTACACTTTCTAAATTTTTATACGACCCCTTAAGACAAATTGGGTCAATCAGAAAATTTTTATTTTTAATGCAACAAGATCGTTAAAAAAACCCGCATATCTGTATCTTTAAAATTGAGCGAGTTATATTTCATTGAAAATTGAACATTGTGAATGGGGACCCTATATAACAAATTAGAAATGTAAATTTGTGACATATCACAAAAAAGATAAAACTGGATGATAATACACAGGAAACCCAACCGCGTAGTGAGTGGCACTGCTTTATATGATCTCTGTCTGTGTAATGCTTTATTTAGATGCATTTGTGATAAAAAATTTTGGCATATTTTAACGTATTTTTGATCTAAATAATTTCTATCGTCAATTTGTTTATGATCCCTATTTTCACTGATGAAACAGCCTTTCACATGGTACGGAAAAGTGGCATAAGTCAGATTTTTTCCTTTATCATAATTCAGTTGATTTTAAAGATACAGATATGCGGGGTTTTTTTAATGATTTTGTTGCATTAAAAATAAAAAATTTCTGATTGACCAAATTAGTCTAAGGAGATCGTATAAAAATTTAAAACGTGTAACTTTTTGAAAATGAATGGGAGAACTATTTAATTAACGTAGTCTTATTTCCTACCTTACTTTCAACGTTTTTGCAATTTACATTGCCCACTTATCTCCAACAGGTAAAGAATTAAAGCGCGTTTCAATCCTTTTGGAACACACTGTATATTGAAAAGAGAAAATCCCTTTGAATTATTTGGTAACAAATCACTACATAACCTAGTAACACAGGTAGTAATTTCAGCTGAGGCAAAAAAAAAATTGCTGAATGTCAGCAAATTAGGTACTGAATTATACAAAACTTACAGAGAGACACGGTATGCTGAAAAGTCTACACATATCTGGGACACAATAAGCCGCACGAAATTACTCTCATTTGAAACCCAAAATAAATCAGAGAAAAAAAGGAAAAGATAACTTGAATAAAAAGTGTTCTAAGACTGCTACGAACAGAATAGTTTGGATCGCACAAGTTCGTGGGCATGAAATTGCGCGTCTGTTTCAGTTTGAATTATCGGATGTTTCAATGCTTTTTGGTGACAGTGGGCTTCTTGTTAAAAGCCAAAAAGTACTCTTACACAGGAACTAGAAAAGAGTCTGAGTAACAACGCAAAAGCAGCATAATTTCAGCCAGATCAAAGTACCATAGACATTATCATAGATATTATGAACATCATTTTATCATAGACATTATGAACTGTTTGCGAAAGGTGGTAACAAAAGAAAAAAAAACATTCGGTGATGTCGCCACTTCTTACTCTACGTTTACGTTATCACTCTCAGCTGGTGCTTCCAGAGTAGACCATGTCTTTGATAGTTACCAAGCATGTTCTCCTAAAGACTCTGAACGTCTATCGAGGCGAAAATGTAGTCATATTATTTTCCAAAATATCACCAGAAATTAATCTACCAGTTCAAATGGAAACTGTCTGGCCCTCCCCAGCAAACAAACTGTTACTACAAAAACATATAACACAAAGTTTGAATTCCTCGATGGTGGCCAGACCTATTAATCAGCTTCATGTGTTATGTGAATTTTCTGGTTCACCGGATGAAATTAAAGTCAACTGCATGGGTATTGAAAATGGTGTTGAAAAACCAATACGTACCATGGACAGATTTCTAACAGATGATGCTGACTTCAGGATGATGATACATACAGAGAACGCAGCTATTAAAGGGCTACAAATTGTGTTAGTACGTGCTGATACTGACATATTGGTCCTGCCTCTATTTCACTGGATTCATTCATTAACTTTATTCCATTCCTTTCATTCATCACAATACTATAATAATTTATTTTATTTAAAACCATAGAGGTACTAGTAATTTAACTCTATGCTTAAAACTTCATCGAAAAAATCGTCTTCTCTGTGTAAAATCAATTAATGTTTCATTCATATCAGCTATATTACAGACTCCATGAACTAAATAACTTTGCGTTAAAGAAATCCAGCAATTCTTATACAACTCATTCTACATCTTTTGGTGTTTACATTCTTCATAAGGGAAAATTAGTCTCCGTTGTAGAAATAATCAAAGTTTAATGATCATTTAAACTCAAATATATTGTAATTGCGTTGTTTCAGGATGTAGATACACAGAATTTAAGTGAAAATAAAGCGGTTTTAGGACGGATACAACACTAAATATGAATTAAAAAGAACTTTAAAAAATCACGATTTTGACACAAGATGGATGCCATATTTTATTTTGAAGTGAGTCACGTGATCTCTTCATGTAAAGGATGTAATTATTATTTTAATTTTTATTTTAAAAACTACTTAATATATTTTGCTGAAATTTTTTTTATATATTTTATGGGATAATTTGAATATTTCCTAAAACTTTCGAAGCAATTTGTGAAATTTAAATTCGCTTAAAAAATGTTTGAAAAATTAGGTCTCATAGCGTTCAATGTATTTCCTTTTCTCAACCCGAGTTCAATGCTAAACTAATTGGGTGATATTATTCATTTATATGCCCATAGGTCCCACAGACCGTGTGAACAAAGTCGTAAACACTTTTAAACTATGTTGTAAAGTGTTAAAAATGAAATATGTATATATATATATATATATATATATATATATATATATATATATATATAATAACTGTAAAATTTGCACGCAACGGGCGTGATACGCCCCCGATCCTGTGCGATTAATCACGAAATGAATAATTAAATAAAAATATTTAAAAGTAAATTCTTTCTCTTTTGAAGGGTGAAAACGCGCGGGCTTTAAGCGCATGCGCAACCGTGCTTAACAAACTGCAAAAGGTAGAAACGCTCATATGGGAATCGACCGCACGAGAGAAAACATTTTAAAAGTTCGCTCGCTTAAAAAGTTTATAGTTAATGAACGGAAGACGCTTGGGAACAGTGTGAAAGACTCAGGCTACTAAAACTCACCCTAAGGTATAAGCAGCAGATTGAGTGACCGGGCTTGGGAACAGTTAAAGAAAGACCCAGACCACTCGACTCACCCTAAAACATGAGCAGCTAGTTAAGCGGCCGGAGGCTTGAGAATAGTGTTGAAGACCCAGACCGTCCGATTCATCCTAGGACTTGAGCAACTATTTGGACGGCCGGAGGCTTGGGAATAGTGTGAAAGCCCCAGGCCGTCCGGCTCGTCCAGAGGACTTAGAGCAACTATTTGGACGACCGGGAAGGAACCTTGGGAATAGTGTTGAAGTGTTGAAAACCCAGACCACACGACAGACCCGAAGGTTTACTGTAGCTAAGTGTGTGGCCGGGAACTTTATTTTAGATTCAAAACATTACAAGACAGGTTAAAATTGAATCACAACACAGTTACAACAAGACAAATAAAAGAATGGCAACAAAACAAAACATAAAAACTATACAATACAATACAATATAAACAGCACAACAAAACAAACCACATAAACAAAACCAACTACAAAAACAAAGCAAAAACCTCCACCAAAAAAGCGACACCTCAGGGGGGTCCAGAGAGCAGAGAAAATGTTAAAAGCAGAAGAGGCTCCCAGGCTGATTATGTAATTTTATTAGAAATTTCTCTCGCTATGAGAACACAGTTTTTGATCTTGTTAATAGAAGTTTTGTTGGAGCAGACACTCGAGAACCAGGCCGCGGAGTTTCCAGCAGAAGGTTTAGAAAGGTGGAAAGATTTTGTAAGGGGACAAGTGAAAACATAGTGGTCTGCGTCACCATAGGATCCGCAAGTACAGCATGAGGTTGTTTTGTGTTTAAAAAAGTATAAGTAATCGAGGAATGGGCCGTGGCCCGTAATAAAGTAAACAAGATATTTATTTGTTATGTGGGTATTAAAGTTAACATTCGGGAGAAATTTTAATATTCTAGCTGGATCGTGGTTTCTGGGGGAAATATAATCATTTAAATAGTTTTGCCAAGAATTTAGGATGTCGAGTTTACAGTGTTTCTTTAATAAGGAATATGGAAAAGGTATAGAGGTGGGGGTGCCGGAAGAGGTAGCAAGTTTAGCATTTGTATCGGCGGCCTCGTTACCCGAGATGTCTGAGTGGGCCTTGACCCAACAAAGGTTGATTAAATGTTTATTAATATTAGCTTCAAGTTTAATTTTGGACAGAAAGTCAGATTTGTTTCTAATAGATTTAAGGGCCGAAATAGAGGATTGACTATCTGAAAAGATGTTAATTTTGAAATTATTAGAAGATGCCCATTTGATAGCAAAGTGGATAGCGGCGATTTCCGCCTGAAAAACTGTGTTCCCAAGGTTGAGTTTGAAAGTAAAGGTGTTTTCTAATGTGTCTTTATTAAAAATGCAAATAGCATAACCAATTTTGTCGTCAATGGCAGAGCCATCGGTGTAAACATTGATATCAGAAAAGGTGGAGGGAACAAGAGGTAAAAGGTTAGCAATACGAAGATGGGGGGGGATAAGTGAAGAGGGAGAATTAAAATCGAAGTTTGAAGGGGAGGGGAGGGACGGATCAGTAAAAAGGTTATTCCGGAGTTTCCAAAAATTATATTTTTTATATTGAGTATTTATAACAAATTGTATGGGAGGGATACCAGTTAAAGAATATAGAGAAATGTTGGAAGTAGTCTGAAAACCAGAAGCAATTTTTAGAAGAAAAATCCTTTGGAGAGATAAAAGTTTTTTGACCTGAGCCCCAGTCAAAGCTTGTCCCCAAATTCCCGCGCCGAAAATGATAATCTTTTCGATAACCGAAAGATACCAGGTTTTTAAAAAGGATTTATCTATTCCCCAATTATTGCCAGTAACCCGCCCAAAGGTACTGGCAAACTTAAAACATTTCTCTCTAAGGTTAAAAATGTGGGAACTCCATTTAAGATTATCATCGATTGTTAATCCAAGAAAGGTTAATTGTCTAGAAGTTTGAATTCTGTAATTTTGAATTTTAAAGGAGGGACGCTGTCTAATTTTTGATCTGTTTTTGCTAAAAACTATGGATTTGCATTTTTCTGGGGCAATAGATAATTTCAAATTTGAAAGAGAGGAGGAGATGACATCAAGAAGGTTATTGGTATTTAAACGGAGTGATTTAAGGCTAGAGGAGTAAGTGACCACCGCGAGATCATCCGCGAAAGCCTGAAGGTGATATAGATCATTGTTCAGATTAAGAATATCATTAAAATAAATACTCCACAGGGAGGGCGATAAAACCGAGCCCTGTGGAGCACCCATGGAAATAAATTTGTTGATAAGGGAAGTACCAATGGAAAGAGAAATTTGTCTGTTTGAAAGATACGAAAAAATAAAATGTTGAAAAGTAAGGGGAAGATTAATTTTTGTAAGAGCTAAAGGTAAAATGTTCCAATTGAGACTATCAAAGGCTCCGCAGATGTCTACGGTGGTCAAGGAAACAAAATGTTTAGATTTATGTGATGAAACCGTTTCAATCAGCCTGAGAGCAGCGTCCTCACAACTGGAAAGTTCTTTAAAGCCAAATTGGAGAGGATGGAGAGCTCCCGCGGAAAAAAGCCAAAAATTAAGTTTATTTACAAATATTCTTTCAAGGATTTTTCCAAAGGTGGGGAGGAGGCAAATAGGTCTATAAGAGGAGCAAAGAGAGGGATCCTTTCCGGGTTTGTTGAAAAATAAGATATTAGCATTTTTAAGACAGGAGGGAAAATGACAGAATTTGAAACAGAGGTTTATAATTTTGGATAGGAGAGAAGGGAAAGATTTATATAGATGTTTCCAAATTGTAAAATCCAAATTATCAAGGCCCGGTGCCTTGCCATTTTTTAAATTTTGAAAGACAATCAGAAGCTCTTCATCCGAAATAACTCCAAGACCCTCAGATGGCAAAGTGAAGGACGGAAAATTCATGAAGTCCTTATCTTCCTTAAAATGATGGTCCAACAAGCGTCTCATTTTTTCATCATGGGAGAGGGAAGGAGAGTCTGGAAAGTGAAGGTTTATATCGTTAAATTTTTTATGTTTGTGGAAAGTAAATTTGAAAAGGGATCCGAAAGTTTCACTGCATTTAGAGCAAAAGGATTTCCAGGAGTCTAATCTTGTCTTTTTTATCATTAATTTGTACTTTGCTCTGTTAAGTTTATATTTAATCAAGGCAGCCGAGATTTCGGACTGGGGAGCGTAGTTCCTCTCGAGTGACTTAATTCTTTTATAGAGGGCTGTAACAAAGTTTCTATGTTTCGACAGATCCTTATTCCACCAAGTAAAATTCCTAATTGTTTTTGATTTCTTCTTCCTAATATGTTTAATTGCACAATTTTGCGTTATATATATGAATGTATTAAAAAATGAATCCAAGGAATGAGTATCTCCGATGTTGTCCAATAGGGAATTAAGTAAATTAAGGTTTGATTTGAAATTATATATAAATTTGCCGATTCCATAACGTATTTTCAGATAAAAAGAATTAGGAGGGGGGGGGGGAACTAAGTTAAGAGTAATTTTTATATATTTATGATCGCTAAGGGTGTCACTCGAAAGGACCTCCCAGCAATGTAAAGAATCTTGGGAATAGTGTGTAATATTTAAAAGAGCCGCTGTTAAATTATAAACATTTAATTGCCATCCAATTGTTTGATATCTCAATATCGAAGTTGGCGATGTTTTAAACACATGAAAAGTATATATTTATTTTTAAAAATAACGAAAATTCGTGTATTAATCATATGAATTCCATTCAAAATTTGTTTGAAAGTGAACGTTTCGATAGTATTAAAATGGAAACTGTAATATTTTCGGTCGCTAAAGTACTGACTTGTTTGAATATCGCTCAAATCGGGCCAAAACATAAAATAACAAAAACCTAATTCGAAATTAAAAAAAATAAATAAATAAATAACGAGGAGCACATTTTCGAGTTCTGAAGCACCCGTGTACCAAATTTCATGGCCGTACAATGTTTAGATTTCGCGACTATAGACACACACAGACATCTTCCTTTATTATGTAAGATATACCCATGCATTTTATTCAATATTCATACTTTTCTTTAAAAATTATTATCAAAACAGTCAAAGTCAAAAAAATGTTTCTCACACGTGGAAGTCGCAATTATAGTTTTTTTCCTCTTCCAAGATTTCTATTTTATCGATCTCCAAGCAGTATTCACATAACGAACATAACATTGACTCAGAATTCGACCTCTCGATGTCAAAACACACGGACTTTATCACAACATTCTTAAAAACTAGAACACAGAAATTTCACATTTTCAGCGAAAACGGCGAGATTCAGGGCCATTCTTGTTGGTTGCAGCATCACATGTTGAGGCACGCCAGGTGGGCATTGTCATGTTCCGTTGTTTAGAAACACGAACTTATGATAAATGGTGGGGCAACAAAAACACATTTGGTCGATTATCACCGGAAGATGAGCGTGATCGTAAAATACATTTTTTAAGTATAGGTTAATACATAACCGAAAGATCCGGTACCTAGAAACATTTGACGGAACACAAGACAATCAACACGCACAGAAGATGAAAGACTCCGCAACAACCTGCTTATCAAAATTACTTCCGTAACTTTGAAAATACATCAGGAAAAAATTTGCTCGTTTAACACCCATTTAAAAACACGGGAACTGGTGTGACAATTTGGCAATGCAAGCTATTGCACTTCGCGTTCCGAGGAAACGTCGATAAGACGAAACACCTGATACCCATCTACATTGTGAGTTCACCGGTCCAACTGCCTAATTTGTTCGAATCTTTTTTCAACTGAGCCGAATCACACGGGCAAAAAGATCCGCAAACAACGCCTTAAACGTGACGTTACGAAAAGGAAACCTTGTCACTTTGATCTCATTTGATAAACGCAGAAATGACACAAAAGCAAGAATTTTACAATTGGTAGACAAAAATGCCTGAATGTCTGACAACGCCTACACAGGTGCTGAGAAGGCGCGTCCACCAATAAATAAAACAACTTACAATTTTGAATACAGGAAATATTTCTCCCCGGCGATATAAAATAATATAAAGTCAAAATATTTCGCTTTTATTTCGTATCAGAATTAAGAAAGCAATGCATTTTAAAAAATCGAAACAGAACATACTTTCTAAGTGAAAATTTAGACTTCAATACAAATACAAACTTACTAATAATACAAACTTACTCAATATACGGGTAAACGAATAACCATGTCACAACA
Source organism: Amaurobius ferox (assembly GCA_951213105.1). Lineage (NCBI taxonomy): Eukaryota > Metazoa > Arthropoda > Arachnida > Araneae > Amaurobiidae > Amaurobius > Amaurobius ferox. The sequence continues at coordinate 38,918,388 of OX578140.1, read as the reverse complement.
ACACAACCATGTCCCAATACATTACTATGTATATACGGAAAGTAAAAAAAATGCACCTAGCTGCGCTATAAGCAGAAAATTTTATTAAATACAAAATTTAACAAGGAAACATCCTGCGGCCAATGCTTGTAGTTCTCAAGTTGGACAATTTAGGTGCTTTTTTATTTATACACACGAGAGCTACGATGACCAGGATCTGTGACATGAAGCTGATTCTGAATCACCACAAACACATATACAGAGCTCTCCACCCAGTACCTGGGATAAAAACTCGTCCTCAGATCTGAAGTTCAGAGAGAAAACCTTTTGATCACAGGCGGACATTGCAGGTGTACGAAAGTTCCCTATGGGTAAAATGCCTCTGTTTACGCTTTTAGGAAATACCATGTTAAAAGATTTTTCTGACTTGCAACGCTTTGTGTGTCCTAAAAGAAAACAACTGACTTTTCCTAACGTTTTCTTTCTATTCTAGAAATTCCAAACTTTTTTCACAGTATAACATATACAGTAATTTCGCGTCAGAAATCACCAATCGCGATTAACTGAGTTCAAGGATGTTAAAGGAAGTCAAGGATGGATGTTAAAAAAGCTGAAAACTTTAAATATATAGAAGGTTGTTTGCACTTTATGAAAACGATTTTGTACTTATGTTTCTGGCTAGCATTTTGAGATAAAGATTTGGCATTTTCAATATAATCGTCTACTACTGTTTTGTTTTGATTGGAATGAAGAATAAAAGATTTATTTTGAAAATGGCTCCTGAAATTCAAAGATGGCTCGAAGGTTATGTAAATGCGCTTTCCGAGGAAAGATGTTTGTATCAACAAATTGTAAAGCGGTGTAAAAATCGAGGTTATTGAATTTCAAAGAAAGGTATTTTTAATATATTAAATTTGAAAGGGAAAATGCGTGTAGCTGAAAGTAAAAATGAAAAAATTGCCGTAAATTCGCATCCTAAGACTGTTCTAACGAGGGTAAATATAAAAAAAGTGAAGTCTCTGATCATAAAGGAAAATCAACAGCCTCAAAGATCCATTGCATCGAAACTGGGAATGTCTTCTGGCACTGTAAGTAAAATCATTCATAAAGATTTGAAGTTAAAAAAGGTGTTTAAATCTAAAGTTTATCCGTTTTTGCCAAAGCATATTGCAGAAAGAAAAACAAATTGTAGAAAATTATATGAAAAACACCTAGCTGCTGATAAATTGAAATTTGTGGTAACACTCGATGAGGCATGAGTGTATTTAAGTGACTGCAATAAAAAAAGAGCAATTTTCTATTGCTCAACTGACGAAAATGATCATACGAAATGGCTTCGTCAATGTACAGTAAAGCTCCCAAAGGGATTCATGATAGTTACAGGATTTTGTTACAACGATAAATTAAAACTCAAAGTCTCAAGTAAAGCTAAAATTAATTCAGCAGAATATTTTAGAACCAATTTTTGAAGAAGAAATTCCAGCCTTACATGTAAAGGACATCAATAAATTTGAGCTTCATATGGACAAAGTCTCTAATCACACATCTAAGTCAATTGCCGCATATTTAGCAAAGAAAGAATCAGAAACAGGAATAAAATGCATCCCATTTCATGAAATACCTGTAAAATCACTTGGCGCTTCTCCTATGGACTTTTGCGGTTTCGGTTTGTTAAAACGATGCTTAGGAAAAAGGCATCCAAGAACACTGAACGGACTTTGGAAAATGACCCATGAGGAGTCGGATAAAATTGACAAGACGGGGGTAAGAAAATTTTACTTTCATGGCAAATTCGAGCTAGAGCTATAATCAAGAATCAAGGCTATCAGATACAAGCAAATCGCCGCAAGAAATATGCCCTTTATGCATAAAAATTAATAATCAAAATCGTTTCCATAAAGTGCAGAAGACCTTCTGTACAAAGTTGTAAGAAGTATTTGAACACTTTTCACGCAACTGATTATAAACTTGCGAGAAGTATTTAATTTCAAAGTTATTGAGGAAAGCTATTTTTGAATAGAGATAGGACTTACTACATTGAAATGTATTATCAATGACATAATAGAAGGGTTTGAGATTTTGTTTTTACAAATGGTAACGTTTGCCGTCACGGGGCGAATTTTTGCTGGATTTTGAAAAGAAATATGGTATATGGATGAAAGTTTCTCACGCATTTAATTTCCAATATGATGCAAAATTATCTTATGCTCATTTAAAATGAAAGAAAAGAATCAAATTTCAGTTCTGCATCGACTGTTGTACCAGTTGTTGCTCAACAAAGCATGGATTGGATTACGGCGACTAAGAACTTTTGAAGAGGAAACTGAAAAAACAAAAACTTGCAATGTTTTTAAAGGTAATTTAACTCTATAACATTGTTAGCAATTTAAAGGCAGTTAACAGGATCTTTCAACCAAAATCTTACCGCAAACAACAGCACGGCGCAAAATCTGGAAAAGAACATCACTCATTTCTGGCAATTAAATTAAAAATTAACGCACTCGACAGACGTCTTGGGCGTTTCATCTAACTTGCAATCAAAAAAGATAAACTAAATCAAAAGCCCAACATCCGCGACTTGGTAGGCTTCCAAAATGGATTAGAGGTAAACAACATAGCGCGGAGGAGGCCTCAACCAGACAACGGAACAGACGGCGAGACAACAATTATCTGACCTGTGAATCAAACCAACAAAAATTGGGAGAGAAAAAGAAAACGTAAGATTAATGATGTTAATGATGCTGGTGGAGACAGTGAAACCGATCTCCTGCAAGCTTGTAACTCCTTAAGATTGCCTATGCTCTTATACAATGTTACAAATAAGGATTTCGTCGAGATTTTACGGCCAGTAAAGAAAATTTTCTTTTAGCAGCGCGTTAACAGAATATGTTAACTATTGACGGTGTATAATTTTCTCATTAGATCAATCGGTGTTAAGTAATGACGGCTGATGATGTCGATGATTTATGATGAATAGCAGGAAGACGACCGTGTTCTTCAGACCATTTGTTCGCAGTATGAAACGAAAACAGTCATTGGAAGTTGGACTGCTAAATTAGCGAAAACAGTGACTTGAAGTTGGGCTGCTAAATTAAAAATTAGAAATAAAAAGCTTTTGCGAGTTTCGACTGTTGCCAACTTTGCCATTATGTATACTACTTAACACACACACACACACAAAAAAAAAAAAATCAATTTGAAACCTATATAGTCTTAGATAATGGCTACCAAGACAAAACTTAGTGGATAAAATTGATAAAATAAATAACAAGTAACTTAAAAGTATCGTTACAACATTCACTGTAATCAGAGTACAAGTTTCAAATCAGGAAAGTGGGAAACTGCTGATGATTACTAAACTAGACTGGGAAAAAGTATGAATACGTGTAGTTTTTCATGCATTTCTCGTTTAAATATCCATACTACTAAAACTATAACCCAAAATATCCAAGTTGATTTTTAGTTACACAAAACACTCAAGAGCTTTTTATTTTAACATCGTTCATGTTTCGATAAAGAAAATACTTTACAATCTGAATATGACCAATTACTCTTTCTTTAATTTGAAATCTGTAGCAGAGGACAGGCAAGCCCAAATGCGATTGTCTTATTTGTAGTGTTTGGAATGGGAGAACAAGGGATTTGTATTAGATACATGGTATTAGATTTGTATTCGATACATGGCAATATTGACCCTAGAGACCCGGGTGAAATTGTGCCATATTCACTTATTATGTTAGAAAAGCTCCTCTGTATACAAAACCAGTTGACATTCAGCGTTGTTTGAGGATAGAAACTTCACTGCTTAGTCACTAAATCCCAATGCTAAGATTTTTAACCAATTGATGAGTTGTCTCTTGGAAGATTTCAATATATGCGCTCGAGTATGAACATATTCACACATGTGTACAAATAAAATAAATACGACAAATGACCGTAATAGTTTACCACAGTTAACGACTGTAAGTCATGAAAGAACTCATAGACCGAAAGAACAGTGCTGTAATCCAATGATCACAAGCAATCATTTCATTGAATTGATAATAAGGACTATACTGCTGCCCATTTTTCGAAGATATTTTACCCCTTGAAGCAAATTAACAGAACTGTATAATATAATTCCCTGTCTTCTGCAGAATTTCCAGATAAGTGTTTAAAATTGTTGTCTGCTTGAAGAAAACTAACAGTTCAAAGAAACTGAACAAATTCAACTGCGTTTGGACAAGTACACGATTTAATATTCCCACAGACAATCAAATCAAATCGTACAAAACGTTCAAGAAACTTCATAAAACGAGTTCAAAAATGCTATATAAAATCTTAAAATGTTTAACTATTCAATTTTGGATTTTTTTTTTTAATTCGATGACATTTTACAAACTCTTCCAAATTCCTAGATTGAGTGACGACCTAAGCATTATTTCAACCAAATATTTTTAACAAGCTTTAAAAGTGTTGTTGTTGAGACCCAGACCGTCCGACCTACCAGAAAGGTGTAAGGTATCTGTTTGGACGGCCGGGAAGTGCCATCCAATTTAGACCGGATACCCAGTGGGGAGGCATGCATCCACAGGGACCGTACCCTCCTTCCCCTACCACCAACCTCTCGGAAGGACTTACGGACCCACATGTTCAACGTGATCGTGCTCCGCGTGAAAACGGCGGCAGTTTCTGGCAGTGCCAGAAATCGAACAAGGGTCTACGAACAAGGGTCTCGTTAATCACTGGGCTGCCACGCCCGTAAGCTTTAAAAGTGTGTAGGAATTATGTCAGAATCAAATATTGTTATTTTTAATGCATTAAAACTTTAAATTGTACACACACACACACACAAAAAAAAAAAAAAATAATAATAATAAAGACCTAAAAAAAGTCAAATAACAATAAACATAGCAACGCGTGTGGTTTAGAAATATCGGTGTGCATTCAAAGACGGATATAATTGCCAAACTGGAAAGTAAATTGATATACAGAAGGTCGTTCGCACTTTATGAAAACGATTTTGTATTTAAGTTTCTCGTTAGCATTTTGAGATAAAGATTTGGCATTTTCAATATAATCGTCTGCTACTGTTTTGTTTTGATTAGAATGTAGAATAAAAGATTTATTTTGAAAATGGATACTGAAATTCATAGATAGCTCGAAGGTTATGTAAATGAGCTTTCCCAGGGAAAATGTTTGTATCAACAAATTGTAAAGCGGTGTAAAAATCGAGGGTATTGAATTTCAAAGAAAGGTATTTTTAATATGCTAAATTTGAAAGGGAAAAAGCGTGTAGCTGAAAGTAAAAATGAAAAAATGGCCGCAAAATCGCATCCTAAGACTGTTCGAAAGCAGGTAAATATCAAACAAGAAAGATCAATCATGCTTAAAGCATTGATTATGAAACACTTTCCAACTTCAATGCAATTTTATTTAAACAAGTCTAAAATGCAATACATTCCTCGGTAATAATTTAAAACTTATCACAATACTACATTGATTTATTATATTTGAAAACTTAAACCTTCATCGAAATAAATGAACTTCATTCAAATGACGGCATTGAAATATAAACTGCCTGCTTTAAACATATCTAAAATGCGATAAATTCCTCGGTAATATTTTTAAAACTATCATAATACTACGATAATTTATTATATCTGAAACTTTTCATCGAAAACAACTGAAATTCATTCAAATGACATCATAGAAAAAATAAGACGCCTGGATCTCTATAAAAACAACATTCCATTCATAACAGTTCCCCATTCATTTCATTCATCACAATACTATAATAATTTATTTTATTTAAAAATTAAGACCATGGAGCTACAAGTAATTAAACTCCATGCTTAAAACTTCATCGAAAAAAATCGTCCTTCTCTTTGTAAAATCAATGAATATTTCATTCATATCAGCTATGCAGACTCCATGGGCTAAATAATTTTGTGTTAAAGAAATACAGCAATTCTAATACAACTCATTCTACATATTTTGCTGTTTACATTTTACATAAGTGAAAAATAGGCTTCGTTGTAGAAATAATCAAATTTGGATGATCATTTAAACTCAAATATATTGTAATTGCGTTGTTTCAGTATGTAGATGCACAGAATTTATGCAAAAATAAAGTGGTTTTAGGACGGATACAACACTCAATATGAATTAAAAAGAACTTAAAAAATCACGATTTTGAGACAAGATGGATGCCATATATCATTTTGAAGTGGGTCATGTGATCTTTTCATATCATGGTCACGTGATCGCTTCATATAAGAGGTGTAATTATTATTTTAATTTTTATTTAAAAAACTACTGAATATATTTCGCTGAATTTTTTTTTTATATATTTTATGGAACAATTTGAATATTACCTAAAATTTTCGAAGCAATTTGTGAATTTTAAATTCGTTTAAAAAATGTTTGAAAAATTAGGTCCCATAGGGCTCAATGTATTTCATTTTTTCAACCCGGGTTCAATCCAAAACTAATTGGGTGATATTATTCATTTATATTCCCATAGGTCCTACAGACCGTCTGAACAAGATACTAAAATTCCATTTTGATTAAGTCATTTTTACGGCAGTCATCGTGCTAACGGATAGACAGACAGACAGACAAACAGAATGAACAAAGTCATAAACACTTTTCAACTTTGTTGTAAAGTGTTAAAAAGTGAAGTCTCTGATCTTAAAAGAAAATCCACAGACTCAAAGATCCATTACATCGAAACCGGGAATGCCTTCTAGCACTGTAAGTAAAATCATTCATAAAGATTTGAAGTTAAAAAATCTGATGTGGGCAACACATGACTTTCCTTATATAATGTAGTGAATTTACTACTTTTACAGTTAAAAAAAATGTTATTCTTATAGTAGATATATTCTTTCCAAGATATTGAATTTTCTTCAATTAGTCGCCATTTTCATTGATTTAGAGTCATTTTTATCTATTTGGCGAGATTTCTGTTAATGTGGCAACATTTAAAAAATCGCCAAGTTGGCGACATTCCGCCAAATTTGTCGTCAAAGTCTCGCCAAACGTTATGGACAGAGAAATAAGATATTCTTATACCAGATAAATGACTATTGGCGTTCAAATACAAAAGTATTACTCAACGTATCTTTTCTCATGAATGGAACGAGCTAGATCCACGAGAATGATGTCATCAAATTTATCGCAGGATATCACATATGAAAAGTGAACATGTTTCTCAACAGTTAATATATTTTTTAAGTTATGGGATTCTTTGATAAATTTATTTGAAAAATGTGCAATATCTCGAGAACGGATCATGCTAGCGTTCTAAAGTTTATGTCAATCGTTTTCTAAGGAAAAATTAAATAAGAAATGTCTATTTGCGTAACTTTATTAAAGGTTTTGATTTTTTGATGATTTTTTCAAAATTTCACTCGAAAATTTAGGGGGTTCTGAACATTCGATTGCGTTTAAAACAATAGACTTCTAGTATTCACGGATTGTGATTTTTGTACCAAATTTCATTCGAATCGCTGCATTCGTTCGTGAGATATCGTCTCCATACACACACACAGACATCACCTCAAAAATGTTTGATTCGGGATCGGATATGCTTGAAACGTGCTCTCCCGTCGAAAACTCGAATTCGAATTTTCGACCCCGTTACAATACTTTCCTCATACATTATGTACATAAGGAAAGCAAAAAGGTGTTTAAATCTAAAGTTTATCCGCTTTTGCCAAAGCATATTGCAGAAAGAAAAACAAATTGTAGAAAATTATATGAAAAACACCTAGCTGCTGATAAATGGAAATTTGTGGTAACACTCGATGAGGCATGAGTGTATTTAAATGACTGTAATAAAAAAAGAGCAATTTTCTATTGTTCAAGTGACGAAAATGAGCGTACGAAATGGCTTTTCGTCAATGTACAGAAAAGTTCCCAAAGAGATTCATGATAGTTGCAGGATTTTGTTACAACGGTAAATTAAAACTTAAAAAAGTCTCAAGTAAAGCTAAAATTAATTCACTCTATCATCAACAGAATATTTTAGAACCAATTTTTGAAGAAGAAATTCCAGCCTTACATGGAAAGGACATCAACAAATTTGAGCTTCATATGGACAAAGTCTCACATCTAAGTCAACTGCCGCATATTTAGCAAAGAAATAATCAGAAACAGGAATAAAATGTATCCCATTTAATGAAATACCTGTAAAATCACTTGACGCTTCTTCTATGGACTTTTGAGCTTTCGGTTTGTTAAAACGATCCTTAGGATAAAGGCATCCAAGAACACTGAACGGACTTTGGAAAACAACCCAAGAGGAGTGGGATAAAATTGACATGACGGTGCTAAGACAAAGTTTACTTTCATGGAAAATTCGAACTAGAGCTATATTAAATAATCAAGGATATCAGTAGAAGCAAATCGCCGCAAGAAATACGCCCTTTATGCATAAATATTAATTATAAAAATCGTTTCCATAACGCGCAAATAATCTTTTACTATTTTTACACTAATATACTGTGCACTTGAATTTTATTAAAACTTCAATATTGATAATTCGATTATTAATTTTCTTTATTTAAAAAAAAATACATTAACAATACGATACATATGCTATAAATTTAAACTTTGTACAAGTTCGAGATAAAAAAAAAAAAAAAAATACATTAACAGAATAAAATAGTATCATCACACGAATTAGTAATTCAACACTGTCAATTTCTTTAGAAGGAAAGAGGAATAAGCAAAAGGAAAGAGCAAAAATAAGAGATCTTTTTATTTCAACAAGAAAGATCAATCATGTATAAAGCATTGATTATGAAAAACTTTCCAACTAAAATGCAATTTTATTTAAATATCTCTAAAATGCGATACATTCAGCGGTAATATTTTTTAAATTATCACAATATTACGATAATTTATTATATTTGAAAATTTCATCGAAAAAAAAAAATGAACTTTATTCAAATGACGTCATTAAAATATAAATTGCCTGGCTCTCTATGAAAAAGGAGTAAAAAATGCATTCATAAACATTTATTCTATTCCTTTCATTCATCACATTACTACAATAATTTATTTTTCTTAAAAATTTAAAACCATGGAGGTAAAAGTAATTTAACTCTGTGCTTGAAACTTCACCGAAAAAGTCTGCTATAAAATCGTCTGTTCTCTACGTAAAATCAATGACTGTTTCATTCATATCAACTATTTTGCAGACTCCAGAGCTAAATAATTTTGCCTTAAAGAAATTCAGGAATTCTTATACAACACATCTTACAGCTTGATGTGTTTACAATCTCCATAAGTGAAAATTAGGCTTTGTTGAAGAAATAATCAAAGTTTGGTGATAATTCAAATATATTGTAATTGCTCTGTTTCAGAACATTGATGCACAGAAATTAAGCAAAAATAAAGCTGTTTTAGGACGGATACAGCACCAAATATAAATTAAAAAGAACTTTAAAAATCACGATTTTGACATAAGATAGATGCCATATTTTATTTTGAGGTGAGTCACGTGATTTCTTCATATAATGGTCATATGATCTCTTCATATAATGGGTGTAATTATTATTTTAATTTTTATTTAAAAAACTACTCAATATATTTTTCGGAATTTTTTTAAAAATATTTTATGTGATAATTTGAATATTTCCTAAAACTTTCGAAGCAATTTGTGCAATTTAAATTCGTTTAAAAAATGTTTGAAAAATTAGATCCCATAGAGTTCAATGTATTTCATTTTTTTCAACCCAGGATCAATCCAAAACTAATTCGATGATATTATTCAGTTATATTCCCATATGTCCCACAGATCGTATGAACAACATACTAAAATTTGATTTTCATAAAGTCATTTTTATGGCAGTTATCGTGCTAACGGACAGACAGACCGACAGAATGAACAAAGTCATAAGCCACTATGTTGTAACTATGTTGTAAAGTGTTAATAAAATGAAAACTTCTATCGATTTTATTCCAAGCTAAATAAAAGTGAACATTTCCTAGAAAAATATTTCCAATCATATCCGTCCCTTAAGACGGTAAATGGAATTTTAATTTTTAACATAAATACCTGTTTGAACTGCTCATTGCTAATTTGTTCTTTGTTCAGAAAAAAAAAAGTAAAATAGGCTTACTGGTTCTATTATATTAATAAGAAAGATCAATCATGCATAAGGCATTGATTATGAAACACGTTCCAACTTCAATGCAATTTTATTTAAACATCTCTAAAATGCGATGTATTCCTCGGTAATATTTTTAAAATTATCACAATACTACGTTCATTTATTGTACTTGAAAACTTAAAATTTGATCGAAAAAAATGAACTTCATTCAAATGACGGCATTGAAACATAAATTGCCTGGTTTAAGTATCTCTAGAACGCGATACATTCCTCGATAATATTTTTAAAATAGTCATAATACTACAACATATTATTATATTTGAAAACTTCATCGAAATCAAATGAAATTTATTCAAATGACGTCATCGAAATATAACAAGCCTGGCTCTCTCTATAAAAGCAGCACTTCATTGATAAACATTTTTCCATTAATTTCATTCATCACAATACTATAATAATTTATTTTATTTAAAAACATAAGACCATGGAGATACACGTAATTAAACTCTATGCTTAAAACTTCATCGAAAAAATCGTCTTTCTCTTTGTAAAATCAATTGATATTTCATTCGTATCAGCTATATTACAGACTCCATGAGCTACATAATTTTGCGTTAAAGAAATAGCAATTCTTGTACAACTCATTCAACATCTTTTGGTATTTACATTTTCCATAAGCGAAAATTAGGCTCCGTTGTAGAAATAATCAAAGTTGGATGATCCTTTAAACTCAAATATATTGTAATTGCGTTATTTCAGTATGTAGATGCACAGAATTTAAACAAAAATATAGCGGTTTTAGGACGGATACAACACTAAATATGAATTAGAAAGAACTTTAAAATTCACAATTTTGAAACAAGATGGATGCCATATTTTATTTTGAAGTGGGTCACGTGATCTTTTCATATAGTGGTTACGTGATCGCTTCATATAAAAGATGTAATTATTATTTTAATTTTTATTTAAAAGACCACTGAATATATTTTGCTGAAATTTTTTTTATATATTTTATGGGATAATTTGAATATTTCCTAAAATTTTCGAAGTAATTTGTGAATTTTAAATCCGTTTAAAAAATGTTTGAAAAATTAGGTCCCATAGGTTCAATGTATTTTATTTTTTCAACCCGGGTTCAATCCAAAACTAATTGGGTGATATTATTCATTTATATTCCCATAGGTCCCACAGACCGTCTGAACAACATACTAAAATTTCATTTTGATAAAGTCATTTTTACGGCAGTTATCATGCTGACAGACAGACAGAATGAACAAAGTCATAAACACTTTTCAACTTTATTGTAAAGTGTTAAAAATTTAAAACTTCATCGAAAAAATGAACTTCATTCAAATGACGGCATTGAAATATACATTCTCTGGTTTAAACATCTCTAAAATGCGATACATTCCTCGGTAATATTTTTAAAATTATCATGACACTACAATAATTTATTATATTTGAAAACTTCGTCGAAAACAAATGAATTTTATTTAAATGACATCATCGAAAGATAAATCGCCTACATATAAAAGCAGCATTTCATTCATAGATATTTTAAATTCCTTTCATTCATCACAATACTATAATAGTTTATTTTATTTAAAAACTTAAAACCATGGAAATACAAGTAATTTAACTCTATGCTTAAAACTTCATCCAAAAAATCGTCTTCTTTATGTAAAATCAATGAATGTTTCATTCATATCACTTATATTGCAGACTCCGTGAGCTAAATAATTTTGAATAGTTAAGAAATGCAGCAATTCTTATACAGCTCATTCTACATATTTTGCTGTTTACATTTTCCATAAGTGAAAATTAGGCTTCGTTGTAGAAATAATCAAAGATTGATGATCATTTAAACTCAAATATATTGTAATTGGGTTGTTTCAGAACATTGATGCGCAGAATTTAAGCAAAAATAAAGCGGTTTTAGGACGGATAGAACACCAAATATAAATTAAAAAGAACTTTAAAAATCACGATTTCGATACAAAATGGATGCCATATTTTATTTTGAAGTGGGTCATGTGATCTCTTCATATAATGGTCATGTGATCTCTCCATATAAAGGGTGTAATTATTATTTTAATCTTTATTTAAAAAACTACTGAATATATTTTGCTGAAATTTTTTTTATATATTTTATGGGATAATTTGAATATTTCATAAAACTTTCGAAGGAATTTGCGAATTTTAAATTCGCTTAAAAAATGCTTGAAAAATTAGATCCCATATAATGTATTTCATTTTTTCAACCCGGGTTCAATCCAAAATTCAGTGGGTGATATTATTCATTTATATTCCCATAAGTCTCACAGACTGTCTGAACAACATACTAAAATTTCATTTTGATAAAGTCATTTTTGCATCAGTTATAGTGCTAACGGACAGACTGACAGACAGAATGAATGAACAAAGTCATAAACACTTTTCAACTATGTTGTAAAGTTTTAATAAAAATAAAAAACATCTATGACATTTATTTCAAACTAGGAAACATTACCCACAAAATTATTCCCAATTTTATCCACCTCTTACGCCGGTAAATGCATTCTTAAAAATTTTTTATATAAATTTCGTAGCAAAATGTATCCATTTTAAAAGATAGATAAAAATACTATGTAATAAATTTCTAAAATATGTAAAGAAAATCTATATTAATTTCTAACGTGTTTCTGTTTTTCTAGACTCTTCAGAAGTCTCCCGGTGACCTAAAAGACTAATTATTGCAAGTTTATAGAATTAATCACGGGACAGAATCTAACGGAATCGGATATTCGCCCCCTCCCCCATCCGGTTGAGAAAATGGCGGTTATTCAAGAAGCCTTTACATGTCCTCCAAAATGTTCCCCACCCCTCCCCCTGCAGACCCAGTTGAATATTTGCATACTTATAATATCGACAACGCAATAGAAACTAACGGAGTCGGACTTTCCCCATTTGGGGTCCAACGGGGGACCTAGTTTTTCCAGATCTTTCAGAAGCCCCCGGTGGCTTAAGCCTTCAACTTTGCACACTTATAATAGTATCGTCGATGGGACAAAATATAACGAGGCCGGATTTTCGACACAGATAAAATGGAGAGGGTCGAAAATCGTCTGCAGACCCTCCGGAATCCTTCCGGTGACCTAGAAGGTTGAAATCGTGCACTCTTACATTGTCGACAATGGAACAGAATTAAACTGTGTCAATCTTCGATTAAGTCTAACTATTAAGTCTATTAACTAATTAAGTCTATTAACTGTTATTAAGTCTATTAACTGTTATTAAGTCTATTAACTATTTTCGCCACTTAGCGCCATACATTATTAAACAGAATAAAACTCATTAAAAAAAAAAGTTGCAACTAAATATTTTAGGAGAGGTAGTATTCTCGTCTTTGACAGGTTTAAATACTATTGAAAGAAATAAACCTGTAATTAAAATTATAAATATTGAATATAGGTTCATTTCAATCAAATTACCCTTAAAAGAAATAGCTTCACGTTTTACTAAAATTTAAATATAAATGCGAAAGCTGACGAAGAGCAAATTCCACAAACATTTTTTCAAACTGATCCAATCTTTCGAGCCGAAAATTCAATCACTGAACGGCTTGCCTTCTCTAACAAATAAAAATTGTGAAAATACAACATAACACAATCAGAAGAATTCTTTTGGGGTCATCCTACAATTCCAGGACGGAACCGACCCAATTTAATTACCAAAGGGGGCGCTTCTGACTGTCACAAAGCAGTTTCAATGTATCTGAAGGGTAACATGCATATAAGTTGAAAACAATGAGCGCCCAACAAAATTCCAGACACTGATTCAATCTTCCGTGATTCAGACTCGAATTATCCGAAATCGTGAAAGGAAAGACTACCTTAAGTACCCAATACGTTTTGATAAGGTAATCTATCTCCGAATCTAATATCCATTTGGAAGATGGGGACAAGTCGCCGCCCTAGTAGACGGTTCTCGAATAATAATAATAATAAAAAAAAAAAAAAAAAAAAAAAAAAAAAAGACGATGGAACAAATTTGCGGCGGTAGTGGGAAAAAATCAATCTTGTAGGAGAAACTTAGTTTCTAACGTTTTGAGAAACTGATTTGCACTTGAATTTTTATAAATGTTTGCCGGATAAATTTATAAAGTACCTAATCAAAGTCAAGATTTTTTTTATTTCTTTTTTTTTTCTCTCAAAGTTTTTCATTTAAACCTTTTAAAGTATGCAGCAAAAAATCTCTGGGATATAAAATCGAAAGAACGAAGCTATATAATATTCGACAGAAAACAATTTCGGTATAGTAGTACATATCAGTGTGTTTAATTTGGTGTTGGCAGAATAATTCGCAAATTCATACAACAGTCATTTTCGTTAATTTTAACATAGCACAATTTTAGAAAATCAATTAACCGTTGATTATGAAAGACTAGTGTATCAGGGGTGAAACATATCGCAAAATGCACAATGCTCTTTCTTTGGTCTCCCAAGAGTCTTTCAATTTTTCTTTAATTTTAGCTTTAACCTCACTACTGTGTTCTATTATGCCTCAACTTTAAATATTATGGCGATATTTTCATACCGCCAAATATGCAAACGCAGAAGTATAGTTGAAATGAATTTTAAATGAAATCAAAGTGAAAAGAACCAATGTCAAACAAAAATCCGCCCGCTATTTTGTTTATAAAAAATCTTATTAATAAAAATGTTTGAAAAATTAGGTCCCAGGGTTCAATGAATTTCATTTTTTCAACGCGGGTTCAATCTAAAACTAACTGGGTGATATTATTCATTTACATTTCCATATGTCTCACAGTCTCAACAACATACTGAAATTTCATTTTGAAGTCATTTTTATGGCAGTCATCGTGCGAACGGACAGACAGACAGAATGAACAAAGTCATAAACAATTTTCAACTATGTTGTAAAGTGTTAAAAAGTGGAGCCAGTGTTTACAAAATGGTCGCAAACTGCAAAATTAATGAAAGTAAAATAAAATTTTCCGATCAAAGGGAGGACCGTCCTTTGGGCTCCATGTTTTGATTGGCTACATGCTTGTAGATACATACATAATCAATATCAAAAATGCCTATAAAGTTTAAAAAAATTAGTTGAAAAGTGTAAGAGGTTAAACATACAGCTTTTCAATACGGCCTCTTATACAGGGTTCCTCCGATCGAGTCGAGCATCCCAATAACTTGGTAATGAAAGATCCACGAGAGTACACGTTAGGTGTATCTACAGTAAAGTGACCAGGTCCAAACGATAAAAAGGGAAGGGTGCACCCCTGGTGGAGAATTTAAAAAGTTAGGATAATGAACTTGGCAACAAAACGAGAGAGAAAGTAAATGTCAATTACAAAGTTGTAAAACATTGTCTAATTAATAAAAATCAACACCACATTCGTTGCAGAAAGTACTTATCTGACTCAATATGGTTATAATAGGCAAATTACTCTAACATTCAAGTACAAGGCAATAAACAACACAGCACTGGAATCTAACACATGTGAATGTGAGATAATATGGCCGCGTACCTCGACAAGCATTGGAAGTGCTGTAGGCCCTGACGATAAGACTTTTTGATAAATATTTATTGTCTCCCATATACGCGTTTCAAGATATCGATTTATACTAATTAGATGCTCCTCTACAACTTTGTAATTTTTCTTCTATCTCTCTTTGTTGAGTCTGTTATTATAACTTTTCAAATTCTCCACTAGGGGCGCTGCAATCGCTTTTATTGGATTGGGAAGGGTCACTTTACTATACATAAACCTAACGTGTTCACTCGTGGACCTTTTCTTACAAAGTTATTGAGGTGCTTAAGGACTTTCTCAAGAACCCTGTACAGACAAAGATTTCGATACTGTTTTTTATACACAGATATATTATGCATAACAACCGTAGAACATTTCCCATCGGATAATTCAATGTCATCATTCATTCCTAAATCTGATAAATTGCAAGTACAGATTTTTCAACTAATAGAATATTATGAATTTCTTGAACATATTAGTCTTATTTAGTACTAAGAAAAAAAAACTCTTGAGTAGCTTTGTTATTCGTTATACATTGATGTGAAACCTCACAAGGAACATTACTAGGCACAAGGTATCTAAGGAAAAGTTTCGATTTTTTTTTTTAAATATTTTCTTTTTTTAATTATGCAGTTTGAGTAGATTAATTGAATATAGATAATTGCATAGATGTCGCAGATCTAAAATGAAATTTTTCATACCCTTTTCGACCAGAATTGTTTTATAATACAGCTGAAAGAGTATACTAATGCCTTCAGGTAGATCGGACGGTCTGGGTAGAAAGAAAGAAAGTGTATATATAATCAAAAGAAAAAAATACATATTGAGCTCTGTATTGAGTTCGGTGGACACTTTTACTCGTATCACGTTAACAACCCAACTGAACGATGACGAGGTTATATACCTCTGTGGAAAGTTCTAGAAAAAGCAGGGAATTCGTAAAGTTCTAAGCCAATATACAAAATTCGAGAAGTTTCCAGAACTCGCTAAAAATTGCCCAAATTTCTCGCCAAGGTCAAATGACTTAGGCCTTCAAATTACAACAGTAGCTTTACTGTGAACTGTGTCTTCTTAACAATATGATGTCACAATTGTTACATACCTACATTTCTTCCTCCTCCTCGTCACATTTATTTCATGATTTAATCTGTACCGCGCACCCTAAGATGTTTCACATGAAAAAATAAAATAAAATATAAGTTTGAAATATTCCTTTCATTTTTGTCGTTTCATTAACGATCATTTCGATGGTTAATTTCATTTCGTTGAGTTAAAAGATTTTTCGAAGCCGCTCAAAAATTAAAATACACAGGGATTTAAAAAAAAAAAAACTGGATAAGTTCTTGAGGGGAGGGGGGGAGATGTTCCGAAAACACATATATCATTCCCCTGAATGACACGTCTACACGATAGACAAGAAATTTGGAGTTGTTCTCATATTCAATTGATAAGAATTTTTTTTTCCCTTTCTTGAGCACTCTTTAACGAAATTATTGAAGTGTCCGTTGTCAATGGCGAATGATGGATGCGTCGCGGCGGAAAATGAAGGATTTTCGATTAAAATTCGCGGAGCTGAGATTGAAACGACCAACATTTCTAAAAATCAGGTAAGTCGGACAGATATACAAAGAAAGATCAATAAACTTTTAATCAGACCGATGGAATCTGTATTCGCTTCAAACGAGAATCTGATGCGCATTGAAGCAAAACTTTATTTGCCAGAACTGTTATTCAGGATATAATTTTAAACTAAAACAGTGGTTCCCAACCTTTATTCACCAGACTACCCCCTGGATTCCCTACATACATAGTATAATATATTGGGAAAGTATTGTGAAGAGTTCGAAAATTCGAATTCGAGTTCTCGACGGCAGAACACGTTATAAGCATCCCTGAAACTCGATTCGAACGTTCTTTGAGGTTATGTTGTATATGTGTGTATGTATATTAGTATATGTGTGTATGTATATTAGTGTATGTGTGTATGCATACATGTTAGTGTGTGTGACTATAAGTCTCTGGACGTCTGTATCTCGCGAACGGAAAAAGCTTTTGGTACGAAATAATTTGGTACGATATCAGTTAATACTGAAATGCAACCTGCTGATTTTAAACCGTAATCGAATGTTCACCCCCCCCCCCCTTCAATGTCCGGATGGATTTAAAAAAAAATTCAGGACCTTCAATAATGTTAAATATCATTTCTAACGTAATCTTTTGTTAGAAAGCGAATGAAACCCATATTAGAACACGAGCATGAACCGTTTCCAAGATATTACACGTCTTTCAAATAAATTTTACCAAAACAAAAATTACATAAAATTTAAAAAGCAGTAAGTATTAAATAGGTTCCGTTTTCCCATGCAATATCATGCGAATTGGTTGATATCATTCTAGTAGATCGGGTTCATTTCATTCATAAGAGAAGATACTTTATATACTAGTATTGCATTTTGACGCCAACGAATTCGCCAACAATAATTCATTTCACGGGATTTCGCTGTGAAAGAAGTAAGTGAAGTCACTATGTATTCATTATGTAGAGAAAATCATGTGCTGTTTATATCAGATTGAATCTGCTTACATTAGAATTCTGCTGCTTACATCAGATTTTCAATTGTACACCTCCCACGTCAATCAATTCAATAAATATTGTAACTGTTACAAGTTGAATTTCCTTTAATTAAAATTAACATTTTATCTTCCCTATAATACGTAATATGTAGAGTTCCTAATAATAAAGTCCTTGGGGCACTATGGTACCCAAATAACTTTGTAAGAAAAGATCCATGAGTGTACACGTTTGGTTTATCTATGGTAAAGTGACCCTGCCCAATCAAATAAAAGGGATTGCAGCGCCATTAGTGCATAATTAAAAAAGATATAGGACAACGGACTCGGCAACAAAGCGAGATAGAAGAAAAATTACAAAGTTGTTGAGGAGTGTCTAATAGGAATCGATGTCAGGAAAATGGAGATTTCAGGAAGGCTAATTACAAAATGTTAAGAGTATCGTCTATAGCAGAAGTCGGTAACTGGCGGCCTGCGAGTCACTTGCGGTCCACAACAACTCACTCGAATTTAAATGTATGCACCCCGTGAAGATAAAATAAATTATATCTGTTATTAAAGGATACTTTAAAATTTTTTTTATCTCGTTGGATTGTTTGACGCACTTGAAGTTTCTTGGCTAAAGTCTGCCAAAATCTGTCCGGTATTGATTTATTTTACTATATTCTTTTTGTTAGAAGATTTTTGGAATTTTATGTTTCATTAACTACTATTCATCACGGCATTGCATTTATTTTCAATCCATTAACAAACTATAGTATACCTGTATAGATGTTATAATAATATTTTTAAATTAACTGTAAATCCCATGAAATAATAGAAATAAGAATTGTGGCATTTTATCCCCCCTTCTAGGCCGATTCTGTTAATTAGGTGTTGATGAGCGAGACCGATGTTGGTCGTTGCATTAGGAGCATGATTCCAAAATTTGGGAACGCCTAATATTGCCGGATCATGTGACTATGGACATCAATACTGCTATTACTCTCACTCGCAGATACATTGCCTAGATATTTTACACACGCGGCCCATGCCTTGCATCCAGAGAGTCGAATGCGACCCGAAAGTTCTCAAGGATTGTCGACCCCTGGTCTATAGGATTCGACAATAAAAATGTTAGAGAAAAAACATTTCTTGAATACAATATGGTTATTGGCAAATTGCTGTCCTATTCAGGGAAGATACAATAAACAACACTTAGATAAACAGAAATCTAGAGAAGAACGTATTTTAAAGTGTGCCGGTCAGAAACAATGTGCATTTCAATTTTAGAAAGAACATGATCGTGCACTTTAACAAGCATTACAAATGCCACCGTGTTAAAGGCAATGACGATCAGGATCCGATCAATCCAAAGTGGAGCCGAGGGCCTGGTGTTAATTTGGGGCCCCCATGCACTCGCGGCATACCTAACACATGCAAAACATCAGCACATAACATATTTGGGAGTTCAGAATAACAGGTTTGAAGGCCGTTTAATACATGTAAAACGTTCGAACTTTTTAAAGTAATATATTAAGCCTTAACGATGCATAATATTTAAAACTACGAACATATTTTACAGTTTAAAATAAAAACGTATATTATCAATTATAAATTAATAAAAATGTATTTCTTCTTCAATTTTATATCATATACAACACTTAGGGGACCCGGGGCCGCGCTGATGACGATACAACTTTTTGACAGGTATTTATTGTCTTCTGTATACACGCTTCGTTCGCTCCTACTCATTAGACAATGTTCTACAACTTTGTAATTGTCTTTCTAGTCTATCTCGCTCTGTTACCGAGCTTGGTTCTCGGGGAGGGGGGGGGGGCTGCAATCGTTTTTATTAGATCGTGCATTGTCACTTTACTATAAATAGACCTAACGTGTACACTCATGGATCTTTCTTTACAAATTTACCGGGGTGTCCTGTGAATGTTGTAAAAGAAAAGTATGATGGGGTAAAAAAATTCGACTTTCGAATTTAGCGTTCTGAGCACAGACGAATCATACATTTTTTCATCGTTATTTGTGGTCAAGATATCTCTCAAATAAACTGAGCCAAATCGCAGTACATTTGGTACGACTATTTCAACCGCTACGCGTCAGAGGAGTCAATGATTTTCAGGCTGAACAGTCAGTGGGAAAGCCCTCAATTTTTCGAGAATTGGAAAAACGTTATAGAATATACACTTTGCTTTATCAGACTGTTCAGGGACACGAATAAATCTCTCAAAATAGAGCGCGACTGTCAGCTCCAGTGACTACTTACATTAATAGCCAACAATATATATTATACAACTTAGAATGGATTCTTAAATGCTTAATACAAATATGTAAGCCACTTTCTTTCGAATTCGAGCAGTATATCAAAAGGTGAGTAGAGTTTGTTCTCCGTTGTTCTCAAGTCTTATACCACCGTTCTTCCTATGAAATCACGATTTTGGCCCTGAAAAGAATTCCAGATTCAAAATAGTATCAAAATACTATGTCCTCAAAACGGAAAGGCAAGCGCTGTCAGACAGCGATGATTAATGAGTTTTAAATAGCTATCATTATGAACATTACACGGAATCCTTCAAAGCGTAAACAGAAAGATTGGGTAAAAGGTATTCATCCCTGTAATATTGTCTGATTGCGGCAACTTGATACTTCGTTTCATCCAACAGATACAAACTTACGAAACACACATACTTACAATACAAGGAAAATTTCGGAACTAGTACAGGAAAATTCTCTTCTAATGTGTGTTATGTGTTATCTTAAAATAAACGAGACAGGATAAAAATTATTTTTTAAATAGACTTGATTTAGCATATTTTGCTCTTCGTATTGCATATCCCTAATTTCTTTGTATTTTATGATCGACATTCAATTATGGCACCTACACGTTTTTAAAGTTCTCAGTATAACAAATTTAAAAATCCCCAGATGAAGAACAAAATTTTAGAAATTTACTAACAAGTTTGGTGACATTTAAATCTCGTTTTCAAACGGAATATTTACATAGCACTCTAGTACACTAAATCAGATGTAAATCTAACCAAAGTTTATTTAATGGAAACAACTGCGCATGCGTAGTTTAAGCAGGATTTAGTGACGATGGTGATAAAATGGTTTGATGAATCCTCACATCAAATTACCTTAGAATTTTATTATTTTTTAAAATCCGATATGCAAATTTATTTAAAAAATATCAAAAGCAAAAAAAAATAATTTTTCTTACTTCAACTCAAAATATCTTTGAAACTATAAAATATAGATATAAATACACTGCGACTTCCAAAAGTTAAGCACGCAATGCAAATTTTCATTTTTCGAAAGCGTATTTGAATTTGAGTGGCTGAAAATCGCTGCGGATGTAGATGGCTGTATGCAAATATCGCATATTACAGCCAATCACGATTGACTGTCCGGATATATGCTAATTAGGCAGTCATTGAAGACGACAGCATTCCGAAGGGTTTGAGGAGATGTATTTAAATACTGATACGAAGTGTTTATAACTTTTGTAGGATTATTTTTAATGATATTCGTGTTTCCATGGCTGAAAGAAGACGAATGACAGACAGTGAGCGCTGACGTGCAGTCGGACACATTGAAGCAGGACAGTCACTCAAAGATGTCACTATTTTCTTTGATGTTGATCATTCCTTTGACCAGAGATATAGGTAATACCTGTATTTCACCTCGATGGATCATTCGGTAATTTCTCGATTATGGAAACAATTCCAAACAAGTGAAACAGTTGTCCAGAGACCTGTCCCTGTGCCCGGTCGTCCAAGTGTTACCACACTTTCTGATAATCGGCATATTGCTATAGTAGCCAAGCGGAATCGACGAGCGACCCCCCACACCTGTGATAACCATGGTTGCAGAGGGACTTGGTAAGTCAATATCTGCCAGTACTTTGCGCCAAAGGCTCAAGGGACTGTACGTCCGAGTACCACGTTTTTGTGTTCCACTAACCGTCCAATTCTTTGCCAGAGCGACAAGATTAAAGTGGTGTCGTCAACATGTCAATTGGACTGTCTCAGATTGGTGCAACGTCCTGTTCACAGACGAGTCCAGATTTGCCCTGGAATCAGATGATAAGCGTGTAAGGGTCTGGAGAGAACGAGACACACGCAATCAGTCCAAGAACATTATCGAACATTGCACTTTTTTAAAGGCGGTTAGTTCTGTGACGGCTGCGCGGTATCGGGATGAAGTCCTAGACTTCATTGCGAGACTCTACGCTGCAGCAGTTGGTCCTGATTTCCTCCTTATGGAAGATAATGCCCGTCCCCATAGAGCTAACACCGTTGACAAATGCCTGGAAAGTGAGGGCATTTCTCGTATAGTGTAGCCGGCGTATTACCCCGACTTTAATTCCATTGAAAACCTTTGGGATGCCCTCGGGCATGATGTCTCTGCACGTTTACCTCCTCTAGCCAGTCTCAGAGAGTTGGAAACTGCCCTAGTGGAGGAATGGCCATTGCTCGCATATGCGATGGTTGATCACCTCATTGAAAGTATGGAAAATCGTTGTAAAGTTTGTGTGAAGGTCCGGGCTGGTCACATACCATATTAATGTAAGGTTTGTTTGCCTTTAAACATCATTTTGTTAATAATCCAAATGTGACGTCATCATATAACTTACGAAAAGTAAATATTTTTTTTCATCTTTGTACATAATTCTTGTTTTCTTTAATGCATAAACACATTTGCTACGTTCATGTACAATTTTGAGTTAATCAAAGCTTTACTTTTTCCTTTTTGTTGATTTTACGTCCGTGCTTAACTTTTGAAAGCCATAAGCGTGTAAGGGTCTGGAGAGAACGAGACACACGCAATCAGCCCAAGAACATTATCGAACATTGCACTTTTTTAAAGGCGGTTAGTTCTGTGACGGCTGCGCGGTATCGGGATGAAGTCCTAGACTTCATTGCGAGACTCTACGCTGCAGCAGTTGGTCCTGATTTCCTCCTTATGGAAGATAATGCCCGTCCCCATAGAGCTAACACCGTTGACAAATGCCTGGAAAGTGAGGGCATTTCTCGTATAGTGTAGCCGGCGTATTCTCGTATAGTGTAGCCGGCGCAAACGACAAAAATATGCATTAGGAAATTTAATTTCTAAATCTATATTTATTTTAAAAGACGCTCTTATACTTTTCGAGTAATCGTTTTGTCAAGTTGAAGATTTCAAATTTTCAGTTTTCAAGATTGTAATGCTTATCAGTGGCATAGTCGCTCATTGAGGCTCAAAAGCTAAGCCTCCCCTGTTTAAAATCTAATTTGCAGATGCTTTTATTTATTATATTTTTTAAAATAACTTTACGAATATATATGTTCTTTTTAGAAAACTGTTACACTAACTTAAAATGAGACATTTCAAAGTATTTTCCTCATTAAACGCATATCTAGAAGCTGAAATGATCTAGTTTTCACGTTATCCTGAAAGAAGCATGGCAGTAGAAACAAACGCCCAATTGTTAAACTCCGCCCTCCCTGATAAGATAGAACAAAAGGCTAGCTTCTAGGAAGGTGGGGCTATCACTTTCCCCATTTTCAACCCTTTCTAAACAACATAATGACAGACAATGATTGAATATGGGAAGTGACGTTTCATGAATGAAAATTTCTTGGACAATGCTAATGGATTCGGCATTTCGGGTCAAACATGGTTCTATTAAATTAATCTTCGCAGAAAAAGGACATACGTAATACTAAAAAATATGAGGCATTTTCCACGAATAACATGACATCCACCTAAATTAAAAAAATATCACGACGAATAAGCACACTAATAATGACTACCATTAAACTTAAGTAGTTTGTGAAGTAGACTTAGTCACAGCAACAATACGGCGAAGCATCCGTTTGCGTATTTGGGAATTTTAGAAAGAATAAATCTGTTTTCCCTTTAAAAATTACGTTACACAAGAATCTTAATTAAACAAAAGCCATTGATAATTTTTTAGCAAATTTTAGCATATTGTGGTTAAGATATTTTGAAGTTTTCAAAGCATAATACTTGTAAAAATTAATATGCAAAACTGTTTAAGGACATTGTTGACTACAGTGATTTTCAACTAAGCTTATGTTCCAGATATATTTCTCCTCCATTTTCAGTGCACTCCATTAAATTGCTTTATTTCGATAGCTCTAGCTGTTTATATTTACAAAACTCGTATATATTTTTTCTATCACTTGCTTATTCTAATATATTTCTACTTCATATATAGGCGTTTGTAAAACTTTTTCCGGAGGGGGGGGGGGGGGGGGTTGCAAACTCAAGCACATGATGTACAACATCGACTGGCTTGGTGCTTGCCTTTGTTATATTAAATGTCCAAGGGGAAGTGTGACACCCCCCCCCCCTCCTTTACTTCTCCCATGGGCGACCATGAATGACTTCATATTTAACAAAATGATTGTAAAAGTTCATCTAATTTAGAAATAAGAAAACATTTAAAATGTTATATCTTGAATGTATTCATCTTACATAGGTAACATTTTAAAATTCTCATGCATTTCATCCACTCTTTGCATTTTTATATAAAATTATTTTATTTTATTCACCAGCAAATAAAACCTATTGAAATGCGAATTCCAATATAAATTTCATTTGTAATACTAAATGTTCAGCCTCCCCAGTAAAAAACTCACGCTGCTACGCTACTGATGCTTATATCTCAAAAACCAAAAGTGCAGGCTATAAACTATAGGCAAGAATTTATTGCTCTTTAAAAGCCCTACAAGTGCATATAATTGGATTTTGGATCGAACTTTTAGTTTTCGAAGTATAGTGGTTATAATTTCGATATTTTAGTATTTTAACTTGGGTTTCCTAATGGGTGGGTAATTAAATTAAAGGTTAGGTGGTAAATTAAGCTGTAATACTTAAAAGTGTGGCGATTGTTGTAGATTAACGTGTTTATTTACTCTTTGGTAAAACATTGGTGCATAGGCACGATATATTTATTTTGTTTAAAAAAATTAGGAGGCTAAATGAACTTTGGGATTCTGAAGATGTTTAATGATTAGTGAGATTTGAACAGAATAGATAAAAATATATGAATTCAAGTATGTATTTATGTGTCACTAGGCAAGTTTACAAATTAACTTGAATGTAAAATCCTATCAGATATATAAGTTTTATTTATATACCGCCAAACAAATTAGTAAAATTATTTGATATTTTGATGTGAAGTCTCTGGTCCAGTATTTAGACGAAATTCGGTGAAAAAAAATGTGGAACATATACTATAAAAGCTATATACAGTTAACAAGTAATTTATAGCACTTTAAAAGCCTGCAAACGAAATAAGTAAGTCTGAAAAAATCGAATAAACTTACTGAATTTTATTAAATTTTATTTTAGAAAATGTTTTCACACAAAACAATTTCGTCTCCATCACACTGGAGTGACTCCTGATTTTTTTGTATTCATTTTTCATGTTTTTTACACACAAATATTTCCTATTTACCTTTTCTTTACATTCGCATATCTCCAATTGTTTCCTTTACATTCCCAAATACTTTGTGTGTGAGTTAGCTTTCTCTTTCATACTAATGTAACGTTTTTGAATAATGACCCATACGTTAATGTTATTGATAGGCATGCAGCTGTCGAGTTTTGTACATTTTCTTGTTCAACAATATAGATTTGTTACAAAATATTTATTATTCATATCGCAATATAGTTATGTGTAAAGTCGTTTCATTAATTACCATACTTATTATACAATAGCTAGGTGAAATTTCTTTATAACAATTTTTACAGCAATGAGCTTTCAGGAATAAGGAATATATTGTACTAAGTTGAGTCAACCGACTCTTAAACTGAAGCGCAGCTGCCAAGCATACGCAGATCAATCATAACATATTTCTTTATTGAATAACATTTTGTTGATTGCTTATGCTTTGATAACAGGGTTAGGAGAAAATTTTCAAATCAGTTCCAATGTCTCAAGTTAATTTAATTTTCCAAAGTATTAAACTTTCGTAAATTTGGCGATATTTTCGACAATATTTTTCAATTTGGCGACATTTTTTAAAAAGTTAGCAAATTTGCCACTTATGTCTCCGAATTTATTTTCAAGCATTTTAGACAGACATAAAGGGCTTTTCTTTCATGGAATTATATATATTAGATTTTAATACATTATGTTGAGAAAAAACAATACTAATTTTTACAATAATCCATCCTCTTTGCTTCTATGGTATAATTAAAACCAACAAACGTTGCAACAAGAATAAAATAACCTTTAAAAAACAATTGAAATTTTATTGTTTCATGATAAATTTTAAAATATAGCCCTACTAAGCTTAATGGTTTTATTAAATGGTTATGCATCAATAATAAACATTGCTAGGCATAGCCTCTTAACCAAAGACTTGTTAGACATAAAGGGCTTTTCTTTCATGGAATTATATATATTAGATTTTAATACATTATGTTGAGAAAAAACAATACTAATTTTTACAATAATCCATCCTCTTTGCTTCTATGGTATAATTAAAACCAACAAACGTTGCAACAAGAATAAAATAACCTTTAAAAAACAATTGAAATTTTATTGTTTCATGATAAATTTTAAAATATAGCCCTACTAAGCTTAATGGTTTTATTAAATGGTTATGCATCAATAATAAACATTGCTAGGCATAGCCTCTTAACCAAAGACTTGTTCTTCAATGTCGATCTACATATAACGAGGAGAATTCTGATGCTTTACATTGCGTACGACATCAGATACTAAAAGGAAAGCTGAATATTAGACTCATTTTTAACTTATTTACAACAATGGTATTATAATAATCTCTGGAACTTTAAGTTGCATATGACATCAGATACTGAAAGCAAAGCTGGATATTGGACTTATTTTTAAGTTAATTATGACAATGAATATCATAATATCACCTTTTGTGTTGTGGCTACGCAGACAGTGATTGAGTGTTGTTTTCTATTATAGTAGATATCCCATAAAAAAGCTGGTTTTTTAAATTATTTATGGGAAGAATGCCCATTGGTCTCACTAGTTATGTTAAAAACTGCAGACACTAGTAAACTTGTAGCTATTAGTCACTTATGCAGCAGCTTCTTTTCTTTTTCTTATTTGCTTAGTGAAATATATAGCCTGAGTAACTTGGGTGTTATTTTTGTCTGCTATGCCCTCACCTTTTACCCGATATATTCTATGTAGCCTGAAAGGCAAACACTTCAGCCAAACTAAATGTGCATAGAAAATCTCACTTTCCCACATGCTTGCAGTCAGAAAAAATATTGACAGAGAAATTAATTAAAAAGACAACAGTTTGTACAAAATCTACTGGACATAATAATATCGAATTTGGAGCATTTTCTTATGATAATATAATAGTGCGTAAAATTTTCTAAAATATACTGTTGTGATTAGCTCACCTCCAACACTAAAATTAATTCAAATTTTATAAAATTTTAAAATCTTCATTAAAAACTTGATATTTCAAGTTATTTAATCTAAATTCTTATTATACCCGATTCAAAATTATTTGTTTAAATTCTATGCAAAACAATGTATCAGTATCTTCTTTCATGTGAATTGGCAGAAAGTTGTGGGGCGAGTCCTTTGAACTACAATGAATATTTACTCTGTTCTCTACTTTCCTTGGATGGATGGGACTAATTCCTTTTGAAGATTTATTTAGAAACAGATTCTCTTTTCCCATTGGTGGAGTGAAGGCTTTTTCTTTGTCTCGTGACTAATCAAGAAGTTATTTCAGTTGAGTCTGAAGTCATTCTGAAATAACTCCTAAAGTCATACTGCACTTCAGAATTGCAAGTTGACTAGTCTCCCTTTTTTGCTAGACTTCAGCGGACATGTGTTGAACTTCATTCCTATTGATGGGTGATCATAAAAGTTTGAATGAGTGGGATCATACCTTTTTGAGGGATATGCCCCAGCCTTTGTTAATGAATACAAATGTACAAATCCAAAAAAATCATAGGTAAAATTTATCTCTTTGAATCCTCAGTTTTATTCAATGTAAACTAATGATATAAAAGTTAGCTCTTTCTTCAAGACTAAAATGACAATGACAAAGCCATATTTCTAAAAAAATGGCTTTTTTTCATGAAGTACTCAAAGAGAATAATGATGAAATTTATATAGCAGCAAAGATAATGAATACTTTGAGCCTGGTGAATAAGAAATATAAATTTTTAATTGAATTGAACTAAATAATAAGTAGCCAATTGCTTCTGTAATTTCCATTTTGTGTGTGTGATACTCACAAATGATTCTAGATTTTTTGTGTTCTGACATTTGAAGTATAATGCAATTTTGATACCTCACATATGTCTCTGAAGTGTAGATACTTTGTTTATATTTATGACAAGAAAGAAAATGAACTAACTAACTTTTTGTTTATATTCATTAAATATCTGAATTAAAATTCAGACATGCAAAGGATTGTTCACAATAAAAAGAATATTTCTTTATTCTATGACAATATTGTCAAATATTTTGTTTACGAACTAAAATGAATGATAATACATTAATATATATTGACAATATAATTTATATGTTTATAACACATAAAAAACTTGAAGTGATTTGAATAACAATGTCTACCATGCATTTTTTATTTGACACGAGGGATTGTCTACAATAAAAAATGGTTAATGTATATAGTTAATCATTACTAGTAGAACATAGCTGCAAATTTTAATTTTGCTGAGTATTCTGCTTATTTTCTTAAAACACTTTTCTATCTTATTGGTGAATAGAATTAGACTGCAATATTTTTATTTTTATACATTAAAAAAAAAAAAAGTTATTACTTTATCACATCAACTTTCATTACTTCATTGTTGCATTAACTTCCTATGTTTTATAGAAATTTTCAACTATGTAATAATTGTAACTTTTCTTTTACAAACATTTTATTTTATGAACTATCTATCGTCCTGATAAGAATTAATGACATATATATATATATATATATTAAGGTTGGTCATTTTGCCAGCAATATGGTATTTTTGCCAGGACAGTGGCAAAAACCTGGAAAAAATGTCTGGATTTAAAAAAATATACAAAAAACAATATAATTTTGTGCTGATTTAATATAACTGAGAGTTAAATCAGAATATTAATTAGTTAATTCATTAATATTAATTTGATTAATTAAAATGATAAAACATAATTAAACATTAATTGATTAATAAGAAGTTGTGAAATCAATCTTCATTTTATCCTTATTTGAACCTCTAGGTATAACCTTTATGAATAATTTATAGAAGTAATCTTTTAAAATCCCTATATTTTTTTTTTTTTTTTATAAAAAAAAACATATGGACCAGATAAAATTAATATACTCGTACATAAGATTGGGGAGGGTGGAATAATTTTAATTGATTATTTAATGTTGCAAATATAGGCAACTTAATCTTTTAGGTGATTTTCTCACTATTTTCCCCATTCTCATCATGCAGAACTGCAGACCTAAATATAATTTGATCATAGGAAATGAGAATGAACTGTCTTGCAAAATGTTTTTCTCTATGTTCTTCACTATCTTTTACCACCAATCACCTGCTACTCCAAACTGGTTTTGTTCCCAACTCCAAACAAGTTTTGATTCTATACAGGTGCATTGTACAGACTCTTGACCAATCAAGAACTGGCAAGAAACAGGTGTATACATTCTTGTTTAATTCTGCTTCAAGATAAATTGAAAAGCAACATATGAGCCATTTTGTTTACTAAGGTTTCTAGTTTCTAGATTTCAAATCTGTGAAAAATATTTTCTTAAAATAATGTATAAAGGAGGTAGAAACCTAAACTGTGTTTAGGAATCTTTTTATAGATTATCTGTTGATGGTAAAATTGTTACCACGTGCAAAACATGTGGACATATTCAAAGCAATAAAGTAGCTAGGATAAAAGCATGTGTTTCTAAATGTGTAAAAAAACCTTCAAGTGAATGTGTGGAAGAAATTCGTTCATGTAGCAATTCAGAAGATAACCAGAACAAAAGGTGCCCTAATTCAATGAATGATGAAGTAGATCAGCCTCCAGTTAAAATACAATGTTTAGAAGGTAATATTAACAATTTTTATTTTAAAACTTCAGATAAAGAGAAAATGAAAATTGATTTGGCTGTTGCAAAGTTGTTTTATGCCTGCAGCATTCCTTTTGCTGTTGTGGAAAGTGAATCGTTTAAAAACTTGATCCGTATCTTAAGACCAAGTTATAAAACCCCTTCACGTAAAGAACTGGCAGGCTCCCTTTTAGATGTTGTTCACAGTGAAATGGAAGGATTAGTTGCTGAAAATTTAAAAGGGAAGGAAGGTACTCTTGTTATTGATGGAGTAATATCCATAATGAACCCATAATAGCATCTTGCATTCAAGTTAATGGAAATTCATATATTATAGATGTTGAAAACACTGGAACCACATAAAAGTCAGCATAATTTTTATCTAAAAAATGTAGTGACATTATTCAGATTACTAAAGAAACATATGACTGTGAAGTTAAAAGCATTGTTACTGATAATGCTAAAAATATGGAGAAAATGAGATGTGAATTAGAACAAAAATCTGAGGGTTCAACTCTGATAACATATGGTTGTGCAGCTCATTGGCTAAACCTTTTGGGAGAAGATATAACACCTTCCACATTATTAAACATGTAATAGATATTCACAAATATTTTTGAAATCATCATGCTCCTGGAGCATGGTTAAAGGAATGCAGTGAGCATGTTTCACCTCAATTACCTGGAAATACTAGGTGGGGGTAGTCAGTTGATTTGTCTAGAAACGTTTATTCGAAATCATACATCATATGTAAAAATAACACATGAGCATTTTGAGGAGATGGCTCCAAACATTGCAGCTCGTATAGGGGATTTTAACCTTTATCAACAAGTGAAGGATCTTATCAGACAATTAAAGCCAATAGCAAGTGCTTTAGCTCTTCTGGAGAGTGATTCAGCAACAATTGCTGATGCTTGCCATTTGTGGTGCAATTTGTTAAAAAATGAGGAGTTGAAACCTCATTCTACTGTAGTGAAAAAAAGGTTTAATCAAGCAATTTTGCATTGGCATCTTCTTGCTTATTTATTGCATCCTAAATACAGAGGGGGAAATCTCAATTATGAAGAACAGAAAGAAAAGGCCAGAGCATGTATACAAAAAATAAACCCTTTATTTATATCGTTAGCTATAAACTTTGAACTGAAAGAAAAACCATATCCAGATACATTTTTTGAAGATCAAGTGATTAAGACTGTTGATGCTAATAAATGGTGAAGAAGTATAGCAAGAACATGTGATATTTTTAAAGACTTTTGCAAGTTAGTTGCACATCTCCAAACATGCCCTTCAAGCAGTGCTGCAATATTCTCTAATTTTTCATTTGTGCATTCAAAGACTCAAAACAGGTTGGGAATAGATAGTGTTTCAAAACTTGTTTATTGCTATGCAATGTTGAAAAAACAAAATATGTGCTCTGGTGTAGGAAATTCAATTGAATTTGATAAAATTTAATTATTTTATGTGTAATTCTTTTCATAATTAAAGTTATAATTTAATATGAGCTATACTTTTTTTTAAATATTTATATTATATAGTAATTAATATACTTTGTATCTTCAAATTACTATTGTTCTGATTCTGATAGACAGTAAAATTTGCATTATTAGTCAGACTTTGTTAAAAATTAACTGAAGCATAAGAATTAGTTGTTTAATAGTTATGACTGTTTAAACCAAAGTCAGTTAGTTATTTTACTGTTATTTACTCTCTCCTTTCTCATGTTCTGCATTCATAGTATGTATTAACTAAAAAGTATTTTACTAAAACAATACAAACTTAATAGCATTTAGATTACTGTTTCAATGATGCATTGAACATTCTAAGTTATAAAAAAACATTAAAGTTATATATTATTAGAGATAAAATTAGTAAAAATTAAAATAACTTAATTATATTCCCGTAAATAAAACATATCCCTTTTTGCCACTGCGGCAAAAAGTGGCTAAAATGTACTTTTGTCAAGATGGTTTTTTCCATGTTTTTTTCCACCTTTGGCAAAAACGTGCCAACCCAAATATATTATATATATATATATATATATATATGAAAAATCTTTTACTTCAATAGATTATAAAATTCACAGATATGTTGATGATCTGATTTGTTTAGTATATACTGACAACTACGTCATAGATTTCTATCTGGATAATTTGGAATTGATTCCTAATAAAGTCACTATTAGTAATAAAAATATTGATTTTTTTAATTTAAATCTAATTATTGAACCTACTAATGGGATATTTACTTGTTATATGATTAAAAAAAACTATTTTAATTTTAACATTAATAAAATATTACCATTTAATTCCTGCAACTCGATTCAATTGTTTAGAAATATTATACTTAATCAACTTTTTAGAATTTATAGATTATCTGATAAAAAATTTCATTCTATGCATATTAATAATCTAAAAATTACCAACAAATTATATAAATATCCAGCAAATTTAGTAAATGGTATAGTTAAAAAGTTTGGATTAGCTGTGTGAAACTGGTTTAGATATTATATTAGATTTGTTAAGTGGTAAAGTATGAAATTAACACCGTACCAAATTCAGTATCGTGTTTGGTTTCTCCGTAAGAGATCGTATAAGTGTAGTTAACACAGATTCTAATTCCCCGGCCGATTCCAAGAACTGGTTGGCCAGCCATAACTCTAAACTGAAGGTAAGAGCATACATTAAAGAAATCAACTAGTGGAAAGAAATACAAGTCAAGCTACTTGAATATAGACATGTTTATTCGAACATTAAAATTAAATATCTTTCGAAATTACAAATGTTCTATTTCCATTGATGAAGAACCTTGTTCGAGATTCAGAATATTATCCGTTCACAAACAATAAGAAGTTGTACTTACAGTTATAGAAGAACACATCAGTTGTGAATCATTTCAAATTAAGGTGAGGGAAGACTTCAGAAAATCGCTCTCTAACACTTGAACACCAGTTGTTGGGCCCTAGATGGCCAAAGGCAAGACAGGCATTTCGTAACACCGGCACAAGTAAATTTCCATTGACGAAGTTGGTTGAGTTCACAAGGCAGGAATATATAAACTCATGCAGCATGCAGTATTTCAAATTCTGCACTTCACGCAAACACACGAACAACAGATTCAAAACTTGAATAACTTCGAGATTCGATGGTAAAACATTTTTTTGGAGGCAAGCAAGTACTTTAGATATCGTTAGCTCTCCGGTTCCTCCATTCTGAAATTATTATTCTGACATTACTAATATCAATAAATCGGACTTAATGAATTCCATTCTGCCATGCATACAGGCCTTCCTCACACCTCGAAGGTTAAGCCCGAAAAGCCGCGAGCATTCTTTGAATCATTTAAACATCACTCCTTAATTGAGTTCTCATTGGCTAACCAACCTATACATTCATGATGTACGGTAATTAACACCTGCAGTCTACATCCTCTCCAGACAACAATGGTGCCAGCTGAAATAACGGTCTCCGAACAAAACCACAGATTTATGTGTAATCTAATGGAAAACAATAATTATTTCCACAAAATGGCTCGGAAATAGAAATGCTTGAGAAGGTGTCCCAAAAGTCGATAGATAAGCAAATAAGAAAATGCAAAGGAGCTGCTGCATAAGTGACTAATAGCTACAAGTTTACTAGTGTCTTCAGTTTTTAACATAACTAGTGAGACCAATGGGCATTCTTCCCATAAATAATTTAAAAAAGCTCATTTTGGCCTCGTGTTCTCGTCCATAAAAATAAAGTCCTTTATGATAGTTCCCTGGAAAAGCCTCACACAAGGTTCAAGGACCTCATCCCTATAGCATTGTGCAGTCACAGTGCCCACATCGAAGATGTGAAGTGGTGTATGGCCATCCAACATGAGGCCTCCCCACATACGAATTCCATTTCCACCAAAGTGGTTGATTTTCCTTTTCAAAGTGGTCAGCCCCAGAATCTTTCCAGATGAAGACTCGTCGGGAATCACATTGGGTACTGAATCTCGATGCATCACTAAAGCAAACACAGCCCCCCAATCTTTCTGTGTCCAAGAATGGCATACCTGGCTCAACAAAAGATGGACTGGCTCTCTTCTGAAATCTGTTGAGGGGGTACTCACAAAACTGGTGTCCGGGCATAAAGGTCTCTGCTAGGTGTCTGTATACATTTTACCTAGAAACTGTTATTCCAGAGGCAACAGCGAGTCCTGAGAGAGCTCTCTAGCGATTATCCCTCAATGGCATTGCACAGTTAATGCCATGTATCGATCCTCCACAGGTGTCGTGGCTTTTGGGTGGCCTTGGCAGGGCCTCCCGGTGATAGTACCTGTTCCTGAAATTTGTGCCATAACCTAGATACCACCATTCAAGACACTCATAACCATTGAGCGACCTCCGCTTGAAACTAGCCAGCTTCAAGACTGCCAGTGGCTCTCCATCTCAGTCCATCATCTAAATGATTACGAAAACTCATTTTAACTGAAATCAGTCTATATCATGATTTTTCTGCAAGACACTTCTATAGACGAAATTCTCCAATTTGGGAAATGGTCACTTTCACATTTTCTCACCAAATGTAGCCTTTTAACTATTTAACAAACACTGGTCACTTACATTACATTCACAGTTCCCCACTTTATATATGGCATCAATTTTTTAAATATAAGTAGTAACTATTTCGGATTATTACAAAAAAATGAGTTTGTAACTTTAATTTTGGACACCAGTGTATATATAGTTATTTGAATAGTGGTAAGTAAGTTATTTACTTCTTCCTTGTAAATGTTACATATGCACAATTTACACTAAATGAATTGTAAACAAAATAAAATTGAATACTTACTGCCATTTATGATTCACTGTCTTCAGTTTTAAGCAATGAAATTTATTTAAATATGAAATGTTTCGATAAGCAACCAATCTGATTCTTCATTCAACATTGCACAGGTAGTTAGCAAATTTATATATAAGGTTCGTGGAAATCAATTTCTGTTAGTCTATCATTGTGTATGCAGTTTTAGAGGTCACAGTTCCAGATCACAACAGTTTCAAATTCATATAGAAATGTTATCTAATTTTATTTAAAACAAAACATTTTA
This sequence comes from Amaurobius ferox, assembly GCA_951213105.1. Lineage (NCBI taxonomy): Eukaryota > Metazoa > Arthropoda > Arachnida > Araneae > Amaurobiidae > Amaurobius > Amaurobius ferox. The sequence goes on along the minus strand of OX578140.1, from coordinate 38,883,070 downwards.
ATACTAACCTATGGATAAGATGATTTGAAATGCCCAAATTTTGAATGCTAATTTTTAAAAAAAAAATTTCAGCTTATACAAGTATAAGAAAACGTTAAAGTTTGCAAATGGAAAATTAAAAACAAAAGAAGACCAATTATTGATATCTAGAACACCTTAACTCTGTCAACAAAAATAGAACACAAATGATATGCACAAAATGGGAATATGAAAAACAAATTAAATATATAAAAAGCACTTTTAAAAACTATATCTCTGTTCTGTTTTTTTTTTTAACTGTTTCTCTAGAAATTCAGTTGAATCCCCAAAATGAGATTCAGTTGACAGGATTCCCCAAAATATAAATTTAACAGATCATTCTCTAGGATTTCAAGGTAACTGCACATTAATTTTATTATTTGAACACTAAAGGACTTGCAACAATACTTGCAGATATTTTCTCATCATTTATACTGAACCATGTTCTCATATAATCTTACATAATAAAAGATCTCTGTGTGTGTGTATCTGTCTTTCTGTGTGTGTGTACATGTCACCTTTAATGTAAAATTGAAGCTATGGACTATGGGGTTATTTTAGGTTACCGGACAATACACATCATCAAGATGTTTTAACTTTTTTAATTTATTAACTATTAAGAATATTTAATGTCAAAATTCTGCATTCTTAAAATCAATTTATTTCAGCAAATTATTTTCCAAGTGCAAGAAAGCAGATGTTAAGTGAAAGAACCCAGACATATGGCTACTGATGTCATGACATGGAACTAAAGTTTAAAACGCAAAATTCTATTTTTTTCTAAATTTTAAAGATATTTATATTTTTCAAGAATGAAAGTTGAAGCAAATTTTCTGAGTGATAATGACTTACAGATAAGTAGATGGGGGGTAAATAGGTAGAAAGGTGAAAACTTTAACTAATACCTGTGATGCAGGTATTGGTTAAAGTTTTCACTTTCAGACTCTATAGTATATGCTGGTTGAGAGATGCAGTGGTTTATTGGCTTGTATTATATATTTCTTTAAGAAAAGAAGAAAGCACTTGATAAGAAGTTAATGGTTTACTAATTAAAAAGACAAGTTAAATTTACATACTGGTTCAGATGCCCCAGAAGTTGAAGAGCCCAAAGCCTGGCCTTCAACCCAGCCCATTTTTTTAAGCATCTGAAATCCTTTATTACTTTCAGGCACACACCTAAAATACAAATAAATGGAAAATATACATTTATTAATAGTCTTAATAAATTATTAATAATGGCAAATGAAATTGAATTGCAAACTTTCAATCAGTTTGTAGTTGCAAAGAAAAACTCTTTACATAAATTTTATACAGACTGACTCTCTGAATATTAAACAGTTTCTGCAATAACAAGCACCCTGCACCCTCAGAAACATGAATTTTAAATTAAAATACCAGCACTCTACCCGTAATGAGTCAACTCACAAAATTTTTTACAGAATATGTATTTTATGAATAAAGACTTTGCTTACCTATCCATAGAAGCTTCTTCAGTTTTTTCATACGGGTTGGTACTTCCAACAGTCTGCCGCCTCACTTCAGCTTTGTCTTCATATTTTTGATTAGCTTTAGAACTTGATTTCCTCTCAAAATCAGCACCCTACAAATTTTAAACATTATCCTTATCTTCAAATTCAGATGTTATAGGATTATAAACTTTATACATTAAACTTAATACACTGCTCAAAACAATTAGGGGGATATTGTGAGTTTGGTATGAAACAGCCATATAATCAACTAGTTTTTTAACAAAAATGACAGAAAACAAATTAAAAAGGAAAAATTATCACGTTTACAAACTTTGGAATATGCAAATTTTGTCTGTGATATTGAAAATTACACGCTTTAGATAAGGAATGAAAATCGATGTGCAGCATTCTTTATGTAGGAAGAGATTAGAAACAATTGACATACGTTGAATGCTTCGCAGCAGTGAATACGATGTCTCAACATGACTTAGCCGAATCGGTAGCCTGGAGGGTCATTGGTCGTTTAGAGGCAAGCCAAATGCAACCCGTTGCAGCAGAAGTATTTGGAGTGTCCCAAAGTGTTATTTCCAGGCTATGGAATAATTTTATGGAAACTGGAAATGTTAGTCACAGACCAGGACAAGGTCCTAGGTATGCAACAACACAAAATGAGAACCGGTATTTAACACTAATGGCCAGAAGAAATCGCAGTATAAATGCTATCCTTTTGCAACAGCACCTTCGGAAGGCTACTGGCACCAGTGTTACAACTCCAACTACTTGAAACTGACTCCATCAAAATAGTTTGTATGCTTGCAGACCTATGGTTTGTGTTTTTTTAACAGCTGGCCACCATGCTGCCTGCAGAAAGTGGGCACAAGAGCATTTCAGATGAAGACGAAATGAATGGAGCAATGTTCTCTTCTCAGACGAGTCCCGCTTTAGTGTACAACCTGACAATGGGCAGATTACCATTTATAGAAAACGTGGCACTCGAAATATTCCTACATTTGTGAAGGAAATGTCCAATTTGGGAGAGGTGGAGTGATGGCCTGCACCAGTATCTCTATTAGTGGCCTTACCAAACTATACATAATCAGAAATGGATCACTGATAGCTTAGAGATATAGAGATGAGATCCTCAGACCTTTTGTGGTTTCTTAAGCTGCAGCAATCGAGAATGAATTTATTCTCATGGATGATGACGCAAGGCCATATCATGTTCAACTGTGGACGACTTCCTTTTCGATGAAGGAATCCTTCAAATGGATTGGCAAGCATGTTCCCCTAACAGGAACCCAATAGAACATATTTGGAACATTCTAGGGAGAAGAGTTGCTGGTTGTTTATCATCCCCAAATTCAGTTCAGCAGCCGGAAGCCACTCTTCTACATGAATGGGAGAGAATACCCCAATCCCTCCTTGATAATCTCATTTATTCCATGCCTCACAGGTGTGCAATATTGCTTTCGGTCAGGGGAAACCATATCCCTTATTAAAACTTGTTTTTATCCAAGAAATCATGTCTTTTGTTCTTTTTATAACATGTACAAAAGGTGCATTTTTTGTTTTCTGACAAAAAACAAGAACAAAATTTAATTATTCCTTGTTCTGTGCATAATTTTCTTTTCTAATAGCTTACAACACCTATGGATCATATATCAGCCAACAAAACGTTTTCTCATCCATAGTTTACTTCCAAAATCATAATATCCCCTAATTGTTTTGAGCAGTGTATAAACTCATTTAAAAAACTGAAATTCTATGTCCTACAAAATAAAATAGTTTCTACTTGAAGTTGATGCATAAAATATGACTTTAAATTACTAATTCAATTTAACGCACAAATTAGCACATTGATTTGTATTATGTACATTTGATTTGTACATATTGACACATTTTGCATTGAATAACATTAAACAACCCTTTTTTGTCAGATTTTGGGATTTTATCTTATTATCGTGAGTAATAATTTTGATAAGTAATGTTCATGAATTCATATATTTTAGTGTTACAGAACACAAATTAAGCATCTGCAAAAATAAATACTGCATTAGTTAATTAACATACAAGTTTGATTTAAAGTATCAACCAGTTTCAATGGCAAAGAATAATCTCCTTCAAAATAAAAAGACAAAGCAACAGCACCAACAACAGGTACAACGCATCTTGCTTTTGTTGGAATTGGGCTTTTTTCTTTTACAACATTTAATTTAACTCAATCTGATGTTTGTTTATCAGTGTGATTCAAACCTTTAAGGTCTTAACCAATCAAATTCCATTAATCACAGTAACTTGAAATTTGGTACATCATTATCTTTTATAGTACATTTTAAGTCGTCTGATTTTCACACTTATTGGGCTAATTCATCCTATAAGGAATGAACCCACCATAGGAATGTACTTGTTTTTTAAGAATAACTCAAAAATTGAAGCAGCTAGAAAACCCAAATGTAGTATTTCATTTTTTTTTTTTTTTTTTTTGTGATATATTTTAAGTCTTTGGATTTTGGAAATTTATCAGACTAGCTTGTCTTGGACCCATCATTGGAATTCACTTGTTTTGGGGAAGCAACCTGAAAATCAGAGCATTTAAAAAGTTCAAATTTAGTTTGTTATAGTTTTCATGGTATATTTAATTTTTTTGATTTTGAACCTTACTGGCATAGCCCAAGGTGGAAATGTACTCATTACTTGTGATTAACTGAGAACTGGAGTAACTAGGAAAATAAAATTTCGTATGTAATTGTCTTTCATACATTTAAGTTACATAACTTTTAAACCTTCCATTTTTCATGCATTTAAGTTACATGCAAATAATAAAAGGATATACTTTTAAAAAACTATGATTTTACTTGTTATTTTGAAAAGGGAAGCTGTTCTTCATGTGTGAAACCATTTGATACTTTTAATCCAACTTGTATGTTGCTAACTAACAATTTACTTTTCCAAATTGATTTAGGCAGCAGTTTGAACAATCCTTTTCTTCTACTGTCAATGCTCCTTATTATGTTAGGAACGATATAATTCACAGAGATCTCAAAATTAATTTATTTTTGGCTCACGTTCGCAAATTAGCTTTTCATTTCAACTGTGACCTCCCAAAAATAGGAAATGCTATATTTCTAAATCTTAGCAACTATGATCCAAGACTTCTGAAGTTTAGGAAGCGACTGACTGTACACTACGGTTGAACACACAAATGATCTGTTCAATCCAAGTACAAGGAGGTGAATTGCATAGTTTTTTCTGATCTTTATTTTTCCTACCTTCAACATCATTCCTCTCTCTAAACCTATTCTACTCTTGCACTTAAGATAATTCCCCCCCCCCCCCTAAATTTTTAAATTCCATCCATATATAATGTTTTTTTTTTATGAAAACTCGACCCAGTGAAATTTATTTAGACAAACTTCAGATTTCTCAAGAATTCCCCCCCCCCCCCCCCCCATATAAAAATAAAAAGATTTTTTAACAAGGAAACTTTTTTATACACAATGATTGCAAATGTTTCTTTGACAATGAAAAGGTTGAACACATAACTTGCTCGCCGGCCGTCCAAATAGTTGCTCAAGTCCTCAGGATGAGTCGGACGGTCTGGGCCTTCAACATAACTTGCTTAAACTATTGTCTGAATGAATTTGCAAAAATAAATACATACTTCATTAATTAACATCAGAATACAAGGTTAATTGAAAGTATTAATCAGTTTTGAAGGTGAAGAACAGCCTGCTTCTTCATGATAAAAAGACAGAGAACTAGCACCAACAAAGGTAAAATGTATATTGCCTTTGTTGGTATTAGTGCTTTGTCTTTACAAGATTTTAGATAATGAAATACATGCTAACATCATTTGATTACATATAATAATTATGTGTGTGTAGCATACTTGTAAGCCATATTTCTTTTTCATTCTACGGAGGTCTTCACGTCTTGCTTTTTCTTTATCTTCTTTAGACATATGTACAATAGTTTTCTCTGTGAAGGGAAAACAATCATTTGAGTGGCAGCAAAATAAATGTAAAATATAAGCATTATTTTATATAAATATATGATTATAGTAACACCGATTGATCTACCATAAAATATATGATAAAATAATGCAGTTAACAACTACTCAGTGCTTATAATCTCTAATGACACCACAACTGATCAATCAATGCTTGGAACATAATGAATACTTTGAGAAACATTAAAAGTACAACAGCTATCACTAATCAATTGCTTTTTAGCTCTTAAATAACATAGAAATACGACTTTACCTTTTTGAGAAGAAATTTCTGCCAAGACCTGACCAGGCTCACAATGATCACAAGTATCACGGCTCTCGTGAATATGAAGAAGCAATTTACAGGAACCAAAACAAAGTTTATCACCATGATTCAATGCTCGAGCATCACTCTTTTCCTTAGGCTTTAAAACAAATATATAAATTAAAATATGGGAATTTTAACATGCCCTAAAACTTACATATAAGAACGAAAGGATAAACTTTGTAAAAAAGTATAAAATATAGAACACTTTGGTGTGATAGGCAGTTAATAGGAAGAATATAGAAGTGCTTAGTGACTTGAGTAAGTTGAGTACAACTGAATTAAAAATGAATTCTTTTTTCAAGGATAATGAAACAGTGTTGACTGAAATTATAATGTCAGCATACAAAACATTAGATTAGGCTTTTTTTAAATATTCAACATTGGATAAGATTTGAATTTTCTATATAATGTTAGGATTTTCAGAAATTGATGAAATTTTCTTATTTGGCTTAAGAAAGGATCGCACACATGCTTGTATATACACTTACAGTTGTATTGACAAGCAATGCACAGTCCTTTTTTAAAGTTAAAGTTTTACACCTTGCTGTCTCCTAACAGCAATAAAGATCAAACATATCCTGAGTTCAGCCAGATCTGGTTTAATATACTTTTTCATTGGAACCATATTCTTTCAGAACATAAGCAAAGGAGCTGACTGTCCCCAAAATGGATTCCAAGAATGTTTCCAGAAACACTACAGTTATTGTCGAAACTGTGTAGCTGCCTAAAGGAACTATATTGGAAGAAATGTGGTGTAGAGGTATAGTTATGGATTTACATAAAATAAATGATTTCCAAGAACTTTTCAAAGCTACCTTGTGCATTTGATTAGTTAATTACTACATATACGATTTATGAAAAATATATACAGTCAAACTCAGATGTAGTGAAACTTGGATGTAGCGAACTATCAGTTATTATGATTTTTTTTCTGTCACCTTAAATCTGCAATATTTTTATAATGTTAAATGTACCCCATATTGCGAACAATTAGATACCTGTACATTAGATATTGAGAAATTTTAGTATGGGAGAGATAAAGAAAAAAAATTGTTTTTATGAAGCTTCTTGGAGTAAAAGCAAAATCCCAGGAGCAACAATTAGTTTAGTAACAAAAATTCACCCCCCCCCCCAGACATGTCAAGCCTAAAAACATCCTCAGATATGTTAAGATAGCCTAAACACATAGACTGCCTGCGAATTTTTAGATGATGCCTTGCATGATGTTTATACATGCTGGGTTTTTAGGAGAAATTCAACAATCCTTCATTTCTGATCTTGTGTATAAAGATAGTTTAATGTGCAATAAGTTAAAAGAAAAAAAAAGAGTTTTATTAAGAGTTATTTCATTTTTAAGAGTTATTTTATTAAAAGTTATTCAATTATGCTGAAAGCAATGATTGTGTTGAAACAGAAGTATGGATAATGCTACTATTGCTACAGTTGTGATAATACGTTTGTTGAATTTAAATCCAAAGAAACCGAAATTGTTTTTATAAGAGGGGGATTACATCTAAAATTCCTGTGGAAGCCTCTAAAATTTGTTGCTACTATTTTGAAATCTAAAATATTAATTGCAGTGACAATGTAAATGTAATAGGAAAAGTACTATGGAAATACCTTGTAAATTTAAATCTGCAAAAAAAAGTTTTCCAATGTATAGGGAAAGTATAGGGAAAAGTATTGTGATGGGGGTCGAAATTCAAATTTGAGTTTTCAATGGCAGAGCATGTTTTAAGTATCCCTGAACTTGAATCAAGCATTTTCGAGATGATGTATCTGTGTGTGTGTATGCAGGTGTATGTGTGTATATATGTGTGTGTATGTGTGCATATATGTGGTGTATGTGTTCATTAGTCTGTGGGTCTGTGGATGTGATATATTAGGAAGGAATGGAGAATTTTGAACAAAATTTGGTACAAATATTACAATTGGTGAATACGGGAACCCTATTAATTTTAAACGTAATCAAATATCTGGAACATCCCCAAATTTTCATAAAATCAATAAAAAATCAGAACTTTCAATAAAGTTAAGTAAATGATCATTTCTTATGTAATTTTTCATAGGAAATGAATAACACAAACTTTAGAATGCTAGTATTAACCATTCTCGAGATATTTCCTGTTTATCAAATAAATTTATCAAAAATATTATATAAAATTAAAAAAGTATTAACTATCATAAAATATGTTCAATTTTCATATGAAATATTATGCGACAAATTTGTTAGTATCATTCTTGTGAATCTAATTTGTTCCATTCAGGAAAGAAGATATTCTGTGTAATAGTTTTGCATCTTTACAAACAACAATTTGCTAATAATCATTTATATATCAGAAAAGCTCTTCTCCCATTCATCTGTAATACTTGGCAATAAATTTGGTGAACTTATCGACTAATGTAATAAAATATAGCGAAGTTGGCAATATTTCACATCAGATTAAAAATATCATCAAAATTGTAAAAACGACACTAAATTAACAAAAATTATGGCAAATTAATTGAATTAATTATTAAAATATTTTAATATATAGACTATATTACTCATTGCTAATGCTATCAATAATGATACATAATTGTTAATTTAGAGTTGCACGAAATATTAGTTAATTGGGTACTTTGAAATAGTTATCTATTGTCATTAGGAAAAGTGCCAAATGTATAATTCAACGTTAAAAACATTGTGCCGAGTATATTATGCATCATTTTTTAACTGTGAAAAAAGTAATTTCATTGTAATATATACAGAAAGTCATGTGCTGTACACATCAGATTTTTGCTTTACAAAATGTATGTAGATTAGTCATTCTTATTGTTTATCTTATACCTAAACTGCTCATCGATTATAACAATTATTTTTTCCTCTCCCTTGCGACTTGCCATGTGCAAAATAATATTCTTAGAAATTTTATACATAAAGGGTATTTTACAAGTTACAATTTTTTAAGCTTCACCCATTTATTTCCACTATTTAAGTTTTTTTTACTGAAGTAATTAAGAAATGATAACTCATTACTGGGGGCCAGTGACAAAAATGGCAAATTTGCATTTGTATGGAGTCAAAAGTGCATTCAATATTATTGAAAAATACCTTTTTGTTAAAAAATATGTAGAACAGATTATATTCTAAACAAATACTGCAAAAAATATCTACTTTATTTATTATTAATTTTAAAGCTCAAGGGACATAAAATTGACAATTATCAGATATTAAGCCTTATAAAATTAACAATGATTATCTCAAGTAGTATAATTTTCTTAAAAAGATTGCAAGCATTGAAATTTTGTATGCCTGATAAAATATGGAATAAAACACAAAAATTATATTTCACTCTACTACAAGAAAACAAACAATTACAAAAAGTGGTAAAATTACAGAATACACAAGAAATTAAATATCAATACTACCTCTGAAAGTCTTTGTTCATTAACAAAGGTCCCATTTTGACTTCCTAGATCTGAAATACTATACTTTTGGAACTCATTATTGTATGTTATTTCAGCATGAACCTTTAAAAATAAAATAATTTTTAAATTTGCATCCCATTTGAACAGAATTAACTGTAAAGTATTTTAAAAAATTACAAAAATAATTCACAGACTTGTGTAGAATAAATTACCATGCACAAGAAAACCTTCTTTTCATAACTTATAGCTCCCATTTAAATCAACATTTTCTGGATAATTTTATACTTAAACACTCTAGCTTATGGGATGCAGAAAAAGTCATTCCATCAATTTGTATACAGAAATATTAATCTATGAAAAAAACATACTTTTGGCGTGTTCGTTAGCTTTTATTTTGGATTGTAGAGCATGCATATTTAGAGCGCCAAAATTAAAAATATTCATCCATGATAATTTATTCCTACATTAAAAAAAATGTATAATTTTAGGAGTTATGAGTTAATTAATTTAACAAATATATTTATAGTAGCTTTAAAATAAGGAGAGCAGATACTAAACTACACTTAATCTTTGGTCTACTACTTTTCCTTACTCATGTTATAGCATATATACTTGTGGCAGGGTTAATTTGAATGCATTATGGATGCTATGACTGGCTAATTACTCAGTTTTGTCTTCATATGCCCATTATGTGCACATTGACTAGTTCGTTTCTATAGCAATGGAATTTATATTTTAATACTCATTTTGAAAAAAAAATTAAATACAGAAATATATAAGTAGAATTTTGAATATTTATTTTAGAAATAAATTTATTTCTATTTAAACAATTGTTTTATAAAAATAATTGTTATAACATATATACTTGTGGCAGGGTTAATTTGAATACATTATGGATGCTATGACTGGCTAATTACTCAGTTTTGTCTTCATATGCCCATTATGTGCACATTGACTAGTTCGTTTCTATAGCAATGGAATTTATATTTTAATACTCATTTTGAAAAAAAAATTAAATACAGAAATATATAAGTAGAATTTTGAATATTTATTTTAGAAATAAATTTATTTCTATTTAAACCATTGTTTTATAAAAATAATTGTTATAGCATATATACTTGTGGCAGGGTTAATTTGAATACCTTATGGATGCTATGACTGGCTAATTACTCAGTTTTGTCTTCATATGCCCATTATGTGCACATTGACTAGTTCGTTTCTATAGCAATGGAATTTATATTTTAATACTCATTTTGAAAAAAAAAATTAAATACAGAAATATATAAGTAGAATTTTGAATATTTATTTTAGAAATAAATTTATTTCTATTTAAACCCTTGTTTTATAAAAATAATTTCAGTTTTAAATTATTAATAATGTTTATCAGATGGATTACATAACTGAGTGGCTTACAGTTTTTCCCATACCTCTCTACTGTCAAGTTAAGTTATGCAGGTACAGTATATAGCATTCTCAAAAATATTTTAATTATATGTCTGAAAACTATGGACATCACTGAAGAACAAATGCACACATAATTATAAAAAAATTTATATTAAAAGATTATTTAAAAAAAAAAAATGAAGGCTTATTTTTACAATTTGCTTATAAAAAAAAGATATTATTCAAAACTAGAATTCTTATATTATTTTCAGAAAGAAAACAATAATTCTAAGAAAAGTTATAATAGTAATATTATACAGGAAAATGACATTTTGGATTTCATTACATATAAGGTTACAAAACATTTATGTTTTAACAGAAATTACCTTAAATTCATGCAATTCAACTGCTTGACTGATAATTTGCCAATTTATAAAAAAAAATTTAAGAAAATTTTAAAAACACATAACCTGTGAATTAAAAACCACAGAAAGATACATGTTCACTATTATTTTTTAGATTTTCTGTATGATAGTACTATTGCTAATTTGGTAGAGCTAGTCAATATATAATGAATCAAATTTATGAATCAAATGCATTATGAATCAAATTTATTTTTAAAAATCCATACTGATAGTATAACACCTTTGAAACAAGCTGAAACGTTTCGGAATTTCAGAAGTTCAAAACTTCTTTTAAATATTATTTGAATCATTTTACATAATAAAAGAATATGTTTCTGTATGCTATCTATATGTGGAAATCTAAGCTTCGAACAGCAGCGAAATTTGGTACAGTGGTATTTCAGGTTCCGGGACAACATGGCTTGGCGAGATTTTTTAAAAATTTGAATTAATTTTTCAGTTATTTTAAGTTGAAGCACAATTTTCAACAATATTCACACAAATCTGTTCCTTAGCATTCAAAAATATTATTACAGAGTTTTCAGCTTGACATCATTGGAAGGCCCAGACCACACGACCAACCCTAAGGCTTACAGTAACTTACTGTGTGGCCGGGAGCTTTGACATCATTGAAATATCAGTGAACATTCTTTCTAACAGAAACAACAAGCACACAACTATAATAGAAGGTCTTTATTCACTTCCTATAAGATGTACAAAATTTTAAAAAGGCCAGAGCGCTTTTGAGCATAAATACGCTCTTCATCAGTGGCTACATGGAAATGTAGCCACTGATGAATTCCCATGTTGCCACTGATGAAGAAAGTATTTACGCTCGAAAGCGCTCTGGCCTTTTTTTAATTTTGTACGTCTTATAGGAAGTGAAATAAAGACTTTCTATTATAGTTGTGTGCTTGTTGTTTCTGCTAATTTCCATGTAGCCACTGATGAAGAGCGTATTTATGCTCGAAAGCGCTCTGGCCTTTTTTAAATTTTGTACGTCTTATAGGAAGTGAAATAAAGACCTTCTATTATAGTTGTTTGCTTATTGTTTCTGCTAATTGAAATCAGACATGATGCCAATTTATTTATTCTTTCTAACAAACTTTGAATCAAATTCATAGGACAATTTCTTCATATTTATTTATTTATTTTTAAATACATCAAAATATCCATGTTTTATTTTTTTACTTTCTCATTTTACCGCATCCAAAAAAGGGAAGAACAGTACAATTCTATAGTTTGGCAAAAATATGGGTGTATATCTTTGCATTCTAACAAAGGAATATGTTTTTTTTAATTACTCTTTTTTGATTTTCTGTTAATTTCCAACCACAACCACAAAAATTTTAATTTTCAATACCTCCAGCTTTTTTCTTTCATTGTGTTGATGGTTGCTATGTAATGTATAGGTTTGGACATTGCTATGGGGGAGAAGTGGTCGTGGTAAATGTGCTGAAACTAAGATTTGGATTGAAACAAAAGGAGAAAATGATTTAGGTTCAAAACAGGCATTTTAGAAATAGATTGGTGTATTATAGTACCTGTATTATTTAAATAGTTGGTGCTCATGTAAGACAACGGAAATGGCTGGTTCTATATGTGACATAAATGGAGCTGAACTATACAGAATAAGAGTGGATGAGAAGTTGAGTAGAGCTCCCCACTCAAAATGTATATTTTTAACACTTTACAACAAAGTTGAAAAGTGTTTATGACTTTGTTCATTCTGTCTGTCTGTTTGTCTGTCTGTCTGTCTGTCCGTTAGCACAATAACTACCGTAAAAATGACTTAATCAAAATGAAATTTTAGTATGTTGTTCAGACGGTCTATGGGACCTATGGGAATATAAATGAATAATATCACCCAATTAGTTTTGGATTGAACCCGGGTTGAAAAAATGAAATACATTGAGCCCTATGGGACCTAATTTTTTAAACATTTTTTAAGCGGATTTAAAATTCACAAATTGCTTTGAAAATTTTAAGTAATATTCAAATTGTTCCATAAAATATATAAAAAAAAAAATTCAGCGAAATATATTCAGTAGTTTTTTTAATAAAAATTAAAATAATAATTACACCTCTTATATGAAACGATCACATGACCATGATATGAAACGATCACATGACCCACTTCAAAATGATATATGGCATCCATCTTGTTTCAAAATCGTGATTTTTCAAGTTCCTTTTCATTCATATTGAGTGTTGTATCCGTCCTAAAACCACTTTATTTTTGCATAAATTCTGTGCATCTACATACTGAAACAACGCAATTACAATATATTTGAGTTTAAATGATCATCCAAATTTGATTAATTCTACAACGAAGCCTATTTTTCACTTATGTAAAATGTAAACAGCAAAATATGTAGAATGAGTTGTATTAGAATTGCTGTATTTCTTTAATACAAAATAATTTAGTCCATGGAGTCTGCATGGCTGATATGAATGAAATATTAATTGATTTTATAAAGAGAAGGACGATTTTTTTCAATGAAGTTTTAAGCATAGAGTTTAATTACTTGTAGCTCCATGGTCTTAATTTTTAAATAAAATAAATTATTATAGTATTGTGATGAATGAAATGAATGGGAGAAAGTTATGAATGAAATCCTGTTTTTATAGAGAGATCCAGGCGTGTTATTTTTTCTATGACGTCATATGAATTAATTTCAGTTGTTTTCAATGAAGTTTTCAAATATAATAAATCATCGTAGTATTATGATAATTTTAAAAATATTACCGTGGAATGTATCGCATTTTAGAGATATTTAAACCAGGCAATTTATATTTCAATGCCGTCATTTGAATGAAGTTCATTTTTTTCAATGAAGGTTTAAGTTTTCAAATATAATAAATTAATGTAGTATTGGGATAAGTTTTAAAATATTACCGAGGAATGTATTGCATTTTCGACTTTTTTAAATAAAATTGCATTGAAGTTGGAAAGTGTTTCATAATCAATGCTTTAAGCATGATTGATATTTTTTGTTTTCTTAGTTACAGTTATAAGCTTCATGTGAGGTTTATGATAAAAAGAAGCTAAAAAATTCTAAATGCTAGAGTAATAGGTGAAAAACAATTACATAAAAAATAAATCTACGTATTCATGTAATCTAAATCATATATAGATACACATGAGAAAATAAAAAATATATATTATTCATATAAAACTAACTGATGCAGGAATAAATCTGATTTTTTTCTTATAGGGTATACTAGAATAGGGAGTAGAATGGTACTGCTTTCTCAAAATATTCAGATTTGAGCTTTTGATAGGGGGAAAAAAAACATGTCTTAGACTTCCTGAACACATTTCAAACACTTTGTTCATCGCTATGTGTTATGTGTGCATGTCTGTTAGTTTTAAACATGATAACTCATTGTATGAATTTGTTTTCAAATTCTATCGCAATATGTGCATTCAAGAACAAATGCACATATCACCATGAAATTTTTTCTCTTTATGCATTATGTAAAATAGTGAAAAAAGAACTTTTTCTTGCAACCACCACAATTAGAAGAAGAGTCGCTTGAACTTTAAAATTTTTAAAATACTATCTTTATGGAAAATATTTGAAATACAAGCCTCAACTCAACTTGTTCATATATTCATGCTATGTTTTACATCTATTTGTATCATTAGTACCAGAGATATGAGCTTTTGTTTCTAGAGAATTCATTTGCAAGTACTTCTTAACAAATTTTAATTAAAAAAAACCTTACTTTGAAATTTTTAAGTTGGCAGCCTGTTACTCAAGCTGATGAATTGGGTGCATTATGCTAATTTGTGTTCAGACATGCAATTTTAATACTTTTTACATACATAACAAACTTCAACTTCTTAGTTTCCTGTATTAACTACTACAATTATTCCAAGAATTATCATTGTTGCAAACAATACAGTGAAAATCCTGAATTTTAAATTTAGATGTAGTTCTAAATTTTACATAATGTTTCAACACATTGAATTTAAAGACAATTAATAGCAATATATTAATTAACAGCAATTGCTATTAATTGAAAAACAATTAATAGCAATATGTTAACCAATTTAATAACAATATGTGCATTTGCTCTCAAGTTATTGTGTTTACATCTTACAAATATACAAAAAAACATATTTCTAAGAAAGCTCCAGATTTGTTCAAGTGACTTTTACCTCAAAATATTGAATACAAAAATTTCATGAAAATATACTTTCTCGATACATTAGTATGAAAAAGTAGAAATGATAATTCAAAGAGGAAATGCAGTATATATACGAGAAAATTCTAATTCTAATTGCAAGATGTATCAAATTAGATTCAAAACTGTTGTTAATCTAATTTAATATAAAATCTTCATAAAACCATAACATAAAATAAAAATGTCGGTGTTAACTGGTTTTAAAAGCGAAAAACAGTCTTCTTCTAAAGAACGAGCAAGAATTTTAACTTCACTTACTAACATTGAACTTTTTTACATATATGCTGTATTGCTGTAGTTATATGAAGATTTTATATTATACTAGGCTGTAACTTGTGACTCAAAACCGAAGTGAAGCAAGGTATCTAGCTACTTCTTTAATAACTGAGATGTTTATGTAATGAAAGTAGTAAAAACTCAAAATATTAATTGATTAAATGTACAAGACAGCCTAATAACTTATACAATTGTACAAGTTAACAAATAGAAAATTCTGTTTGGCACACAGGTTTTTTTTTAATTAATTTTTCTCCATAGACTTAACATTGTCTAACCTTAGACATATCAGTATATAGATCAAAATTTAAAATTCAAGCTTCATTATGATCTAAAACATGATTTATTCAAGCTATATACAAAATTTTGGAACACAACAATTAGATTCAAGAAGATGTTGAGGAAGCTATGCTCGGAACTTGCGTCATTTTAATTACAAGATGTATGTAAAGGCTATTAAAATAAAATATACTGGCATATATTGACACAAAATATAGAAAAAACATTAATTTAATTGGATTTACTGATCTGTTACACATTTGTAAAAATTGAAAGAAATTTGAAGACTTTTAAATAACCGAGGAATGAAAGCTCATAAAAAGAATGCTCTTTTATTCTTATTCAGATTGTGAAACAAATGGCAAACAATATGAAATATAAATATATATGAAAGCAAAGTGAAACCTCACACTTTTTTCTTTTGTATGATTACTGAACAGAAAAGTAAATAGATTAAAAATTATAGTTACAGTTGATTAATTAATGATTTCAAATAATAAATAAAGCAATATATTAAGGTAAAAGAGATGAATCAATAAACATGTAAATAAAATATTATTTTCAATTAATATTACAATATAATTTAAATTCAATATTCAAACAGGATAAGAAACTTCTATAAATTATTAATTAATTTCAAAACTTAGATTTACCTTGCTTACACAGATATCAGGTAAACAGACATCACTTGTTTTGTCTCGACCTATAATACCTCCAGAGCATGTTATTAATATTAAAGAACCTATTTTGAGGTTTTCAGAACATTCAACAATAGCTCTAATAGAGGGAGGGCATATATCATCTGAACCTATAATAGAAATTCAGAATATGTTGAAAGACACCAAGTTTTTTCTTTTCCATATAATTACATATAAAGAAAAATGAATTGAAACATACACTGACTCCCAAAAGTTAGGCACACAATCCAAATTTTCATTTTTCGAAAGCGTATTTGAATTTGAGTGGCTGAAAATCACTGCGGATGTAGATGGCAGTATGCAAATATTGTATGTTACAGCCAATCATGATTGACTGTTCGGATATATGTTAATTAGGCAGTCGTTGAAGACACCAACATTCTGAAGGGTTTGAGGAGGTGCATTTAAATGCTGATACGAAGTGTTTGTTGTTGTTGTTGTTGTTGTTGAAACCCAGACCGTCCGACCTACCAGAAAGGTGTAAGGTAACTGTTTGGACGGCCGGGAAGTGCCACCCAATTTTGACCGGAACCCAGTGGGGGAGGCATCCACAGGGACCGTACCCTCCTTCCCCTACCACCAACCTCTCGGAAGGACTTTCGGACCCACATGTTTAACATGATCGTACTCCGCATGAACATGGCGGCAGTTGTGGCAGCGTGCAAATCCAGAACGCAAACCACCGGGCTACCGCGAAGTGTTTATAACTTTTGCAGGATTATTTTTGATGATATTCATGTTTTTATGACTGAAAGAAGATGAATGAGATAGTAAGCGCTGGCGTTCTGTCGAATGCGTTGAAGCAGGACAGTCAATCAAAGATGCCGCTATTTTCTTTGGCATTGATCATTCGATAATTTCTCAATTATGGAAACAAGTCCAAAAAAGTCAAACAGTTGCCTGGAAACCTGTGCCCGGTTATCAGCCCTTCTGATGATCGGTATATTGCAATAGTAGCCAAGCAGAATAGACGAGCGACCTCCACAACTGTTACATCCATGGTTGCAGGGGCACTTGGTAAGACAATATCTGCCAACACTGTGCGGCGAAGGCTCCTCGTGAAGGGACTTAATGCCTGAGTACCACATTTTTGTGTTCCAGTAACTGTCCAAGCCAGAGGGGTAAGATTAAAATGATATTGTCAACATGTCAATTGGACTGTCTCAGATTGGTGCAACGTCCTGTTCACAGATGAGTCCAGATTTGCCCTGGAATCAGATGATAAGCGTGTAAGGGTCTGGAGAGAACGAGGCACATGCAATCAGGCCAAGAACATCATTGAACATCCCACATTCAGAGGTGGCAGTGTCATGGAGTGGGCTGGAATTTCAGTGGGAAATCGTACAGAGCTGCACATCTTTAAAGGTGGTTCTGTGATGACTGCGAGGTATCGGGATGAAGTCCTAGACCCCATTGTGAGACTCTACTAAAATCGGTGTGGATGTAGATGGCAGTATGCAAATATCGTATATTACAGCCAATCATGATTGACTGTCCGGATATATGCTAATTAGGCAGTCGTTGAAGATGCCAGCATTCCGAAGGGTTTGAGGAGATGTATTTAAATACTGATACGAAGTGTTTATAACTTTTGTAGGATTATTTTTAATGATATTCGTGTTTCCATGGCTGAAAGAAGACAAATGACAGATAGTGAGCGCTGACGTGCTGTCAGACGCATTGAAGCAGGACAGTCAGTCAAAGATGTCACTATTTTCTTTGGTGTTGATCATTCGGTAATTTCTCGATTATGGAAACAATTCCAAACAAGTGAAACAGTTGTCCGGAGACCTGTCCCTGTGCCCGGTCGTCCAAGGGTTACCACACTCTCTGATGATCAGCATATTGCTATAGTTGCCAAGTGTTATGCCGAGATTTGACAGTTCTAAATTTAAGTAATAGTCCAAAATTTGTAATTGCTTAAAATTCATTATTTTCCCCTTTCCCTTCAAAATTAAAAATTTATTTGTTGTTTTTGAATATTTCGGCGATTTGTTTCCCCTTTAACGTAATTTGTTATTCTTTTTAATGTTTTTATTATTCAAAATTGTGCGCAATGTGCCTTTAAACGTTAAATAATCTTTTGTTAATTCTCATAATCTTCGTTTTTAGCTGTTAACTTCATTTCATTTCATTTACGAGTCTGCATAAAAAAGGCACTTTTTAAGCGAAATTTGGCTTTCACCCGCTTATCAGTTGGACACCTGCAAGTAGGGTTGCCTCACGACATCCGGTGACCATGCGTCACCGCGTGGGTTCGTGGTTGCTGCTTGGGAGAAGTGATCTTTTTCTGATTCTTGGCATAACAGCGTTTTATTTCCGCAGTGTATGCGTGGGTGCTCGGCGCAAAGCGCAGAGTTTCGCTCGCCAAGTTTGGCGTTTCCTGGGAGGCAGGCGTGTTGCCTGGCGACATTCGATTGCTGACCGGCACTGTGGTAGGTGGTGTGCTATTTGCCGGAAAAGATCCGTGGATCGGGGCCCCAAATGCAAGGGCGCCCGTATCCCGCGGTCGCTCTAAGAATGTTAATTCTCACGCAAGCTTAGTTTCTTTGAAGTTACGAAGTGTTGGTTCTCTTAATAAATTCCGATGCAACAGAAACCCTGTGATCGGAAAGACTCTGAGAGGTACGGCCTAGGTCTCGAAAAGTGCTTCTAATGAGGACAATCGTGACTACCCAAGCCCAAGTCGATGTAGAGTCAGCAACCTTTGATGGAAATTCTTGCTCAAAAGTGAAATTATGTGCCCGATAACATTTCATCATCATACAGCTATCTGGTTCCGGGAGTGATTGGAATTCTTGCTCAAAAGTGAAATTATGTGCCTGATTACAGTTGATTGCAGATGTGTTGATTGCAGATGTGTTGATTACAGAAATTATGTGCCTGATTACACTATAAGTGCTTTTTCCATGCCGACAGTCTTCTTTGGGCTTAAATGTGATGCAAGTACAATTTGAAATTAGCTTCAGCTGGGCTAAAAATGTATGCCCGTTTCTCACGCTGTTATCAGGTATGATGCTGACATCTAAATTCGCCAGAACGAACTAGAATGAATCATCGCTGCTCCAAATGATAATTACCATTTAGTGTTTGATTTTATTATTCTGAATTTTATTCATTTGAATCATTCTATCATTCACAATTTGTGTTTGTTTTATTAAGTTGAATAATTCATTTAACATTTTTTTTTATTTTGGGGGTGGACAGCCAGCTCCAGGCAGACCAATCTCTGGTCTTCAGACCAGAGTGGATTCTGTGTCCTGGGTTATTGTAATTGGGTAATTTTAATAGATTTTAATTTTGAGCAATGTACTATATATCAAATAATTGTTTTAGAGACCCTAATGTTTAAATTTAAATTCTTAATTGTTAATAAAAGTTAATTTTTAATTTAACAAATGAGTTGTGTTTTATTAAGATGTTGTTGGCTGTGCTATTTATTTATTTAAAGGTAAGTGAATCTTAGAGGTTATATGTTGTTGAAGTGTTTTAAAAGTGTTACACAGTTGAGCACAGACCAAGTTGCAATAATGGTAATAAATAAAGAAATAAATAATATTAAAAGCAAACTTTATTGTTAAAAACTATACGATCACAGGTTAAATATAAATAAATAAAGTATAAATAGTATAATTTCAAAGGGGAGTAAAAGCTTCATAACACAAGCGGAATCGACGAGCGACCTCCACACCTGTTACAACCATGGTTGCAGAGGGACTTGGTAAGTCAATATCTGCCAGTACTTTGCGCCAAAGGCTCAAGGGACTGTACGTCCAAGTACCACGTTTTTGTGTTCCACTAACCGTCCATTCTTTGCCAGAGCGACAAGATAAAGTGGTGTTGTCAACATGTCAATTGGACTGTCTCAGATTGGTGCAACGTCCTGTTCACAGGCGAGTCCAGATTTGCTCTGGAATCAGATGATAAGCGAGGAAGGGTCTGGAGAGAACGAGGCACACGCAATCAGGCCAAGAACATCATCGAACATTGCACTTTTTTAAAGGAGGTTAGTTCTGTGACGGCTGCGCGGTATCGGGATGAAGTCCTAGACTTCATTGCGAGACTCTACGCTGAAGTAGTTGGTCCTGATTTCCTCTTTATGGATGATAGTGCCCGATCCCATCGAGCTAACATCGTCGATGAATATATGGAAAGTGAGGGCATTTCTCGCATGGAGTATCCGGCGTATTCCCCCAGACCTTAATCCCATTGAAAACCTTTGCGATGCCCTCGGGCATGCTGTCTCTGCATGTTTACTTCCTTCAGCTAGTCTCAGAGGGTTGGAAACGGCCCTATTGGAGGAATGGCCATTGCTCGGATCTGCGATGGTTGATCACCTCATTGAAAATATGGAAAATCATTGTAAAATTTATGTGAAGGTCCGGGTATGGTGACATACCATATTAATGTAAGTTTTGCTTGGATTGTTTGCCTTTAAACATTCTTTTGTTAATGACCCAAATGTAATGTCATCATGTAATGTACGAAAAGTAAATATTATTTTCATCTTTGTACATAATTCTTGTTTTCTTTAATACATAAACACATTTGCTACCTTCATGTACAAGTTTGAGTTAATCAAAGCTTTACTTTCCCATTTTTGTTAATCTTACCGTCAGTGCTTAACTTTTGGAAACCAGTGTATATGATCTTCAATTTGAGGTGAAATTATAAAATGGCTTGGATTTTAAAATACCAGTATCCTCAGACCATAGAAAAGTCACTCTAATATCAAAGAAATTAACTGTAGTGTGGCTCAACTCGACTTTCTCATACCAAGATCTAACTGTAAATAATTTGCAATTTTTTTTTTCATAAATTTTGCAAAAAAAACTTAAATTTGCATTGGTCTAAATGATCAAAATTATAGCATGTTACCCATCACTTTAAAGGGCTTGGAAAAAATATCTTTTAATTGATACCAAATTTGACAATGCACACCCTTGGGGGTGGAGTGGGAACTCCTCCCCCTCCCCCCATCCTCAATGGCAGCTAATCAAGTCAGGAACACAAAAAATGTATTACAGCTATTCTTCTCTGATTGGAACTGTTAAGTTTCATGATTATTGAGCCATAAATAATCCTTATGTATAATTTTGTCAAATTTTGTCCCATTCTGCCATGTTAAGAAAATATAAGATTTTAAAGGTTTCTCTCAATTTTAAAAACTTCTATCTTGTTCTAGATTTTTCAATAAAGAAAGCCGAATATAAAGTTTCATAAAAATCCATTAATATTTGTGGCTGCTAGCATGTACACAAGAAATCTACCACAGACAGTTGACAGACAGACAAAAAACTGATGGACATCCCTGTAAAAATAGTCAAAATTTGTTCAGAAGGTCTTAAAACATATATGGGCATTAAAATCTCACAATTGAAAATTTTCATGAAAACAATACTTTCTCTATACTATATTCTATAATACGAGAAAGTAAAAATACATTTTACATTTCTGGACAAAATGTTGTCACGGGCACTCATGCTTGTAGTTATGCTGCAGTTCAAACCATAGAACTATTTAGCTTCCTAAATAAAGTTTGTATGTAAAAAATGCATAATTTTCCTTAATTAAATTAAATACATTGTACCAGATTCCATTTTATATCTGTAGGATAAGAGTGCAAACAATAAATACCAAATGAGAAATCAAAATATCTACAAAATGGTTGTAATATATTTCAAAGAAATGGTTTATTCCATTCCTTTGGTAGTTATCTTTATTAGAAAATTGTAAGTGGTCATGCGATTATTCTGGTCACGGTAATGATTATGATCATTTCAGTTTGGGATGGCCAATATAATGGTTCCATAAAGTTTTAACAAATTTTGTATGAGTTGCGACATAAATTAATTTTATGCCATTTTCAAAAAGAACTAAATTTCAGTAAAATGATAGCAGTGTTTTGATATGCTCACCCTAAACTGACGGGTTCTAACTTCTTCCCTTGAGAACTATCCCATAGAAAACATAATGTGAATGACCCATAGACACATGCAGATCTCAGAAGCAACATCCAAAGATAAATCAATACAATATTGTCAGATTTATTGTCACTTTTGCAGCATGTGAAAAAAAAAATTGTACCCAAAAAAGTGGCTGATGTCATATTTCATACCTTATGTAAAGCTTTTCATTAAATATACATATTTAAAAGTGAAATAAATTAGTTCAAAATTAGTAAAAGATATACTATTTTATAATTTAGAAGTTACCATGCAAGTCAGTGAGCAGTATTTTGTCCATCCTGCATAAGTGCAGTAAATATAAATGGCATATTGGTTGCAAAATGTCTCTCACGAAAATCCAAAAATTTTCAAAACATACATAAGCTTACTTAATCTTATTTATACAGTATTTTGTTGTGATCTTGTATATTATTGTACATTACAAAATGCCTGGCTTTCACCTGAACAAACAACACTCATATTCGTCATTAGATATATAATGAATGATATGTTAATGATGTTAATAATATGATTCAAATGTGTAAAAATATATAAATAAATAAAAGTAAAATAAATAAATAAATGGAGTGTGCTTGCATTACAGATGTTCTTTAAATTAAAATAAAATAGAAGTAATTATTTTAGGATGAGCAAGAAAATATTTTACAACAAATAAAAATTTAACAAATACAATACTAAAAACTGAAACCCTGACTTACTATTTATGCTACTTGAATTAGGACCTGTAATTGGAGAAGGAACAATTGATTCATCATCTGAAGAAAATATCTCTCCATCTTCAGGGGAACTAAATTCATTTTCTTCGTTATTGTTGTCAACCTTCAATGCATCCAAAATCTGACCAGGTTGCTCCTAATATATGAGCATATCATTATGTTAGCATAATAGACAAAGGCAAAACAATTATCTATATCAGTAAATGAAAAAATAAATGTAATCTTGTATCATATGGCATGTCTTTTCAAGTTAAATTATATGAAATGTAATAATTATTTTGATATTGTTTTATCTACTTTCCAGATTATAACACTTAAATAAATAAAAAAATTACTAAATAGTCAAGCATTAATAACTTCAGCAGATTAGAGCTGTAGGTAGATGATTTTTGTTGTCCCCTTTATTGCAATGAGTATCATGCATACACAGTAGGGTGCAGTGAAAATGTTTTTCTCAGAAATTTAAAAAGCCTGGGTTTGGAAAAGTTGCGTACTATGAAATCAAATAATTCTATGAAATATTTTTAAATTCTATATATATTTTGAGGTGTCCCAAGGCAGTTGAAGTTTTCATTTTCGTATAATATCGTCATATATATAGTAAACATGATAAACCGTAATGTAATCAAAATAATTTATCCACTATAATTCACTGTACTAGCATAAAAAAGGGTCTCTGAACAGGTTTGGTTGATTACCACTCTAAAACCAGGGAGAGCAGGCTTTCAGAAGGCGAGTTTCATTAAGTAAAGGGGGTGTTTCACAGTCCCTCTCCCAGTTACCTTACACCTTTCTGGTAGGTCAGACGGTCTGGGTTTCAACAATCAACAACAGTCCCTCTCCCATGTGCTAAATAGCGCCATTTCTCACTTTGCTGTTCGATTATTAAGTAGTTTAAAATTTTTATCTATACAGATTTAAAATTTTGCTGTGCTTACCAACAGATATTATTAATAAATGTTATTAATTAATAATTAATATTAATTGTGAATAAATGAGATTGGGTGACCCCTGGCTACTATCAAACTGTTTGAGTGTCTTGTGTTAGTGGTTTATGGTAGTGAAAAAAGACTTTTAGCTTCTGATTAATTTCATAATCATGACTGATAAAACTGAATTACCATTGGCTTCTGTTGAAGTAAAGTCGGTAATACGTATGAAGTTCATTTGTCCTGTGTTTGGGAAACCAGTCCTTTTCAAGAAAAATATGCTACCTACCTATGATGAGATAATGAAAGAATATTTATGCGTAAGGCAGGAATTGCAAACTGGTGGTAGAGTTAAAGAACCAATACCTTTTGCTGAAATTGCTGAACCAGTGGTAGTTGATATTGAGGACATATGGAAGAAAGCTTCAATTCCAATCACATCACATCAACGCATTTTACAACGACTTCGAGATTATCACAAAAAATACAGGACGTTACTGAAACTGTATAAGAAATGGTACAATAATGATAACTACAAAAAGAAAATCCAAACGTTCCAGACCCAAGCTACAGAACTGTTTGATAAAGCCTGTTGTAAGTACGATTTTGCTGTTTGCACTTGTGAAAAGATTAAGAAGGTGCCATTACAGGAAAGAATATTTCTGACAGATCAACAAAAGAGAAGAAAAATGATGATAGGGAACATTGAAATTAGAACAACAAAACAACTGTAATGAAAGTAGAAATGAAAGCAAGACAGAATCGACCAGTTAGCCAAATTATCAAGAGTTGATAGTGGTAATGATGAAATGGGTGCCATCTTGCAATCTTTAGATGCAGAACAGGTACAGAACTCAGATACAATTACAGTATCGGATTATCCAGTAGTAATAAACTCTCCTACTGCTACTGAGACAACTACTTCCACATATTTTCGGAAAAAGAATCAAAGCATACAAAATTACCAACGGTAGCACATGCACGTGACAGATGGGGCATTTCGGATCGCTCAGCAGCTGCAATTGCTTCAGCTATTTTGCAAGACATTGATGTTATCAAGGATAGTGATATAACAAGTGTGATTGATCCAAGCAAGATAAAAAGAGAAAGACAGAAGAAAAGATGTGAATTGCTAGTTCAGTCAGATGAATATAAAAGTCTACAGGGATTGTACTTTGATGGATGAAACGATAATACCAGGAAAATAGAACAAATGACTGGAAAGACGTATCATCCCATTACAGTTTCAGAAGAACATGTTGTTCTTGTAAAGAAACCAGGATCGGATTACTTAGGATATGGACTCATCAATGAAGTACATCAGAAGGCCTTAAAAACAGCATTATTGGATTTCTATGTGACAAAAAAATGAATACAGATAACTTAGCGGAACATTTTAAGCATTCAGTCCATTGGTTTGTGTGCATGTTACACTTGAATGAACTTCCTCTAAGACATTTACTAGTTTATCTAGATGGTATAACACATGGTCCCAACTCATTCTCTGGACCTATTGGAAAAACAATAAAAGCTTGTATACTACCTTTGAAACCATTCAAAAGGGTTATTGGTAACACTCTGCCTGCTGTTGATGTTACAGATCTTAGTAATGACCAAAAGTATGTGTATAAAATGACCCAAGCTATAATGTTTGGTCATTGCTCTCAAAACGTAGCCAATCGTAAACCGGGACCTGTGTCATATTCTCGCTGGTTAACAACTGCAAGTAGAATTCTTCGAATATATGTTGCAGAAGAAAATCCATCAGAAAATCTTAAAACGCTTGTAAAATATATTGTTACAGTTTATGTACCTGTGTGATTTGAAATAAAGACTTCATCATGTACCAATGGTGCTCGTCATCTGTTTAAATTGATATCATACTCAAGATATCTCAATAAAGATCTAAGGGGAATTGTTGACTCAGTAATACAACAAAATTCCTTCTTTGCCCAACCTGAAAATATACTATTGGCTATGATGACAGATGAGAGAGAACATGTCCACAAACTGGCTTTCAAAAGAGTGATTTCTGCTAGAGCACAGCAACACAAAATGACTGGTGTTAAAAAGTTTAAAATACCAAACTTGAACTTTGATACAGTCGATTACATTGACATGATTCACTGGGTGTTTGAAGATAGGTTTGAGCTACCGCTCACCAGATGCATTAACCAAGAAGAGCTGGAACGTTAAGTTAGCGCAATTAGTACACCAGCTTTGAAATGTTCAAATTTCCCATGCCACTTACAAGCTGTGAAAAGGTTTGTTCGTTTAGTAACTGAAGCTTCAGGGTCTGTTTGTGAAGAGCAAACAGACGGCCTTATTCGATCGAGACTTCTGTCACGTTCAGTTATGAAGCATTTCAACACAAAAGCTGATTATTGTACTTAAATCTGTAGCATTAATGAACAGTAGTATTTTTTGTGTAACCAGGATTTTGTTCACTTTTTTAAAGTTTGGAAATTTGTGTTTTCAGATATAACATAACATACATATTACGTAACTTTCTTATGTTTCACTTTATAAACAAAAATTAGATTTTTGTTGAAATATACGATATATGGCTATGATTTCAAACCTCTTGGGGCACTTCAAGATTTAAATTTATGGCACAGAAACTTTTTCTTGTTGATAATGGGATACAATAAAAATTTTTAAGCACTCAGGAGAAAAATTATTTGATATTTTACATAATTTCATTATTTTTCAAATTAATGACTAAAATTACAACAAAAAGCATATTTCTAAGTCCTTTGGGCACTTCAAGATGACAAAGTAAATTAAAAAAATTTTTAAAGTGTATTTCTGATATGCAACCACAACTTTTACCAGGCTCTGGAGCCAATGGCCCTACTGTGCTGAAAACACCGGTTCTTGTTAGATCACCAAAGTTAAGCAGCATCGGGGGCGGTTAGTACTTGGGTGGGTGACCACCTGGGAACACCGCATGCTGTTGGCACATTTCGGGCACGGTAGCCCGGTGGTTTGCATGCTGGATTTGCACTCTGCCACAACTGCCGCCGTGTTCATGTATGTATGATCACGTTAAACATGTGGGTCCATAAGTCCTTCCAAGAGGTTGGTGGTAGGCGAAGGAGGGTACGGTCCCTGTGGATGCCTCTCCCACTGGGTTCCGGTTTAAATTGGGTGGCACTTCCCAGCCGCCCAAATGGTTACCTTACACCTTTCTGGTAGGTCGGACAGTCTGGGTCTCAACAGCACCACCCAAGCTCCGGCCGTCCAAACTGCTGCTCTTAGTCTACGGATGAGTCGGACGGCCTGGACTTTCAACACCCAGGCAACACCGGCCACACATTAAGCAGCTATATGCCTTCGGGTTAGTCGTGTGGTCTGGGTCTTCTACACCCAGGCAACATCAAAATATGAAAAAACATATTTTCCATAATTTTTCACTGCACCCTAATACACAGGGTGGTGCAAAAGTTGTGAAGGAATTGGAAATATTAATATGTTCTTTAAATTCAGCTATTTCTTTTTTTGCTTTCCAGATCTTTTAAAAGTACGACTTGGAAATTTATTATGGAAGGTTACAGCATCATTCAGAGAACTAAAATTCTAGAGTTTTATGGAGGCCTTAAAATGGATATTTTGGTGAACACTTAATAACCAGAAATTTGGGTTTAATGGGCCCCCCTCACTCACCAGATTTCATTATTTCCTTTGGGGGTATTTTAGGGAGAAGGCGTACAATAACAAACCAAGGATCATTGAGCAGCTGAAGGAGAACATTAAAACCAAAACATTGAAGTTAATGCCAGATACTTTAACAAAGGTTCGTTACATAACACTGTAACTTTACATAATAAATATCCAGGTTTATTCTAAAAAATTTGGAAAGAAAAAAAAGAAAAATTAAATTTAAGAAAAATATGAATATTTTCAATTCATTCCTTTTGCAACTTCTGCACCAATCTGTATAAATTTATATATTCAAAAGTTTTCCTGGTTCCGTAAAATAACTTGGGGGTAGGGTACAGACATATATTCTAAACACCTTAATTACAAGTGAAAATTAATAAAACTATCAACTACAATATAAGTGAACAAAGAGGAATAATGAAATGAAAGAGCCAGATGCAACAGTCAAGCTGCCAACAAAGCAAGCCATTCTTAGAGAAACTGCACCATAGTCATATTACATGCTAGAAAAACTATAAAAACCTAGCAGTCTGAATATATAGTGTTTGACAAAGCACTAGATCTCACTATCTGTGATCTGACACGATGATAGATTAACATAATAGAATAATTTCTAAAGTTTATAATCATAGCTAATACTGTCAATTTTATATTTAAAATATATATATATATATATATATATATATATATATATATATATATATATATATATAAATCATAAATAGGCACAAATAAAATTATAAAAGCATGAAGATTGTTTCGAAAATGCTTTGGATTTTGTTTCTTAGTGCAAAACAATTGAAGAGCTGAACTTTGTACACACTGAAGATGAAATCCCAAGCATTTTTTAAACAATTGCCTACTTTTATCCTTTTATTTGTGTAACAATTTATATTGTGATTTCTTTATTAATAGTTACTGTGCAAAGTAACATTCTATATCTATATTATTAGTTACAGTTTACTATTATCTTATTACTAACTATTCTGTTAATGAAGTCAATACTTATATTACAAAATATATGTATATTACTTTACTTTTACAAAGTTTATAAAGTTTATGTACTACAAAACCTATTAATTACTATACATCAATAATATACATAAATTTTAATATACAATATTTACAACGATTGATTTTAATTAAGTATTAACTGGCAGTGATGCTGTTAATGAATTAAAGAACATTTCTGAAAGTTAATACAAGTTAATGCATAATATTAACTCTATAACTACTTATCAGTTGATTTTGGCTGTATAATGTTTTATCAGAGAACCCCACAATAATACAAAAGTATTTTAAATATTATTATCTATATTTAATTTTTAAAACTTTTCAATATTTTTAAATTAAATATGTAAATAAATTGATGATTATCAGTATAACCACAAATTCAGCTAAACTAAATAATCTTATTTCAGTACTTACTACATTAAAACAAAGTAATTTATAAAAAATTCTCAAAAAGCAATTTTTCATGTAGAACGTGGATGATATGTTGAGCGACATCTCATATCACTATTAAAAAATTGATATTTTTATCAGGGAAGTATGGGGGCACATCTTCCTCTGGCTCATGTTTGGCAATTGCCCTAACTTGTCTAATGATTAAGTGGATATTCTTGTAGGAGGTAGGAACATTATTGCTTCCTTAAATGCAACCAAAAATTTTATTGATGCAGTATAGTCAGACAATAGAACTTATTGATATAAACGGAAGTGAATTCTTATAACTCTGCATTTTTTAGAAGTCTAAACTGCAAAGTACGAAAAATATTTTTTCCTTTCCATTGGAGCAATTTTCTGGTAATATCAATAGAAATGCATCTATATATATATATATATATATATATATTAAGCAATCGACACTTACTTTTTCTTCTACATTTTGAATATTTTACAGAAAGGATTTTATGATTACAATTCCCAATAACATTTTTTACTTTTTAAAAAATGAGTTAGAACCTTTCCCATCTTGTCAAAATTATATTTGTATGTTATCTACTTACACTAAAAATTAAATAATTTGAACTTTGGTAAATTTTATCACTTTGCATAACACCCATATATTTGAAAATTTGTACACTAAACTTAGTTCACCTGTTAAGGGGTTTTAATGATGTTCATATTAATGAAAAGCATAAAGTTAACATACCAACTTTTTTCTCCAATATAGTTTTCTAGACTTTAGTCTTTCTGTCTTTGCATTGTCTTCAGTTACATTTGATTTTTCTTCATCAGGTTGACTGGGCTCTGTCTGATAATAGAACTCATACTTTTGTGTCTCTGCATCATAGGAATAATAAATTCCACTAGATGGATCATACAAAAGTTTTCTTTTCTGTGTATTAAAAAAAAAAAAGTCTTTGTTACATTTCATAAAACATAATTCTCAATTATATGTATAGCATACATTCAAGTACCACACACATAAAAATTTAGGCTATTCTCAACATTCTAAGAAAAAAAAATTAATATGAGTACATGAGTACCAGTGGTTACTTTCCATGTAACAAAGGTTCATACTCATTGCTTTTCAAAAACATAGTAATAGAACTCTTCAATATACTAATCATTTGCAAAAGGAACACAAAATTTTATTTTTTACATCTTATTTTAATCGTAGTTTTGTTTTAATAAACATTGATTCAAATCGGAATTAAAGTAGTATTCTTTATTGATAGTAATCACCAACCATTTACTTATATATGAAAAAAACAGACATTATTTTAAATTAATCAATTTGATTTTTTTTAATCTCACTTTTTAAACAAACTTTGCTTTTAATTTTTGATCAGCTCTTTGAAATGACAATAACAGTACAGTTTCATTTTCCCTTATTTAAACACCAATAGTTAATTTCATCCAAAGTCTTACATGACAATTCCTCCTTTTAACAATAATGATGATAATTTAGTGGGTAAAACTTATAGAATGTTGTTTATTGATTAGTTTTAAAATTTAAAACTTCACAAAAACTGACTGGATTTAGAAAATATAAATAAGAATGAAAATAACATTATTTTAAATTAAAAAACATAATTTAGTAACTTTTATTGTTCACTTTTTGAAAAATGTAACAATAACTTGTAATTGTAGAGTCCAGTTACTTTTTTAATCAATAGAAACGACAACAGTACTTAGTTATTAACAGAGTAATGGAAACTTAGTTACATTTTGAAATTAACTTTTACCCCACTCTAATTATGAATAATGTGCTTTACAACTGACATGGCATATGCATTATATTATGAGATCTTATATAGTGTGCTTCATAACATAGTTTTTACTACCTTATGTTTAATTTCTATTTCTACATAAAATAAAAAAATATACGGAATCAAATATCATACATACTCATTTAGAATAAAAATTAAATGTTGTACATACTCAATTCATTTTTTGGGAGGGGGGGGGGGGCGGACAAAATTAGTGAGGGTTGATTTATGCATAAATGTTTTCAAAAAAATTTTTACATATTTAATTTATAGGCAAAAGTTATATTTAGCTTGATAAATGCATAGATAAGTCATACTGCTTTAAAAAAGTATTGAAAGACAGGGGACAGAAAAGTATAAAATAAAAACTGTTAAGGAAGTTTGATAATGAAAAATTTTCAAAGAATAATAAACTAATAAACTCAAAAAAAAAAAAAATTATCCCTACAAATGCAAATGATAATTTTCTGAGGTTAACTAGTTTATTTAAATACAATTAAATATTTAGAATACTTTTTAACTTTTTAGACCCAAAAAGAGAGATATTTACAAAAATTAATTCATTTGCGTTAATTCTTTCTACACAAAGAATTTGCTTGTCATTTATAAAGTATTTAACTTATAATATGTGAGACATGAATTAAGATTTCCTTCTAAAAGTAAAGGATTCAACTCATGCAAGGTATGCTTGATGGAAGCATAAACAGTAGACCTTCACTTTAATAGGTTCACTGGTTAATTAATAAGCTTCTTATTTGAATCAAAAATGTGAAATCAAACCACAAATAATAATTTTTTATTATAAAAGCACTGCTTAATTTAATCAGTTTTCTGGCTAAATGAATCACTAAAAACTCCTAAATGTCCTTTTTCTATTTGGTTTTTAACAAATGGGGGGGGGGGGGGGGTAAAATTATATTCACATAAACAATTTCAAAGTCACTTTAATGAATTTGTTATTTCTTCTTTACATCCTAATAATAATAGATGTTGCAATCCCTTCATTGTACTGAGAACAAGACAGTTACTATTCATTCTTATCATCATTGATAGACAAAAGATAATATTATTCTGGTTTTCTGCAAAGGTTTACTTTTGCAGAATAATAACATAACCAAGTCTCTATCTACTGAATCTTTGTCATTGTATTGAATTAAAATTGTCTTCAGTAAATCAGTACTTTATAATGTAACTATAGATAGATTATTGCAAATAATGATTTTTAAGGAATTTGAAAATAAACCCCACATGCAGGCAAAGAAAAATGGCTAAACAATTAAAAATAATTTAATCAACATTCAGAATTATGTGTTATTATACTGTATAGGGGTGCACAAATTGTAATATTTACCACCATTAAGATACATAGTATGTATATACAGTGAAACCTATCTATAATGATATTCTAGGGGAAAATATCATTATAAACAAGTTCGACATACATACATTAGTAACTGGAACCATGAAAAATATCATGACAGATATACTGTTCTATACAATATAATTATAGGCAGGTTTATTGTTATAGGCAATATTGTTATAGTTGGGTTTTACTGTATAATTTAGAATGCAATGGCCAAAGAAGTTTATTTTTAAGGAGTTAATTGAATCAGCTGCTTTATTGGATCAGAAATACCTAGCACAAACATGATTTATACTTGCAACTCCTAGTGTATACAGAAAATAAAATATATAATTTAGAATTACATAAAATGCCATAGATATTGGCAAATTAAACTGTTCTAATATACATAAGTGCACACAATATTAAATATTAAGTAATGTTTTTTTATGCCATTTCTTTCTTTAAATGAATTTTACCATAAATCCAACACTGTGTATCAAACAAAATAAAATCCAACCCTGTGTACCAAAAATATACAAACACTATTTAAAATATATACCAATACTATTTTTCCTATAAAAAATTGTGACTTACTAAAATATATAGAAAAGAAATTACACAAACTCAATAATTAGCTCATGAATGAATTTATGAGGGGGGGGGGGGGGGGGAATTAAATATTTGAGCTGCATAATGCTTACAGAATCATAATAATAACCTGTGGATGGACTATAATACATCTGATAAGATTCATTATATACATAATCTGACATGCTACTCTGCTCATTGATGACTTCCTTAACCATATCTGTCACAGTCATCTGCAAAAGGAGCAAATCAGTTGTAAAACTTGAAAAATATAATCATTTCATAATATTCAATTTAAACAATCAAAATCCAAATTTCAATATTTTAAGAACTCACATTGGATCCTTCTGCTGGATGCCAATCTTTAGTAAAACCAGATGGCACTAGACATAAAAAAAAAAAAAAAATTATAAAATTATTAAAGTATTTAATTATTATTAAAGTTCTGTTACTAACAGCTCAGCAGTACTTACTTTTTAAGGGCAATTTCATTGGATAGTTTAATGTATCAATTCTGAAACCCCAACTATGATTGGGGGATAATTTATTGTCTCCAAAATTGGCATTTAAATTCCACTATAGTTTCTAGGATTTTATATTTATATTCATTCCATCACGTTAATGGACACATTTGATGCCAACTAATATTTTTAAGCATTATTTGTTGAATGGTGGCACATAATATTATTATATGAAACATATGTCACTCATTACTGCTTGACTCACAATATCCATAGATGACAGCATCAAAAATCTTTAAATGGACATATTAGTGAGTCTAAATTCTTATTTCAGATCTCTCTTAACACTTTTTTCAAGTTATTATACAAATTATATTTATTTTGTAATATCTGAAAAAAAATTTAATGTTAGGCATTACCACCGCTAGTATGGGATATTAATATATCATGAAGATCAAGAAGTTTTTCGCTCAAATTATTAACTTTGAAAAATTTACAATAAAAATTCTTAGTGACATGCAATGAAGAGAAGCTATAATGAAATGGTGAACATCATATAGAACCTTAGGAGGGGATATATATATATATCCAAATATATCTACTTCAACTAAATCAAAATACTGAAAACATACCCAAAGGCACCAAGCTGCTCAACCAAATATATTTATATAAATGCAATGTAATAAAAAAGAACAACAATGTATCAAAATTAGCCGGGGGGGGGGGAATGTGAATCCCACTTCCTGGTTAAGCCATCTTTATGTCATGACGACACTCCCGGAAGCTGATACACTGTCGAAAACCAAGTACACAATACTTAAAACACAAAAATTATATATGAAAAGTCCAAAAAGTGAAAGACCTATACCGACACTACCAATACTAAAATATCTAAACTCCCAATACAACAAAACAGCAACACAAAAGACAGTATATAAAACATCAAGAAGACAATAATACAAACCAACCTCGCACCTACATCAAAACACAAAAGTAAGTATTGACTTAGTGTCTTCTATTAATATTTTACAGATTAAAACACCCAGCAACTTCAATACCAATACCTCCTAGGCAATGTTATACCTCTAACTTTTCTAACTGCAAGTGTGCTTTTATATAAATACAAACCGTAACTTTCCGTTACGGTTATATTGTAAAACTTTCTAATGACGTCACTAATGAAATGTTTAGGGTAACCCTTTGCAACAGCCTCATTCAGGAAACACAGATCGCTTTCATATTGATTTTTTTCACAGTCTTTTGCTTCTTATCAAAAAGTTTAAAGTTATATTTCTGAATACATTACGATGTAAACAAGTATTCCAATTTATAATGTAATTGATTTTAAAATTGAAATCTTTTCTTTTATCATATAGTCTAAATCCCACGGATCCATTTGAATTCTTGTATATTGTTAAGTCCAAGAAATTAATGCTTTGATCTTGATTACATGCAGTTTCTGTTAGAGTTAAGTTAGAAGGATAAAATGTGAAGTCTAAGGAATATTGACTATATATATATCTTGAATTTAAAATACATTTGCAATCAATACAAACAATTAATTTGAGCATTTTGCAAGAGTGGATATTTCATTCAAATTTCAGTAAGATATTAAACATTATAACATAATTAATTCTAAAGAAAGTCAAGTAGGATTCTCCATTTCAAAACATTTTGTTTTTAATTTTGTAATGACTCCCTCAATGTTATAAAAGACTAAGAGTACTTAAATAGTATTTTATTGTTAATTACTCTAACACTTAGCAAATTACTAATGTATTCAATGCAGAAAATATATGAATAACAGAAATGCAAAAGAGTATGACATAATTTACTATACAATTTAAACAGTAATGCATAAAAGTAGTTAAATGTTATTCTATATTCCAAGTGTACTGAACATGAAAATTACCTTCAGCTTTTTCAGATGCATTAAAACCGACTAAATTACAGTCACCACTGTCAAAACTTTTCACAGCATTAAGAGATTCAGAAGCCTCATCAGCAGACTATGGAGTTGAAAATTAAAAGTGATTAAGCAATTAGCACAATTCTATGTACAAATGCAAAATAAGTCACTTAAATTTAAAATTACCTTTTCTTCAGGACAATCAGATTTAGATACATCATCATTTAAGTTCAGATTGTTGACTTGATGCACCATTGCATCACAATTATAGCTTTCGAAGTTTGAAGAGAATTCATTGGGAACAGTTTCATACTCTTTCTTTTCATAATTGTATTTATAATAAGTTTGACTTTGAGGCTCATACATAAGGCCACTTTTCTGAAAGAAACAAAACAGCAAAATTAAAAAGAAATTTCTTTGCAACTTCAAAAATAAAAAGTGAATTAAAAATTTTAAATATATAGTGAACTCTAGATTCATCAAAGTTTAAGGGAACCAAAAAAGTGTGAGACAAGGTAGATGCATTTTTGAGCTGTTGTCATTGGTAAAGATACTTAGGTAATTACATAATTTATCGACCCTCATTGACAAACTTTCTGGGCAATTTCTTTCTCTTGATCTGAAAATACATGGTTGTCAAAGGAACACGACAAAATAAAATGCATACAATAATAAAATGCAAATAAATGAAAATATAAATATATTAACTACATAACAAAATTGGCTCATTTCAATAATACAGTGTAGACATGGAAAAAGCTTAAAATTTCAAAAATATTTTGTTTACTTTCTCTTAATTAATAATTAAAGACATCTGTTTAGTTTCAGTAATTTGAATTAAAAAAAATCTTTTATTTAAAAAAGAAATAGTTTATGTTTCGATAATTTAAATTAAAAATCTTTTTTTTTTTACTTTTCAATCATTTAAGTTTTAAAAAGCATTATTTATCTACAATAGTTTTAATTTTAAAAAGAGTTTTTGTTTACTTTTGACAAACTTTTGATCACTTTCGCTAATTTGAATTTTTAAAATCATTTGTTTATTTTTCAATAATTTGAAATTTTAAAAATTATTTAATTTTTTATGTTTTAAATTTTTTAACTTTTTTTACTTTTCAATAGCTTAAATTTTAAAAAGGTTTTGTTTATTTTGAATATTCAAATTTAAAAATTTTGCATTTCAAACTTTATTATAAAGAAAGTAGCCTTCTTTAACAATGGAACTTCACATAGCGTATTACATCATGTACTGAAAGTGTCACACATATCATAATTGGCTGGTCATTTTTTTCATTTAGCAACAAATATTTGGGAGTTGATAAACTACAGAAGTACCAATACTTAATAACTATATTAAAAAGCAATAGTATTTTGAACATTAATAATATTACGTTATTAAAAATATAAATAGTATTTTAAATATATTTAAGATTAATTTTTAGAACATCTTCTGTCGAATTGCTTTTATATCATTATAACAAGATCTTCACTTATCATTTTTGTAAAATTAAAAATA
Source organism: Amaurobius ferox (assembly GCA_951213105.1). Classification (NCBI taxonomy): domain Eukaryota; kingdom Metazoa; phylum Arthropoda; class Arachnida; order Araneae; family Amaurobiidae; genus Amaurobius; species Amaurobius ferox. The sequence goes on along the minus strand of OX578140.1, from coordinate 38,846,308 downwards.
AAATATTGAAACGAAAACATTGAAAAGAAAACATGATCATAAATTATGGAAAATTGTTAATATTATACATATTGAAACCTATTGTATCAATACACAGTATAAGTATCATATTAAGTATATCAATATAAAACAACAGAGGCATATATTGATACAGCTATATTGATATGCCCATCACTATCAAGAACAAATTTATTCACATTGATAATCAATACACCAGTAAAATTGTAATGCAATTAAACTTGAATTCCCAGCCACTCATTTTTTTCAATTAAACCAGAACTCCACAACTGCACAAATCCTTGTTTTTTAATACCAGACCTCTGTAGCATGACTAAAGATTTAGGGTAGGCAAATAAGAGAGTAAAGTGCATCATATATCAAAACAGGAAAACTTAATCTGATCATGGACAGACATAACAAGACCATGGATATGATGGGCAACAGATTTTGAAAGTCGGATCTTACTAAATCAAATACAAAATATCACTGCTACTATGATCAACAGACTAGTTCATGGCTAATGGGAGCAATTGATAATTCTGACATACAAGAATTTCTTTTTTTTTACTTCTCTCTCCCAGCATTTAATGTTGTAAACTAAGAATTAAGCATATATAAATCAAGAAAATAATCAAAATTACATTTTTAGGAAAACATGCAGTAAAAAATATATTTATTAAAGTATGTATTATATATATTTTAGAGCAGTGGTGCATATAGAGTTTTGTCCTTTTTTAAATGATTCAATAACAGTTATTCATGCATGTGCTTTTCCTAATACTAATGTTAATATAGGCCTTTGTATTAAATACCTATGTACACTGACTTTTTACTGGAAAAATAATATTGTTATGTTATATTTTCATTGAAATGTCTTTAAATTCTGTTAAATAATAAAATTGATCATTTAACAGTTATTATTTAAAATTAAAATCAAAAAAAGTCAATAAAAGCTGCTTAAAACCAATAAAACCCACCAATATGACATTTTTTAATTTTAGCAGTCTATTTTGCAACCCTGTTAAAAATATTAAATGTGTTTCATCTAAGATAATATGTAAAACATGTTATCTCTGTCTTTCATAATAATAATAATAATAATAAAATTTACTAAACCTTTAAAATATACCCCCCACCCCCGACTGTAAATGGGGTCACAATTCAAGGTTGCACACCACTGTTTTAGAGAAGTCAAGCATAACTCTGAACGCCATATTTATTGGATTATTCAATAAATAAAAATAAGTACAGAACTTTTAATACATACAGAACATAAGCAATAATTATAATTTAATGTCATATGCATCTTCCACCATGTCACAGATTGAACAAGTAAAGGATATAATGGGAATTTTGTCATGAACTAAAAGCATCTTGTTATAACTGAGTTTGGTAGTATAACGTATAAATCATATCAATATTTATTTTAGCATATATATATTTTTTTTTTTTAACTTCATGACAGACCTGTCCCAACTGGGCTATTGGTCTGTGAGATACCAATTAGGGGAATAAGCAATTATTTGCCAATCAAGGATACATAGGGAAAAACCAATGCAATAAATATCCTAAGCACAAAGCTTGATCATTGAATGAAGAATGCTATACAGATAGTTTCACAAAAATTAAACATCAATAATACTAAAATATCTAAGGCACATTGCTAAGAGTATATATGGCTGAATATCTGATAATTGTCTATTTTGTGTCCTTTGAGCTTTAAATTAATAATGTGAGGTAGATATTGTTTGCACTATTTGCTCTACATACTTTTTTACAAAAAATAATGTTTCCAATAATGTTAAATGTGCTTTTGACTTTATAAAAATGCAAATTTGTCATTTCTGACACTGTTCCCCAGTGATGAGTTGAGTTTTCATCTCCTAATTATATCAATAAAAGACTTAAATAATGGAAATAAATGTGAGAAGCTTAAAAAATTACGATTTTAACTTGGAAGAAACCATTATTTATAAAATTTTTAAAAATATTATTTTGTGAAATTTCTGATACTTGTTTGTCCCTGAGAATCAGTGTTGTTATGACGTTGTCTGAAAAATCGTCCTTTTCAGCCATTAGATGATGACAGCAGTGATTTTAAATTAGTTGACAAACACTATTTAGAATTTTGTTTGAAGTTTTGGCAACAGGTAAGAGAAAAACACAATTATCTTTCTCATTTTTAATGAGTACATTTATTACCTGTAATTTTTGACATACATTTAGTTATTTTTAATATCGATGAAAATTTTAAAATACTATATCTCCTCTTAGTGCATGAAAGTGAGTTATGCCTAGTACATATTTTTCCCCCAATGTTAGTTTCTATTTCAGTACAGAATAATAACAAACATATATGTTATTATAGTGACAGCCACTTCTGACATATATACATAATGAATATGCATTGAAATTCCGTTAATCATATTAAACAGTTTTGACATCCATTAGAAATCACTAAAGATATTTCTAAAAACTTATTTCCAGCAAAACTTTCTATAAATTATAACTTTAAACATTTTTTTTTCCTTTGGAACCTGAAAATCGGCAATTATTAGAAATTCTAAAGTATAACATTAGAGAAAAAACAGAGTTTGCCCTTACTTCATCATAGTAGTAACCAGTAGACAAACTGTAATACATTTGATAATTTTCATTATATACATAATCACTTTGATTGTCAAGTTTGGATTCAGATTCCTAATAAATAAAAACATTACAATTCAGAAATACACATATGCTCAAAATAAAGTGTAAAAGTGTTTTCAACAAATAATTATATTGAAATATTTTACTATTAAATCAGAAAATGTATGCATTTGATAAGAAACTTGCTAATAATAAAAATTTTAACAGTGTTACTATTAAGACATGTCAGAATATATATGTATGTACAGCTGTGGAAAAAAAAAAATGCCCTACCCTCTGTTAATCGAGCATCATTCATCGTAGAGGAAATTGAAAGATACCATTCGATTAGGAATAACATCCTCTACAAATTAATGTGCATAAAATTTGCATAAGGGGCCATCTTCATATCTAAACGCACACAAACTTTGAAACTTTCAATGGCAACACCCAAGTTTGATGCAATTTTGAATATAACACTAAAAATAAACCTCAGATATAAGTTTCAAGTTATTTGGATGAAGCGTTTCCAAATTATGAGTATGTAAAGTTTTGAGCTCCGAATGTTAAATTAGTTTCCAGGACTTCCACTCATATCTTCTGTAATAATTATCTGCTCACACTGATTATTTGTATGACGTTACTACTAAACAATCCAAACACATTTACGTGATTTTTATTTTTGTGGAAATAATTGTTTATATGAAATATTAATTATGAAATCAATAATCGAAAAAATATTAATACAAACCTGGACATGTTTTGATAAAAATCGATTCACAAAGACTTTTTATATGTTTATGTAAAATTCCAGGTGTTTCCTCCTGCTAGTTCTTTCGAAATGTTTAAATATTCAGTTTCAAGATGATTTTAAGGGTCATATATTAGTTTTAAAAAATGACTAATTTGAAAAGTTATATTAATTGTAAGTTAATCTTTATTTCAGATAACGGGCATTTATTTTTACCCAGTTTCAATAAAAACTTTGTATAAACAGTGTTGTACAGATGCAAACTAATCAACATAATTCTGCTACTGTATTGAAGGGTGAAAACTTGTATTGTTATAAATGGGATCTACTTATATGTTACTGTCGATTAATAGTTCCAGAGCTACTGCGAGTTGAAATTGTCCGCAAAATGTGATAATTTATAATAAAAAATATTTATATAAAACAATAACAAATTATAAAAATATGTAATACTAAACACCATAACACGTAGCTTTACATCAAAAGACAAATTTGCATAATTGCAGTTTAGTATAATAGTTATTACAACAACCTAAGAACCTCTTATTCAAAGGTAAAATGATTCTATAATTTTATTCTCAATTTATTTTCGCTTATTTAACTGTATTACAAAGCAGAGTTATCACACCTAATAACATTGTTATTTAAAGTTTTACTGTGGTATATATGTTTGAAAGTCAGATTTGTTATAAATGCGTATGCTTCGACTATATATTACAACATACCCAGTACGACTTTTTAACCCTAATAATCATGCCCTATTTGAGGCTCACATAATCCTCTCCATTACAGGCCCACTGCCTTAGTAACACACACACACACACACACACAAGACAACACCACACCCAGCCATGAAAATGCTCACCCTCTCATCCAGGAATCGAATCTGTGACCCTTTGGCTGTGAGGTAAGCCATAATGCTGAATGTCAAGATGATAGTTCAATAATTTACAACAGTGCTTTGGCCAATCAACAAAATATCAACCTTCAAATTGGGGTTTTCAATATGGAGCTGATCCCCAAAAATATTGAATACCTTCGGATATAAAGATAGAAGCATCATGAAAATTTGAATTTGGACTAATTTGGGGGTCTAGAATTTGTGGGTGACGTCAAAATTGAGTATTGTCATTGAAAATTTCAAAGTCTGTGTGCATTTAGATATGAAGACAGTCCCTTATGCAAATTTTATGCACATTAATTTCTAGAGGATGTTATTCCTAATCGAATGGTATCTTTCAATTTTCTCTATGATGAACAATGCTCGATTAACAGAGGGTGAGGCATTTTTTTTTCAGCAGCTGTACATAACCCTCAAAGAAGAATGCATCTACAGAGCTATACAATGCAATAAAGTAACTATATAGAGACCAGGCAAATATAGATGTGAATCAGAAATGGAAAATGTTACTTTTTTTTTCCTCTCTTTAATTAATTTGAAAATGAAATGTAATACTCTTTCCAAACTATTTTATTTTTAAAGCAAGTAGTTTTACATTAGTTTTCAATTTTGACCAAGGAAAGGGGGAAGGGGCAAAGTAAAAGTGCTTTATTTAAGAAAATGGATGAACAAATTAGGTAAAAAACTTGCGAAGTGAGTTCAGGGAGTTAAAGATCATCAGTGAACAAGAGATGGAGTACCAATGGCCATGTCATGAATGCATAGTAGGTGGGACTAAAGAGCACACAAAGTGAGTGGCAATAAATAGGGGCAAAGCCTTGAACTCTGGGGACTGGTGAGAGTCAGCAAGTAGGGGCATAAGGGTGGTTGTGTGCACTGGCCACGTTGAAAGAGCTCATGAAGAGAGGTCAAGAGGTTGGTGAGTACCAGAGAATAAAGGTAGGACCCTAATGGGCATATACATTTAAGAAGCAGATGGCACAAAACAGATCGCAAAACAAGCTCAGTGAGTAGAGATAGTGCCCCCCTGACTCACGAAGTGAGTTACGGGATTGGCAAGCATCAGCAATCAGGGGTGGAGCCCCCTAGTATTATATATAATAATTGCATTTTAAAAAGGGTTTAATTATAAGCATTTTTTAACATTTATTTTTGTCTTATAATATTTTAATATATTTAATAATTTATTTGTTATACATATATACAGTGACCGCCGCTTATAAGAAACACGTTCGTTTCGCTCGTTTTGTTTCTTATAAGCAGTTGTTTCTTAAATTCGGAAATTTTTTAAATATCGTTCTTCCATTGTAAATACTAACTATTGAACACAATTTTACAGAATTTAAAAGATAAATGTATATAAGTAAAATATTAGTACATACATAATACATTTGTAAATTGAGTTTTGCATTCAAAAATATTTCTTATTTTACGAATTAAGCCTTACAACTTAAAATATTATCTATATGTATGCATATACTAGTATGTAATTAAATAAGAATAAAAAGTAAAACTCATAGGTCGTTCATTTATGTATAAGAGCATAGTACATTTTCATACATACCGTAATCTATTACTGAGGAACAGCAAAAAATTTATCCAGTGTTGTTTGTGCTAATGAGTCTGTGATTAGTTTACGTACATCCATTTCTAAATCATAAAATAGTCCATAAACTTTTTCTGATGCCCCTCTATGTTCAAGAGTTTTTCTAATTATAGTTAGGGCTTCTCGCGACTGTTTGGCTGTAGGAAAATTTTCTTCTTGTGGAACGTCGTCTTCATTTTCTTCTTCATTGCAAACATTCTGAATTTCCGCCACTATGTCATCATCACTTTTTTCTTCAGATGTTTGTAAATTTTCATCGATGTGAATCCATTCTTCGAAATGTGCTTCTAATTCTTCTACATCTCTGCTGGTATGTCAACATTATTTTTCAAAAATCCTGCTTTACGGAAGCAATTAAAAATGCATATGTCAGAAACATTTTTCCATGCGCCTGCGATCATATGGATAGCATCAAGCAAGGTTATTTTCTTGCTTATTTCGCAAGCCGATCCTTTCTCTTCATCAATTGCACCTACTATTTTCTGTCGCAAATTTGACCGATACAGGGTTTTAAATGCTTTAATAATTCCTTGGTCAAGAGGCTGTATGATGGAAGTTGTATTGGGTGGCAAAAAACAAAGTTCAATGTTTGTCAGCTGTACTACAGGATGAGCCGAACAGTTGTCAAGGATTAAAAGAATTTTTTCTCTTCCCATCAGTTCCCTGTCCCACTTTAACAAAAAGTCTTCAAAAATTCTACTTGTCATCCAGGCATTCTTTGAATTTTCGTAGATCACTGGCAATTTTTTTATTCCACTTAAACAGCGCGGACGTTTGCTTTTGCCAATAACTAAAGGGCTCTTTTTTACAGTTCCCGTCATATTTGTTGTTAACAGAACTGTAACTTAATCTTTTTGTTTTTTTCCAACGGAGGATAGATCATTTTTGAACATCATTGTATACTCGGGCATCGCTCTAAAATAGAGCCCAGTCTCGTCAGTGTTAAAAATTTGATGAGGAGCGTATTTTTCTAATAGAGGTGGTAAGCTTTGCGTAATCCATGAAGATGCCGACTCGGAGTCCGCGTCCTGCTTCTCTCCATAATTTTTTTTGTACACAATGTTATTTCGTTCTTTCCAGCGGCTTAACCAACCATCAGTCGCACGGAACTCTTTTTCTCCTAATTTTTCCGCAAAATTTTCTGCTTTTTTCAGTAAAATTGCCCTACTGATAGGAGCGTTCTTTAATCTGGCGTTAGAAAACCATTGTAAGAGTGCTTCCTCTATAGCAGCTGCCTTTCCTTCTCGTTTCCGTTTTCTTTGAAGATTATAATTTGGCGTCAAAATTTCATTTCTGCCTTTCAGGATTTTACATAATGTTGAGTGCGGAATTTCTAATGCAGAAGCAGCTTCTCTTTGACTACACAGAGGTAGAGAATCATACTTTTTAAGTAAACTTTGCTTTTCAAGCAAAGTAAGGGTTTTTCTCTTTTGCGACATGCTTCCACTAGCAAAACATAAAATGACTAACTAAAGCTGTACGAATCTTATTTGAGTGCATAAGCAGAGATGCCTTTCCTTATCAGTATGTTTCCTTAACTGCCAAAAGATTAAAACTCGTTTCTTACTGGTTTGGGGTTGTTCCCCCTAAGCCTTTCTACGGAGAAATTCTCTGTCATCCTTTGTTACATAGCAAACTCCCACCCCCTCCCCGTACGCCCAGAGACAAGAGATAACAACTCGTCCTTCAGTTAACCTTAAACAAATGGATTTTTTTCTTTTTTACACCCGCGTCGCAAGGAAATCAACAAATTTTCTGTAGAAAACTGTTTCTTATAAGCGGAATCGTGTTTCTTATAAGCGACACAATTTTAATGTTAAAATGAAGTTTGTATTTGTTTCTGTCGTTTTGGGTCTTATAAACGGCTGTTTCTTATAACCACTGAATCTTATAACCGGCGGTCACTGTAATAAATTATTTTTATTTTTACTATTTTTTATGAAAGTGAAAGAAATATTTCTTTTTTAATTATCAGCAGGCACTTTTTTAAACATTTTTTAATATACTCAATAATAATTCATTTTTCAATTATAAGCAGTTTTGAATGCTTTCATAAAGTATATTACACTCATGTTCAAAAGTTAAGTAACAAACAGAAAAATTAGTATATTCGATGAAAGACACAGCATGTAGCCCCAAGATTTATATATATGACAGGTGCACACACACGGAAACTAGCCTATAGAAAACATTTACTATACCAATATTTTTTAACAAAGAAAAGTATTAGGTATAAAAGCAGCCTGTTTTATGCAGAGCCAATATCTCCACATTACCAATTCCAGAAGGAAAACCAAAATAGTCAAATTTTGAAAAATGAGTAAGTAGATGGCATCATCTAAGTGACGCCAGGCGATGGGAGGTAATAGGGCATATCGAAAGGGGCCAGAGACAGTTAGAAGTAGTCTAAGCCCTAAATGTCAATCGTCATTTGCTGCTTGTGGAACCAGCATCAAAGTGAAGGAACAGTGCCACAAAGACCAGTGAGTGGAAGTCCAAGAGTCATAACTGCTCAGTATGACCGTTTACTATGTCTGCAAGCATGACACTACAGGTTAATCACTGCAAATTAACTTGCTTCCGACCTTGCAGTATTGGCAGGAAGAGTGGTATCTCAGCAAACTGTTTAGAGATGATACATGCAGGTCAGCTGTGTGCAAGATGGCTAGTGGTTTGCATACCACTAATCCCTCGCATAGAGGGGTCTGCTCAAACTAAGATCGAGATCATATCAACTGGACTTCACAACAATGGAGTACTGTGTTCTTAAAGGATGAGTCACGATTTGATGCGCAGAGTGATTCCTGGTGATTAATGGTCAGAAGAATGCCTGGAACTCGCTATCACGTCAATAACATCTGTGAAATGCATGCATACAGAGGCGGTGGTTTGATGATTTGGGGGACAGATAGGGCAGTAGCCAGAGACGAAATTGAAGAAGGACTGGAGGGAAATTCAACAGTCTTAAAGAAGGGGCTCGCCAAAAACACAATCATTAGCATTTATAAACCATAATAGTTAAGTTATTATTATATATTTTAATTTATATAAATTAATAACAAATAATTACATATTTATATTTGCAAGTTAAGAGCTGATTATTAATATCCATATAGCTACTATATATCAATATTAACATATAATAATTACAATTGATTTTAATGTAAGCATTAACTACTAAAAGCGCTGTTAATAATTTGTAAAAACATTCTGAAAGTTAATACAAGTTAATGCTTAATATTAACTCTTACCTACTTATCAGTTCATTTTGACTCTATAATGTATAACAGTGAACTCCACAATAATACAAAAGTATCCTAAATACTATTGTCACAATTTTAAAATGAAATATGTAAATAAATTGATCATTAGTATAATAACAAATTCAGCTAAATTAAAAAATCTTTAAAACAAAGTAATTTATAAAAGAATCTCATAGAAATTTTTTATGCAAAATTTGAATGACATTTTATATGAAATTTCATATCACTACTAAAAATTTAATATTTTTTATCCGGGGACTGAGTATACCTCTTGGGGGGGGGGGCTTAGCCCCCTCTGGCTCCTGCTTAGTTATGGCCCTGGGGGCAAAGATTGCTGTTGGCACAAGCACTGATCTTCACATCTTCCCTTGTGGTACTGTGACTGCAATGCGGAATATAGATGACATCCTAGCTCAATATGTTTGCCCATTTCTTGCGGTCATGGGTCCTGATGCTATTTTTATGTGTGATAACGTATGAGTTCAAGGGGCTCACATTGTCAGCCAGTATTTAGAATTGGAAACACTGGTTTATATGGAATGGCTATGGAGATCTCACATGACTTGAATCCCATTGAGCATGTATGGAACATGATTGGGAGTCCTCTCCATGACTCTCCCCAGAACATTTACAAGATAAGAACATGTCTGTTCCATTAATGGGCACAGATATTCCAAACTGCCATAGATGATCTTATTCTTGGCATGAATCGACACTGTTGTGTATGTGTTTCCAGCACAGGTCATTACATTTCGTATTAACAGACCTCCACCAATAAAATATATTTACCTCTATGGCTATTACATTTCGTATTAACAGACCTCCACCAATAAAGTATGTTTATCTCTATTAAATTATTTATTGATAATTTTCTTTGCATTTCCCCCATGCTAGTGTATTTTGTTATACCCCATGAATTGTAAAACTTTTACTGAATTTGAATAATTATTTTTACCTGCTTTTTCACTTTGTTGCTTAAATTTTAAATATGAGTGTATTTAATAATATTTTTTACATCTACAATAAAAAATTATTTATGATTCTGAATAGGCTTAACAATTGTCTCTCTAAAAACACAGTATCAGTATGTCATAGCACCGAATGCAACCCCGAGGGCTGAAAAAACTAATGTATACATATACTAATTCAACCAGGCTGAATCCAAATATAAAATCTGTTTTTCTAATTACCCTCTAGATCTGGATAAATAGCCTTTCAAAGTTTGCCTTTGTGTTATATTTATGTTTATATCTCAGGCAAAGACGTTGCCACACATGATGCAATTGCATGATCATGAGACTAAAAGAAAATTGTATTCAGCTCATGAAGTTAGAGATGAGACCACCTCAATTATTCAGCTGAATAGGAAAGCTAATATTGAGAGGTCATTTCAATTTAAACATTTAGTACCATAGAGTTAGAGGGACTTGCTTCCACTTTTAACTACAAACTCATGTTTTAAACAATGCAATTAATGTTTATAGGGGAGCATAAATTAGATGCTTTATATTAGGGGATAGTACAGTATATATATTTTGATAGGGAGTTGTATAAGAAATAGTATTATTTAATGAGAGGGGTGTATGGATAGCATGTGTCTGTGGATATTAGGAGAGGATAGGAGGGTTGTCCACTGGGTCCTGTTTCCCATGCATGGCCGCAGTGAACTCAGATGGACAAAGCATGCAGGTTTTACTGGTTTTAAATAATTTTTCATTTAACTCCTGTTGAGAAATGTTTTAAATTTGTAATTTAGGAAAAAAAATTGTTCTTAGAGATAAAATATAATTATTTTATTACTTTCTAAATGCACATGCAGGTAACGATAATATCAAATGGCAGCTACTGACTGCAGTATACAGGTATAAGAAATTTTCATATATATAATTTTTTATTTTCTACAAGGCATGTCCGAAAAGTAAAGATATATCACTTATATGCAGAAAGGTAATGTTTTAGTGCGTACATTGGCAATGCTGGCTTTGACCTTGATCCTTTTGCTTTTCCTGCACAGTTGTTTATTATTGCTATGAGTCTAGTTTGAGTAGCACGTGTTTACAATGGCTGAGCCGATTCAGAATCCTGCCAAATGTGAAGTTCATTCAGTCATATGTTTTCTCAATGCAAAAGGTGAACGACCAGCAGATATTCATAAAGAAAATGTTTCTGTTTATGGGAACATTATGAAAAGACAAAATGTAATGAAGTGGTACCATGAATTCTCTGGAGCCAGGACTGATGTTCATGACGAGCACAGGAGAAATAGGCCATCTGTCATCTCTAATGAATTTCTTAAAGAACTGAGGAAGCAATTCATGCAAATCGGCATCTCACAATAAACGAATTGCATGAAATCATTTCAGAAATGTCTAAGACAACGCTTCATGAAGCTGTGACTGTAACATTGGGGTACAGGAAATTGTGTGCATGCTAGGTACCCAAAATATTAACAGATGAAAACAAAACAAAACGGATAGGTTTCACACTCGACTTCCTCACATACTATGCACACACAGAAGATGAGTTTCTTGACCACATTGTGAGAGGTGATGAAACTTGAGTTTATCGCCATACACCGGAATCCAAGCAACAAGCACTGCAATGGCATCATACACATTCCCCAAAAGCCATGAAATTCAAAACTTCAATTTTAGAAAGAAAAAAAAAAGTCTTCTGTTTTCTAGGACAGAAAAGGCATTCTTCTGATTGACTTCATGCCTCCTGGTACCACAATAAATGCTGATGCATATTGTCAAACATTGCAATGCCCTCGACGGGCCATTCAAAACAAACAGAGGAGAGTGTTGACAAGTGCTGTCTGCCTGCTTTATGATAACGTTCAGATTCACACAGTCACCAAAGAGTTTATCGAAAGATTCAAGTGGAACATTTTCAACCATCCACCATTGTCTGAACTTTGTGCCCAGCAACTTCCGCTTGTTTCTTTACCTGAAGATTTTATCTTTTAGGACAACACTTCCACAACAACGATGAGATCAAAACTGAAGTTGAAATGTGGTTCCAGCAGCAGGAGGTAAAATCCTATGACTCTGGGATACAGAAGAATACCCAGACTTAATAAGTGTTTAGACAATGGCGGCAATATCAAAAAATAACACATGTACCAGTAAATCGCCAATTTGTAGTGAACGTTTTGCCAAATAAAAATGTTTTGAATGAATACTAATCATTATATATTTACTTTTGGACATGTATTGTATTTCTAAATTTATACCTTTTTTAATCATGTAATATATGCTTGACTATAGCTATAATATACTAAATGCTTTTAGAAGTCACTGGAGAGATAATTATTCCAGCTGAAATGTAAGAATAATTTCAAAAATTTTCACAGTAAAAATATTTGTTTTAAAATTTTGTAGAAAATCTACATCTCTACAGACAAGTCATAGCACTATTCACATTTTGTAAAGTTAGTATTTTAGGACTTAGAAACCATAAGCAAAGCCCATAATATGGAAATTTTTAATGTATATCTATATAAAAAGTCTGTTATCAGAGTCTACATCTGTCACTCATCAGAGAAAGATCGATGAGAGATAAAGGAACAACAAATGTGGCAGAAATAGGGAAAGGGAGAGAAGCCAATGGCAAGAAAAGAAAAGATGGTTAAAAAGACCCAAGAGGCAGGAAAATGAACCACATTTCTAAACTAAATGTTTCTAAGTCTGCAATCGCTGAACATTCTTAGGACTCAAATCATGTTTTTAATTTTTTCAAAGCAAAGATAGTTTTTACTCCTTATTCCACTTTTGAAATGAACTTTGAATAGGGAAAGGGAGAGAAGCCAATGGCAAGAAAAGAAAAGATGGTTAAAAAGACCCAAGAGGCAGGAAAATGAACCACATTTCTAAACTAAATGTTTCTAAGTCTGCAATTGCTGAACATTCTTAGGACTCAATTCATGTTTTTAATTTTTTCAAAGCAAAGATAGTTTTTACTCCTTATTCCACTTTTGAAATGAACTTTCATGAAAGTTTCTCAGTCTAAATCCCTCATTAATGATAATTATATTTTCTTCTCTTCTGCTTGAAAATCTCCAGTTGAATTGTTTGATTTCATTTGCTTTCTTTTTATTTGATAATTTAAATCCTTTTCCTGTTTTTTCTTCTAAATTTATTTGGAATTTTAAGAAGTGATTTGAATCCCTTGTTGAATGTTCACTTTCCTTTTTGGCATTTTACTATTCATTCATTATGTCCCACCTTTGGTTCTTGCCCCCTGGGTATTTTAACCCCCTTTCTTCTCTTGAAATTGGCATTACCCTTTCCTTATTTCTGCCATGTTTGCTGTTCTTTCATCAGTTGCCGATCTTTTTCTGACTATTGAAGGCTGTGTTTCATATGTGTTCTGGATGAAGAAAGCTGTTTATGCCTTTGAAACTGGTTAATACTTTTCATTTTTTATTATAAACTACTTTTAATGAAGTTATTTGAATTTTAATGTTGGATAAATCTAGGTTTACCCAAACAGTCTTGGTTAAACCTAGGTTTATCCTGTCCTTTCGTATAATGTGGGCTTTACCTGGGTAAACCTACATTTACTCAATTTCAAGCTTTACCCGTAACACACACCTATATACACACACACATATATATATATATATATATATTAGATTAGCTATCAATCTGCAAACACAAAGTAAATTCAAAATGTGTGGGTATAGTTATAATATTATGTATACTGCTCACAATTGAAATTGTAACACCATGATGAAATTGATGTATCCTTATAAAATTTACAGAATATAACTGTAACATGGAGATGTGCAAATGATCGAAAAATCATATCTGGAAAATGAAAGCATGGAACTTTATTGACATTAGATCAATATGGAATAGGCCCACCGCGAGCGGCTATACAGGATTGAATATGGCGAGGCATCCTGTCAATGAGATGGTGTGCTGAGGGATGGCATTCCATACAGCATGCAATTGGGCTTGTAACTGAACATGGTTTGCTGGAATTGGAAGTTCTCTTAATCAGCGACCCAAGATGTCCCAGATATGTTCAATTTATGACAAATTCGAAGAATATGCTGGCCAAGGCAGGATATCAAAACCTTGTAGACTATTCATAGTTATCCATGCAGTATGTGGCCTGGCATTATCATGCTGAAAACGCAGTCCAGGCCTGATTGACAGATATGGCTTACCATAGGTCTCACAATGTCAGACGTATCGTTGTGCTGCAAAACTGCCAGAAACGTGGAAAGGTGTTTGTCCACTAAATGTTATATCACCCTAAACCATGGTACCACTTAGGAGGGTCTGTGTAGCAGCTAATAGAAAAAGCTTCCTGGTGGCATTGTTGAAAGCACCGCCATAGGCGAGTATGGCCATCTGATATGCCAAAACAGAATCGTGATTCATCCGTGAACAAAATGTTTGCCATTCTATCGACCAACCGTGTCTCATTTGACACCACTGGAGGTGAAGTAACCGGTGAAGACGTTGAAACAGTAGGTGTCGAAAAGGTCGCCTAACTCGGAGTTCTACGTCATGCTAACAGTTTTGAATTGTTTGCATCAAAACTATGTTATCTGTAGTGTGGGATAAATGTCATTGTAACACGGTTGCTGTGGTAAACGGCTCCCACGCAATGCTTCTCAGAAGCATACAATATTCAAGTGGTGTGGTACAGCTGGAAGCTCCACTACCTGATCTTCATGTCATTTCATTGTCTCTCATGAACCATAATGTGGTAAACGGCTCCCACGCAATGCTTCTCAGAAGCATACGATATTCAAGTGGTGTGGTACACCTGGAAGCTCCACTACCTGATCTTCATGTCATTTCATTGTCTCTCATGAACCGTAACACACACCGTTGAACTGTGCTCACGTCACGGCCCAATAGATCAGTGATCCTTCGAAGGCTCATTCCACCCTCAAGTAAAACAATGATTTGTTGCTGTTCCGTTGACGACAACTGAACGTATGTGGTATGTTGACGTATTCTTGGCATACTGTGATGACTTTTACAATCTGAAACCAATGATGCTACAATTTAGCTGTGATATCACTTCTCCTTGACCTGATGCTTTTATGCTGCTTGGTAAGGTGTTACATCACTATGCATAATGAAACTGTGATCATTTGCATATCTTGCCTTGCTATTTCCATTGCTTGATTTACATAAAGCTAAACCTACAACTTTATAGTGTTGCGACTTCAGTTGTGAGCAATGTAAATAGCTGTTGTATAAAATGCATTAATGAATATATTACCCTATTCTTTTCCTCTTTAATGTTATGAGAAATCAAATTGTCTGCAATAAAAGAAAACACCCTATTAAATTGACAAAAACATTAAAACTCCTAATGAATAAACAACTTTATAGTAACTGGTTGACTTGATTTTTGAAAACAGTAGGAAATAATAAATATGTAATAATAGATATATAAAAAAATCATTTCTAAATGCTAAGGTGTTACATCACTATGCGTAATGAAACTGTGATCATTTGCATATTTCGCCTTGCTGTTTCCATTGCTTGATTTACATAAAGCTACACCTACAACTTTATGGTGTTGCGATTTCAGTTGTGAGCAGTGTAAATAGCTGCTGTATAAGATGCATTAATGAATATATTACCCTATTATTTTCCTCTTTAATGTTATGAGAAATCAAATTGTCTGCAATAAAAGAAAACACCCTATTAAATTAACAAACACATTACAACTCCTGATGAATAAACAACTTTATAGTAACTGGTTGATTTTTGAATACAGTAGGAAATAAAAATATATAATAATAGATATATAAAAAAATCATTTCTAAATGCAAAATTGATACAGAGCACAATAATTTATATTATTTTTAGATATACATATATAAGAAACTAGAGTGGCCAGTAATAAACACTTTGAAGAATTTCATAACTTAACATTGTATCATGCTTTTCTATTTCATTACTTAAAAAAAAATCAATATTAGAAGTAAGACAATAAATTCCATAGTAGACACCAAATGTTTGCAGGGTTGGACAAATTTTTTAATCTAAGAGCCAGGCCAAAATGTTTGCTGAGCCAACTTTTAATTCATATTATTTTGTATTTTGACAAGATTTGTTAGAATGTGCTTATAATGACTATAGTTACAATGGTATAAAGCACAGAGGTTAACAGTCAACATTAACACTAACACATTTTTTTTTTATTTCTTTAAATTAATACTTCATATTTCAAAGCATTGATTGTTTCAATTTTAAATTTATAAGCAAATAATTTTAGCATTTCTTTTCATAAAAATTGTGAATTAGCATTCTTTCAGAAAATTATTTCTTGTCGCTAAGAGATAATGGCCAAGAAATAAATTTTTCGTTGATTGGCATTTTGTTAATTTTATTTTGTCGATCTGCTAAATTTCCAGTCACCACTGTTTATGTTTTAGATGCCACGGCAATCTGGTTGCCTGGGTTTGCCTGTCTTTAATAGACACCTGTAGCTTGGCCTACAAGGAATGTAAAGACATGACCATTTTATAAATTTTAGGCTGGGAAAAAGTATTGGCTTTTTTATCAGTTTGATTGATCTTAGCAGAACAGAACTTTCTATTTTGAAATTGTCAAGAGTGTGGGCTATCAAGAGTGGGTCAGGAGTGTGGGACAATGAAATCTGATTATTTCTCTAGAACTGGTAAAATATTGTGCCAGCTATAGTAAAGCATTTGACACAGCATCTATATAGGACTAGTTTATTTTATTTTTCTATTTAAAATTGGGAAATATGGATGAAAATTATAAATGTTTATACTTCTTTAAGTGAAATGACCAAAATTATCATTTGAATATTGATTACTGTTTCAGGGAATTTTTTTTAAATGTACAGTAAAGTGCACAATTTGTGTTGCACAAAAAAAATTTCTGCAATACGAAACTAGAATTTGTGCAGTATGAAAAATAGTTTTTTATTGAAGTTTTTTCAGTGATACAGGTTGGGATTTAGAGGATGTATGCTTTTTTCATAATGAATAAATTTGTTTATTCTAATGGCCATAAATATTTTATTAAAATAAGAGTTTTAAGTTGAAAGACTTTTCTCACATAATTTAAGGTATTTTATGTAGTGAAAAGTTCACAATACATATTGTGTGTATGAAGTAATGTTTCATCTCTAAAATGAAAAGAAACAATGACATTTTTCTCATTCTAATTTCGTATGGTTCATACAATACTGTTCAACTTATATAAAATACAGAATAAAATTTTTATTAAAACATTTATACAGCCATTAAAAATTTATTTTTCAGTAATATTTCTGCATCCCATTTTATTACAGTTTTGTATTTTATAAAGTATCAATATTTGCTCATTTTTATTGGAATTTAGTTTAGTCATTAAATTGACATATAAATTTCATTTATTAGGAATTTGTATTTTATTCTAGAGGGGAAGGAAATGTGCCAGAAAATTATTTTTATTTATAAGCGCTTCCAGAATTAGGGAAGGGGCAAGGTATTAACGATTGAATGATCGTTACAGGCATGGAATTCATTTCCCAATGTTGTGCAGCATGTGGATTTAGCCACAACAAGGGCAGTGAAAGCATCAACTTTATTAGAGGCAAAATCTATTTCAAAACTAAACTTAAGCTTTATATTTTTAGACCTGTATTTAAACTGAAAAGCTGATTTTAACCAAAAATTTATTACACGTTTCTTCTCACAGTTTTTTTTTTTTATATACATTATACTTCTGAAATGTTTAAACATAGACATATTGCTTGATAATTTCAATAATTTTGAAAAACAAAATAATTTTATTGAGACTATGCATGAAAAGTCTGGATGATATTAAATTTATACATGCAAAGTCTGACATCATGAATGAAGTATTTGTTTCTACTGTCTGATATACAAAAGGTACACAATACCTCATATTGTATTTGAAACAATAAAAAATCAGCAAAACATATTTAAAATAAAGGCACAAAGACAGATGCTTTAATACTAAATCGAATGGCATGCTATAGCAGATCGACAATCCTATTGTTATACTTGGTTTCAGATGTCATTCATGCATGGGGAGAAAACTGATACAGTCAAGGGTACTTACGTATTATCGCAACCATGACAAAACGTAATTGATGTATCGTCCAATAAAGGTCCCGATCGATTCCAAGGACAACATGCAACAAAGTGATCTGTATGAGGACCCACGTTCGAGCGGGCTCGAACTGGTTGGGGGACGTACGCACCGCTGGGACTGTGTCGTCAGACAGGTCGGCTTCGCCGGACCAAGTCACAGAGCATACTAGACTCGCTTCTGGGTTTTCCTCAACCAGTTCGACGTGGGTCCGCATACAGATCACTTGGCTGCATGTTGTCACGGTCCTTGCGCCGTGCGACGGTCCCAGAAGCGAGTCTAGTATGCTCTGTGACTTGGTCCAGCGAAGCCGGCCTGTCTGACGACACAGTCCCAGCGGTGCGTACGTCCCCCAACCAGTTCGAGCCCGCTCGAACGTGGGTCCTCATACAGATCACTTTGTTGCATGTTGTCCTTGGAATCGATCGGGACCTTTATTGGACGATACATCAATTACGTTTTGTCATGGTTGCGATAATACGTAAGTACCCAGTCAAGTTCATCAAATGGGTGGGCCTTTATGGATTATGTATACCAAGCCAGTAGTAGTACAGAGGAAATAGCTCTTTAATTTTGGAAAAGGACAATTAACCTGTTTAGTGATATTTATACAGGTTTCTTAATCACATCTCACCATACCATTTAAGGGCACTGAAAGTCTTAAATTAAGTATTTAAGTATCTTTACTAATGCATACTTACAACCCATGAAGCAGTCTTAATAATAAATAAGGGTGAAACTTTGTTTTATTGTATGGAAGCATTGAAGTCCCTTAGAGAAATCACCCCAGCTCAATCATTTTAGTTACAATGTAAAATACTAGTACACTTATTCCCCGATTTACATGGCACTTGTTTTACACGATTTCACTTTTACACGGTTTATAAATTAACAGATTTCAAAAAATTGATAAAAATGTATATTCCGCTCCATATATGCCTATACAAAGATTTGATGACATTTTTGAATTTTATTCCTTTGATAACACTGATGAAAACAACAGGGGATTCCCGGTGTTGTAAAATATATACATTTAGGGGAATCCCCGTATAGGGAAATCCCCGTAATAGGGGACTCCCCGTATGTATTTCACAACAGTAAAGCTATCTAGTTCATGCAAATCGATACCAATGCTGTTACAAATAAAGCTTTGACGATTTATCAATCACTTAAGAATCAGTCGCCATCGACTTCGTCCGATGAAAAGAAGGTATCTTTTTCCGAAAGCCATGGGTGGTTCGAGAGATTCAAACAAAGATATTCTTTACATAATCTGAGAATGAAAGGTGAAAGTGCATCTGCTGATTCGGATGTGGCACAACAATATCAGGCAAAACCTGCTGAAACCTGCTAACTCCTACACTTCTGCCATAACTTTCAATGAATGGTTCCATAACTTCTTTGTTCCAGATGTCAAAAATTATTTAACTAAAAAGGGATTACCTTTTAAGGCTCTTCTATTAATTGATAATGCACCAGGTCATCCTACAGATTTACAACACGAAAATGTAAAAGTTGTTTCTTTACCAAAGAATACAACTTCCTTATTACAGCCGTTAGGTCAAGGGATAATTTCGACTTTTAAAGCACTGTACATCAAGCAAACTTTCAGGTATATCTTAGAACAAATGGAGAATAATGAATCTCTTACTCTGATGGATGATTGGAAGAAATTTACAATTTTAGATTGTGTTAAGCATGTTGGACTGTCATACACTCAGATCAAACAATCAATGATCAACGCCTGCTGGAAAGCAATATGGCCGGATGTTGTTGAAATGGAAATGATAAACCACCAATAGAGCATGAATATTCTCAGATCACTGAGTTGGCCCATACTATAGGAGGAGAAGGTTTTGAAGATTTAGCTCAAGCAGATATTGAAGAAATAATGGCTGATGAAGAATTGAATGAAGATGATTGAATTAACATGATTCATGAAACAAACAAACATGATGAAGACAATGATTCTGATGAAGAGTAATCTGAACCAGTTGCGTTCACAGCAAGAATCATAAGCGTAGGACTTGATTTGGGAAGAAAATTGGGCAACCATTTCTTACAATATGACACAATATGATCTTGCTTAATTCGTCAACCATTGAGCCAGAATCGCATCAAGAAAGCTCAAGTGATGAAAGTGACGTTATACCTATCAGAAAGAAAAGACTGATAGTACATGAAAGTGATGACAGTGATTACATTTATAATTAATTTTTAAGGGTCTTTTTGTTCTTTGTTCCTAATGTAAAATAAATTAAATATGTTATATTACTACATTCATATGTTTGTTGTTTTATAAACTAAGTATAATTTTAAGTTTTCTAAGATGTCTTACTTAAATAAATGACTGAATCATGCACATTTTGGGGTTATTTTCGTTTTACACGATTTTACTTAGCAAAATCCAAGATTTCAATTTACACGGTTTTGTGCAGAACCTATCTTCTGTGTAAATCGGGGGACAGGTGTACAATATAATTCCATCAATCTGCCATCTCCATAAAAGTGCCCCCCCCCCCCCCCTCACTACTTTTTGCTTACATTAGAATTTTATTCTAAAAATTGTGAGAAACAGCCCTCTCCCTAAACATTATAGAAAGAGAAATTCCATCATTGCATGAGCTAAAATTATTGATAAAAATATTTTATCTTATAATTATGCACATAAGGTACACATAAATTGATTTAAGATTTCAATTCTCTCCTTACATACTCTACCATTTTCTATCGCATCTGAGAGGGCAGATTGATTGATCGAATTCTACTCGTTTCTTTAACATAAAGCTCCCAGTAGGCACCCCCTATATTTTCCGAGATTTTCCTTCACATTTGAGGGGGAAAATCGACAGAATTCTATGGTATATATTTGACAAATTGCTATAATGTTTAGCTCCCTCACAGCTATAAAATGCAGTTATGATACTTTACTGCCAAAATATAAATTTGCAGTGAATGGGTGCCCACTACTCGAAGCATGTACACTACTAACACAGCATTGAAGAACAAGTTAACAATACACTTTTACCATAGGTTTGTGTCTGAACAGACTTTGAAAAAAATTCTTGATTATTTCTGTCTCTCTTATCCAAATTACTAGGTTCAACATTGTAAAAGTTAATCGAAAATTCATTAACATCGAATTCGTCTAAAGTTTTAAGACTACGTTTCTTTTGATCAGCGTATTTATCATAATCAGAAAGTAAAATCCGAAGTTTCTCAACCGTGAGTTTTAATCTTTCAATTTCAATATCCTTTTCATTTAAAGATGTTCGTAAACTTTCGCAGTTTGTGCAAAGTATATGAGAAGTATCCATGAAAGTTTTTATTACGAGTTTATAATTCTTAAAGGAAATATCCTATGTGTATATAATGATTTTTAACAAAATAATATACAAAAATACGTCTTTCAAACATAAAGTTTGCAACATTTCATTGAAATGTTTATGTTAGCATCGTGTTGAAATACTTGTACAATCCAATGAGGTCAGTACAATCTCAGGTGTTTTATTATTTTAATCTATATTTTAGATTATATCTTCAATAAATTTTTACTTACATACCGATTGCTGATTTCACGCAAATTTGGTAGTTACATTTTCTGCGAAAATGCTATTACATTTATACAAACGGTTATTGCATTTTCACGGTAACTGTATCTTAACCTTAGGAGGCAATTTCGAATTTTTCGCGTTGTTTCACTGTCTTTTTTTAAAACTAATTACTTGCTTTTCGCTAACATTTTTATATTTACGTGATTTTAACTTGATTATTTTATCTCCCTTGTTTACTTGAAATGGCTCATAAAAATATATATTACTCTGATAAGTATTATGATGACAAATTTGAATATAGGTATACTTTCCTGACTATAGGAAATTTAAAGTTTATCAGCTATATTGTTCAAATTACTTATGTATAAAAATTTATTGTAACAATAAATATTATGAATTTTTTTTGTGCAATCATCCATTTCGTAATACCAAATGTTTTTCTGCAAGTTAATATTCTGTTATGGTTCTTTTAATTTAAAGCACTACTTATTTATAGAATTTCTTTTAATTTAAATTCAAACATAGGACTTTTATTCAGTATAAAAGTATGTTAAATAGTCTATTGCTACATAGTCAGACGTATTTTAAATTATATTATATAAGCAGACCTTTGTGCAATTATATTTCAATAAAAACATGCTTTTCGTTTTTATGTAAACTGCTTTGTACTTAGTTTTTGCCAGAATGAAATATCTCAACTAGGATATTAAAGTGATAATATAAATAATGTTTGAATAGTAAAATTCAGGATTTATCTAGCACATGACATTTTGTGACATTTGTATCATCTTAAGTAATAATTTCAAGTCTTTCAACTTGATATATTTACTTTCTGAAGACATGTGCAAAAAGAAAATTAAAATTATCACTGTTCATATTAAATAGGGTATATAATTATGTCATAGTAGTGAGTATCCTTAATCAATTTTGATAAGTAAAAATGTCAAAATTAATCTTAATGATTTTACATTTGTGTTTATAATATTCTATTCTGCAGTCGTCTTTCTTAATATGCATGTAGAATTTTTACAGCATATGGTATTAGAATGTTATTAACTTCAGTTTGAAGAAACTTTGAGCATAATAAGCCAGTAGTGGTCACCCTATGTGTTATTTATATATACTCTAAATAAAAAAAATAGTAAAATGATTAATTTCTATTGTATTTTATTTAGATCAAACAGTAAAGCTGCCTTATAGCCATAAAAGTAACAAATTTGGCAAAGCTTATTGAAATTGTAAACTCACTATTATGAAAGAACGGTTTTAAGAGTCAAATCCAAAAAGATAAAACTATATTCTTATTAAAATTTTGTATTAAGTATCGGTCAGTTTTAAAGGCTAAAGCAGTCTTCTTTGTCAGAACATACAAGTGCAATCTTTACTCATCAGAGAAAAATCGGTGACTGATGCGAGAATAGTAAATGATTGTATTTTATTTAGATCAAACAGTAAAGCTGCCTTATAGCCATAAAAGTAACAAATTTGGCAAAGCTTATTGAAATTGTAAACTCACTATTATGAAAGAACGGTTTTAAGAGTCAAATCCAAAAAGATAAAACTATATTCTTATTAAAATTTTGTATTAAGTATCGGTCAGTTTTAAAGGCTAAAGCAGTCTTCTTTGTCAGAACATACAAGTGCAATCTTTACTCATCAGAGAAAAATCGGTGACTGATGCGAGAATAGTAAATGAAGCAAAAGCAGACATTCACTTTCCTCTTTGGTATGTTGCAGTTCATTCATTTTTGCAAACCTCTACCTGCCTCCTGGAATTTACCCCCACCCCTTTTTCTTCTCTTTCTGTTGGCAACTTTCCCTATTTCTGTCACATTTGACATTCCTGCATCATCGATCACCAATCTATCTGACGAGTAAAGGTTGCTCTTGTGTGTCCTGATGAAAAAGACTGTTTTTGCCTTCAAAACCGGCCTATACTTCAAAGAATTTTTTTTTATTATATTCTAATTTCAACAAGCTTATTTAATATTTATGTCCAATTATATGTTGTACAATTAGTAGATTAATAAAGTAAAATTTTGAAGTTGATTTTTTTATTACATACTTTTTCAAATCCTTATTTCAAAACAGTTTTAACTAATTTGAAAAATACTATTTAGGCTTAAAATAAGGATATGTACAATTATACATTGATTTATTAAATTTAATTATAATATTTTAAAAATATATATAATCCAGATTACCCTAGTTTGCTGAGATGCTAGATTTCAGAAGTTGCACTGTATATAATTATTTGTTAGATAGTTCTAATTCAAAATCAATTTCAGGCATGTTATTGTTCCAAAGGAAGTTGCAAAACTTGTTCCTAAAACTCATCTTATGACGGAAAAAGAATGGAGAAGTTTAGGAGTTCAGCAAAGTCAAGGTTGGATTCACTATATGGTTCATGAACCTGGTAAGCAAAATATTTGTTCAAATGGGGTGGTTTATATGTAAATGTGTACCTATATGTAAATTTTTAATGGTGCTTTTTTGTTAACATGTAGCTGAATTTCCCAGTGGTAATACTTAATGTAAAATATTTTAGCATATGTTTGAAAAATTGTCATGATCAAATAAATGTATTTCTTTTATATGTTATAAATGCAGAATAGGGGAGAGTTGGATGCCTTGAGACACTTTTCAGTTCTTGAATTTTATATATATATATATAATAAATTCTATCTTAACCAAACACTTGCATCATATATACATTAAACACTTCTGCATATGATATTGGTATAATCCATTTCAAATGTTGTATTTGTTTGTTAGATCACTCCCAGTATCCCAAAGTGCCTTGGGACATTGGAACAGTGAACAGAATCTTGGGATAGTGCCTTCAATGGATAAAGCATTATTACTTTAAAAGCAATATACTTTTCTGAGACAATTTTTTGGCTATATTATCAATGTAAATAACTAACATAACAAGCAGAAACATTTTTATGCAATGCACCTATATTGAATTTACAGTAAACAAAAAATCTCTAAAAAAAAATTTAACCTTTTAACAGATGAAAAATTTAGAGGCTTCTTGAATATACAGCGGTCACAGCAAAAACAATTTCATCTAGTGTTCCAAGATGCCCCAATTGGCCAGATTGTTCCTGAAGGCTTTACTTTTTGGATTAACTCTACAATCATCATTTTACATTTAACTTCCCAATAAACATGTCTGTTTCTTTAATATATAGTTTTATATGAATAAATTGAATTATAATTCCACTGTTACTGTCTACAAATATTGCATAAAAGTTTTCTGACTATTAAAACTAAAAAAGGGTAATAAATCTATATATACTAATTGCCAAGTGTCCGTCTGTCTGTCACGCTTTTTTTAAGCACTTCCCGAATAGATAGAGACTTGCAATTTGGTACACGGCTCGGTCGTTCGATAAAAACCCCTGGAAAAATCGAATTTTTCGAAAACGTTCTATAGAGGGGGTGCCCCACACCAAAACGTTCGAAAAGTAAAATGACGGGAAAGCATACTTTGCGATGAGATAGAGACTTCAAATTTGGGATATGGGTAAATCACTCGAAAGGAAGAAAGTGTGCAATTTCAGATTTCCAATATTTTCTACTTAATGGAGGGGGTGCAGCACACCAAAACGTTCGAAAAGTGAAATGATAGGAGAGCATGCTTTACGATGAGATAGAGACTTCAAGTTTGGTGTATGGGTAAATCGTTTGAAGCAAAGAAAGTGTGGAATTTCAGATTTCCAATATTTTCTACTTAAGGGGGTGCCGCACACTAAAACGTTCGAAAAGTGAAATGATAGGAAAGAATGCTTTGCGATGAGATAGAGACTTCAAATTTGGTGTATTGGTAAACCGTTCGAAAGGAGGAAAGTGTGCAATTTCAGATTTCCAATATTTTCTACTTAAGGGGGGTGCTGCACACCAAAATATTCGATTTGCAGAATAAATGAGAAAACGCTCCTTTAAAATTTGATAGAGGCTTGAAATTCGGTATATGGTCTAATCATTTGATGGAAACACCCAAGACAAATATAGTTTTTCAAAAATGTTTGTTTAAGGGGGGTGCTCCAGAGTAAAATGTTCGAAAAGTGAATTGTTAAAAAACCATGCTTCGGATTGAGATAGAGATATCAAATTTGGTATAAGGGTAGATAGTTTGAAAGGAAGAAAGTGTAAAATTTCAGTTTACCAATACTTTCTACTTTAGGGGGTGCCGCACACCAAAATGTTCGATTTTTGGAATAAAGGAGAAACGCCCCTTTTAAAATGTGATAGAGGCTTGATATTTGATATATGGGAAAATAATCTGACAGAAATCACAAAAAGAATAGAGTTTTTCAAAAATGTATAGTTAAGGGGGTGGGTACTCCACACAAAAGCATTCGAAAGATGAAATGCTAGAAAAGTATGCTTCGCGAGGAGATAGAGACTTCAAATTTAGTGTACGGGTAAAAAGTTGGAAAGGAAGAAAGTGTGCAATTTCAGTTTTCCAAACTTTGTTATTGTAGGGGGTTCCGCTCACTAAAATGTTCGATTTACCGAACAAATGAAAAACGCCTCCTTTACAATGTGATAGAGACTCGAAATTTAGTATATGGGCTAACCATTTGACAAAAAAAACCAAAGATGAATACAGTTTGACAAAAATGTTCTTTAACGGGGTGCTACACAGAAAAACGTTCGAAAGGTTAAGTGATAGAAAATTATGCTTCTCGATAGGATAGCGACTTCAAATTTGATGTACGGGTAGATAGTTTGAAAGGAAGAGTGCGTGAAATTTTAGATTTCCAATATTTGCTACTTTAAGGGGTGCGCAGACTAATATGTTCGAATTTCCTAATAAATGAGGCACGCTTCCTTTTAAATGTGATAGAGGCTTGATATTTGGTATTTGGGCCAATCATCTGATAAAAAACCCAAGACAAAGAGTTTTTTAAAAATGTTCATTTATGCATGTGCTTCACAGAAAAAAGTTCCAAAGGAGAAATAATAATATAGGAGTGCCTCGGGATGAGATAGACTTAAATGTAGTGTAAGGGTAGATAATTCGAAAGGAAGAAATGCTCGAATTTAGTTTCCCAATATTTTCTTCTTTAGAGGGTTCTGCACACCAAAATATTCGATTTGTCGAATAAATGTGAAACGCGAATTATTAAAAAATTTACATTATTCAGGGGTTGCTTATTGCGAGACCGTTGATTTTCAACGGGTATTCGGCTAGTTATTATCGAATTGCACTAGAGCTTTAAAAACACAGCAGTAAATACATAGGAGTTCCATCTAGATCCCGTAGTACATGAAATAACAAGCCTTTAATCTCAAACCCGATTTTAGAATTTAAGGTGCCCCAACCCTCCTCCTATTATTAATTTATGAAGATTGGTGTTTCAAGAGCAAAACTTAGTCATATAAAAATGTAAGTGCAGTGGTTGAATTTAATACTAAAAAAAGGCAAAATCAGTTTTAAAAATCCATAAAAATTAAAAGAATTAATGTAATTAACAATAATATGTTTATATTTATCTACATAAGTTAATTTCAGTTTGAATGTCGTAAAATTGAAAATAGTTTTGGGGTATAAGCAAAAAAACTTTTGGAGGATGCCTGCTGACCCCTACAGGGAGCTGAATTCCTGTATTAGTCTAATTTACAATGAATCAAATGGACTTTATAAAATTTGGTGTGGAAGGGTTTGCTCTACTGACAAAAAATTTCTAGATGACTGAGTAGTTCAAAATATCTTTGATTCAACATAACTATATTTTGTGACATACTTCAACTGCTGGTTTCCTCCAAAGTTTGATAAAACTGTAAGCTTAACTGCCAGCTGAGAAATATAAAATTATTTAGAATATTTCTTATCCAACATACATAAATTTAAGGAGTTACCAACCCCTTAATCTGATATTTCATTTTTCCAATGTTAACTTAGAGAAAAGTATTAATGAACACTTTTTTCTCAGTTAATATGGAACTATATTCAACAACTGTATCTTGTTTAGATTTTATAATTTTTCCACTGGTTTTTACTAAATGTAGATGATGTTAAGTTGAATGTTTGTATTGTATTAGAAGTTTGTAAGCTATTTAAAGGTATTTTTAATTATTTTTCTTTTATATATATGTATGATGCAGTATGTTTTGATAAATATTAGAAATACTTCTAATTCATTGAATATTTAAAAAGTATATATTTTTTTTCATTTTAACATTGACAAAAACAACAGGGAAAGTCAAGAATATAAACAACACATTTTAAACATCCTTAACACATTTGTCAGTGGATTAAAATGAAAAAATTAAAATACTATGGGTAGTTTAATGCACTCTGAAGTTTTAGTAATGGACAAGTTTATAAGATATAATTGATCTAAGTCAGCAAATTAACAGTATAAATCATAAATCACACCAAAGCTAATAGAATAGCATAGTAGTAATTAAGGTTGTCTTGTTCAGAGAAAAATTGGTCCATGAAAGGAGAAAGAAATGATTGTTAAGATCAGAAACTGGCAAGTCATTATTGAAACATGTTTAAGAGAGATTTAAACACTTATTTCTGATTTACACTGTGTGAAAAAGCTTTAATATATATAGGTATGTCAAATCATGGTTGTTAATAAATTGATAGTTTCTATCAATAGTATCTAACCTGTCAGGGCTGCCACACTAGTCTCTTTTCTTACATCCATGGCAAAGTGAATGAAAAAATGTTTTTCATCGAGAGTCAGTGAGTCACAGTTCTTGATGGCAAATTTTGGAAATAATTGCATATTATTTATTTTTTTTTTTTTTTTTTTTAGGGGTGGGTGGGTGAGGTTTTTATTTTGTTTCAAAGATTACTTGTGAGAAATAAAGAAGCAAAATTATTTTGAAATACTTTTTATTTGACAAACGCATAGTCTGCATGTATTTTTTACACAAATACTACACTACTCTTTTTATTCATAGATATACAGTAGTGGAAAGATCCCTTTGGCCCAATATACACTTAATTTAATCCTGGACTATATACTCGGGCTTACTATATGGTTTATGTCAGATTTTTTTTTCTATGTTTGCAATTCACATTGTGATGACCCTTTATATGGGTCATTCCATATTAAATCAACACAAAAAGGTGGCATTTTTAACCCAACTAACACCGATTTTTTTTAAAACTTGGCTATTTTGTTGTTCACTCATATATGACACTATGCAAAATTTTATCTTCCAATTTTCATTAGTTTTTTATTTATAAAAAATTGATAATTTTTCATGATTCTTCATATATTCAAGCGTCTGTATATTTTTACCTAATCAATGGATTGTGTTGGAATAATGTTTATTTTGTAGCTTAAGGTATGACCTTTCTTGTGATGTCACTTGACCCTGTAAATGATATTTTTCATTAATTCATCTTTAATTTTTTTCAACAAAATATTTTGTTGATACGTTATTTATCTATACTATTTAAATTTTTCAAGTTGGGAATGCTGTGAGCTCATGAGTGTGTATCATACTGTGAGCATCATGAGTGAAAAAGAATTCTAAATAAATATACACTGTATAAACAGCTATTTGAAAAATGCTGGAAACCACGTAACAGCATAATTAAGTAAATAATTCTTAAATAAACATCATTATACTTAACTAAAAGTGATAAGATTTACTAATCTGCATATAATTTTATATATATATATATATATAATTTTTTTTTTTTTAATTTGAAAGAGAATGTAAATAATTCAGCTATTTAATAAATGCTGGAAACCACATAAAACATAATTAAGTAATTCTTAAATAAACATTATTATACTTAACTACAAGTTATAAACATTTACTAATGGGCATATAATTAATGCTCATATAACATATATTTATTTAGATTTTTTTTTTTTACTATGAGCCCAAAGTTTTCCCAACTTGAAATTTTTGTATTATGGAGATATTTATCAACAAAATATCTTTTTTGAAAAAAAAAATTAGATACACTTTTTTTAGAAGTTCAAGATCAAAGGTCAAATCAAGTGACCTTGAAATTAAAAAAATATCATTTGCAGGGTTATATGACATATCACAAGAAAGGTCATACTCTAAGTTATAAAAAAATAAGCTTTATTTCTGCAAAATCCATTGATTAGATCAAAATATACAGATGTTTGAATATGTCAAGAATCATAAAGCATTAACAAATTTTCCAAACTTCAAATTTTTATAAATAAAAAACTAATGAGAATTGGGGGTTAAAATTTTGCTTAGCATCTTATGAATAGACAATAAAATAGCCAAGTTTAAAAAAAAAATCTGTGTCGGTCGGGAACAGTTTATTATTACTTTTGTAAACAAATTGAATTTTTTAATTCTGGCAAAATTATATATTTCTCTTTATTTATTATGAAAAAACTGTTGAAATGAATTAAGTTTAATTTTGTAGATACTGCATTTTTTTTCATTTAAACTTTATAAAATTAATATTGAAAAATCCATGGCAAATGAAATTTATCAATAAGTATTAAAAATTTATATTTAAAACAATGTTCAATTTATTCAAACTATCATAAAAACTAAAGAATAAGAAAATTATATGTTGCCATTAGCTAACTTTTCTTACACAGGGAATTGGGGTAAAAAGAAGTTTGATTCATTAAAATGTCTAAAGACATTCGTGATTTTGAATCTTTTGAATATAAATGATAATGTTTGATTTCTAGATTTTTCTTTGCCTTGAAAGAACTGTTTCACAAAATACTAGGTTTCGAGTACTTTAAATCTTTAAAAAATAAAAATAAAAAAAATGCCAAGCTTAAAGAAAAAAAAAACTGAAAGTTGCACCTAAAAAATGGTGTGATATTAAATTTGCCAAGTTTTTACTTTCCCTGCAATACATGGTAATGTATGGGGAAATTATTGGAATCATGCTGAAAATTGCAACTCGCGTTTTCGACGCATCTACACATTTAGAGACCTCTAGAATACGAAAAAACTATTTTTAGCATGACATCTGTGTGTGTGTGTGTGTCTGTCTGTCTGTGCAATGTATGTATCCACTCTAACTCAAAAACTAATGGACCGAATTTCATAAAATTTGGTAGGTAAGTCGCTTGTGTGTGACCCTGGTGCCAATTAGTTTTTAGTACAATTCGGGATAAAAGAACTTCCCCCCCCCCCCCCCCTTCAAAATGTCCTGCAAAAATCGTCAAAATCTAACCTAAAATAAAAATCTACGTATGCTCAAATATATCCATTAAATGCTTGTTTCATACGTAATGTTTAACGAAGGAAAGAATAAAACCAACCCCATTACACTAGGACTAGCCATTCTCAAGATATTTTAGTTTTTTCGTTACTTCTCTATGCCACCTTTGAAAATAAGTCCAGTTACTAAATGAGAATGAAAATTGAATTAAAAGTGAATTAAATTTAATTGAAATAAAGAGAATGTGGCTATAAGTCTGCAGGGAAAGTCATGTGCTGCCCACATCAGATTTTTTATTCTGATATACTCAGAGCTTGGCAGTCGCCTTTTCATGTTTTAAATGCATTTTTTATGTCTGTACTCTGTATTATAAAATAGTGTATCTGTAAACAATTTATTTGTATCCATTCATTTTCACAGACATTTCTGTAAAGTATGTCTTACTATTTTTTTTTAATATATTGAATGTAGAAATTGGCAATTTAGGATGATAGCAATCCTAAATTGCCAAACAAAGGAGAATTATTTATTATTATTTTTTTTTAAAAGGTAGCTGCTGAGTGTACTCGAATTAAAAGAGTAAAAGCTTATTGATATCACAACCCATTTTAGACACAACTTTCTATATTTTTTATGGTGATGTTTTTTAAGCTTAGCATTTTTTTCTTACTTCAAGTTTTTTTTTTAGTAGATATTAGTGTTTTTTAATGGTAAATAATTTTTTACACACTCAGTTATATCAAAGGGAATATTATAGGGAATATCAAAGAGGCTTTTTTATAATGAATTACTCTCTCACAGAGGTAAAAAGTGTATGTAGGATGTAAAACGCTGTCTTATTAGTGTGTAGTAGGTCTAAGGTATATTAAAGGTACTTTCACACTCACTGCACTGGGCGCAGTAGCCCAGTGGTTAGCTCGCGGGACTTGCACTCGGTAAGCCCACGTTCTATTCCCGCCACTGCCAAAACTGCCGTCCTAGGACGTTGCCCCAGGTGCACCAGAGGGGGGCGGAACACACTGCGCCCACAACATCCATGTCTTACGTGGGACTCGAACCCACAACGTGGTGGCCGATCGATCGTTGGAAATGCTCGCCTTGGCCGTTCGGCCACCACGTCGACTTAAATGAGCCAACAGCACACAGTGTTCCCAAGTGGTCACCCACCCAATTACTATCCACGCCCGATGCTGCTCAACTTCGGTGATCTAACGGAAACCAGTGTTTTCAGTACGGTACAGCCGTTGGCTTGATGAGAAAATAGGGGAGATCCTTTTCGGCTGTGAACACAGGCCGCAACACCAAATTCGAAATGAAACAATTAAATGCATGCTGACAGTCAATAGAAGAAAATTAATGTAGATAATGTCTTAAATTTTACCCCATATTTTATAATTAACTTCTGAATCTGACTTTTCTTTTTACACCTGCTGGAATATTTTATATCAATTATTTCAGGCTAATAAAGCTGACACAGATGAATGAATATTAAAAAATATTTTAATTTGCCACACATCCACCCATATGACAAATCAAATAAAGATTTGTTGAAAACTATTCACTCTATCTTAAGATACAAAATTAGTTTTAAAAAAATGATACTGTGCCGATTTTGACTGTAATGAAAAAAAAAGTAATAAAAGCATTTAAATTCAAGAATGTTATTAAAATATAAAACAAATTTAAGTTCATTAACATTTTATAATTTATTTTAAAGGTTTTCAAATATCTGCATTAAATATTTGAATATATGTTTTGCAATTTTCATATGTAATTTTACAACAATTTATCATCAAAATAAATATTTAAATTTAGAAATAATTTAGCTACATTTAAATTTATGAAGTAATTATATTTTAAGATAGATTCATACTTGCATGTAAATTTTTTTCAAATGTATAGTAAATTTATAATTTTCTTATTATTGAAATGTAACCTTTTTAAAATTTAGTAGTTTTTATGTTTGTTACTGTTCTTATCTTAAATGTTTAAAATTACATGCCTGAAGATAACTATACTGTAAGGATGTTCCATGATTTTTGACCCATTTTGTGTGCATATTTACTACTTCTTCAAGCACTTTTTCAATTAAGAAATATAACAGAACATGTATATTCCATCTATAGTCTGGTATAAAGTATATTTTAAGATTTTTTTTTTTTTTCAAATGAACTTCAAAATAAATTATTGAATTAGGCAAATTGTAGATAAGACTTAAAATAATTTTAAACTACAAAATTCTGCAGATTATTAGAGAAAAATATTTCATGAATATTTTAGTAACAGATGGCAGCACGAGTTGCAAAATTTAAGTACTCGCTTGGATTTGAACCAAAGACCACCGATTTGTGAAGCCTGCTTTCTATCACCAAATACAAAGTTGCAGATTTGGAATGAACTAACAAATTATATAATACAACACTTTTAGTGCTATTTTAGGGTATTTCTTTTTTTAAGAGTAAACAGAATATATTTTCAAGTTTGTTTTTTAGAAGGAAAAAAAAAGCCTTGTAAATATCTATAATGTAATTTTGATTAATTTATCAATTCTTACAGATTAAGGAAAAGAAAAAAAAAATTAAGCAGTGCAATTAAACACAGCCTACATCTGTTTCAAAATCGAAAATTTGCCCAACAACTTTTGACTTCAGGTTTGATAGTCTTTTTAGCTCTGATTAAGAAGATTCAACACAAGCTCTATGCTGTATTATAACTTAATTTGTTTTATTATTCCTTGTCTTTTGGAAAAAATACTTTTAATAAATTTTTCTGTATAAACTTAATAAAAATATTTGTGTGTAAAAAAATTAAATATAATTATAAGGTAAAATATATTTACACTTTTCAGCATTTCACAGTATCTCTTTTTTCTGAACTTATAAGCAAAGAAATCTAATGAAATTATTTAAATATGTATTTCAGAACCCCACATATTACTTTTCCGACGACCTTTGCAAGGACCTGCTCCCAGTCAAGAAGAACAAGCAATAAATGATATGTAAAGATTGAGAATATCATCATGTGCAAGAGTTGTGTGTATATAGTGTATATTTAAGCGTTTTGCTGTCTTATCTTGCTGCAGTACAAATGAGTTACTTTATGTATTTATTCCATATTTTAATTATATATATATTTAGCTCTTTAGACTGATATACAATTTTATTCTGAAATACATTATGAAAATGAAATTGTAGCAAGAATGTATAACTTGAACAAAAAATATGTTTAATATTTGATTTCATTTGTTTAAAAGTCATTTATCTTAATTATTTTTCAGTGTATTTAAGTTTCACTATGAGTAAAAAATAAAACTTGTGCATTAAAATGGATTATTTGATTTTTATATGTAATATTTAAATTCATAAAATAACTCTAGAACAAATGCTCATTTTCTTTACAGGAAAATTATCACAAGCTTCAATAATTTATTTAAATCTGTTTTTTATTCTTTACAAAATTATTGATAAGCATTCAAATAAATCATATTTTTGAAAAAATTTTAATGTAAATGATTCAACAAATACTCAGATGTACAGTGCTAAAAATGATTGTTCAATATTTGTATTCTAATTATCTAATCAAAACTGATCTCGCATTCTTATTGTTTTTATCTACAAAAGTTATTTCAACACACAAAAAAAATATATATATATATTTAAAAATTCATCTATTAATAGTATGGATTGCATTCAAAATTTGTTCTAAAGAAAATTTTTCAATCTTTCCGATGGTGTTAAGATGGAAACTGTGATAATATTTTTGGTCACTAAAGAAAACCTATTTGTGTGAAAATCATGCTAAAACATAAAACTAAAAAATTAATTTAAATTTAAAAAAAAAATCTTGATATTGAATGATTGTTCAATATTGAATATTGTTCGATATTTGTATTCTAATTATCTAAATAAAACTGTTTATCTCACATTCTTATTGTTTCCAAGCTATTTAGTAGGTTGGCTATAATTTATTTGTATGATTTCCTTTCATCAATATTTTGGCCCAAAAGAAAAATGTTTTGATAAAATGCCTATCTTTTTATCTACAAAAATTATTTCAACACACAAAAAATATATATATATTTAAAAATTCATCTATTAATAGTATGGATTGCATTCAAAGTTTGTTCTAAAGAAAATTTTTCAATCTTTCCAATGGTGTTAAGATGGAAACTGTGATAATATTTTTGGTCACTAAAGAAAACCTGTTTGTGTGAATCATGCTAAAACATAAAATAACTAAAAAATTAATTTAAATTAAAAAAAAAAAATCTTGCCAAAGTGAATTATCCTGTATGTACTTGTGTACCAAATTTCATGGCCGTACTATTCTTAGATTGTTTGCTACAGATGAACAGATAAACATTTCCTTTATTATTATAAAGTTTTGATGAATATATTTGTTACCTGTCATTCTAGACACACACAGTTTTTATTAATGTGAATGGAAAGTTCAGAAATACTGTGTTTCCTGTTAATGCATACTTTGTTTCCAGATGTTAGTTTCAATTTCTATTCAAAACAAAAACAAACCAAAATGCCACTTCTATCATGATCACTTCTGACACAAGAACATACTGAATGTACACTAAAATCCCATTAATCATGTTAAACAGTTGTGTCATCTATTAGAAATCTTAAATGACATTTCAAAGAACTTATTTCAAGCAAAAGTTTCTAGAAACTATAAAATAAAAAAAAAAATGTTTATGGAACTTAAAAATTAACAATTATGAGATATTCAGCCATATAGGAAAAGAAACAATAGCTGGTAAAGTTGGTTTAGAGATAACATAGTGTGCAAATCTATCTTATCGTTGTCAGATAAATGTACTGAAGTAAGTATACATAGTGATTACTGTTTACGGCAGACAGAAATTATTTTTGCAATAATTCTTAATGTCACTTGGTCTTTTCCCTAAATACTGACTTTGTCTGAAAAGAATTGAGAAATTATTCTGGTTTGAATAAGTGTTTTTAATTGATAAGATGTAATGTCTGTCAATCTGAACACTAACAGAAAATCTAATCAACGTGCAGCTACAAAATTTAGTACACAAATATTTCTATACAAATGCTTAACACGCAGATTTCTTAAAATTCAATTTAGTGTATATAAGGTTGCAATTTGTCCACCAATCTGCTTCTTAATGATTGAAAAAATTATGGCATTTAAATCCCGTAATTAGCCCAGAAAAAAGACGCCACAGATTGATTAAACAATGTAATTTGGTGATTAACCCTTTGAATATCAATCCAGCATCTTTTTATTCAAGATACCAATTGGCAGCCAAAATCTGTAGCATATGCTTCCCCTCTCTAGAGAGAGGATTAGTTTTGAGATTGGTGATTCACAAAAGAAGAGTTGTCAGTTACTGTACTTAAATTGTGGCCTTCAGAGGAAGGAATTCTGGTGACAAATACTATGTAGGAGATACAGGAAACATTATATTGTCAGAACTAATGAATGCCAGTATCTGTAATTGGATCACTAACCTACTTGTAAAACATCAAATCATTTGCAATATATAAGAATATTTTATGATTATTATCGATGTAAATCAAAATGCACAATATCTTGAGAATGGTGTCTGTCTGTGTCTAATATAAGATGCAGTTACCTTCTAAATAAAAAAATACACAAAATAACTATCTAATATTAATTAATATAATTATATCTTATTTTTGCAATATGAGTTTGTTCATTTTTAGGGATGGGAGGAGATTATGTAAAATTGAGAATCCAATTTGATTTTACAGTAAATTAATGTGTCATGTGTAATGATTGAAAAGGACTCAAAACCAATTTAAATTGAATCAGTTCGAGCATGGGAGTCATACCCACAGGCATAATAGTGTTACATTGTGAAAGATTTCAAGCAAACACATCAAATTGATCTATCAACCAATTCACTACATCAAATAGCATTTGTAGTATCGTGTATTATGTGCACTGATAACTTTTGTATTTTTCTATAATTTAAATTATTACATTAAAATAATTTTCTGGAAATAAATCAAAAGTTTACTCATTTAAAAACGTTTTGTAAAACCTTACTTTTAGTACTTTGATATTTTCAGTTCATTAACAGTATAAAAATGTGAAAAGGGTTCAAAATAGACTGGTTTTTAAACAAAACAATATTTCTCAACTCTTTAGCACAAAGGCAAGAGGCAGTAACAACAGCATTTCGTGGCAAAGAGATTGTTATCAGTGGGCACGCATGCACTCCTCCGTTTGAGCAGCTATGGTATTCTGAAGTAGCTAGTTGAAAGTTGTGCTGGTAGTCGAATTAAATGAAACAACTAACCAGCCCCACCCCACCATTCTGTTTCAATTGAAAAACTGACCAAAAATTTATTAACTGTTTCTTCCCTCTAATTCTCATTTCTCATATGTATATTATATGTTAAATGTATATAACAATACTTATTCAGGGTTTGTACGCATCAGGGAAAATGCATATTTACCTTAAAAACCTGGAAAATTTCAGAGCTTACCTCGAAATTATCTCATGTTTCTTATCCCTCACCATGATATCTGAAATACTGAACTAGAAAGAAAAGTTGTAATGAAGGCATAATTAAATTCATTTTTTTTTTTTACTGAAAATGTAATTTTTTTCTTTTCATTGTGAAGTAATGAGTATGATATTAAGTAATATTTTAATTCTTAAGTACAAAAGAGGGATGATCAGAGGATTTTCTGTTTTATAATATAGATAACAAATTTATGAAAATTTCTCTGGAAAAGTCAGGGAATTTAGTTTCTGAAATTGAGTATGAACTCTGTTATTGGTTTTACAAAAAATCTGTGATAAAGTAACTACTAAACTAAAACCATCTACTGGCCATTTGCTACTAAGTAAAAATTTAAATTTTTAGGTCCAATCTTAATTCTAGAATGCTCTTTATAATAACTTTTGATTGCAATTTATAATTTTTTTCAATTTTTGAAAGAAATTGTGTTGAAATTCAGTATTTCCAAAATACTGCACCTCTGAAAATCAATCAAGTTCAAAATTTCCCTTCCAAATTCCATATTAATTTAACATTATCTGTTTATTTTGGATATTTAACACATGTAAATTTTAATTTCCCAGCCCTTGTAAATTTTCGGTATTCTAAATTATACGTAACTATACGCAAACACTAATTATTTCCTTTAATCATTCACCAGTGCACCAACATTGCTTCTAAATTCTTTTTCTCAACAATAGTACCTTTAATGTAGAATCATCGAAAACTTGCAATTTTTTAAGAGACACGGTGTGCTTAAAGTGAAAAAACACCTGTTTGGGGGTGCAATGTACGCTCAGAGAAGGTGCACAGTTATGCACGCAAAGTAGATGTTCTGCACCAGTGGCACATTTTTGCCTTTTGTTGAAGTGCTAGTCCTTTCTCTTCGGAGTGTATATAGGCACACAGCACTTGTATAGAAAGAGTCTTGCCAACTTTGCAGTTCTTAGTAAGAGGAAATCTTGTAGGCGGACATTCTAATCTGGGCTGAAGGAAGAGAAAGATGTGGTGTTTTGACAGAGCCACAGTGGTCTGCACCGTAGCTGGGCACTGAGAGGGGAAACCCTGCATCAGGGACTTCTTTGGTTTACTTTGTTTTTACAGATTGCCTTTTATTTTTGACAAGCACACTTGACAATATTCATATCGATTTTGGCTTTGAGGCGTTTACTATCATCAATCTTGAGGGCTGTCAACCAACCTGTGGCTGGCAGCTATTTCAGTGCAGACTGTTTTGCTGTGTACACATCATTCTATCTAGGAATCTAACCTTTGACAAAGTGTCTGTCACAAACCCATCTTGACTAATAGGGTTTTTTTCTCCTGCCATCATTTCTGCACATACTTGGAGCAGTCCTGTTTAAATCTAATAAAATGGTATGTGAACAACAGAGTGCTCATGAAAAATAAATTTTTAATGCACATTCAATACCCCCCCCCCCCTCAAGTCCGGATGTCAAAATAAACCATTGAATGATTTAAATAGAGCTCTGTAGTGAATAGAGTGTTGCCATCTATGAGCAATTCTTTAAGGAGTTGTTTGTTCTACAAGTTAATTTTGCTCACCGATGTCAACTTACCGCCCATGAACTACACATGAGCCCCTGAAATAGACAACATACAGGTTCAATGAGCAGTGTTACTCTTATCAGTTTCAATATTGGCAAGGTCATCTGTACCTTCCGTCATCATATTTACAAATTTCCAAGAAAGTTTTGTGTTCAAGCTTAATTTTAATAGTTTGAGTCCATCTGGAAACAAAATTTTCAGTTAGAATGCATAGTTTTTATACCAAATTTTGTAGTGTAAAGCTTGATCCTTAAATTGGCTATCCTCTCCCTATTAATATTTAATTCATCTAAAAATGTTTATACGTATATTTGTTTTGAAATTTCATTTTCTTGTGGACAGCCTGCCAGGAAAAAAGCGGATTTTACTCCCTTTACTGTTGTTTTAATAAAAGTTTTGTTAAGTACTAACTTTAAACAATACTAATCTTTATTGAGCAAAAATGTCAAATTATGCAAACTTAATGAATAAAAATAATAATTAATAAAAGTAATTAAACATTCTAACTTAATAAATAAATCATGTAATTTCTCTGTAAAGTCCCAACAAATCTTATTCTATCAAAAAGGACAAAATTCATTTTTATCTCTTCGCATCATCTAAACTTCTCGTACAATAATGAAATTTGATTACTATAAATAAGGATTTTGCCTTCTAAGAGTAAAACTTAAATCAATAATTAAGCACAAATTAATAAATTATGCAGCATATATGTTTTAAGGATACGTTGAATACCCTTCTTTAGTGCATGACAGACTAACAAACCTGAAGAATAAAAGACGAAATTGGCCTTTTTCCTTATCCTTTGCACAGTGTTTTTACTTTTTGATTTTGCTATCTGCTAAAAAAACTATCTGGCACTATTTGTAGATGCTTTGGAATTTTTTTAAGTTTATCATAGCAATCATAAATTTTCTGACACACATGAAATGATTGAATGCTATGGTTGAAATTTACAGTTGTACAGCACGTTGCTATGGAAAGCCATTTGGAAGAAGCTATTTTATCATAGGGAATTATTCAAATTGGGTATGTCTTGCTGTGAGCTGCTCAAATAGCAGGCCAGTATATATGCCTATTGAAAATATCTCTGAGCTTTTCATAGACAGATTTTAAATAAATTGTTAGGATGTTTCTTCTTCGACCTACCCAAAAGTGTAAGGCATCTGTTTGGATGGTCGGAAAGTGATACCCAATTTAGACCAGAACCCAATGGGGGACAGCAACCACAGGGACTGTACCCTCTTTCCCCTACCACCAACCTCTTAGAAGGTCTTAAGGATCCACACATTTAACATGCCCATACTCCACATAAACAGTTTAGGCAGAGCCAGGAATCAAATTTAAGTCGTTCGAGTACAATCTTTGCATGCTAACCATTGGACTGTCCCACCTCTTTTAAAGATTTTCGTAGTAATTTGTAAAATGCACTTCCAAACTATCGATAAGATTTAGTTTAATTAAGAATTTTAAGATGAAAATTTAAATAGCTTCAATTACAGGGGTAGTACTGACAGCAGATCAATATTAAGGACACAAATTTAACAAAATTTTGGGACATACCGTAATATTTTATCATATACCACATTCAATAAAATATTTGAATGGTATGAATGAATGACATGAAGGCGGGTGGCTCCAGGAGAGCCCAGCACATCGACCAGAGGTCTATTGTACTACCCCGAAAAATGAAGGTCCTTAAGAAAAAAGACCAGAGAATGGTATACTTACTAGCAAAAATATTTCATTAAATTCAAAGAACATAAATAAAAAATTAATACAGCAAGATATTTGCTTAATAAAATACAGAAGTTACTGTAACTCATTATTTAATATTGGGAATTTTTCTTTGATTTCAGTTCTTGTTTTAAAACAATTTTTCAGCAACTTGTTTTACGTTTTCCATTGGCTATCGTCAACATCAACTGTGCACTTTTACAGAAAGTGTTAAAATTCATTATGTTATTTACAAGAACTAATATTCGTAATTTTATTTAGAAACTCTAAACTTCAAAATTTTATTTAAAAGTGCTAAAATTTGCTATTTTTATGAAATGTGCTATAATCTACTATTTCATTTAAAAGTATTAAAATTTACAATTTTCATTAAAAGTACTCAAATACGTTATTTTAGTTAAAGGCACTAAAATTCACAATTTCACTTAACAGCAGAATTTTATGAAAATGTGCTAAAATTTGAGATGTTATTTAAAAGTACTAAAATACACAATTGTATTTAAAAGCACTACATTAAGTGGCATTATTAAAAACTTCTAGAATTCACAATTTTACTTAAAAGTGTAAAAAGAGCATGATGTACAATAGAATTGTGAGTGAAGTCATTGCATTGCATAATATATATAAAGAATTCAGGAATTTTAGGATGATGAAATTTCAGGAAGTAAATATTTTTTTCAGAAAATTAAAGACAAGTACTACCCTATATAGATATATATATATGCTGCCAAGTCTCAGATTTTTCACAATTTCCTTTAATCTCTTGGCAATTATGCAAGTCTTCAGAGTTTTTTCATATAATAACTTTTAGGAACTTTAGAAAGCCCTCTGTAATTTATGCAGAAGACAAACATCTATAGAGAACACATTCCTTCTGCTATTTCCTTGTTGCTGAACATCAAAAACAAATTTCAAAAATTAATTGAGTTACTTACTATCTGCTAAATTGCAAAGAACAAAATTAGCAGATTTAAAACACAATTTAAGACTAACTTCAAATATTAAATCCTATATGAAGTATCATTCCCAGGTTTGAGAAGCACAAATTTGTTCTTAATCACAGTTAAAATCTCAAAGTTATTTCATCAATTAAACGCTTATTTATTTTATCCCAAATATGAATGTGAGTTATCCTTTTCCAAAATACTGAAAAAGAAATTGGTAGTATAAATGTGCTGCAAGACACTTCTGATTGCCTTTTTTGAATAATAAAACCCTACCTACTAATTATCTGCATTTTCTCATACTACATTATTAGGAAAACACTACCATTGCAGATAACAGCATCCATCGACTGATTTCACATTTATTATGTGCTCATCAACAATGGGTATAACCGTAACCTGCAATGGCAGCAAGAAAACTTGCCATATGACACAATTTTGTGAATTTCTATATACAGAATGGCCATAATTAAAGTAGAGGTGCTTAGAGCTCGATAGTAAGAAAACTGTTGGACCAAACTCAACCAAATTTGCAGTAAATACTATTTAGACCATGGGGTTTTAATTTTTAAAAGACAAAAAAATAGTTCATATTTTTGCCACCACGGGCCAAAGTGGCACTGTAAGGTCCATTTTTGAAGTAAAATAGGCATAGGAAGTACAGAAAGTTAACATTTTACATGCATTTTGAAAAGGACATCACATTTACATTTTACGCACATTTAGTACATTTTATATTACATTTACATACGTATGACAATTTTTATATTGGCATCATTTACATGTGTGATTCAATATGTTTTCTTTTCATATGTTCCAAAAAGTGCATTCTCTACTGCAGAATGCAGCAGATCTCCATTCATTTGCTTGATGTGCAATATTATTCGGTCCTTCAAAGAGGTTAAATTATCCATACTCCTTGGTATATGGTATCCTGCGCTTTACATGACCCCATAACCAAAAGTCACAAGGGGTCAAATCAGGTGAGCGGGCTAGCCACTTCATAGGTGAGCGGGGAGTATGGGGTATGAGGTCATGTAACACTCGACTAATAGAGTATGGGGTCATGTAACACTCGATTAATTATTCGGTAGTTAGTAAAATGCTGTCGTAGAACTTCCTGTATGCGCAATCCAATATGAGGGAGTGCTCCATCCTGCATAAATATAGTAAATTCAAGACATCCAAGCTGTTGGAGTTGAGGAATAACAAAGTTCAGCAGCATTGTTCGATACCTCTCAGGATTGACGGAACTTTCTGTACTTCCTATGCCTATTTTACTTCACAAATGGACCTTACAGTACCACTTTGGCCCGCAGTGGCAAAAAATCCGAACTATTTTTTTTTCTTTTAAAAATCAAAACCCCATTGTCTAAATAGTATTTACTGCAAATTTGGTTGAGTTTGGCCCAAGAGTTTTCTCACTATCGGGCTCTAAACACCACTGCTTTAATTATGGCCACCCTGTATATTCTTCTAGGTGAATTTCATAATATAAGTATTTTAAAAATGAAATGCTGTACTTTGTAAAATTTACTATACTTGGCTGAAATGGCTAACGATACAGCTAAAAATTCCATTTTAGTATATTTGGGTTTTAATCTTTGTAATCTGTTTACATCGATAAAGATATTTATAATTCATATTTGATACGGAAAACTAATTTTTTAAACACTAATAAAATGTTTGAAAGGCTATCTGGATGTTATTAAAAGTTTTGGGTTGAGTGCTTATAAATACAGCCATTTCAAGAACATAAATTCAAATTGAATACATTCGCATCGATAATAACACAATAATTTTAAATAAAAAGTAATATATATGTCTTATACTTTAAAAAATAAATAATGAAAAAAAATCCGTGAATAATCAAAATTTTGGGACTTTTTAAAAATGAACCTATTTGGATTCCCAGGACCTACTGTTTGAATTCCAGTGTGGCTATTGAAAGACAATGCAGGTTCCACAAAGAACAACTCAACAATTGACATTTCTTATATTGTCATTTCTTATATTTTCAATCTGATTTCAAATTTCATTAAATTTATTAAAATGTAAAAAGTTTATTTTTGCCAATCAAATGAATAGAGAATTTGTTAGAGAAAATATGAGAAAAGAATAGAGAAAATTGCTATTCAATGAGAGTCGAAATAAGGAATTTATCTAAAATTTGATGATTGGAGGAGGCAAACAATCCATATATATATATATATATATATCAGAAAGATATAATAATAACCAATTCCAAGTAATTACAAAATATTAAAATAATAAAATCACCAAAACAGTTAAACCATGGCTACCATGCCGAAAACAGAAATGGACTGCTTTAGCTTAATTTGGAGGTTAATTAGACTAAATTCATCAAGTCTGAGCAAACTCAAATTAACCCAAAAACATGCTTGTTTCAGATATGGCAATAGTAAGTTACTATAAATACCATAA
Source organism: Amaurobius ferox (assembly GCA_951213105.1). Classification (NCBI taxonomy): domain Eukaryota; kingdom Metazoa; phylum Arthropoda; class Arachnida; order Araneae; family Amaurobiidae; genus Amaurobius; species Amaurobius ferox. The sequence continues at coordinate 38,802,128 of OX578140.1, read as the reverse complement.
CTTAGACTACAAGCATTAAAAGAGGAAAAATTATTAAGAAATTAAGTATTATCATGATCCATGAGGCAGGAACCTTGTATACATGAGCAGTAATGGCTAGGTAACTGAATGAAAAAGTTGAGATGTATCCAAGAGAAGGGGGAGAAAATAAACCATGAAATCAGAAGTGAAATAAATAGTTGGCGTGACCTCCACTGAAACCAGTCTAGGAAATTAGAGTAGGAAACAGGACAACTATATACAATAACAGCAATAAGGCCAAAAATAGAAACTCAGAATATAAGTATTATTTAGCATGCATTTGCAGGCTGTGGTTAGGCTGCCTGCATGTGCGGTCGCGTAGTGAGTTGCAGTAGGAAACCTGCAAGTGGGCTTCCGTCAAATTAGTCGGACATTTATCTTCTGGTGGATAGTAGCGTTATATTCCGTTTAGGTCGATATGCTGACTGCAATATACAAGTATAAGAAATTTTTATATATTTTTAAATTCAAACCCTTTTTTATAGCTATGTTGTGTAATATATGTATATGTTTGACTGTAGCTGTACTATAAGAATAAATACTTTAAAAAGTCATTGGACATATTATTCCAGCTCACATGTAATAATGAAAATAATTTCAATAAAATCAAAGCCCCCAATTCCCTCCTTTTATATATATATAGGAGGAAAAAATTCCATTTTTCAAGATCTATTTTAATGTTATATATGCATTAAAATGATAAAGTGATATCTAAAAATAGTATATTTTTAAATATTTTCTTTCTTGATAAAGAAAAGTTATAAAATAATTATATTTTATCTATAGCAAGATTTTTTTTAATGATAAATTTAAAACATTACATAAAAGGAATAGCAGGAAAAAAAATTTTAAATTCTTAAAACGTAAATTATTAAATATAATAAATAAGAGTAATTTATTAAATTATAAGAAAAAATTTAAAAATGCTTTTGAAAAATATATTATTAAATATTATATTAGAATTCGTTTTAATTACTTACAGATGGGAAACCTTTTTGCCACTTATGAAAAAAATAAAATTAATAGCAAAACGAAAAAAATAATTTATTCAGTTTATTATATACATAAAAAATGCATTATTAAATAATTAAAAAAATGAAAAATCGGTTTATAATTAAATATTTTTTAATATATTATAATATATAATATTAAAAATTATTAAAAAAAATAGCTGCTTGTAATTGAATGGTTGAATATTATGAAATGAAAGAGACATTTTGCTGAAAGATAAGTTAAGCATAAATTTAGTGCTATTAAATCATATTCCTTCACTAGAAGTACTTGCGTAAATATTTTATATTTTTCTTCACAACTTTACCAACGTTTTTCTGAGAAGGAGTAAAATGTCACTTGTACCTTTTTCTTATTTTTTTTTCTTCAAAATAAAGCACACACATGCAGGTCCGTGGAAAGCGAGGGGGGGGGGGGGGGGGTAAGGGGCCTCTCCGGGCCCCCGTCCCCTCATATGTGTACCTAATTTTTCCTGTCTGCGCTGGGTTCCCCAGCATACCGGAAGGGGGGGGGGGCTCCAGCTCGGGTCTATTAATTAGAACATTTTTATGATCAAATACTTCTTATCAAGTTCTTTAAAAAGTTTAGTAAGATTATTATATTTTATTTTCAGAAAAATAGAAGTGGAAAAAAGAAATCGCTTCATTCTTCAAGCTCTATTTTAATGCTATATATACATTTGTAGAAGCTGGAAACCGTAAAATTCGAGTCTTTTATCGGTAATTTATTTTTAAATATATTTGAAGAATTCCAATTTAAACAACACTGTCGTCTAACGTTAGTAAACGAAATATAATTCCTTTGTCAGACAACAACTATCCGGTTAATTTGACGGTAGCCCACTGGCAGGTAGCTGAATGCGCGTCCGCACTTGGCGGCAGCCAAATTATATCGTTTCCGCAACCGCACTTGCAGGTTGCCTAACCACTTCGGCATTCGCAATGTTTGAGGAAGAATATGTTCCACTTCTTGCAGTTATAATTACAGTTAAAATATTTTAGATATTTTCAATAGCAACACCCAAATTTTTATCCATCATTGTAACAAGTGCGATGAAAACTATAAATACCATTGAAATTTTTCCTCTAAACCTAAAATTGACTATAAACATTCTGTATCATCAAATGAAGTTTGGTCATTTCTGTTGTCTTATTTTGCATATTTAAATAGACATTACTATGTTATTTACAACATGGACACACAGCATAGTAATGTCTGTGACTAATGTGTAGATTCTGTAACTAGTAACTAATATTTAGGTTATCATGCCAAATGTTATGTGTTTATAGAATAAAAACATGGTGCCTATAGTGATAATTCTGATTGCCTCCTCCCGAACTTCATTTGGTTATACAGCAATCAATTTTAAGTTTAGAGAAAAAAATTTCAATGGTATTTATAGTTATTTATGATGCTTGTTACAATGGCTAAAAATTTGGGTGTTACCATTGAAAATATCCAAAATATTATTACAAATAGTCCTTTAGTTGAGACAGTAAAGAATAAAAAGATCTATAAGAGAAAACTTTTCAAAGATGGGGGGGGGGGGGGGGCAATATCGGAAATAGTCAGCAATTTTTGCTAAAACATGGCATATGAAAAATCTTGGATGATTAAATTGTGGTAAAAATTGATTAAAATTGCCTCATAAAGTATTTAAATGCCAAATGGTAGATAAAATTTATCAGCATGTCATGAAAAACAAATATCATGAAATACCTAAAATGTCCTATAATGAATAACATTGGTACAAATTCAAACAAGGTTAAAAAGCAACTTGCAATTATAAATGTTTAAAACATTCAGAAATAAACTGAAAATAAATAAATTTGGAAATTTGGAAAACTAAGAAATGGGAAAAATGAAGAAAACTAACATTGACTTAAAGATAAACTTTAAATTAGAAAAAGTTAAGTTTTAAAAGTTTAATAATTTCCAAAAATGAAAAGATATCAATTATTAAAGCATGGTTTTAACATTGCTCTAAAAAATATATAAATATTTCTGTAAATTTTTACTTGCATTATTTCCTGAAAAAAAAAATTGTTTTAAAAGTTTAATAATTTCCAAAAATGAAAAGATATCAATTATTAAAACATGGTTATAACATTGCTCTAAAAAATATATAAATATTTCTGCAAATTTTTACTTGCATTATTTTCTGAAAAAAAAAAATAATAATAATATGTTTTATAATTTGTTGTGGATGTCAAGAGGGAAACTCTGTGATAATATTTTATGTTACTAAGGAACCAATTTGTGTGAAAATTGCTCAACAATATTGCTTAATGCTCAATGCTAATCCAACTTTTTAAAATATCTAACCAAGGTACACTTTTTCGGGTCCTGAAGTACCTGTGTACCAAATTTCATGGCTGTATGATGCTTAGATTTACTGCACAGACAGAAACACATACAGACTTTTTCTTTATTGTGGAAGATAAAATAAAGGGTAATTTTTTTAAAGTACTTAAGCAATGAGAAGTACTTATACTCATTTCAGAAACATAAATTAAGATTTTATGTGCATCTATACTTACATGTTTCTAATTTTAATTACATATTAATTTAATCTTCATTTAAATAATAAAATGAAAAGTAAAAGAAAATTATTAAAATTTTCAATTTAATAATTATTAAAATAATAAACAAAAGTACAGAGGCTCAACATGCAAGATTCAGATAAATTTTTAAACTCTCTAACTCTGTTACAGATCAGCCAGAAACATTATAACGTATTAACTAGGACAAATGGTTTTAAGGGCATTTTAACAATAGTATCTTCACAGATGACCTTTGATGTTTTTAGCAGTAGCCAATCAACTTTACTTTTAGTTGCAGAATTAACTTTTACAAAAGCTTATTTGTACCGTTTATAATAAAAATTAAAAGCATTAACTTCCTGTAATCTATATTAATAAAAGGAAGAATCTGTTTATCAGAGATGCCATACAATATCTACCACACTTACAGGTCTGAGGTTTATCATACAGTAGCATCTATACCTGAACTAATGCACCTCAAAATCCTTTTTCCAAATTTTTAATTAGATTTTCTAAAATTAAATTTTAAAACTTTTTAATGGCCATTTACCATGCGGAGGCACAGATATTGTCCCCAGTAGAAATGCTTTGGACACTCCTAATGTAAAACTTTTGACCCTGCTTGAGATGGGTTTTAGAAGGGAGAACTCGGTTACACCACACAAAAGTTATTTACAGGAGAGGTAGAATTGCCAACAATGGCAATGTTTTCTTTCCTCGGCATGTGTTCTTTCAACACGTGACAAAGCAAAATTATAACCATTGTAAGATAGTTAAAAATGAGTCCAAATAACCAGCATTAGTTATATACAGTTGCATGTAACAATGCAAAATTAGATATTTTGGGGTGTTTGCATGACTGCCATGCTTTCAGCCTTATTTTTGCAACTAATATTTATTCTTTTGTTGTACTGATATAGTTTGTTATAATGCACATAAAAGGGCATGGAGTGCCAATAAAACTATGAGAAATGAAGCTGATAGATTTCGATGGGCCGAAGGAAATATTGAAATAAATCTCAGCAAAGAAGAAATGCAAAATGTAATGCCAATTAAATTGTTTTGTTTAGAGTCCCATTTTTAATAATTTCACTGATGCCTAGAATGCAGATGCTCTATACCGGTACAGCTATACATAATAAAATAAGATGTCTGTCTGTGCAGTCCGTAGATAGGAGAAAAGCTAAACGTCGTATGGCCATGAAATTTGGTACACAGGTACTTCAGTACCTGGGATAATGTTCCCTGGAGAGATTGTTTTTGTTTTGTGGGGGGTATTATAAAAGCATACTTTAAATTTTATCTACTGAAACTTACAGTGAACTCTTGAAAACCAAAATAAGCTTTATCAATATGCGGTTTATAACAAAAATGAATATAAATAAATAAACTGCTGCATGGTTTCATGATATAACGACCCCCAGGCAACACTGGGTGCATTTTCTAATAAAGCAAACTTTTGTTTATATGTAAAATTGTATTTTTTTAATCATTTGTATGTTTACAATACTCGTTAATCTAAGACTTGGGTAAAGTATCCTTAGACTTTGGGATAGTTGACACATATTAGAAGCTTTATATATTTCATATGTAAGCACCTAATAATTATCATATTAGTAAATATTATGTAATATTAATGAAGTATAAATGAACAGTACTTACATACTCACATGTAAAAAAATTCAAATTCAAAAACTGAAAATTGGATAAAGTATCCTTGGTTCCCACTATATTATATGGAGCAATGATAGAAGATTGATTGCATCACTATCTTTTCCAAATAGTGCATATGGCAACAAAGTTTATAAAGCTACATTTCTAAAATGTTATTGTTGACTAGTACCTAAAATTGAAAATTTCCCTTTACTTCAATGATTGGTGGGGCTACACTTTGCACAATTAAAGTTAGAACTAAACATATTTCATAATAATCAGTAATAAAGATTAATAAAAATAAATACATTGAAATCAGTCAACCATTTTACCAAACTTAATTCAAAATTAAATGTGCATTTCGTGTGGATCACAAACTCTAATGTTAAGGAATAGGACTCGGTAGTCTGCACTGGTTGTTAAATAGTGAAATGCTTGAAATCAATCATTTAAATTAGAATGTAGTGAATTTAGGAAGATAAGACATTATTTTTTGCCATAGGTAAGATATGACCATGCCATTAAGAAATGCTTTCAAGGAAGATTTTCTAAAGAAAACTCTTATTTGTTACATGATAGAAAACTATAAAAATTTATCATACACAATATCAATATCATCTGAGTTGAGGACCGACCCCTCATTCAACTATTTTACTTATATTTCAGTGATCAACATTGTAACCACTAGGTCATTGATAGAATCATGAGTTAAACATCAAATACTACAGAAATATTTAAATGTGCAACAAATGTAGCAACTTATCTACTTCTTGACATATTAAAATTTGGAAATATGATATTTATTTAAAATATTACCTGTTAAAAATTTAACAACTCACTGGGTGTAACATAAGTATTGATTTTGAGGATTTCACAAATTTTGCTAATGCATAATATACAAAGGCAGCATTAATAGTTTAATGTAAAAAGAATGTCACAGACACTCTTCATAGTAGTTAGTAAATGTTTTGATGAATGACAAGAATTTGTAAACATGTTTTTATGAAAAGATTAGATACACTACAGCTTAGTTTCACTTATGTTTTCAAGATTACATTTCCCTCTCTATTTTGATAGTATCACCAATTTATAACTACTATCTTTTACATATTCTCCAACTGATTATAAAAATTATATAGGATTATTACTTTAATGGATCAGCATTATCTATCAACTATAAAAAATAAAGTAACTGAATCTAATAGGAGGTAAAAATGCAAAATAAGATATATATCTTTGAAAATTTAGAAAATTAGTAAAAATACACATGAAAATTATATATTATTTATAACTTCATTTGTTTTTTAGGTGGTTCATCATCATCCTTTTCATCAGATGTAAAGATGGGCTTAGGTTGAGTTTTAGAATATGCTGGTGTTACCCAATATGGATTTTCTTCTGCATCTTTGGCATACTTTAAAATTGCTTCTCTAGGATCTAAAGTGTCATCAATTTTCTTTTTTAATCCGAGATTCCTAACTATGAATGATGAAAGTGTATTTCCTGCTGATGCTATTCGTCCACCTTGTCCAGGGCCTGTAACTGGTAAATCAGGACGCTGAGATTTTAATGGGTCCTTTCGATCTTTTTCCATCTGTTTTTTAGTACTTCTGGGTCTGTCAACTCTAAACATAGGTAAAGCATGAGGAGTAATAATTTGTTGTTCACAGATCATTTCTGTATGTTTAGCTTTTCGTTTAGTTTTCACAACACATAATTTTGCACCTCGCTCACTTAGTTCTGGATTATAATATACTTTTACAATACCATTTCGTGTACTCGCCAGAATTTGATTAAGTTTTGGATGCCACATACTTCTAACAACATCTGAATCACCAACTTCTAATTCATAAGCAGTTTTAAATGTGTCTTTAAATAAAAATATTAATTTACCAACTTTTTCATTTTTCTCTAGGGATAGACCAGTGAAAATATATGTATCATCTGGACTAAAATTACAATCAGTCATTGAATATCTATTAAACAGATTAGTAGCAACATTAACAGGTTGTTTAAAACTTCTCAAATCCCATAATTTTAATGTACTATCACATCCTCTTGAGGCTAAAAAGTTATTGTCATATGAAAATGATAGAGATGAAATATCAGAACCTCTCTCATGAGCATTGCGAACTAAAAGTGAAGTATTCACAAAATGCTTTCTGTGGTCCCACATTTGGATTGAACCATCTTGACAAGCTGTAGCGACAAGTAGTCCATTTCTACTGTAACGGCAGGATGTGGGTAAAGCACGTAGACCACCTTGTTGTCTAGGCTTGATAACATTCTGTTGCTTTACTTTTTCATCCATAATCCAAATTCGTAGACTCCCATCATTTGAACATGTAAGAAATTCTTCTCTTGTGCGTGGATGCCAACAACCATCATTTAGCATAGCACAGTGACCTTTAGTTCTTGCCATATCGGAAATATACTGATCTCCTTTCGGACATTCTAGCAGTTCAAACCCATCCCTGTCAAGAACTTTTGCTTGAGAATTACCAGCAACAACAAGTATGTTGTCTCCAGTAACACTATATTCAAGATTTTTAATTTGGTGACATTCACATGGTCTCAGACTACGGAATGATTGCAATGAAGCATCCATTCCAGAAAAATCCCAAAATTTTACATCAAAATCGTAACCCCCGGTTATAAGCCGAGCTCCATTAGGATCTAGACTTATCGAAGAAACAGTTTTATTACCGTGTTCTAAAGAAACTTCGTGACTAGCTGGAATTTTTTTGTAGCGTTCTGCTACTAAAGAAGCTTCATCTTCACTATCTTCATCAGATTCAGACTTACAGGATGAGACTGAAGCTTTTAAATTATCTGGCACAGGAGGTCCAATGAGTTCGTCATCAGAACTAGATAAATCGGAATCGGTATCATCGTCGTCCACTTTATCTTTTTGCAGTTTGTCATTATCAGTAGTTGTAGCAGTACATGAGGTTTTTTCTTTACTTTCTGTTTCATTCAATACATTTCTGTTTTCGAATTTCTCTTTGGCAGCTCTTCTAGTTTGCTCAAATAGAGCTTCAAAGTCAAAAGTTCTAGCTTTCTTACCAAAACTTGCAAATCCCATAACTGAAGCCATGTTATCTTTATCCCCACTTGAAGTAATTGCTGTTGCTGGTGTATGGTTTATAATTGGACTTTTGGTATTTTTATCACCTTTCCTCATTTGGCGAAGCTTTAGCATCTCTTCGAGATCGTCGTCCATTTTGTTTGTTAGTAAATTAACGAAATTAAGTCGTAGTTGTAGCAAATGTACCTAAGCTCACATCGATTTTTACCAGCGACTAGACTCTGCAATGAACTCCCTGGAGAAACCACGTAAGCAACGTCAGGCGCGAATTTCAGCAGACAACATCCAGTCCGATGACGTCACGTAGATGTATGGTTGCAGATGAATGACGAGAGTTGTGTGTTTTCTTCATACGGAAATTTACAGTTCAATTAGTTTATGCGCGATTTTGCTAGACTATCAAACTACTAGTGTTACGAGTTACTTCTGCTTTTATTGGATGAGAGAATGTCAAAAATATTGTACTATCAAGAACATAGTGTGGTAATTGCAGGAGGGAGTCGACCTAGATTCAAAGAAATAGAGAACCTTATTATTATATTAGAACCTTATTATTTTGTTAGATTTTCACCAAAAATCAAATCAGCTTGAAAGAATAACGCCTAACCAATATAGCTACCAAATATCAAGAAATTTTGTGAATATCTTTTGAACTATAGTTAACATAATTTCCAATAACAATAATCCACCAATATAACGTTGCTAAAATAAAGTTCATCAAAAACGTTTTTGTTCCATAGCTAATTCTTTAGTTCTAATTTACTTTTATAATTACATTAAGAGAATGCTAACATGATTCAAAACTCATTCATTATGTTCATAAAATATCTCTTCCAAAATGTATGAATTCTGATGTTTATGAGATAAAATATCAAACACGTATCCAGAATTATTTTTCGAAGGAGTGGAGTCACACAAACTGTAATACACAAGCACTAAAACTGTATAGGACCCATACTACAACTTATATGTTTCTAAAATCTTTGCCAAAATAAAACAGATGATGTAGTAACTTGAAAATATCAATAATCCCATAATCTCACAATCTAAAGGCCGTAATTGATTCCAATATATGCCCAAACATGTGCATACTTGTACTACTTATATTCTCATAGAGTAGAAGATATACCCATGCATTTGTAGAAGATTACTCGGTACTACATACAATACATGAGTTTCAACAATTTTTGCAAAAATAAAACAATGACATAATAAACTGAAAATATCAATAATAATAATGTTTAAACCTGAAGACCATAATTGATATCATCCAGTCAAAAATGCGATATCGGTGATATTTATTTTATATACATATCTTTATTATTTAAATCGGAAAGGATTTAATAAAAATCAGCTGCCATATAAACACATTAGATTTAAATCTGTTGCTAAACGACATAATAAAATTTTCTTCAAATAAATTGGCGGAAAAAATATCGTCTGCATAATGCATCATATAAATGATTTAATTGTTCATTTTTAATTAATATCTGGACAACCCCTGGTCTTAGAAACTCAAAACATGGACTAAATTTTAAGTCAGGCTATTTCAAGGCTACCCACAAAATTTCATTTAAATTCGGTTCGGTTGTTCTCCCGTGATGATGAGACAAACATACAGATAGACAGACAGATTTTCAATTTTATTTATATAGATTTAGTGAAATAGATTGAAAATCAGCAAAATGAGTAAACTTTCAGTATATCTATTAAAAGTGTACATTCAGATAATTTTAATCCACAATCAGTCATTCATAAATGATATGTTTCAGCTGACAAATATAAATGTGTCAATAGCTAGGAAGAATTGTTATCCAATCTGAGTATGTATTTTTGTTATTTTCTTACATATCATTATAAGCTTATGTAGGAATGTACTAAAATTTGTATTTACACATGAGTTTACAGTTATGTACATATTTATGTTATTTTATACTTTTGACATAACAATTACATAATCTATATAAAGAAAATTGAAAATCTGTCTGTCTGTCTCATTATCATGGGAGAACGGCTGAACCGAATTTAATGAAATTTTATGGGTAACATTGGAATAACTCCACTTAAAATTTAGTGCATGTTTCGAGTTTCTAAGACCAGAGGTTGTCCAAATATTAAGATATTAATTAAAAACGAACAAACGAACAATTAAACTTTCCATAGAGATAGCATTATGCAGACTATATTTCTTCCACCAATTTATTTGAAGAAAATTATGTCATGTCACTTAGCAATGGATTTAAATCCAATGTGTTTATGCAGCAGAAGATTTATATTAAATCTCTCTTTGGTTCATACGGAGGTTGTAGAAAGGAACTAGAATTTCCCTTTCTACAGCTCTGCATACAGTTGGACTCCAGGACTCGGTTTACGAGAAGGGAAGATAAGATCACCCTTTCCCAAACTTATGATTTCACAAAAGAAATCTGTAGACAAGGATCGTCTCAGTAGACAGCTGGATGTGATTGATATGAGCTGTAAACTTAAATGAATGAGGGAGAGCAAACTTACCAACTAGGAGAATAAAAGTGTCTATTTTATGAATGCAATTCTAGAAAATTGCTCCCTGCTTTCCCTGTAGTGATCGGTCCTTTTTATTGCTTTGTTGACATTGCTTTTCATAACAACAAAAATAATGGACAGATTCTGCAGTTAAACACAATGACACTATGAAACTATCTCTACCCAGACGAGTTGTATTGAACTAAGGATACCCTCTTTGAGCTTTTTACTAATTCGGAAATCAAACGATCTTCAAGTAATTTAGGAAAAAACAAAATTATACATTCATACACAGATGTTCTATAATAAATAGTTTATCCTCAGCAATGTTCACGGGCCCCTAATAGTTGTCGGGCCCTAGTCCCATGGTACCAACTGACCCCCCTTTGTGGGGGCCCTGATGGCGATACCTACAATATTAATTAGCTTAAAATCTACAATTGTGATCTTGAATGTCCCAGGAGAGAGCAAGTGCACTCCCTTGGCATCTCCTATGGGCGCCCATAGAGCTTTCTTCATGGTGACAAACTGAAAGTTGAGGAGTTCAATATCGATTAGCTAATAGGTCTAAACTTGAACGTCTATGGGAGGGCAAGTGTCCTCCTTGCCCACCACTATGGGAGCCCATGTAACATTTACCAATAAGGCAAACACAAAGATAAGGAGTTCAATATCTATTAGCTTGAAGACTACAATTGTAACCTTAAACGTTCATGGGAGGACACGTTTCCTTTATGTTCTATTATGGGAGCTCATGGCAAGGATGCCCAGAGAACTAATTCCAGCGGCGGTGAAACTCAAGGATGAGGCGTTCCATATCGGCTTGCTTGTAATCTACATTTATAACCTTACATGTACACTGTAGAGCAAGTTTCACCCTGCTTTCCCTTATGGGCGCCCATAGCAAGGACACCCGTAGAACTAATTCTACTGGCGACAAACTCAACGATGACGCTTTCAATATCAACTAGATTGAGACTTACATGTCTAACTAGACTTACATGTCTAACCTTGAACGTCTATGGGACGGTAAGTGTCATCCTTTCCGTCCGCTATGAGCGCCCATGTAACATTTTCCAGGAGGAAACTCAAGGATGAGACGTTCAATATCGACTAGCTTGTAACCTACATTTGTAACCTTGAATAAACTATTGAGCTTAAGTGTTCCCTTGCCGTCCTCTATAGGCGTCCATTGCAAGGGATCCCTGCTTATATACTATTGCCCTCAGTACAGAACATAACGAGGCCGAAGTTTCGATTTCCTTAGGAATAGTAAACAGCCTTTCCAGATCCTCCAAAATTCTCTGTGACAAAAGGTCTGAAGCATTGCGCAATTTCCATGGGCGCCCATAGGGAATGTTGAACGTCACGAATATCAAACTATACTGTACGTCTCGTTCGTGAGATTATCTCCACTGGAAAAAGTTCTATTGACATCCTTACCATAGGCGCCCATAGGGGAGCGTAAGGGAGCACTTGCCTTCCCGTAAACATCGAAGGTCACAAATGTATGTGTCAAGCTAATAGATATTGTATGTCTTATTCTTGAGTACGTATGAACGTCCTTACCATAGGAGCTCATAAAAATTTTGAAAGCCACAAACGTAGGTATCAAGCTAATCGTCCCGTCCTTAAGTTCCCCCGCTTCAATAAGTTCTATTTTCACCATTGTTATGGGCGTCCATAGGGCGCGCAAAAGGGCACTTGCTCTCCCGTGGACGTTCAAGGTCCAGGTGTTAAGCTAGTAGATATTGTACATTTCATACTTGAGTATGCTTCTCTTGGAAAATGGTCTATGGACGCCCTTGTTATGGGCGCCCATAGCGGTTTGTTGAAAGTTACAAATTTAAGTATCAAGCTAGTCGATATTGTGAGTCTTGTCCTTGAGTTTAACCCATTGGAATAAGTTCTATGGGCTTCCTTGTCCTGAGAGCCCATACGGGGGTGCAAAGAGCACTTGTTCTCCAGTATTCGTTCAAGGTTACAAATGTAGGTACCATGCTAGCCGATATTGTGCGTCTCATCCTTGAGTTTGCCCCTTGGAAAAATTCTATGTGTGCCCTTCCCATGGACACCCATAGAGCAGCGGAAGGGGGCACTTGCTCTCCTGTGGACGATCATGGTCCCAAATGTAGGTATCAAGACTGTACATAATTATGTCTCATCCTTAAGTTTGACCTTCCCAGAAAAAGTTTTATGTTCGCCCTTGAATCCTACCCCTCCGAAACAAGGTCAACCCCTTTCTGCAGTTACAACACTATATTTTGATGGCACTATATTTCCGTCACACACACACACTCTCCCGGCCGTCCAAATGGTTGCTCACATCCTAGGATGAGTCGGACGGTCTGGGCCTTTAACACACACACTCTCTCTCATTTGTGCTCTAATCACGTAATTATAAAATGCTATACCTAATTCTGATTTCTATATATAGAATTTCATGGCTATACGTATGCGCTCTCTTTTTACAAAATCTCTAATTTTGAATAATCCGTGACATTGATTTCAAAATATTCTACCATTCTGTAGAAAATTAGAAACAGGTAATTAAATCACGAATAAATCGAAATTAGATATTTTAAAAGAAAGAGTACGTATAGCACTGAAATTCTATATGTATATGCATTCTGTAAAAAATGGAATTAGGTAGAACGTTTTGTAATTAATGTGATTATAACTCGGATGAGAGAGAAAATGTCAAAATATAGTGCTGTAATTGCAGGAGGGCTTCGACCTCGTTTAAAATGAGTTCGTTCCTGGTCACCTAATTATATCCTGAATTCACGATGAATGAAGATCCAAGCCGCAGCAGCAATGTCGGACTCTCCGAACTCACGGCCATACTGGACACCGACTGGGACCCTGGAAATAACCTCGACGACGAACAAGCCCTTACAGTGGACTTTGCTCTTCAGCTCCAACACCTAGCCCATGCTGCAGTAACATACCTACACACGAACAAGGACTCCATGGATGCTGACTGTAAACTAAGGACAAACCAAGCAATTAGAGGTATGTGCTCTGATCTTGTCATACTAAAATGCTCCCCCCCCCCTAAATTTAATGAGATTAATTTTAACCTGATATTTGCAACACAAGATAAATTTGAAGAACTTAAATCCTACTATTTGAAAGATGACTTCACCCTAGTTGAGAATAGAAGGACCACAAGGTCAACCAAAAAACCCAAAGTTATTGTTACAAAAGCCAAATCTGTGAAAAGCAAATCTAAAACCTCCAATGGTGCTAAACATCCTAAAATCTGTAATCAAGAATGGGAAACGGACCTCTCTGAAACCGAGGAATCTGATTGTGACGCCATTCCTAAATTCAAAGAACTCCAGCATGCGGCGCATAATTTCCTAAAACCCAAAACTCCCCCCCCCCCCCCTCACCTCTCTTCCAAAAACAACCAAAAGCAAAACAAACATCCCTCTCTCCAACAACACCTCTGCAGAACCTCCCTCCCAAACAACTGACCGTGAACAGTATCCCGACCCATTTTACGTAGAAATAAATGAAAATCCCAAACAACTAATGATCGATCTAAGCCAACTTACGGATGACCAGGTCAGAGCCAAGCTGACTGGTGAAATACTCAGGATTTACACCAAAACTTCAAACCACTATAGAACAGTTCAGGATTACCTAACAAAAAACAAGCTAAAATTCCACTCAATAAACTTAAAAGAAGAAAGACCCAAAAAAGTAGTGATTAAAGGGCTTCCCCCCACTACCCCCCAGAAGACATAAAAGAATTTTTCGAAGCAAACGGATTCCAGCCAATCAAAATTCACCCCATGAAAAGTCTAAGAACAAAACTCCCCCTCCCCAACTTTCTCATGCACCTCCCCCCAACTACAGACTTAGAAGCCATATACAAAGTTAAGCATGTTAATTATATCTTTGCGGAAATTGTTCCCTTCATCTCTAAGGGCTATGCCCAATGTTATAGATGCCAGGGGTGGCAACACTCGTCAGACCGGTGTTCACATGATCATAGATGCCTGAAATGTGCAGGATTCCACCCCACCCGAGAGTGCACTAAGCCTCGTACCACCCCTGCCACCTGTGTCAACTGTGGAGGCCCTCACCCAGCGAACTACAGAGGTTGCCCAGAAAATCCCGAAAATAAAAGAAACCCTCCCCCCCCCGTATGGTACAACTACAACAATTCTCCCCTAAACTCTGTTCCAAATTCAAGAAACCAATCTCCGATTAGAAACAATTACCAAGCACAACAAACGAACCAAACATACAGCCAATCCACCCATAATAGGTTCCCTCCCCCTCCACCAAACGCTTGGAATCCCCAACGTAGCAATCTTCAGTGTAAAAACATTCCCTCAGTAAGAAATCAACTTGAAACTGACAAAGTCAGCACTATGACAAATAATAATCAGCTCACCATCTCTTCTCCCCCCCTCCCCACGCACCGAGAACCGAAAACCAAAACAGTGGTACCCTCAGCAATCGCATAAAAAGCAGCGAAAAACACGAGAACTCTAACTCTATAGCTCCAAACAGTGAAAATAGCACAACTCAACATTCCAGCACTCAGGAAAATCCCCCCCCCTCACTGACACAAACTCCCACGCCAGGACAATCAACACAAAGGACAATGCAGTAATAAGAAATCCCTCCGACAGAAACATCAACCAGGAAAACACCTCCCCCCTAAATGACTTGTTAAAAATTTACACAGAAGCCAAAGCAATGTTTCAAAACCTGAACATAAATAAAATACTAAAATTCCTAAAAGACCTTGGTGAAATCTTCCAATCCAACATCCCTGTAGTCGATAAAGGCCTCCAAGTGCTAATATTATTAGATCACCATTTTAATCAGAACCCCAAAACCCAAACATGATCCCTCCCCCCCCCAAACGCATTCACCATCTTATCTTGGAACGCTAATGGAATCAAAAACAAGATTCACGAACTCAGAGACTTCGTCGAAGAACATAAACCTCATGTTCTATTGATTCAAGAAACAAAGATCAAAGACCCCCCTAACAAATACCGCATTCCTAATTATTCGTCTTACCACACACCTCGCCAAAACAACACTAACACCCAACAACACCAGCACGGCGGCACTGCCATTTACATTAAAAATAACCTAGAACACATAAATATGACTCCAATACACACAAACATAATTGAACACACACTAATTAAACTTAAATTACCAAACTCCCATTTCATTCTTATTGGCTCCATATACGCCACACATAGATCAAGACACAACATAACTGACGATCTCTCTGCCTTATTTGGCCTTCACGACAGATCAATAATGATGGGGGATTATAATGCCCACCACACTAATTGGGGCTGCAGCAGAAGAACCAAATATGGCATAGACATCAACTCACACTTAAACAACACTAGTCTCAGACACCTTTACCCAAATACCACCACCAGACACAACACCAGAACAACCTCTATAATAGACTTTGCTCTCCTTAACAACATCCCCGCCCCTCATGAAATCTACACAATTAACGACCTAAGCTCCGACCACCTCCCTGTAAAACTCACTCTGTACTTCAACACTAACTTTCCCATTACTCCCTCTTGTAAATCTACAAACTGGAAACAATTTCAAAAAATATTAGCAAACTCCCCGCTATTATTTGCAAACATAAATAACACCCATGAAATAGATGTCAGCGTTACCAAGCTCACCAATGAAATTAAATCGGCAATTGCCACGGCCACCTCTTTCAACACCCCCCCTCCCTCACATCACAAACTTCCCTTTCATATTAAAAAACTAATTAAAAAACGTAATGAAACCAGACACAGATGGCAAACCAACCGTTTCCCCCCCTTAAAGACTCACTTAAACAACCTGAACAAGCAAGTTAAATTTCATATCCATACACACAAACAATTTCAATGGAAACGTTTCATCAACACACTTGCTCCCACAGATTACTCCCTTTGGGAATTCGTCAAAAAAATCAGAACTCCTAAAACTCGCATAACCCACCTAATTACCAATCAAGGCATTGCCCGAACTAACACAGAAATAGCTAACGCCCTTGCAAATAAATATGAAGAGCAATTCTCAGAAAACCCTAATCTAAGCAGCCCTCAAATTGAAAACGAAGTAACATCCAATCTAGCCTCTTTTCTTAACAGCCCCCCCAGATCCATTACCAACCATGCCCCACCCTCAGAAGTAATTAATGAAATCAAAAAACTTAAAAATAGAAAAGCACCGGGCAACGACAATATAAACAATAAAGCAATTAAATCCCTCCCCCTTAATATCATCTATTACCTCACAACAATCATAAACTCCATCCTCAAACTAAACTACTTCCCAAAAGAATGGAAGACAGCTGTCGTAATCGGTATCCCGAAACCAGGCGAGGACCACACCCTAGCTCAAAATTATAGACCCATCAGCCTTCTAAACTCTCTAAGCAAACTTACGGAGCGAATTATTCACAATAGGATCAGACAACACATCGAAACAAATAACATTATCAAACCCGAACAATTTGGCTTTAGGCCCCTACACTCCACAACACACCAGTTGGTCAGAGTCACTGAATTCATTTCTGAAGGTCTTGAAATCGGCCTCTCCACTGGTTTTCTCCTTATTGACGTCTCGAAGGCATTTGATAAACTATGGCATGACGCATTAATATACAAACTAATTCAGCACAACATGCCAGACTCACTTATCCATTTAATAAACTCCTACCTTCGGGACAGATCATTCATCGTCCGCCACAACGACAAATACTCCAATCACAAACCACTCAGGGCAGGAGTCCCACAAGGCTCGCAATTGGCTCCGACCCTTTTCAATCTATACATAAATGATATACCCAGAGCACCTAATAACCAACTTGCAATGTACGCGGACGATACTGCCATTTACACTAGAAGCTCAAAAAGATACGTAATTCGCTCCAGACTTCAAAAACACATCAACACAATTTCCGCCTGGTTTCGAGACTGGAAAATAAAAATAAATGAAAGCAAAACCAAATGTCTACTCTTTTCAAAAAAGAATAAGAAACCTAAAGAAATTAAAGTGAATAACAAAATCATCCCTTATGTTAACACAGCCAAATATCTCGGGCTAACCTTTGACACAAAAATGACTTGGAAACCACATATTAAAAACATAATCAAGAATTTCCATATAGCCCGAAACAAGTTGTCCACCATTCTTCATTCCCCTTTTGCTAGCTACCAAAACAAAACATTACTTTATAAAACTGTATTACGTCCGATCTTACTATATGGCTCTACGATATGGGGTTTCACCGCAGCCAGCAACCTAATCCAAATCCAAAGAACCCAAAACAAAACCCTGCGTCACATAAGGAAAGCTCCCAGATATCTTAGGAATGACGTCATTCATCGGGACTTCGGAATCTCTAAAGTCAACTATCAAATCGCCAAAAATGCTACAAAATTTTTCAAAAATCTAAACAGAATCCCAAATGAAGAGATATGTAATCTCCCTGAATATGATCCGCACCATTGGAAGTTCAGAAAAAGGCCAAGAGCCTCTACAATACTAGTGTAAGTCAATCAGAAATCACCATTCTAGAAATTCAACATCTCGTTAAATGAAAATAGTAATGACAAGACTTCTTAATACTCACTCTCGGTGTACACAGCTGCACATCCTAAAATACTTATATAAATATGTATATTTATTTAAAAAAAAAAAAAAAAAAAAAAAACTTAAATGACTGCCTAATAGTGATCTTTCATCTCTCTTTTACTCTCATCCCCCTTTTCTGGAGCATTTTATGTCATTTCAGAGTACATGATCTTTAAGTCTACAACTCGGAGATTCGGCCTAATATGGCCAGGCGCTCCATAACTGCAACCCCAATGGATGGGCGACCATAAAATTTTTCCTGGAATATCTAGATGAAAGATAAACATAAACTAGGATGAAAGATAAACATATCTACTAGCTTGATACTACCATTTAAAAACTTGAGCGTCCACGAAAGCACAAGTGCTCCTCGAGCTCCCCTATGGGCGCCCATGGCAAAAGCGCCTATAGAACTTTTCCCAGAGAGGCAAACTCAAGGATGAGATGTACAATATCGAATGGCAACATTAACGAATGTAATGTACATCGTAACGGAGTCCCCAGTCGAATGACTTCTACCTCCAATCTGTAAACAATATGTGCATTCTTGACATCATTTGAGCAGAATAGGGTTGACTACAAAAAAGAAAAAGAAAAATACTGCAGAATGCAGTAGCACCTTCCAGAGGGAAGGAGAGAAAAGAGCTGTGGTAGCAGAAGTGCAGCCCTCTGTTATTAATCAGAGGCAAAAAAGTATGTGTATCAATTTAAAATATAAGATTTAAGATTTGACAAGTAAAAAGGGATCAGAAAACTGATGAAAAATTTAAAAGATGAGGATGTGGAAGGAGAATTTAATGTAAATGCTCACGGGGGGTCATATAATACTGCCCTGGGACGCTTTCTACAAAGTCTGGGATCATAGTCTGGGAGGTTGAATAAAGTTTCGTTATGTATACTAGGAATGTTCTGAAAAATTTTTTTTGCTTGCTTTCTGATGGTAAATTTTATAGTTTTGATTTTGAAATCTTTTCTAATAATATCATTGCGAAGAAATCTGGGAGCTTTTCTGATGATGTGAAGAATTCTGTTTTGTTATGGAAGTTTTGCAGGCAAATCCCCAGACTGGGCAGGCGTAAAGCAGGATTGGTTGAATTAAAGATTTATAAAGAAGAATTTTATTGCTGAGATCTAAGTGGTCTGAGTAAAGCAGATGGTTAAGTGAGCCAGCCAGTTTTTTAGATTTATTGATAACATATTTGAGATGGTGCTGCCAAGTAAGTCGGCTGTCCAAATGGACCCCGAGATACTTAGCAGTACGTGAGAAACAAACGGGTTGATTGCAAACCATGAGAGGGGGAGGGGGGATACGAATGCCAGAGAAAAAGATAGCTTGCGATTTTTGAGCATTGATGGTAATTTTCCATTTATGGTAGTAATTTTCAAGGGTGGCAATATGATTTTGAAGGTGGATATGGAGAAAATTTAGATTTTTATGGGCGGCGATGATACAGGTATCATCGGCGTATAAGAAAAGGGAGGTACGAGGGGAACGGGGGATGTCGTTTACGTAAAGGTTAAAGAGGAGGGGGGCAAGGATACTACCTTGGGGGACTCCAGCTTTAGCGGGTTTATTTGCAGAGAGAGTGTTAAGAATTCTGACATGAAAGTTTCTATTAGAAAGGTAGGAATTGATGATTTGAATTAAAGGGGGTGGGAAGTTCATTTGAATCAATTTAAAGAGAATTCCAGTATGCCAAGTTTTGTCAAAAGCCTTGTTTACGTCCAGAAGAAGGGCCCCAGAGGCCTGCTTTTCCTTAAATCCTTCAGCAACAAATTTGACTACACGTAAAAGTTGATGTGTGGTGGAATGAGCGGGTCGGAAGCCGAACTGTTCTGGGATCAGGATATCATTGCTGTCAATGAAGCTGTACAGTCTAGTTTGAATAATTCGTTCCCAAAGTTTACTAAGGGAGGAGAGGAGGGAGATGGGGCGGTAATTAACAGGATCAGAAGTGTCACCTTTTCCTTTGTAAATGGGAATAATAACAGCGGTTTTCCAGATTTTTGGGAAATGTCTGAGTTTTAGGGAAGCATTAATGGTAAGGACTAAGAAAAATATGATGTTAAGGGGAAGAAATTTGAGTGCTCTATTAGAGATTTTATCTTTTCCGGGGGATTTTTTATTTTTAAGTTTGTAGATGTGTTCAAGAATTTCTGTAGGAGAGGTGGGAGGGATAGGGTCGGGGTGGGGGGTAGCTAGAAAGTTTTCAACAGACTGGGTGATTTGTATATGAAAATTATTATCAGGGATGTCAATCTCAAATTGCTTTTTGTAACAGACTGCAAGAGCATCAGCTTTATCCAGGTTCGAAAAGGCCATTCCATTGTTTGCACGAAGGGGTGGGAGCTGTGTGTAAGGTTTTTTCACTCGTTTAATTTCTCTCCAAATTGATTTGTCAAAAGGGGAGAGGGATTCAATAAATTCTTTCCATTTATTTTGTTTGTATTTAGAGATATTTTTTCTGATTTTACGATTAAGGGTATTAAGTATATTTTTAGTAGAGGGATTCCTGGTGGCTTGCCAGAGTTTACGGGTGGCATTACGCGTTTGAATTTGGGTTTTAATAAAATGGGGGAGTGAATTATAAAGGGGAGGAGGGCGAGAGGAAGAGGCAGTAGCTAAAGAGCGTTGAATTTCCAGTGTAACTTCCTGTACAGCAGAGTCTATGTCTTCAGTATTATTGATTTTTGGAATAAGGAGTTTAGAGTTTAGAAGATTTTTTTTATAATTTTTCCAGTTAATGGCAGAGGGGATATCCGCAATGGGGAGGAGAGTATTGAGATGGAGGGTGAGAAGTACGGGAAGGTGGTCAGAACATAATTCGTCCAGGGTATCAAAAGAAAATGGGAAGAAGATATTTTTTAGAAGGGCAAAGTCAATGGTGGCGGGGTTACCGGCCAGCGAGAAGTGGGTGGGGCTAGAAGGTACAGCAACTTGAATGTTATTGGCAGAGGTGTAATTGTATATCTGCTTTCCAGAATTATTTCGGCGTCGACAATTCCATGAGGGGTGATGGGCATTAAAATCTCCAGCATAGATTGCACGATGGTTGAGGTTAAAAATTTTGTCGAAGTCAGGAGCAAGGATGGTATTGTGAGAGGGTTTAATATAAATAGAACCAATAAAAATGGGGGGGTGATTAGGGAGGTTTATGCTAACAATTTTATTTTCAACAAAATTAGTATTAACAGTATTAATTTCGTGGTGGGGAATGTTGTTTTTGACATAGATGGATACTCCACCGTGTACAGAGGGAGGATTTTGAAGTTGGTTACGCAGAGCAGTATAATTTTTATAATTTGCAATTTTTAAGGGGGGAGGGCGTTTACCAGGGCGGATTTCTTGAATCAAAATTATTTCAACGGGATTGTTCTGAATGTAGTCACGAAGTTCGGTGATTTTGGAGTTTAA
Organism: Amaurobius ferox; assembly: GCA_951213105.1. Classification (NCBI taxonomy): domain Eukaryota; kingdom Metazoa; phylum Arthropoda; class Arachnida; order Araneae; family Amaurobiidae; genus Amaurobius; species Amaurobius ferox. The sequence continues at coordinate 38,780,254 of OX578140.1, read as the reverse complement.
ACCATTAGCATTCCAGGATAAAATGCGAAAAGAGTCAAGAATGGGATTACTCATCATTATGGGTTTGGGTGACTGTAAAGAAGACCTCATCGAGGGCCGAGATGAAAGCAAGTAACTTGTTCAGGGGATTACTTTCCTGATTAAACTTGGTTTGTACAATAGTTAAGAATTTTTTAATTTTCTCAAAGTTGATGTTGAGATCAGAGAATATTTTGTTGAATTCTTGAATTAATTGGATGATGTCAGAGATTTGAGATACGGGGGATTGATTTTCATTGGAGCTTGTAGTAGTAGTTGTATTAAGGGTGGAGGTGGAGGGGGGAGTGATATAAGAATGGATAACAAGGTTTTCTATTGGTAGTTTGTTGGGATCATTTGGATAGGAGTCTTTAGATTTGGTTTTAGGGTTATGGGAGACCGTAGCCTGGTTTCTTTTAATTTTTTCAAGAGGAGTAGGGGGGTTAGCAATGGCTTCAGCAAAAGTTTTGTTTTCCTTAACAGAGGAAGATACAGGAGGTTTGTTCACTTTGGTGGTTGGTATGGGATTTTTTTCCAGAGTGGGTTTTTCTTGTCTAGAGTTAGGAGACTGAAAGGGAGGAAAGTCTTTAGGCTGTGGAGTTGGTTGTTGTGCTCTCGTGGGAGGAGGCGTAGTTTGAGTAATTAAGGGGATATTTTTGTTATGTGGGTTGGAGGGGCAGAGTCTAAAGTTGGCGGGGTGGGGTCCCTCACAGTTGGCACATTTGGCAGGGGTATCGGGGGATTTCAAGCAATCACGGGTGAAGTGACCCATTCCACATTTGAGACATCTAGGAGGCTGATAGCAGCAGTCGCTGGAGTGTCCGTAGCGCTGACAGCGAAAGCACATCTTGATCCCTTTTGAAACAAAGTCTTTGATTTTTATTGTCATATCAAGAAGAGTTTGTAATTGATGAATAGTTTCCCATCCTTTTGTGGGATTAAGGTATACAAGAAATATAGGTAGCGGTGCTTTATTTTTCAGATCTTTGAGTTGAGTAATGCGATGTATATTGAATCCGCGGCTGCGGAGTTCTTCAGTAATTTCACCGATCGGAGAATTAGAGGGCAGTCCTTTTATCAATATTTTCACCGGCCTTTCGGCTTTGATATTTATAGAGTGAAACTCTATTTTTTGAGTGACCAAGTATTTTTGAACCGTGCGGAAGTCATTAATAGTTTGAGGTAGAATTTTGATGAGATCGCCTGCCATTTGGGCTTGAACAGGAGTAGACACAATTTTATTTAGAGTTTTAACAAGTTCTCTCCAGTTGGTCGGACAATTTACGTAAAAGGGCTCAGGTTTTGGAGGTGAAATGGGAGGAATTTTAGAGTTTTGATTGTCACTAGAGGAAGGATTTGAAGCACACGTAGTATTTTCAATACTGGAATTAGGATTGCAGTCATTAGGGGGAAGAGAGGTGTCCATACTATTTAAGGTTTCGAAAGCGTTAGGAGCAATGTTGATATCTTTACCTTGAGTGATATCAGCCTTACGGCATTGTTTTTTTGATTTGGGGATAATATAACCTTCCAGGTCCTCAGTAGGAGTGTCCTCATTGCTAGCATTAAGTTTTATCTTAGCTTCGCTAAGTTTGAATTCTAAGGCCTTATTGGCTTCAGTTATATTGCTATTCATATTAGAGTTAGAATCAGTTCCATTAGAGCAAATGCAGATAGATGAATTAAGATTAGACATTACGTTAAGATTAGAGTTTGTATTATGCTTTATGATGCTTTCATAATTAGAGACAAAATTATCAATATCATTTTTAAAAGGTGTATTATCACTAACAAAGCTATTCTGCTCAAAATACAAAGTCAAGGAATGACACATACCTCTTAGAGTATCTTCAGATTTGTCGGAGGTTCCAGACTGGATGCAGTGCCATTCAGAAAGCAGAAATTGGCCAGTATGAGACAGGTCTGTGAGATGTTGAAGACGTCCACCATCAGCAGGAGGAAGAGGAAAATTTCCAATTTGGAACCGAATGATAGTTTTTTCAATGTCCGGAGGTATGGGACGTTCATGGATCTGTGCCATTGCTACGGACTCCATGTCCGAAGAACACAGCAGAAGAACAACAGGAAAATAACAAGATGCACAATCAACAATTGGCGCGAAAATACAGGAGCGAAAGATCACACACAAAACCACACCAAAGTTCACCGAGGATCACAATCTACGGAGACGATACGCTGGTTCCATTTCCACTCCGAATGGCAACATTCCCAATGGGCAACATCCCCAACCTTCTCTACTGTGGACGTTTCTAATTTTCTACAGAATGCATCAACATATAAATTTCTGATAAAAATATATTAAAAAATGTTCGAAATGTGTTTCATGATGCTATTTTTTGTCTAAATGTCGACTTAAAAATTATAATGGAACTTCCTCTATGCAATAGTATTAGAAAAATAATAAAATTATTCTTTTATTTAGTCAATATTGAATTAATTTAATTCTAATGTAAGAGATAATGTATGTTCACCCTACGATAGTTCATCCTAGCTTTATGTGATATATCAATAATTGTGCAAGAATATTAATAGGATTCAATGGAAATATGTACTCAAGATAAAAATAGATAGATCACTTTTACAGAGTTAACTTATATTATACATAATTATGCCCGTTTTCTCTTACATATCTTCATTAATAACTAATACAGCAACAAAACAACCGACCTTTTTCATATATAAATGAGCCAGTTGCTATATTACTGTACAAGTTTACAACTCAATATATTACTAATAAAATCCTTGCAATATGGGTGGTATAAACATAGCACAACTAAATAACCGAACTTTGATATCACAGATGTCAAAATTCCTTTAGCAAACTTCCAAAAGCACATATTGTGCATATATGTTTATAGCGGCAACATCAAATTTCAAACTTTAAAACACATCTTTGTATCAATATTTGTGTTAAATAATCTTAAGAGAAGATTAATTTAGATATATCCTACTAAAATTATGCGCTAAATGATTGCAAAATTCTAAAAATCGTCTGTAATATGTAAACTAATATTTGACAATAAATATGGGTGTCGTGCAGTGGAATCGCGATCGTCAGATGTAGCCACATGCATATGTGAGATCAAAAGTTTGATTAGACTCAAACTAACTTGTTTGACTAATTTTGAAGTTATTTGAGATAGCACTTACCTATAAGATTTGTTCTGAATATTTTTATATTGCTTGTAAATAAATATTTTGGTTGTGAATGCCATGCTATTTATTCAGTTTTCACTATTTTCCTAGTTATATGATAGAAAGATATTAATTTCTCAAGTTTATGTTGTATATTAGAAGTTACAATCGTTTCATTTGAAGTAAGAACTTTCTAGTGTTAAGTATATAATTCATGTATTTTCTTCGCATCTTTCATCTGTCGTAATTGATTTGAGACACACACGGTCGCTCCCTATGAGGTGCTTTAACAATCCATATGTGTTTATCAACACTTAGAACAGTAATTATGTTGTGAGGGATGGAGTGGGATAAATCATAAATCAATCATTCTAAGACGCTGAACAAGAATTGGGCAACCCTAGCAATGAACATATTTTTGGCTTAAGGACCAAATACTATGCAGTGCAGACTATGAAAGAGAGCCCTGAAGTTATTTGCTACAAGGTACCAAAAGTCAAAGTATGCCACTGCTGGTTTTTAATAATTAAGTGATGGGTAGTTTAAATTTAGATGGCCTTGTGCATGGCTAATCTGAAATACTTTTAAATTGAAAAAAAAAAGAAAAAGAAAGAAAGAATACATAAAAATAAAATTTTATCCGTAAGCTATGCATTATTCCAAAATTACTACTCATATTTTCTTTGATAACAGCTTTAATTTACATACTTTTATTTTCAACTCCTTGCTTTAATCTGCCATCTTACATAATAAGATGTTTGTAATTTTGTGTGTGTACGGTCTGTAGCAGGAAATGTAAGCATTGTATGGTCATAAAATTTGGTATACAGGTGTTTTAGGACCCAGGATGGATTGGACCACCTTGGCAAGATTTTGTTAAAATTTAATTTAGTTTTTTAGTTAACTATATGTTTTTGAATGATTTTCGCACAAATAAGTTCGTTAGTGACTAAAAATATTATCATACAGGTTCCACTTTAATGCCATCAGAAAGATGAAAGAATATTTTTTCCAATGATGTTTGAAATGAATCCTTAGGACAATTTCTTCATATTTATTTTTATTTTAAATACATCAAAATTTACAGTTTTTAGGTTAGGCTGATACTTATTTCGTCGCATCCAAATAACGTAACCACAATTCCATAGTTTGCCAAAATGTTGTATGTATCTCCCATTTGCATATGAAGCCACAATTGATTGTCTTCTTAATGTCATCTCTGCATTGGCCTGGAAAATGGCTTTTCTATTCCATGTTAGAGTATGCTTTTCTTGCTGTTCAAAGTTTCTACTATTAGAACTATATACTTTTTTGTAGGAGCAAATAAATTGGTTTAGCCCACAATATGCCATACAATTTCTCATCATACCTTTCGTAAAGGTGTACATTTATATTTTTTACTATATCTGATACAATGTCATGAAACCATGTGGCATTTACACTGTTTGTAAATATCGACAGAGAGTGGATGGTGACAACTTTATGAAGCTAGGGAAGTGAATTTTATTTTGCATTTCAGAAATTAACAAAACTTTGCTAACATGAAGTTCTTTTACACTCGCTTTATATGAACAAAAAACAAACAGATTTTGGCTAATCCGGAGATTAGGTCACCTTGGTTAAATCGGAGAAGACGCCACGCACTTTGTGAGGTTAAATCGGAGAAGACGCCATGCACTTTGTGAGCGCTTTATGTTGCAATCTGGTAACCTCTTGTATCGGATGTTTTCGGCGGAAATTGTGTAACATCCAATAAGAATACGTTTTTGTGTTTGCTACAGTTTTTTGATGTAAAAGAACATTTCTATCAATATTTTTGGCCATTGTTGTGCGTGTTTGCTTGTTCTTTCGTTATATGATTTATTTTGGAGAAAGTGATTTTGCTACGTGCGATATGCACAGATAAAATTGTAGCATATTCTGTGTCTGGGCGCCGCAGGCGATTGTTCCTAATAAACCGGAGATCACTGGGGGCTCCGTTCCCGTGTAGAACGACCTTTAGTTCGAACCCCTGCCCTTGTACGGACCACTGGTACATACGGACCACCGATACATCCGTTCCACAATTTTCGATCTTTAGATCGAATCCCTGCCCTTACACGGACCTGTAGGTCGAACCCCTTCCTTTATATGGATCGTCAGTTAGATGGAGAAAGCGATCTTGATACGTGCGATATGCACAGATAAAATTGTAGCATAAAAATATTAAATTTTACAAAAATCTGATTTTGGAACGTTTACATGAGTATTATTAATTTTTTTATTCTGCAGTTTTATAAAGTTATTTAATTTTCTTAAAATACACAAAAATCTGATTTTGTAACGTTTTTTTGAGTATTATTCACTGTTATTTAAGTTAAATTAAATTATCATTTATATTAGAAAATCTTGTTTAGAACAAACACAATAGTCTGTCTTTAGAAATAGGGTTCTTCTACCAAAACATCATTTTGGTAGGAGGAGCCTATTTCTAATGACGGTAAATGACATCACTGAGGATGGGTGGAGCCAATTTCAAAACACGGAAGAAAGCGCCAACCACAGGCCAACTTGGCCCGATTTTGTACTCAGAAAAAAAATTTGCGGTGACCTGATCTCCGGATTTACCCAGATTTTCATTGTGTAAAAGGTCCAAGAACTTGATATATTTGATATAAGTGAAATTTTTGAAAACACCCTAAAATTTATGAAAGAAATCTCTGAAATTTGTGTCGTGAAAACAAAATTTATAATAGAAATTGGGCAATAATAAGAGAAAAAAATTCAATTTGCAAATATATTTAATACTCATGGAATTTCAGAAAACTCATAAAATTGGGGAAAAAATTGTGAAAATTCATGCCATGAAATAATTACTGCCCTAGTCAAGGGATTGGAGACCGGATGGAAAAGTGAAATAAATGGATAAGTGAAAGACAAGCAAATTGTTATTTTTAAAATCATATGTATTTACAAATATATATATATTTTTTATATTAAAATAAAACTCAACAGTTTACAGAAAGAAAACACTTTAAGACAAATTTAGCATGTTACAAAAGAAATAAATTCATGAGAGACGTTTTGCAAGCATTTCATTCTTTTCAACTGTCTCTAAAAACTTTGTCATGCTCACCAATGTTTCCTTTATATCAAGAACAACTTGTTTTCTTTTAGCAATGATTTCAGAGATGCCAACTTTTATGGATTTTCATCTTACTATTTTATGGGTCCATAATCCCTCAAGCTACAAAACATCTCGTCAAACCCATGTTCTCCTTAAAAAATTTCATATTCACTGTGTTTTATCGAAAAAACACAATTTATAGATAGGATCTTTGCAATCCTGTTTTTTTTTTAAACAGTTATGCTTTCATGCTTTCAATCCGTGTAGCAGAAATTGCGAGATGGGAGATGGACGTCGCAGATTTTTCAGCAGTCTGCAGACTGCAGATTATTTTACAAAAAACCCCCCAAATATCATATCTTTGAATCCGATTTGCTAAAAACAGAAAGAAAATGAACAAGTTTTGTGAGCGACCTTTTTCTTTGACCCCTCTTCCAACTTTTCGTCCACTTATACTCCTTTCTTTTCCCATTCCACCTCCCCCTAAAGACCACAAACACCTGTTGCAAAGTGAGTGGTTTCAGTGGTATGGGGAGAATTCCATTTTATTATCCTTATCTCGACCAGTTATCAACCGAAAATATTATGTGTTGTTTCCAAAATTATCAATAATGCAGATTATTTAACTTATTTTATTGAAAAAAATGGAATTACATACTTATTGTATCTGTAATCTGTGTATTTATCCAAAACAATCTTCCATATTTTGAAATGTTTAATTTTATTGAAAGCAGTGCATAATTTACTTTTATTTCTTTAAAATAAAATTACATAATTATTATACCTGTGTTTATGTATTTAACCAAAACAGTCTATTTTGAAATGTTTAATTTTACTGAAAACAATATATGATTATTTTCTTAAAATAATATGAAATTTAAAAAAATTAAGATAATATTAAATATTTTAGTTTTAATATTTATTATATTTTGTCAAATTTCTATGTTTATGTAAAACTAAGAAATTTTTGACAAAATGATGCATAAGGTGCCTGTGTAGTTTCTGCTACTGGGTTTTCAATGATGAAAATACTGATCAACACAGTTAAAGGAATTTTTGGTACTTATCGGTTATAGGGACCATGGGTTAGTGACTGCTTTTCCAAGTTGTCACGAACACGAATATTGGCGATATAATCCGATACTAGAAATTCACTACAGACACAATAATTAAAATTTAATATGTAATGGGGTTTGATCAACTTTACTTAACTAAATAATATTGTGTTACATTAAAATTTGTGGCAGCCAAAACCCGGCTATTGCCGTTAAAATTTCATTAAATTTATCACTACCTGTAACACTTTGCCACATAATTTCTGCGAGATATGTACAATATTTGGCTTCTGCACTTTATTTGAGCAGATTTTTTCATTAACCCCCCCTAACACAGTTGTTATTAGATACTCTCTTCAATAAACAAAACAAGAAAAAACTTTCAATTTAAAATCTTGCATTACAGTTTTAAACAATCTGTGTTACAGAATTATTTCTGAAAAGAGCCATTTGTTGTCAAAAACGATCGGCCGTAATCCGAGAAGCGAGAGATAAATATCGAACGAAAATGCATGCATATTTTTTGATGACGCAATACACTGGTAGTCGGAAGGGCAGTGACTCATAGGAGAATTTTGAAGTGTGCAATTCCGTAATTACTACCACATCGCTTTAAGAGGGATTGCCTCACGGGAAAAAAGAACTTTTAGACTTGCAATTTTTTTTTTTTGACTCCGCATATAAATTGACCCTCCTGCCCCACACACTTTGAGGTTTTTTTTGTCACAGATTTTTCGATTTATATGCGAGTATATACGGTATATTGCCAATGTTCATGTTGGTGACAACTCTGAAAAGCAGTTGCTAACCCATGGTCCCTATAACCGATAAGTACCGAATTTTCCCTGTCGTTTAGTGAACTGAAAAAAAAAATAACACATCTTGGAACAACTGTGCACCTTTTTCATGTAACAATGTGAGTAGATAATAGGCAATATAAATTGTTACTAACTATCAAAATGAAACTTTTGATTTTGATAAATCAGATAGAATGGATAAAGTATGGCATGAAATTTCTTTAATTAAAGATGATAGTGGGAAGGCATAATTTGGAAATTAAAGTAAATTAATGAAAAAATGTTCTAATTGTTCCTTATAGCAATGCTACAAGTGAGAGGGTTTTCTTTTTGGTTAGGAAAAAACAACAGATTTCTGACCCGATTTATCTACAGAAACATTAAATGCTTTGATCGTTGAAAAAATCATAAACATTGCTATGAATAATTGTGTATAAAAGATTAATTAAACAGAGCTAAAAAAGCAACTAAATTGAGAAATTGATAATAATGAACAATAATTTTTGATAATTGGTGATTTTTGTTTTTTTTAATATAAATTTTGTATAATAAAAGATTCTCTGAAAAATGAATTTTATTATTATTTTTTTTTTAGTTGAAGCTCATTTAACTCTTAAGATGTATTTTAAAATAAAACTACATCTTAGAACTTATTCTAAGATTTTGAAATATATATTTTCAATATACATAAAATCTTACTGATGATCGGTTTTAATGAAAACACCTAATTTTTTTATTGATGACCCACCCCTTTCAGAGGTTAGTATTTCTGACTGATTCTGTCTGCTTAAAAGTCTGAAGAAAAAAATGAGCCTCCTGATAATAGTGTGATATATACTGCAGTGGAGAATGCTTAATCATGCACCTCCTTGCCTAGGTTATGTCATTTGCACTGGAGGAGGGGAAGAATCAACTCATGAAGAAGCCTAAACACCTTGAAAATTGCAATCTCCTGGTTTTCAGCTCTTTAATTACCTTTCAAGGTCAAGATGTCACAAAGTACCCATTTGCATCCATTTTCATCTTCTAACTAAAACTATCCCACATTAGAACAATAGGATGCGGTAGCCCAGTGGTTAGCATGGGGGAATTTCACTCAGTAGGCCTGGGTTCAATTCCCTATGCTGCCAAAAATGTCACCGTGTGCATGCGGAGTACGATTTCGTTAAACATGTAGATCCGTAAGTCCTTCCGAGAGGTTGGTGGTAGGGTAAGGAGGGTACGGTCCCTGTGGATGCTGCCCCCACTGGATTCCGGTCTAAATTGGGTGGCTCTTCCCGGCCGTCCAAACAGTTACCTTATACCTTTCTGGTAGGTCGGATGCTCTGGGTCTCAACAACAGCAACATTAGAACAATAAAATAATTTTATTTTTGCAGTGCGAGTAAAAATGATAAATATTTTATTAAACAAAATAAATAGTGTGATTGCGGAATTCAGTTTGTACTGTGAAGTCTACGAACATATTTTTCCATCTATTTCCATCTTTTAATTATTGTATAATATGCTGACTAAACTAGCATATATTGGTTACTTTTAAAGAAATATTTTGCACAATTAACCAACCGGCCGTCCAACTAGTTACTCTAAGTCCTCAGGACGAGTCGGACGGTCTGGGTCTTCAGCACAATTAACCAAATATATTATGAGAATTACAAGTAATTACTTTGGAAGTTAGATAATTCTCATTCATACAGCTCTATAAATCTAAAGTATTTTTCTGTTTTAAAGCATTTCATATTTGTAAATGATAAATTTGTGTTTATTGTAGTGAAGTTTATTCTAAAATGTATTTTTATTGAAGACATATTACTTAACCCTTTCGCGATGGTTGGCACGCCCGCGTGCCGGCTGCGAACTTGCATTCAAGGACGTTCGGCACGCACTGGTGCCGGAGAGAACTTTACCCTAAATGCCGAGTTGCACGTATTGGTGTTTCTACGTGAAGCGTTTTCATTTGAATTTATTTGTCTACTAGATGGCGTTAAATGCCTGTGGAAGCAACTTAAATGTATTTTATAGATGTTTGACCTTGGCACAAGGAAAATCCAATGAATTATTTCTCCATTTGGAGCGGGGAAACATGGTTCTGTAAAGTAAATAAACAGAGCACTTCTCGCAGCATCAACAATTTTATAATTGAGTTCCGGGTTTCCTTTTGATTTTAGCTTTTAATGATTTCGTTGGTGAATTACAGGAATATAAGAGAGTATTTTTCTTTTGGGGGGTTTTAGAGGCAGTGAAATTATTCGTTTATTTTGAATAAAAGAAGGTGAGCAACTAATGAGTATTTTGTATTCAGATTCGTGGAACAGTGGTATTTCTGATCATGAAACTGAAAATGTAATTGATTCTTCAGATTCTGAGCGTACTATTATTACAACGCCGCCAGCTTCAGTTGCTGTTTTTTCGAATGATGTTTGGACATGTGATTTGAAAGATCTGAATTCTTTGGAGTTTTTTAACATACCTGGAATAAATCACAATATTATGCCGCCTAATTTAGATAAGGAACTTGATTTTTTTAGCATATTTTTGATGATGAACTAGTAGAATTTATCGTAAAAGCAACTAATGAGTTTGCAAAGAAGAAATGGGAAAAAAATCTCCTCTCTCCTTCCACATCGAAGACTCCACTTAAATGTATTTACACCTGTGACAGGAAATGTATTTAAACCTGTGACAGGAACTGAAATGTATTTTCACCTGTGACAGGAAGCAAATTTCGTGTGTTTCTCGCACTAGTAATTTTGACGAGCATTGTCAGAAAACCAAATCTTAAAATGTATTTTTCTAAGAATCCAATTATCAGTACTCCTTTTTTTAATTCAGTTATGAGTCGCGATCGATTTATAGGAATATTACGTTACCTTCATTTTACTCTTGATAGTAATGCCCAAAAACTAGATAAATTGAAACCCGTGTTAGATGCATTAGTTTCAAAATTTAAATCTTTATACACTCCTAGAAGAAATGTGATCATTGATGAATCTTTGTTCTCATGGAAAGGAAGGCTGGGATTTCGTCAATATATCCCCTCTAAAAGGTCCAGATATGGAATAAAAATATATAAATTGTCAGAATCGAAATCAGGATATAAATGGAATTTCCTTGTGTATACTGGAAAGGACACGGAATTATCAAGCTCTGATGGTGGGTATGGAGAACGTGTTGTGAAAACATTTCTAAATGAACTTTCAGGAAAAGGATATACTTTGTATTTGGATATATTTTTTACCTCTCCTGTACTTGCAAAGTATTTGTTGTCTAAGAATACGCATATATGTGGTACAGTTTTAAAAAATCGGAAGGACATGCCAAAGAATAATCCATCTGTACCTAAAACATATATACACTAAAATTTTTAATATTTTGATAAAAGAAAATTTATATAAAAAATATACATCAAATAGAAAATAAGTATTTCCTTTCTTCCTGAAAAAAGTAGAATGCTGTGTTGAACGGGTGATTTTTAGTGAATTTTTTTCGAGAGTTAGGCTTAGCGCAAAAAATTAGCCGTCTTTTGGGAAAAGTTCGGAAACAAAGCGCTCCATCCTTTGGGCTACGGCGGTTTCGGAATGCCGCCGTCCCGAAAGGGTTAATATACAGATACATACAGTTTTATTTGATGAAAAGTTGTGCTTACAATACGTGGACTGAGTATAGCTGTCGGGGATATACTTCATTTCGTCACATGAAAATCTCCCAGTTTTTCATATTTAAAGGTTGGCAGCTATGGGCATATTTGAATTTACTCTACTTTGAATGATCTGCATGAATAACAAGGGGTGGTTTTTATTTTTCTGCAGCTGTCAATGCAAGATGACAACATAGCATAGGTATAGGCTTACATGATGATCAATGACCAGAACAGCCCAAGGGAAAAAAATCTGTAATTAAACATATTATCTGATAAAAAGGAAAAAAAATTCAATTTAATTGACATTTAATAACAAATCAAAATTTGACTAATGAATCTGAACTTGTTCCTCAAAAAAGTAAAAGTTTTTTTTTACTTTGCATGTATTTGTTAATCCTTTAATGTAAGTAAAAATAAACATGTGAATTAGAATGCCATTTTAATTATTATTATTTTTTTTACTTTTAGTTTATAAGAAATGACTCGTTATGCAAGATCTGGTAGTACTCAGAAGCATAAGAAAATGCCTGGAGAAGCAACTCCATGGTCAGAATTTTCCCATCCGAATGATGCTAATTCATCTAAACAAAAGAAAAGGAAGAAAAGTTTCAACTTCCCTAAAAAATCTGAGCAGTCTCAAACTTCTGATTCTGCTGCAACAAAAAATATGAATACATCAAATTTGTCTGGTGCTAAAGAAAAATTTCAGAAGTTTTCTAAAAAGCAAAAGACTTGTACATCAATTTCCAAAGATGAAGTACAAAGTAAAAATTGTGAAATTATGGGTGCAAAAAATTTTGCATATAATTCCAGTCCTGATAATGGTATTAGCAAGGGCATTCAGAAAAGGAATGATAGTGAATCTAATTATTTCCCAGATAGGGCACAAAATGAAGGAACTGTTTCTTCAGGTTGTGCAGTTTCAGTTAAAAAGAATAAGAAAAACAAATTCATTAAACAGCCGAATTCAGAACAGTCAGAAAGTGTTAATAAAAATATTGCAAATTCATCATCAAACAAAGTTTTTGAAAAGAAAAAGAATAGGTACATGGAGAAACTTGAAAAGAGAAGGGAAAAAATTGGCATTCCTCTTCTTCCTTCAAAAGTTGAACGTAAACTGTACATCATCAAAAAGAAACTACGTGAAAAAGGTTTACCTCCTGCAGTGTTGAAAGATATTATAAGGAGAGAAAGAAGGAAAGAAGAACTCAAGTTACGGAAAACATTTAATCCATCTAATCCATCTAAAGTAAATTAACTTTTTAACTTATTGACATGTGTTTATAGACTTTGTCTTTTGTGTATATTGCCTAAATGGAAAGAAACTTCTCAAAATTATTATCTTGAATGGATATTTTTGTTTATATTAAGAATTGCGGAACAGCTTTGGTATAAAAAATTTGGTGAAATCTGCTATTTTTTTGCACCAAGGATGGTGCCAAGGAAGGCGGTGTTTTGAAAAGTCGTAACGAACACCGTTTTAGGCTTTGTGTGTAACAAATATAAAAATGTATAATTAAAAATCAAAAATGCATGAAAATATAATACATAAATAAGTAGCATATAAATGTAATACATAAATTAGTATAAAATAATTTATAAATATGATAAAAAGACAATACTTAGAAAAAAGATTGTACTTTAAAGAAATTAAAAAAAAATTAGAAAAAATATTGTACTTGAATGAAATTTCAAAAAGATATTGTACTTTAACAAAATTTAAAAAAACTGTACTTAGGAAAAATATACTTTAACTAAATAAAAAAATGATACTTTGGAAAAAGATTATACTTTAATGAAATTTCAAAACGTAGCAATGGCTGTTAGTGCTGTTAGTACATCTCACGTAGCAGTGGCTGTTTGTGCAACAACTGTGGGGATGTAACATGAAAATCATAAAATTTAATACATTCGAAAAATTAAACTTATTCTTAAATCAAAATCAAAACACAGTACCTGGTTTAATGGGTACAGATTTGATATAAAGAATTTGGTTTCTGATGCTTTTTTTCTGAAGCGATAAATTGCCAAATGTGGTGCGAAAATAAATTGCACTTGGCACAAAATGTCCAGAGACTCTTTTTTCTGGCAACCCCTTTAACTTTCTGTTATCTTCTGCTTCTGCCATTTTATTTTTGTTGCTGTGTGTGTAAAAATGTAATAAAAACATGAATATCATACAAAAATTAAAGATAGCACATGTTAATAGATAAAATAATGTAGAAGCAGAAAATTTATAGAAATAATGATCATTCTTTGATGACCTCACTGTGGAAACAGTCATTTGTGCAATTTGGATATTTACACGTGTTTTTCTTTGAAAAGTTTTGGATTTCATTAAATACCATGTTTTGATTTTGATTTAAGCATGGCTTCTACTTTGTTTTAGAGAGTAATTTAAAGTTTAATTTCTCGACTGTATTCAATTTTATGATTTTCATGTTACGTCCACGTAGTTGTCGCACAAACAGCCATTGCTCCGTGAGATGTATAGTTTTTTTGAAATTTCGTTAAAAGTACAATATTTTTTTAATACTTTTAACATTATTTTATACTTATTTATGTATTAGATTTTTACAATTTTTTTTCTAAGTATTGTTTTTCTGAAATTTTGTTAAGTACAATTTATTTTCTAAGTATCGTTCTATTTAAATTTCATTCAAGTTCAATCTTTTTTACAAGTATCGTTTTTTAAAATTTCTTTAAAGTACAAACTTTTTCTAAGTATCTTTTTTTTTAAATTTCTTTAAAGTACAAACTCTTTACTAAGTATCTTTTCTTAAAATTTTGTTAAAGTGTAATCTTTTTGCTAAGTATCGTTCTTTTGAAATTTCGTTCAAGTACAATCTTTTTCCTAAAAATTGACTTTTCTTAATACTTTAACATTATTTTATACTTATTTATGTATTAGCTTTTTATGCATTTTTAATTATTATATATGCTTATATTTGTTATGCACAAAGCCCAAGGTGGCGTCCTTTTCGACTTTTCAAATACTGTACGTATTGGTGCCATTCTTGACGGCAAAAAAAAAATGGCGAATTTCGCCAAATTCTTTATAACAAATCTGTTCTATTTAATGAAATCCAAAACTTTTCAAAGAAAAATGTATGTAAATATCCAAATTGCACAAATGGCTGTTTCCACATTTCGACCATCAGAGAACGATCATTCCTATGTAAATTTTCTGCTTCTACATTATTTTATCCATTAACATGTCCATAACTATTTTTCCATATCTTTCCATATCCATAGCTATCTTTTGTTTTTGTATGATATTCACATATTAATGCATTTTTACACACAAAGCAACAACACAATAGAATAGAATCGCTAAAGCCGTAAATAACAGAAAACTAAAAGGGGTTGCCAGAAAAACATGTCGCGGGAAATTTTGGGCCAAGGGTAATTTATTTCATGCCACATTTGGCAATTTATTGCTTCAGAAAAAAGATATTCAAATTCTTTATATTGAAGCGGTACCAGATTAACATTACATTTTAACAATCTTTTAAACTTAAATTAACCCTTTTTTTAGATCATAACACTAGAAAATAAACACTGCCAGTTTCATATCAAATGCATCCCATTTTAAAATATGCAGCATCACACTTTCTCTTTTTGATAGCTATACAGTACATTAATTCTGAGGTGCTCTTTGCAGTTTACTCAATTTTTGCAGGAGCATAACTCCATGTGGAAAAGTGTAATTAGGTTAGGAAAAAGTGTTTTAGTCTGCTTTCAGTGAACTAGCTAATAAATTTCAAATTTAGCTAGTAAATATTTGTCAACTACATACTAACTTATTAAATAAAGTGACTGATAACTGGAGACTATAGATTGTCCCAGAGACAAAGTGTAAACTGAAGAAGCATTAATAATGTATTTACAATATAAAAGAAAAAAAAAATTATGAATATTTTTTTGTTATTATTTTTCTGTAATGATCATAGTTTGTATTAAGGTTAGCTATTTTTTCCAACTTTATAATCTTATCAGTAAAATTTAAGTTATCATAAAATGTTTAAATTAAAATAATTAAATTTTGAATGGTAGATTGGATTATTTAATGCCTAGTTTTTTAGATTTTAATGTATTTATGATTTGGACTTGCCTTTCCTGAAGTGTAATTGTTTGTAAATATACATGTATTTTAAAATTCTGACAGTAAATTGAAATCAAATTTTTATTTTTTAGCTATGTTTTAACTGCAGAAAGCCTGGTCATCTGCTTGCTGACTGCCCAGAAAAATTGGCTTCTTCAAGTCAGGAAACTGGTATTTGCTTTAAGTGTGGATCCATTGAACACACATCTTTCAAGTGTCCGAAGAAAGTTCAAGGTTAGCTTAATATAATATTTTGTATGTGCTTTTTTGTTTTCCAAGTGTTTCATTTTTTAGCAAGTGAAATCATTGATCTGGGAGAAATAAAATCGACTGCACAAAACACCTTAAAAGGGGAAATTAATTTATTGGGCATGCTTGATGTCATCATTCGTGAAAGTCTTCATTGCAAATAAACCAACTTTACTTTGCTAATTATATATACACTAGGCAGAAAGGAAGGAAGACTCATTCTAGTTTTGAAGACATTGTTCTATGTCTTAAGTCAGGGATTGAAAAATCTCTTGAAATGTTAGGAGCCAGAAAAAACATCAGCAAAACATATTTTTAAAAAAAAATTATAAGTACTAATAAGATCATGCAAAGTGGGTAAATATAGAATTTATACACACTTTATACACTGCATTTAAGTCCACTGATGTGTCTCACAGCTTTTGTTTTAAAATACCAATGGTTAATGGCTTTATTAGGGTTAAAGTTCTTTAGATCATGTCCATTTAAATTTATCATCAATAAATTTCGTAAACTGTCTACTTCCGTTCTGTTTCATTTATTTTTTATCAGGTTCATATGAGAAAATCCTCTCACATGAAGCTGTGGAAACTTGCATGACAACTACTATCTTAATAAGAGAACTTAAGTTTGGAAATCTGTCTTTCCTGGCTTCAGTTTTTTCTAATACTTGTTCAATGTTCAAAATTTTTAAGTGTTATTAGATCAAACCACTCTATTAAAAGATCACCAAGAAACTCTTCTGTTTTCATAAGTGAAAGTTGCCAAGTTAGCGATTACCCCCCAACTTCATCACTAAGTGATACAGAGGCAGACAGACGGAGAAATGGGTTATTTTTATAATAAATTTTAAGTAACTTGTAATCTTTTTTTTTTGCAAATTTTGCAAGAAAAAATTTGAAAAATCTATATTGTTGGTCCAAATGATCACAATTATAACTTACCCTTTACTTTAAAGGAGTTGAAAAAATCTTTCAATTGATACCATACCTGACAATGTACTCCCGGGGGGGGGGGGGGGTATTCATAGAACCAGTGCTTAGCAGCTTACTGTTAGAAATCATAAGTACAAAATTTGGGATTCACGATCGTTTCCAGTCTTTTTGCACCAATCGGAAATTTGCATATAGCATTCCAGTATACACCTGGTCATGCAAATTCTAAATCATTCAATTTTTCTCCTCGGTATTAAGTTGTACCTTGTTAAGCAGCTTTAGTGAAGTCTGTCTAAGAGTCGAGAGTCAGCCACTTCATGTTTGTCTCAAAGTAGTATGTGATTGTAATAGATTAGTTCTCAGCATGTGTACTATCTGGCTAGTTATTTAAATTACACATCTGTTGTGTTTGGCTAGTTAGAAGAGCTTGCTTCTTCTAACTAGCTTCTACTATTTGCTTCTTCTTCTTGGACACTACAGACTAGGGCCATCCCAATCAGTTTTTTCCAGCAGGATCTATAATATGCCGCACTTCTCCAATTGTTAATTCCCAAAAGTTTGAGATCAGTTAAGCCATCTTGTGGGGGCGACCCCTTTTTCTAATGCCTGTTAGCTTATTAAAAGTCAGTTTTTTAGCAGGATTAGAGTCTTTGGATCTGAATAAATGTCTAAGCCATCTAATACGGGTGGCATGCGACTATAGTAGATAGAATAAATTTATTAATTTGTCGTGAGCAGAATGGTGCAGTGCCATAAATAAGGAAGCACAAGAGTTTTGGTTGAATAACAAAGTCCACGTTTATTTAGAACGTAAGAATCTTGCCATGTTACAATGGCTAGCTGCTTTAGCAATATACAACTTGAACATATATACAAGGTTTGAATGTAGAGTTGAAAACATTTAAAAAGTCCACAATGGAAACATCAATAGAGATGAGTCTATCCATCATATGTTGTTCGACTTCCACCTTACATAAGTCACGTACTGGAACATTAAGAAACTATATTCTAACACAAAATGACTAGATACTTTAGTGCTTATGAATGATCATACATTTGCTCAAATATTAAAAGCATAAATCACCGGTATAATTCTTATGTGACATAATCCGTCACATATACAGATTTACACAACTGTTTATCATTCAATACCGAACTCACCTTTTTAACTAAGGCTGTCAATTGAAAGATCATCATAAAGTAACCTGATTTCAGCATAAGATTAATCTAATCTTACCCTATCTAAAGATCTCCTACTACACTACAATACTCATCTCAGCTCAACTAATACTACTACTAAAGATGCTTCCAAGGTGCACTCTCTAAATACACAGGGATCGGTATCTACCGGAATGATGTCTGGGATCCGCCTCTAAATATGCAAATGAGTTTGTGTACTCGTTGGATATTCAATTTGCCTGAAGACTACTGTTGAAAGAACGCTGTGAGTCACTCCCAAGAACGAGGTAAGTGAATCAAAAATGAAGTTGTGTTTCCGAACATCTTTCAGGGGAATAGTGAATCATGATCATTTGTTTACATTCTTCCAGCAATATGGTATGCTTTAAGTTTAATGACTGCAATAATGTCAGGCTGTTTATATGTGTTGTAAATTTCATGTTTATAGCAGATACGCCAGACATTATTTTCATGGACAGCCTCAAAAATTCATTTTAGGTTCTTTTGTTCAAAAATTAGTAGTTTGCTTTCAATAGATTTATTGAGTGGCCAGCTAGCTCTTGCTGCCATATGGGTCATATCAAAGTTTTATAAATGCTAATGTTGGTAGTATAAGAGCCAAGAGCCTATTCCTTGAGATGATAAATTTATATGCGGAATGCCAAGTTGGCATGTCCGTCAAAGTTGAAGCTTTTCTGGTGATATATTCTATTTTATTGGCAACGTTATACACTTATCATAAACTTCAAACTTTGAATAAAGTTGACTTCACTATACTAGCAAATATTTATCTCTTGAAACATGTATACCAACAAAGCTAGAATGATTGGCTGTTAGTAAGCTTTAAGATTTATCGAATCATTTATTTATATCAGTATAATAGTTTATTATAACACATGCTAGGTCTGGGCTTTCGACATGCTAGGTCTTGGGCCCAAATTCCCACATTTTAAAGTATTCTTTGCTGCAACACTGCAATAATTTTTACTCAGTTGTACTGTTATTTTGGTGATTGTAAATCAGCTTAAATTTTTTCTTCAAAATCTTTTAACAGGAAAATGAATTTGTATCAGATCAATAAAAGTTTGATAGCAGTGGATAGAAAACCAAAATTTTGTTTTAAGTAACTAATGAATATCAAATTAAAATTTCAATATTTTAATATACATTGTTCTATAGTTTAGTATTGATATATTATCCATTTGCACTATTTACACCTTTGAATAAATTTTGTGATGAGTTATAATTAGGGCAGTGCTTTTATCATGGCATAAATTTACAATATGAAAGTAAATAAGTCATTCATGTTGTTTATCTCATACCTCAACTTTTTATTAATTATTACGAATATTTTTTCCTGTCCCTTGTGACTTCATTATATGCAGGCTCCACTGTATTTATTACCTGTTATTCCTACTACACATTTAGTTTTTATTAATATGAATGAAAATTTTAAAATACTGTGTCTCCTGTTAGTGCATAGAAGCCAGTTATGCATAGCACATACTCTGTTTCTCAATTTTAGTTTCGATTTCAATGAGAATTGAAAACAAACTCATATAGGAAAAGAAATTAGAAAATTTCAGTCACTGGTCCAAGGGACCAGTGAACTACATGACTTTACTTGTTCATATATGGAATTTAAAAAATATATATATTTCAAAAAATTGCAAAAAAAAACAAAAAAAAAAAAAAACACTTGAGGAATATTATATTTTGATTCACTTAAATACTTTAATTAAAAAATATAAATAAAGATTTATATAAATTGTAATTTTAATTTAATTAAATATATAAATGAAAAATTTATGAGAAAAATGAGAATAAAATGTTACTGGTCTTATGTATTAAACACTTTTAATAATTAAAATCTAAAATTTTACTGTATAAAACTAATAGTTTGAGTTCTAATCTTGTTTTTATTAATGTTTTCAACTATAAAAATCATATAACAGCATTAGCTACTTTTGTTTTCTGATGTAATGAGCTATTTGTTTTCCCCCTTTCTAGGATTCCCTTTTGCAAAGTGTTTTATTTGTAAAGAACAAGGTCATATTAGTAGAGATTGTCCTAACAATACACATGGTGTATATCCAAAAGGTATTTCCTTTTTTATTTACAGTGCTCAAAATTAGTTAATTTTATTTCTTGTTTTAATATGCTTTTGGTCATCTGACTAGGTATTTTTACTTTCCCTACTGTACATAGTATATGTAAAAGAACAATATTGTGAGGGTATAAAACGTGCATTTGGGTAGATTTACATGTTTTGACCATAATATGAAATAATTTTTTAATGATGTTTGTGTGTCTATCTGTTAATTTGTAGGCATGATATCTCTGGAACAAACCAAGCAGTTTGAATTTGTGACATGGTTATTAAGTGTAAAAGGCTTATTGATTTTTGAAGAGATTGGACGAAAATATGGCTTTCAATTTCTCAAGAATGGAAAAAATATAAGAAATTATTTATGTTGAAAAGTGTTAAAGAAATAATCATTTTATAATAAAATCTTACTATTGACATGTAAAAACCCATGTTTTTATGTAGGTATGTCAGTAGCCTCAATTTTTGAAGCTAATAATTTGCCTAGAGTTTCACATCTTTGTTTTTTTAGTGTATCTTTTAATCTCAAATGTATTTGAAATATTAAAAGATTTTGAAAAGTGTGATAGATTTTTAAATATTTTCAAAAAACCTCGGAAAATGAGACAAATATTTTAATAAAAAAAAAAATGTATTGCATTCTTCAATTTTTGATCTGCATTCTCAAAATTTTTTGAAGCTGGGCGTAAAAGTTTTTGAAAGGGTTTGAAGAGCTGGAATTAAAAAAAATTCAATAGGTTTTTTTTTTCCTCAGATTTTTAAAGGCTAACAAATTTAAAAAATCTTAGAGAAAGAATGATAAAAGAGACTGGCAGATCATTTTAATGATGTTTGTGTATCTATCTGTTAATTTGTAGGCATGATATCTCTGGAACAAACCAAGCAGTTTGAATTTGTGATATGGTTATTAAGTTTAAAAGGATTTTCGAAGAGATTGGACTAAAATATGGCTTTCAATTTCTCAAGAATGGAAAAAATATAAGAAATTATTTATGTTGAAAAGTGTTGAAGAAATAATCATTTTATAACAAAATCTTACTATTAACATGTAAAAACCCATGTTTTTATGTAGGTATGTCAGTAGCCTCAATTTTTGAAGCTAATAATTTGCCTAGAGTTTCACATATTTGTTTTTTTAGTGTATCTTTTAATCTCAAATGTATTTGAAATATTAAAAGATTTTGAAAAATGTGATAGATTTTTAAATACGAGGCATGTTTTTTATGTAAGTACCGTTTTGCGATTCCGCCGCCGCAGCGCTACGGTCGGCGTTCCGCGCATGCACGCTGGTTACCTACATCTCTTGTCTACGCACTGACGCCATTACAGTCTGATTCTTCATTGTATACGTTGTTTACTGAGTGTTTAAGATGCCTCCGACAATCGTGAGTCCCGCCGATTGTGAAGTACGGGCTGTTATACGATTTCTTAGTGCTAAAGGCGTAAAACCGATCGATATTCATCGTGAGATCTGTGAAGTTTACGGACAAAACATTATGAGTGATGGAATGGTAAGGAAATGGGTGAGAGCATTTAAAGATGGCCGCACAAATGTGCATGATGAAGAACGGAGTGGGCGTCCTTCGGTCTTTAATGAAGATTTGGTGCAGAAAGTGGAAGAAAAGGTGAGAGAAAACAGACGCTTTACAATTTCATCAATGTGCGACTGGTTTCCTCAATATTCTCGTAGTGTTTTGTATCGCATTGTGACTGAGAACTTGAATTACCGGAAATTGTGTTCACGTTGGGTTCCAAAAATGTTGACGGATTTGCACAAAACCCAACGTGTAGGCAGTGCATTGACTTTCCTTGAGCGGTACCACAATGAAGGTGAAGATTTTTTAGACCAAATTGTTACTGGTGACGAAACATGGGTGGCCTACGTCACACCAGAATCAAAACAACAATCCATGGAATGGCGACATTCATCATCACCCAAAAGAGTGAAGTTTAAGCAAACAATTTCTGCCCGGAAAATCATGTGCACAGTTTTTTGGGACAAAAAAGGAGTTTTGCTAGTGGAGTTTCTGCCTCGTAATGAGACAATCAATGCAGCGTCTTATTGTGAGACATTGAACAATCTGCGTCGTGCAATCCAGAACAAAAGACGTGGCAAGTTGAGTAAGGGTATCGTTTTGCTGCATGACAATGCCCGTCCACATGTGGCTAATCGGACCAAAGATCTCATCAAATCTTTTAAATGGGAAACTCTAGATCATCCTCCATACAGCCCTGATCTGGTGCCCAGCGACTACCATTTGTTCCTGCACTTGAAGAAACACCTGGGTGGTCAGCATCTTCAAGACGATAACGAAGTCAAAACAGTTGTGATACAGTGGTTAACAAGTCAGGCGACAGAATTTTATGAGGAGGGTATTCAAAAACTGGTGCCACGTTATGACAAGTGCCTCAATATTCACGGAAATTATGTAGAAAAGTAGATTAAGGTACAGGCTTTCATGTAGAAATAAAATTATTGCGATATCTTTGCACGTCTTTTTTTAATTCCAAAACGGTACTTACTTAAAAAACATGCCTCGTATTTTCAAAAAACCTCTGAAAATGAGGCAAATATTGTAAAAAAAATGTATTGCATTCTTCAATTTTTGATCTGCAATCTTAAAATTTTTTGAAGCTGGGCCTAAAAGTTTTTGAAAGGGTTTGAAAGGTTGGAATTAAAAAAAATTCAATAGGTTTTTTTCCCCTCAGATTTTTAAAGGCAAACAAATTTAAAAAATCTTAGAAAAAGAATGATAAAAGAGACTGGCAGATTAATTTCAAAAGTTAAATCTTACCTCAATTTTAGTGCTGTGATCTCCAATTTTTTTTTTAATGAAGCTGATAGTTATTGTTTTGTTGCGTAAGTGTCGAAAATTTAAAATAAATTGATTGTTTCTTTATTACAGAATTTTCAATTCTAGACCGATGAAAAAACGTCATAAAAAACATCATTTTAAGATGTTTACCTATACTGAAACCCATATGGAAAATCTATCCTCTAATGCAATTTTTGTCATATAAACTCCATTTATTTTTTAAACTACAGCTAAATGTATATCAAAGGGCTCCATGGACCAAAATTAAAAAAATAAAACATTTTATTTATAGAGATTTTCGAAGTGGGATGAAATTTTTTAAATTTTGTGAAAATATTGGCTCTTCTATAGACCCAGTACATTTTAAAAAAACTTCTGAAACCTGTTTTTTCTACAAAAGAAAGGATTCAATTTTGAGTCTTGTATTATTATTATTATTATTATTATTATTATTATTATTATTATTTTGGTTGGCTGAGATGTGTGGTCATAGGGGGGGGGGGGGGCTGATTAGATATTTTGTTACTTTGTCTTTTCATGAGTGGTTAAAATAAAGATTAAATAAAAGTATTGAAAATATAAATTTTTTTCTAAAATTTAACGAGTTTTTATTTTAAATTAACAATAGTGCAGATATATAAATTGGTCTTATTGTGCTATAATTTTTTGAAATTAAGATTTAATTATGTCAGTCATTGGGGCATAATTCTGATTATAACTCCCATGTTTTTCATCAACATTTTGATCTATCTTAGCCCTTTGACCTATCTGTAGCTGTGATTAACATGGAATTATCATTGTTATTTAGCAAGTATTATGCCCTTTATGTGGGTATACACAGATTGCATATAATGTTCACTCTTCAGACTATCACACCTGTTGCGTCAGTTTACACTGCAGAATGTAAATATTACAGTCTGTTATTCTTGGAGTCTCATTAATACCTTTTGTAAAACAACATTACTTTTGTGGTATTTGTAAATACTTGTGTAATATTATACTTGTAATTGGGAGTGTAGAAATAGTGGATAGTTAAGATGGTACATATTTGAAGCTTACATTTTATCTTATCATTTTTGCTGTGCATTGAGTTGTTTAAATTGGATGTACTTACAAAGACCCACCATTGACTTTAGCAGTGAAATATTTACTTGTAATTACTTATCTGTAATGCAAGGAAGATTAATTTAGAATCAATGAATGCATCCTTTTGGAAAAACTAACTTATTTATTTCATAAGAACCTTAATACTTATTTACATTAAATGAACATAATCATATTCCCATTACATTACACCAAATACTGATACTAGATACCATCCTCAGTATCTTTGAGAGGGAGACAAATTTAGTGATTCTTAAAATAATTCAAAGTTGCCAAATGTGATGATGTTATAAGGAGGCTCTGAATCTACAAAGCAGCTTTCATTTAGTATATCCACTTCATCAGATAAAATGTAAAATGACAAAACTATGCTGTCTCTTGCTGTGGAAGTTTGGAAGAACCATAGCAAACTGGAATTTCTAGCAGAATTTGATGAATTTTGTGCTAATGGTCACAACTAAAAATTGACACAGTATGGTACCATTAATTTGTACCAAAAGTTAAACTTTTGTAGCAGATGTATTGTCTGCTAAGTGAAAATGGCTTAATTTTGCATTTTGCTAAGTATTTTTCACTGTGACATATCTGAATTTTTAACAGATTTTAATGAATTGTATGCAATGATCGTGATTGAAAATTTGCACAATATGGTGCAATTTATGCCTAAAATAAAACTTCTATAGTGGTATGTATTAGCTGCTAGTGAAAATGGCGCAACTCTGTGTCTTAAGAAGTTTTCACACAACAAATCGGAATTTCTATTGAGGGTGCGGACTTATGTGATGAGCTTAAGTGAAGGCAGGAATTTCACTGTTTCTGGCCAGAAAAGAGATTTTAAAGATTTTAAACTAACAAGAGATATTTTTTAAAGACACTTTAAATTTTTACCCTTTAACTACCCACAATACTTTTAGCTAGCTACTTCAGAATATCATAGCTGGCCCAATATGAGGTATGTATTACTGAAAAAACATTAACAAAGATCATGATTCATGATTCTTCCAAGTAAAGTTCAAATTATAAATTCATTTTAAACGACTCGCTTCATTCTCGGGAATCATAGTGTTTTCCCAACAAAATAGCATTTCTCAGACAGTATTTGTCACTAGAATTACTACAGTTTCTCCTTTTGAAGGAACCACTAAAGAAAATGACAACTCCCAAAATGGGCTTCAGAAAATGACAACTCCCAAAATGGGCTTCAGAAAATGACAACTCCCTCCTTTTGTGGATCACCAATCCTCACACTAGTCCTCTCTCTTGAGAGAAAAAGTATCTGCAACAGCAATGGGCGACCACCTAGTATTTTGCATGTAAAGTTGGAAGAGCCAGATTGGTATTCAAAGAGTTAAACAAATACCAAGAAAGAGTTTGTGTTTCCGTTACACAAAATCCTGTGCCATGACTCGTCAGTACGTAGTGAAGAATGGAATATAGAATTGCAGTTTCAGGCAAAACCATTGAGGAAAAGTGATACCACTTAAAAAAATTTCAAAAAGTAGAACTGCTAGGGAAATGTTTGGAAATGAAATAGAAAGTGGATCCGCGTAGCATTTTTATCCCAAAAATTGAGGGCACTTAAAAAAACCAGTAGAGTGCAGCAAAAAATGGGCAGGGCACTGCACCCTTGTAAAAATACCTAGGGGAAAAACTACTTTCTCTGTTTCCATGCCCCCCCCCCCCCTTGTGCTCATTTTAATGAACCTGTTCAGAAAAAATCTGCTTTTTACACTTATGTTTACTATGCCTTAAATTTATGCTTTGATTCTCAGGCATTTAAATGTGAGATTGACTATCTGAAATTTTTGGCTGTTTCTATAGACTATAATTCACCTATTATTGACAAGGCACTGTATAAATTCAACAACTCGAAATTAGTTTCTAGTCTTTAATGTCAAAAGGTTTGAATACATAATTCTATTATTTTAGCCTTTTATTCATCTGTTACCTATAAGGTCACCAATATTTTTTCATATTTCAGTTATAGATGTGTCTTTGAACCTCTTAACAAAATTCATTTCCTTCTCTTACCCTATTCCTGTCTTGAATCATTGGGGTGTTTATACATTTCATACGAATGCGATTTTAGTTGGTCAAAATTAACTCTTAAATTTTGTATTAAAGAGCACATGTTTCTAAGTTTGCAATTGCTAAACATTCTTGGAACTCTAATCATGTTTTTAATTTTTCAGAAGCTAAGATCATTTTTACTTCTAATTCCTTTTTTTAATTGGTCTTTCTTAAAAGTTTCTTGATTTTTTCTCAGTCAAACCCTCTTATGTCCTTTGTTTTCTTCTGTTACAGTAATTGTCCTTCTCAAAGATCTTTGATTTATTTTTTTTTATTTTGTTTGCTTCCTTCTTTTTATTCAGGCAATTTTCATCCTTTTCCTAATTATTTTTTTCTCGTAATATTTGTTGACTCTGTTAGCTCCTTTAGCTTTCAAAACAATTTTCTGATTTTTTTTATTTTTTATTAGTTTAGAATAATCTGTTATTTTTACAACTGGTTTGGTCATGTAGCTGACGAAATTGGTTGCTATTTTATTTTGAATTAGGGCTCTTATGTTCATACTTTTACTCATTGAATAGTGTTCCTTTGTTAACCTAATCTTAATAAATCCTTTGTTGACCTTTCACTTTCCTGTTTGGTATTTTACCATTCATTCATTGTGTCCCACCTTTTGTTCCTTCCTTCTGGGTTTTTTATCTCCTTTTTCTTCTCTTATCATTCACAACAACCTTTCACTGTTTTATTGATTTGCTTTTCTTTTTTTAAGAATTTTTTTTATTAGAGATTTTGTCTTTAATGATGATTTGACTCCTCTTTGTAGACATTGATTTAAATTCTACTTTAAATTGTTAATCTGAATGAATTTCTTTTGTGTATTAGGTACTAAAGAAATTCCACCAAAAGAATGCTTAAAATTATGAATTGCTATGATCTTGTAATAATGTTCAATTGTATACCAGTTTTTAATTTTTTAGGAGGCAGGTGCAATTTATGTGGGAACGTAAACCATCTGAAAAAGGATTGCCCATCTTTGAGAAAGAAAAGTAAGTATTTGAATCATATTTATAAAACAATTTTGTAATTTGTCATTCAAGATACAGTAGCCCCTCTTTATATCGCGCTTGCCGGGAGACATGGCAAAATGCGCGATATATCCGAATACGCGATATATCGGCCGATGTTATAAAAATTATACTTTTAAGAACATATGTAATAAATTTAGGAGCGAAAGTACAATAATAAAACCCTCATTCACTCCCGCCCCACTGACGACTCATGTTGTAACACTCGTCTTAATAGACCTCTGGTCAATGTGCTGGGCTCTTCTGGAGCCACCCACCTTCATATCATTCATTCATTCAACACTCATCTTGGGAAAGCAAAAGAATGTAAACGAAAAATCAGAAAAAAAAAATGGGAGACATAGCAGAACTGCAATATATCCAAATGCACAATATATTGAGGCGCGATATAACGAGGGGTTACTATATCACAAACAGGCATGAGATTCTTTCGCTTTTTAGCTTTTCCCCAATAATTTCCACTTTTTTGTTTTGCTTTTATCCAAAAAAATCCGCTTTTTCTGAAAAATTCAGTTTCTTTTAAATAAATTTTTCTCATTGCCGAGAGGTTTAAACCAGAGCTATTATCTTAATTGAGCTTCGGCCTACGACTGATGAGCGTTGTTTGCCGTCCGTTTTTTAGACGCTGCGTGCTGGGAGTAAAAGAATAAATGTAGCTTGTCACACGAGAACGTCCGCATTCTTGTTTGAAAAGCTGTATTTATTCTGGTACTCCCAGCATGCAGTGCCCAAAAAACGAAAGGCAGACAAAGCTTTTCTTTCTAACTCGAAAGTGGAGGCATAAAATCCTCCACAGAAGGGGAATCAAAAACAAGTCATAAATTTTTGTCTCCATAATCACTGTAATGTATGTCATCATATATGTCATTAATATATATGTTGTCATTGGATTCAAAGGAGAAACAGAGGAAAAAACTTCGCGCAGCACTTGAAAATCTTTGTTTTACCCCTTTCATAACAGTATATTATTTTTATGAATACGACCAGTGCATAGATGCCAACTTTTACGAATTTTCAGTAGTTTGTACTATGGATTTTTACTTCATCTTACAGTTTTATGGACATTACTTCCAAAACTACGGAAAATTCCGTGAAATCCATGCACCCCACCATTCAATTCATATTCCCTGTTTTGCTGAGAGTCCAAAATTATCAGTTTGCATCCATTTTCTTCTTCTAATGATTTCATATCAGAACAATAGACCTAATTTATTTTTATAGTGAGTGTAAAAATAAATAAATATTGTACTAAACAACATATATTTTGCTTAAATTATAAGATTGCACAATTCAGTCTTTCTTTTCGGACTTTGCTGAGAGTACACAATTGTCTTTTTCCATCCATCTCCATCCCCTTATTATTGCACATTAACTTTACTAAACTAGCTTATTTTCATATTTTGGTTGATTATAAAGGTTACCTTTTTAATTATTGTCATATAAATAATACGATCGTGAATTTCTTTTCCTTTGCGGCCGTTGCCGAAAGTACGCAATTATCCTTCTCCATCAATCTCCATTTCCCTATTGTTGCACATTGACTTGACTAAACACACTTATTTTCATATTTTGGTCGATTATAAAGGTTAACTTTTTAATTATTTTCACATAAATAGTACAATCCTGAAATTCAGTTTTTTTCCCACTGGCGTTTCCGAGATTATCCAATTATCCTTTTTCATCGATCTCCTTTTCCTTATTGTTGCACATTAACTTGACTAAACTAGCTTATTTTCATATTTTGGTTGATTATAAAGGTTATTTTTTAAATTATTTTCACTATAAATAGTACGATCATGTGAATTAAATTTTTTTTTTCGTGTGCGTTGCCAAGAGTACGTAATTATCTTTTTTCATCCATCATCATCTCTCTATTGTTGCATATTAACTTGACTAAACTAGCTTATTTTAAATATTTTGGTTAATTTCTTAATTATTTTCACATAAATCATGCCATTCAGTTTTAATTAACTCAGTTAAGTTAGCAAAACTATATTTTGAATTTATTCTAAGATTTTAAAATATATATTTTCAATATACTTAAAATCTTACTGATGGTCGATGCTGTTTTACTGAATACTACTGAAAACCCCTTTCAGAGGTTGAAGTTCCAGTTGGTTCCCAGTGGAAGTATATTTTAATATTCTTTGAAGTAAACTCATTAAAATATTTAAAGCCTTTTCTGCCACATTTTTATGAAAAGATATTTTTGAACAAAATAAACATTTTCTTTAAAACATACATAAGATACTGCCACCAAATTTTATTTACATGTAGACACTAGACAATGCACATTTTAACATACATGATCATTTTATAAATGTGTTTAAAAATATACTGCATTTTAAGAAAAAAAAAATTTGTGTCTTGCCAATTGTAAAAAATTTATTTTTTGTGAAATTAAGTTCGTAAATCTTGACTATTGTTGTAATGATTTAATATATTATAATTATTGTTGTAATGATTAATTTTGTAATGATTTAATTTCAACAAAACTGACGAAATAAAAGCATGAGTTATTATAGATAACAAAGCACAGTTTAGAATTAATACGAAGGAATGCACTAAAATTAAATTTGCCCATGTATTTAAACAACTTTGTTCTTAAACGCAGTTGCTAAATTTGCATTTTCTAAATATACTAGAATTAAATCATTTTTCCAATATAGTGTTTAAGCTATGCAAAATTCTCAAATATTTTAATACAGTTTCTGTCGTGTATAATTTATCAAATTCTTGATTTCAGCTTTTTAACTTTTTTGACAATCTCATCCCTGCACAAAACATATGAATTGTAATCTCACTGCAAATTCCATCCTTCGGCAATTGAACTACAATCAGATTACAATAGAATTTGGTTGTACTCCCTTTCTCAAGGAAAAAATGCAGAAGGTGCTTATAATAATCAGATATGGAGGAAAAATAAAACTAATTGGTCTTAAGTGGATTGCAATAATAACTTTAAAGCTATCATGATCCATCTAATAGTAACTTTTTTAGTATGAAGGATTTACAGTTTAGAATATTTGTATAAAAGCAGCTTTTTAACTTATTCAAATTTTCTTTTTAATAAATTAACTTTTTATAAACTATTAAGTAAAAATTTTAATTGAAATTTTTTGCCTTATTTTTGTCATTTCAAAAAACTGGTAGTGTAATTAACAGAAAATAGGATTAT
This sequence comes from Amaurobius ferox, assembly GCA_951213105.1. Classification (NCBI taxonomy): domain Eukaryota; kingdom Metazoa; phylum Arthropoda; class Arachnida; order Araneae; family Amaurobiidae; genus Amaurobius; species Amaurobius ferox. The sequence continues at coordinate 38,749,715 of OX578140.1, read as the reverse complement.
AAGATTATGTAAATATATTGTACAAAATATACCATATTCGCTGTGGAATTTTTACAGCTAGGATTGAGTATATTCATCAATTAATAATATAGATCAAACAACTTTTTATGTACAACATTCAGTGCTCATTTTCTCTTAAACTTTATTTCCATTTTTAAATGAACTAGCACATGACATAGCATGGCTACGCACAAGCTGTAGTAGATATAGATATATTTTATGAAAAATTTCTTTTGTTTGTAAATAAAATCAAAACATCTGACCTTATAGATTACAAAGCATGCTAGGGACAGGGGGATTCAATAAATATTCCTAATTCAAATCAAAATATATTGAGTTAGGTAAAAATTTTGGATTAATCCGTGAAATCGTTCATTTAACAATAAAATTAAAATTGGCCAAGTACATTTCACAAAAACATTAAGGATAGCTATGAATTCAATTAAACATCATAGTTCAAATTTGAATGCGTTCTCCATTTATGCAAAACATTTTGGGATTCTCTGCTAATCAAGATCATTTATTTATTTATTTTTTTAAAGGCCATTTTATTTGTAGAGCAGATTTTGAGAATATATCAAAGATTCCAATAAATCCCCATTCTGTAAATTTTAATGCATTCTACATTTAGGCAAATCTGTAAATTGAGATTATTTGTAAAATGATCTTTTTGCAATATGTTTTCATAGACTACAATTTTAAAAATTGTGTTGATTAATATGGCAAAATTAACGTCAGTGAAACAACGAACTTTCTTCAAATAACATTATTTAGAATAATTTTAACATTTAGAATTATGGCCAATTTGGGAGCCCAAATTTGAAATTTTTGATCACTTTTTACATAATAAAAGATCTGCAGCAGGAAATCTAAGTGTCGTATGGCTATCAAATTTGGTACACAGGTATTTCAGGATCCGAGAAAATGCGCCTCGGTGATAATTTTTTTAATTCGAATTAGTTGTTATCATTTTATGTTTTAGCATGATTTTGAGTGATATATCTGATTTTCACACAAATCGGTTCCTTAGTAACAAAAAATATTATCAGTTTCTATCTTGATACCATCAGAAAGATCAAAGAATGCTATTTCCAATGATGTTTGGACTGCATCTGTAGGACAATAACTTCATATATATATTTTTTCAAAGTACATCAAAATTTGCAATTTTGGGATAATTTTATTTTTATTTCACCTTATTAAAAAAGTAAGATTAGTACAATTCTATAATTTATCAAAAGATCCATGCATATTTCTGCAGTCTAACAAAAAATGTTTTTTTATTTTATCTGTGACTTTTTAAGCAAGCAAATCTGTTGCTGCACATTTTCTTCCAGACACATTTTCTATCTTCGTTTTGGTGGCTGTGCATTCACTTAAGGGTGAGCATGAGTAAATCTTCTGCCCTACCTAAGCTTTGTTAACTTTTGCAGATCACATTTTTCACCGAAATTCTGCTCAAACAGTTGTGAAATATTTTCTGAAAGATAAAATGTAATGCTTAGGTTATATTAAAACTAAATTTAATACTCAATAAAATATAGAATATATTTTTTATTTTAATCCAAAATATTTTTAGTGCTGCCATCTGTTGTAATTTAATTCATACTGACTATTTTTATTTTTTAATGAACATTTTTAAATGCCTATTTCTTCTAATATGTTATTAAATACAACAGATCATATATAATAATGCCACAATCATGGAAAAGTAATTAAGCTTGGGCTTGAAGACAAAGCTGCAGCCCTCAGTGATGTACATTCAAATTCCCTTATCAAATTTATAGAATGAGAAATTACCTTTCCGTAATTGTGGCATTATTATATATGATCTGTTGTTGTATTTAATACTGTATTAGAAGGAATAGATATTTTAAAATGTTCATTAAAAAATAAAAATAGTGGGTATGTATGAATTAAATTGCGATAACAGATGGCAGCACTAAAACTATTTTGGATTAAAATATAAAATATATTCTATATTTTATTGAGTATTAAATTTAGTTTTAATATAATTTAAGCATTGCATTTTATTTTTCAGAAAATATTTTGCAACTCTTTGAGCAGAATTTCGGTGAAAAAGTGATCTGCGGATAGGGCAGAAGATTTACTGATGATCATCCTTAAAGCCTTCTCCCTTAAAGGAAGGATTTCCTTTTGAATCTTTTATTTTTTGCTTATTCTCGCAGAATCAGAGTCATTTTAAAGGTATGGGGAAGGAGATAATTTTTTAATTGGGGGGGGGGGGATTCTATCCTGTGTACATAGATTGTATGCAATTTTCCCTGTTATTTGTATGAATAAGATAAAATCCTGTTATTTCTTTAGATGAGTAATTTCAATTTCTCTCCGTTTTAACTCTGGGTAATGCCAGGTATATTTTCTAGTGATTAATTTAAGAATAAATAGCAGTTTTCTTTATTTTATTTTTCACTGTAAAAGAATAAATCAAATAATCCATACTTCTAGTTACAGAATCAAGTTTAAGAATAGCCAGTTAGGCAGCTATTTTAGCTTGTAAAAATAATGGAGAAGAAACGTGAAAATTTGCAGTTCTTGGTTACTTGTTGGTAGCACCTTTGGTTTGCAGAATTGAGAAATCTATGATTCAGTTTTCAGCAATGTAGTAAACTTTCAAGAGCTTAAAAATAGTTGCTATTTTTTAATGGCTAAATTGATAAGTTGGAAATTTTTAGTAGTAGAATATTTTTGGAGTATTACTATAATTTTATTTTGGTAAAACTCCAGACATTTTAGTGACAATCACTTAATAATAATAATGCTTTTTTATTAAATCCATTTTACAAAAAAAAAAAAATAAAAATAAAAAAAAAATCTCCGAAAATGTAATTTATGTTTTGATTTATCTTAGATTTTTTTTATAGCAATTTAGATTTCACTACATTTTTATATTTTCTTCACAATTTCATTTTACTTACATATTGTCAATATTTTATAAATTACAGTAGAGGGAGAATCGTCCATAACACTTCACACCATTAATGAAGCTTCAAGTATTGATGAAGAAATTATGGAGGAAAAGAATATAAAGAAGAAAAAGAATGCAAAGAAGCCAAAAATTGTTAAATTTTAATCTGAATTTTGTTTAAATAAAACAAGAAAGATCAATCATGCATAAAGCATTGATTATGAAACACTTTCCAACTGCAATGCAATTTTATTTAAACATCTGTAAAATGCGATACATTCAGTGGTAATATTTTTAAAATTATCACCAATACTATAATAATTTATTATATTTGAAAACTTAAAATTTCATTGAAAAAAATGAACTTTATTCAAACGACATCATTGAAATATAAATCGCCTGGCTCTCAATGTAAAAGCAGTAAATATTTCATTTATACTTTTATTCTATTCCTTTCATTCATCACAATAGTACAATAATTTATTTTACTTAAGAACTTAAAACCATGGAGGTAAAAGTAATGTAACTCTATGCTTAAAACTTCATCGAAAAAGTCTGCTATAAAATCGTCTGCTTCTCTATGTAAAACCAATGAATGTTTTATTCATGTCAGATATACTGCAGACTGCAGAGTTAAATAATTTTGCATTAAAGAAATTCAGCAATTCTTTACAACTCATCTTACAGCTTGATGTGTTTACATTCTCCATAAGTGAAAATTAGGCTTCGTTGTAGAAATAACCAAAGTTTGATGATCATTTAAACTCAAATATATTGTAATTGCGTTGTTTCAGAATATGGATGCACAGAAATTAAACAAAAATAAAACGGTTTTACGACACTTACAACACTAAATTAAAAAGAACTTTAAAAATCACGATTTTGACACAAGATGGATGGCATTGATCATTTAAACTCAAATATATTGTACTTACGTTGTTTCAAAATATAGATGCATAGAAATTAAACAAAAATAAAGCAGTTTTAGGACGGATACAACACTAAATTAAAAAGAACTTTAAAAATCACTATTTTGACACAAGATGTATGCCATATTTTATTTGGAGTGGATCATATGATCTGTTTATATAATATGGGTGTAATTATCATTTTAATTTTTATTTAAACTACCGAATATATTTTGCTGAAATTTTCATATTTTTAATGGGATAATTTGAATGTTTTTCAAAACGTTCAAAGCAATTTTTTTATGAATTTTAAATTTGCTTAAAAAATGTTTTAGGTCCCATAGGGTTCTGTGTATTTCATTTTTTCAACCTGGGTTCAATCCAAAACTAATTGGGTGATATTATTCATTTATATTCCCATATATTTCACAGACCGTCTCAACAACATACTTGCTAAACTATACTTTTAATGATGGCCTTCTCATACTAGTAATAAAAGTGTGTATTAGAAATTATTTATTTTGTCAGTGGTGGATGAAATCTCGGATGCATAGCCTAGATATAATATAGAGTTAAAACTAAAATTTAGAAAATACAAAGATGAATTGACAAAAACAGTAACTGGTTATTTTATCTGAACACAACCAAAATATAAGATATAGGTTAAAAAATTTACTTTTTAGCCAGTTTTTCAAATTCAGACAATTTTTTTTTTCAGGCATGTTAGAAACCCTGTACTCCAAATATTCATTTTAGATTCATTCTGCAAAAACTCTCATTAGTACTCATATTCACTTTGTGAATGATCATCCATTAATATGCCAACTGACCTAGTAGTGTAGCCAAGGGGAAGGTTATGGGGATCGCAATCCCACCCAGAATCTAATGGAAAGATTGGAGCCCATTTAAGTTTGGAGAAATGGAAAACAAAATATTTTAAAACTCCACCCAAAATTTTTTATCTGGCGATGCTACTGAATTGACTTGCCTCTAAATATGACAAAGCACATTAATAAAATAAGTAAAGTACTGCGTGACTTTGTACACAATCAATAATAAACTAGGTCAAAATGTAAAATACAGCGCAAATAAAGATACACTTCGGAAATTATTTGGATTTACTATTTCAGTGCCACAAGTCTTGACCTAAGTGACCCCCTCCAAAAGAAGTATTTAAGGGGAGGGGTGCCATTCAGGTTCAGACTTGCAGGGGTCGTACTTGTCCTAATCTGGTTAATTTCTTAATTATTTTATAAACAGTGCGATTGCATAATTCAGCTTTTTTGCCGTGAATTGCCGAAAGTATATTAGTAGTATATCTTTTCTCATCAATTTCCATCTTTTAAATATTGCATATTAGATTCTAGCTTATTTTCATATTCTGGCTAATTATAAAGGTTAATTTTTTTAATTATATTTGCATAATACAAATTTTTCTATTTTGAAAAATGGGTATGGATTCTATAAAGGGATATTTTCCAAAAAGGGGTTTAAAGCAATGATTTAGGCTAATGAAAAGGTCAACCATTTTGGTAGGGATATAATGCATTGCTTTTTATCATTATCATTAAAGATCAATATTTGTTAACTTGTTTTACTAAACATAAATATTTGTTTTCATTATAAAGTAATTTTCACTGGATAAAAACTTTATATATTTTTTGTCCTGAAATTTTGTAAAATTGGTGTCCTGAATTTTCATATTCAACCAGTACTACCCCTAGACTTGTTGCACTGAAGAAAGGAATTCAAATGACTCCTGGAATGTGCATATTTATCTGTATTTGTGCCGTATTTTATGTTGTTGTTGTTGAGACCCAGACCGTCCGACCTACCAGAAAGGTGTAAGGTAACTGTATGGACGGCCGGGAAGTGCCACCCAATTTAGACCGGAACCCAGTGGGGGAGGCATCCACAGGGACCGTACCCTCCTTCCCCTACCACCAACCTCTCGAAAGGACTTACGGACCCACATGTTTAACGTGATCGTACTCCGCATGAACACTGCGGCATTTGTGGTAGCGTGCAAATCTAGCGCGCAAACCACGGGGATACCGCACCGAGATGGCCAACAGCACGCGGTGTTCCGAGTGGTATTTTATGTTGTGAATCAGTTCATTACTATTATAAAATTTTCAGATAAGTTCTTAAATTTAAGAACCCAATAGCTAAATTCTGGAGATTCAATGCCCCTTGTTTGTCCAGAGATGAGCAAAGTTCACAATATATCTGAGAAACTAAAGAATAAAATAAGTTAATGTAGGTAAAAATTGTTAAATTTTTTAAGAGATGTTCTGATAATTCCAATTTTGGCATTTTTCAAATTCTCTAATAAATTCACGTTTTCAGGTAGGGGTGGCAACTGATTTCCATTATGTTGCAAGCCCAGACCACTCGACTGACCCTAGGGTTTGTAGCAGCTGTTTGAGTAGCCGGTGATGTCTATTATGTTGAAGACCCAGACCACACGACCAGCCCGAAGGCTTATGGTAGTTAATTGTGTGGCTGGGGATGTCTATTATGTGTAACATCACATCCTAAAAATCCCAATTTCATAGCACTAAAAACAGTGAATTATTACTTTGAAACTAACACTTACTTATCAGATCTTCAAAGTAATTTATTTGTCAAATGGCCATTAAAATTCATCTATCAATGTCAATGTAACCCTAAACCCTGTTATGTGTTTAGAAGTCCATGAAAACCAATTGATGGAACAACACATTGCCAATCAATGCACAGCACAACACACCGAGAAATGTACAAGAGTACCCTTCTAAAGAAGCATAATTACATATCAAAAGCTGTTAATTTGCTGAACCATATATATGGAGCTCTTGTGTTCTGTTGCCTTGATACTATATATGTTATATGAAGAATAAACAATGTACACTACAAGAAAATATAAAAATGTAAACTTTTAATGTACAAAAATTACAATAACACTGAAGATGTACACAAAATAAAAACATGACTCAAAGCAAACTAATGTAACTTTCATTAAAATTCATAATAAAATCTATTATTATACACCAATTAAAAATACTGTTTGTTTTCAAAGTAAGCAACACATTTGGAAGCATAACATTGTCAAATAAACAACTTTAAAATTAAAATTATGAATTCTCACTGTGTTGCAACTTCATATTTTTAACTTTTTTGTGCAATAAAAGAATAAAATTTGAAAAACATCAAATTAACAGATCTTAATTCTTCAAAGTTCTTGTAGGCATGATTGTCAGATTACATATATATCCAACATAAAATTACAATTACACCTGAACTGGTTTACTTGCAGATCTTATTCGGAAGACTGGCGTCCTCAATAGTAAGGCACTCTCGGCAGAAATTATTGGCAAGCAGTTATCTCGATGATGCTTTATGAGGTGACTAACACTATCAAATACTTGATCCTTTGTCCTTATCTGAAAAAAATTGAAATTTCTTTTCAAAAAATGACTGCATGTGATATACCTAATTACCATAAATATCTTCTTAAGGTGTAAAATGCATAATTAGCAGAAATATAAAAAATCATACAAATGTAAATCAGGACAACAATGACAGTTGTGTGTACAAACTGAAATGAAAAGTAATAGTTAGTATGTATTATAAAGAAGCAAAATAATTCCTCAATATTTAGTTGATCCTCCTTGAGCTGCAATTACAGCCTAGTAACGGTATGGCATAGTGTGAATTAACTTCTGGATATATGGTAGCCCAAGTTCGTGGTACCACACCTTTAAAATGCAAATTTTATGACCATTGTTAAACACCCCAAAGGTTTCAATAATACCTCCTTGAAATGTTGCTCATTATACTGGTGTTATAACATTGCAACTGAAACTATATAAGATAAAGGGGCTTTACCCCCCTCCACTCCACCCCTTAAAGAACTCCATTACCTCCAAACAAATATTTTAGATTCTCCTATGATTGTGACTGCAATTGCATTGAACAAAAAATGATGCAATTTTTCTGTTCATCACTGTATATATATATTAGTATTGAAGAGTGAAATTCCAATGATCTATGACATATGTGTATTTTATTAATGCCATTCTACATGGGAATAATTTATATTTACTAATGTTTGCTCATGATGATTAAAAAAAAATATGGACTTCAGGTTTACTTATACCTTATATAGAATGGTATTCTAGAGTTACAGCTCAATATTTAAAACAAATTTACAAAGCAAATGTAAGTAGTTTCTAAACAAAATTATAAACATTGGAAATTGTACCTTACCAACCAACAGGCAGAGTTGGGACAGTTACTACCAATATTAACTAAATTAAATTAAAATTTACTTGAACAAGTGCTCTGCATTTTGGATACCAGATAGTTAAAAATCTTGCTGTTGTGTGTTTTCTTTTTGAAGACAAAAAGTATTTTTTATCTTGTTCAGTCTAAAGAACCTGTCTGCGTTTCATAACGGCAAAATTCAGCAAATCGTTTATGTCCTTCTGTCTTCTGTGTTACAACATGAGCAGTATTTCTGTTGCCAATTGCAGTCAACTTTGAGGTCAGGTGATGATGTCATAGCCCAATGATCCGAAAGAAAATGGTGGGAAAAACACGTAAAAAATAACTTTTTTTATTTAACTGAATTTTTGTTATTTTCTAGAAAGAAGTAACAAATTAAATTAAAAGTTAAGGAAATCAGTTTAAAAGTAACTTTTGAACTTAACTTTAAAAATTTAAAGGCATTATTTCCAAGTTTGCAAACAGATATACCCAACTTTACAAGGGTTTCCAAACGATAAAGTAATTGAAAAATAGATTTTAACTTGGTTCAGGAAAAACAAACAAACATACTACCAAATTTTTTTATCTAATTCATATTGCAAATATGAAAAACAGTAATTTTGTACAAGTTATACTTACCACTCCTTCTGGATCAACCAATAACAGATGTTTTCTATTTGATTTCTGCATACCAGTGAGAACATATTGTCCAGGGGTACTTAGAGATTCACGCACAAGAAAATCACCCTCTTTCACAACAAGAGATTCACTTTCTTGACGACTGATTGGCCCATGAAACCAGGGTTCTTCATGCAATGCAGCTTTTTCAGCATCCATTCTTGATATTGGTTTCAATTGGTTAAAGTTAGCCAATGGCAAGGTGGGATTTGGGCTATTCAGAATAGAATCTATAGAGTTTTCTTCAGTTTCAAGAGAACTCAAGCTAGTGACAAATGGCTCTGTAATACAATATATTTAATTATTATAAATGTTTCCAAAGTTTTTTGATATAAAAACATTGGAAATGAATGATTGTTTAAAAAAAAAATCAATTATTTAAAATAAGGATATATTTTCATTTAGTAATTTATTTAGCACTTAAGTTTAATAATGTAAGAAAAATGGACAAGATGTAATAAATTCTTACCAGTGTTAAAAATAAGCTTGTACATAACATACTGTGTTAAAAACCCCAATTCTATCAAATTTGGTATAAATACTAAGTAGAAATCGTATGCTATACAAACTTAAAATGTATTAGACATTTAACTACAGCTAGAAGAAGATTACACTCAAATAGACAAAAATTTTGGATTTTTTTTAAAAAGAATTTTTTATGTTCCAAATATGTTAGGATTAGCAATGTTAGGATTTAACAAGGAAATTATGAACTATTAATTTGTAAAATATTAATCTGATTTTCTTGTTTTTAATGAGCATAAGTTTTCTCTTTATTTAATGGCCAGGCACTTGATTACCCAATCATTCACCCATTTTTGGCATGCAATTCATTAACCATTTTGCCAAGGGGTTGGGACTTGAACCCATAATCCGGCAGCCGAGAGAGCACAAGGAAATGCTTGACTTTTAAGTTCTCAGCCACCTGGCATGATACCACCGACATATGAGACATATGATAAGTTGTAAAACTGGAAAAAATGTAAAAGATCTTGCAGAAATTAGAGGAAAAGAAAAAGAAAAATTCTTGATTTCATTCAAGAATGGATGCAACAGTAAGGAAAAGAGTATGAGTTGAAGGGTCTCATCACACAATCTAAATATTAGACATAAGAAAGTCTTCCGCAACAGAAATAACAAGCCTTTTGCTACGGCAGCTGCACAGTTGAAAACAAGGATATTCGATAGAGCTCCTGTGAATGATCTTAATAAACCATGTTTCTAATGAAAATAACACTCCAAGGAAGATTAAATAAGAATTCCTGGAATATTGTACGGAAGCAAAATGTATTCTCTTAGGGGCCATATGAGTGGACTTCCAGGTTTTTTAGAGGGATAAGCAAATATGTAAACGTGCATCTATTGTGCTGTTTCTCATTACTGGGGATATGATTTCTGATCTTCTAGGGTATGATTTTTATATCCCTTTGGGTATGCCCTAACCATTTTTTAAATTATATATAGTTTTGCTACACAATAATTTTAGTAAGTGTTCAGATTTAACATTCAAATTAGTGGGTAATGGCAATTATCAATCAATCCTTAATAATTTTATAGTTTAAGATCATTAGAAACTTGTACATAAAATAGAAATTAAAAATATTTATCCCGACTTACGCATATCAAATATATCATGCTTTATGGCATTCTTCTGCTTTGATGTATCAATATGTCTTTCATTAGATATAACAGCTGTTGTATTGACATACTCTAAAACAGAATGCAAGACATTATAAAACAGATTCACTTGGATAAAAACTCATATACTTTCTTAAAGGCAAAACTAATACCTGGTCCTGGCCGCCTATAAACTGAGACATTGCTTGAACTGCCAGATAAATCAATAAGGCTTTCTGGGGGTTCTTTTTGCAGAGGCGTTGTTGCATAAGGAACTGGGTAGTTTGGCGAATTTGAATTTCTTTCTTTCATGGATAAGCTGGTCTAAAATAATAAATATATAGTATATTAAGTTAAAAGTCAAGCAGTCATTAGTGTAGAGATTAAATCTTTAGGGTGCCAAAAATTATTCCTAGCAAGTAATGGTGCATCCAATGATTTCCCTACAGCACAGGTTCTTAATTTTTTATGCCTTCATACCTTCCTTAAAAGAGAACTTCTCATACAATCCTTTCTTTCTTTCACACAATGAGAAGATAATTGCTAATAATCTTATGGGATACACCTCATCCCTCTCCTGTCGATTCCCTTAACACCCTAACTAATTGGAAAGATGTACCTATTAGTTAAGAATCCCATTTTTATATACTTTAAACTAGAAATTCTCTCGTGTCTTTTTTTTTTTTGCATACATTGAACAATCAATAATAAACTTGGAAAAAACTCTTAACTGAATATTAGCTACAACCTGTCAAAAATTTGCCATTTGAACTTTGTATATTTCTCAAAAATTTAAACTGAATATGGAAAGGTAGTATGCAGCCACACAAAATAATCATATAAATATAAATATATTTTTAAAAGTATTTTGAAGATTTATATGGATTCTGCAAGTGTTTTAGTGATTTCCTAATGATCGTTCACTACATTAACTATTACTTTTAAGTAAAATTAAGATATACTATGATCTATTTATAAAAATAACAAAGCACTAAGCATTGAAATGCAAATTAGATTTATATTAAAAAAAAAAACAAAAAAAAAAAAACATAATACATAATATAAAAGTTTTGATTTCATTCATAACAGGGTTTTATTCTGCAGATACTTCAGTGGGAATAAATAAATATAGACACAAATAATCAGGCAACACTGCTGTGAAACAATACTTGAAGTTAAACATATCCCTCTAAAATAAATTAAAAAAACCCTTTCAATTCAAGCATCTCATGTATTAAAAGGATAAAGTTTGGATAAATAAAATGACACAGGATACCTAGAGAGATGGGCGCGGTAGCCCATTGGTTAGCGCGCTGGAGTTGCACTCGGTAGGCCCGGGTTCGATTCCAGCCACTGCCAAAACTGCCGCCGTGTTCATGCGGAGTACGATCACGTTAAACATGTGGGTCCGAAAGTCCTTCCGAGAGGTTGGTGGTAGGGGAAGGAGGGTACGGTCCCTGTGGATGCCTCCCCCACTGGGTTCCGGTCTAAATTGGGTGGCACTTCCCGACCGTCCAAACAGTTACCTTACACCTTTCTGGTAGGTCGGACGGTCTGGGTTTCAACATTCAACAACAGGATACCTAGACGTTCTGCACTATAATAGAGAAAACTTTGAAATTTTGTAGCATTTTAAAACTCATTTTGTAGTTGTACATGGCACTTTATTTACTTATTTGAATTTGTGCACTTTTTAATTTTGTATTGAAACTTTTTGATATTTTATAACATTTATTTTCTGGGTGATTACTTTTTAGACAGTTTTTCAACAAGTGTTTACATATATCCCAAAAGAATTAGCTTTACATGATATATAAAAAAAGTACAAAGATGCATGGCATATTCTTAAAATAGATCAATGGCAACAAGCTATTCAAATAAATCATGAATATCTTACATAAGAAGTTTGTGTGTATTATGTGCAGTGGGAAATCTAAGCTTCCAATAGTGGAAAAATTTAGCACAAAGGCACTTCAGGTCCACGGACAATACAGCTTGGCGAGATTTTTTTAAAACTCAAATTAATTTTTAAGTTATTTTATGTTGAAACAGGATTTTGAGTGATGTTCACACAAATTCATTCTTTAGTGATTGAAAACATTACAGAGTTTCCACCTTGATACCATCGAAAAGTACGAAGAACATTCTTTCCAACATTATTACTTCCAATATTTGGATGAGTACACATTGAAAACAGTATTGGATGAGCTTGGCAAATAAGGGATTCAAAAAGCATTTGTTAGAAGGGAATCCTTCCTTTTAAATTAAATTATGATTAATTATTTATTCTATTTTTCAAAGATTATTATATTTCAATTTTATTTGATTTTATGATTCTTTTTCTCTTTATTTGTTTATTCTTTATTTTATATTTGCAGATTAAAGTCATTATTTACATTTGACATTATTATATTTGCATTTAGATTTGGCCTGATTGTATAGATTTTCCTAATAAATTTACTTAGTATATTATTTATTAAAATTATCTCTTGGTTTCTTTATTTACTTTACTAAGCCATTACTATTCTTTGGTCTGTGCTCGACCTTGTTTACATCTCAAAAATACATTTCAACACCTTAATAACTCTAAATATTTCACTTACCTTTAGATAAATAAATAGCACAGCCAACAACAAAGAAAAACTCAACTCTTATTGTTAAATTAAAAATTAGCTTTTATTGCAACAATTAAAAAACATCTTCCAATTTATTACTTAATTTTCTGTATAGTGTAGTACATTGCGAATCCCAATTTAAACTTCAGTTACAAATTAAAAATCTTTTAAAAACCCAGTTAATAATTTATATACTCATCAATAATTAAAACAATCCAGGTACTGAATCCACTCTGGTCTGAAGACCAGAGTTTGGTCTGCCAGAGCTGTCCACCAACAAAAATGTTAGAATAAAAATAATGAAAACCAAATTAGATCTTAAGATACTAAATTGAAGAAATCATACTAAATGAAAGAAATCATTTACAAAAACATTCGTGTTTATATTTCTTTGTGTGAGCAAATTTGCAGGGCTCATGTAGGTGAAAACTGTAATAGAGTGTGCGAAGTCGTTTAAAATCTAGCCAAAGGGACTCAATCCCTTAGGATCACTTAGGGACCCATCAAAAATAGGTACCTGAATAAGGAAAAATCAGAATTTTCACTTTTGGTGTTAATGACGGATCTGAGCAAAGGCAACTCCCGCCGCGAGAGAGATTCACAATTTCTTGTTGGGAGCGCACCACAACTGAGGAGCACTTATGCACGCATCACATATATGGAGTTCAACACACTTTCTTGCTAAGAACGCACCATGACTGAGGAACTCTTATGATTGCATCACATATAAGAAGTTCACCACATGCACCACAACTGAGGAGCATTTATGATTGTATCAAATATACGGAGTGAAAACCCGTAGCTCGGCTATTGGCACTTTTGATGGTGAAGATGGGTCCAAACAAAGGCAGCATATGTAGGGAGCATCACGCTCTCGTAGTATGCCAGAAATTTCAGCACAAAAACTTGAAAATATATCCAGTGACCGCGGAATGCAGGCACCCATGCATGGGGGCCCGATCCACGGATCTCCACAGCAGAAATCAAAACCACCTTCTTCAATGCTACCCAGGAATCGAATGTCTCCCCCTTAGCAACATGCTCGCTTCCCAGGAGACGCCAAACTTGGCGAGTGAAAACCTGTGCCTCATGCAGATACCGCGGAATAAATACGTGGCTATGCCAAGAACCGTGAGGCGGGCACTAAAGTTAAAATTACTCCGCCATGCACACAGCAACCCAACCGGATGTAGGCACCCTTTTCCCAGATGTTCGCAGTTATATGCAAAAAGGGTTCAACTTGTCTTAAGATGCGTCTTTTTTCTGCACTCTCGTAAATGAAGTGAAATGAACTTAAAACCCGAGAGCGAAAAGCTGAAGGATTAACAAAAGATATTTTAACGTTTGAAGACCCATCGCGCATAATTTTGAATAATGAAAACAATAAAAATAACAAATTAATGTTAAAAAGGGGAATAAATCGCCGAAATATTCAAAAACAACAAATAAATTTAGAATTTTGAAGGGAAAGGGGAAAATAATGAATTTTGAACTATTATCAAATTTTAAACCAATAATTATATTTTGAGCTATTAAATAAAGTGGCATCATAAAATCTTGGCATAACACATTCATGCATATGCATATATAGAACAATTCAATTTCAATCTATTTTCAACTCAACAATACGAGTACACTTATCCCCCGATTTACACAGCACTTGTTTTACACGATTTCACTTTTACACGGTTTATAAATTAACAGATTTCAAAAAATTGATAAAAATGCATATTCCGCTCTATATACGCCTATACAAAGATTTGAATTTTATTCCTTTGGTAACACTGATGAAAACAACAGGGGATTCCCAGTGTTGTAAAATATATACATTTAGGGGAATCCCTGTAATGGGGAATCCCCGTAATAGGGGAATCCCCGTATGTTTTTCACAACAGTAAAGCTATCTGGTTCATGCAAGTACATAGTGCAGAAACATTTTAGCAGCAAAGCTTATATTATTGTGCGTTTATCTTTTGAACTGGTAAGTTTTCAACATTTATAGTTTTTCTTGCATCTTTATAGTTTGCGTAAATTTGTTAAGGTTCTATAATGTCAAAGGATTTGAAGAAAAATCAAATGAAAAGAAAAGTTATTTCTTTAGAAACTAAAATTCAAATATTAGACCATCTACGTAATAGAGAAAGAGTAACGGATGTTGCTAAATTTTACTCCATCAATGAAGCCACAATAAGGACAATACGAAAAAATGAAGACTCCATTAGAAAAAGTGTAGCAGCTGGAACCTGCAGCAGTATGAGTACGACTTCATATGTTAGAAATGCTACAATGGAAAATATGGAAAAAGCCTTAGTGATATGGATAGAAGACCAAACTCAAAAGCGAATCCCTATCGATACCAAATCTGTTACAAATAAAGCTTTGAAGATTTATCAATCACTTAAGAATCAGTCGCCGTCGACTTCGTTCGATGAAAAGAAGGTATCTTTTCCCGCAAGCCATGGGTAGTTCGAGATATTCAAACAAAGACATTCTTTACATAATCTGAGAATGAAAGGTGAAAGTGCATCTGCTGATTCGGATACGGCACAATATCCGGCAAAACTTGCTGAAATCATTGCCGCTAACTCCTACACTTCTGATCAGGTTTTCAATGCTGATGAGTCCGGATTATTCTGGAAAAAAATGCCGGAAAGAACCTTTATAGCTAAAGCTTACAAATCAGGTAGTGGTCATAAAGTAGCGAAAAGTCGTATAACAGTTCTTTTCTGTTGCAATGCTTCTGGCGATTATATGATGAAACCATTGGTGATTAACAAATCAAAATCACCACGATCATTCAAAGGAATAAATATCAAAAACCTTCCAGTCCATTGGATGGCTAATAGAAAAGCATGGGTCACTGCCATAGCTTTCAATGAATGGGTTCCATAACTTCTTTGTTCCAGATGTCAAAAATTATTTAACTAAAAAGGGATTGCCTTTTAAGGCTCTTCTATTAATTGATAATGCACCAGGTCATCCTCCAGATTTACAACATGAAAATGTAAAAGTTGTTTTTTTAACTAAAGAATACAACTTCCTTATTACAGCCGTTAGATCAAGGGATAATTTTGACTTTTAAAGCACTGTACATCAAGCAAACTTTCAGGTATATCTTAGAACAAATGGAGATTGATGAATCTCTTACTCTGGTGGATGCTTGGAAGAAATTTACAATTTTAGATTGTGTTAAGCATGTTGGACTGTCATACACTCAGATCAAACAATCAACGATCAATGCCTGCTGGAAAGCAATATGGCCGGATGCTGTTGAAAGTGGAAATGATAAATCACCAATAGGGCATGAATATTCTCAGATCACTGAGTTGGCCCATACTATAGGAGGAGAAGGTTTTGAAGATTTAGCTCAGGCAGATATAGAAGAAATAATGGCTGATGAAGAATTGAATGAAGATGATTTAATTAACATGATTCGTGAAACAAACAAACATGATGAAGACAATGATTCTGATGAAGAGCAATCTGAACCAGTTGGGTTCACAGCAAGAATCATAAGCGTAGGACTTGATTTGGGAAAAAAATTGGGCAACCATTTCTTACAATATGACACAAATGTTGATTGAGCTCTCCGATTCCAGCGAGACCTTCGTAAATACTTAAATCAATATGAAGAGGTCTATAAAGATTTAGCAGAAAAACCTACGCAATTGTTAATTACCGATTTCATGACAAAGTCTTGTCAACCCAAGATCTTGCCTAATTCGTCAACCATTGAGCCAGAATCGCATCAAAAAAGCTCAAGTGATGAAAGTGACATCATACCTATCAGAAAGAAAAGACTGATAGTACATGAAAGTGATGACAGTGATTAAACTTATAATTAATTTGCAAGGGTCTTTTTTGTTTTTTTGTTCTTTGTTTCTAATGTAAAATAAATTAAATATGTTATATTACTACATTCATATGTTTGTTGTTTTATAAACTAAGTATAATTTTAAGTTTTCTAAGATGTTTTACTTTTGTTTTACTTAAATAAATGACTGAATCATGCACATTTTGGGGTTATTTTCGTTTTACACGATTTTACTTAGCAAACTCCAAGATTTCAATTTACACGGTTTTGTGCAGAACCTATCTTCCGTGTAAATTGGGGGACAGGTGTACACTCATTATAAAAGAAGTAATGGATGTGTAAATGCACATATTTGACTGTAATAACCTTTTGCTATTATAAATGACAAAAATAATGAAAGAATTGTCTAAATATTATCATCTATACATGTACAAAAAAGAAACAAAAACTTACCTGATTTAAAGATTTTATAGAGGTATTATCTAAAAGGGTGGAGCTTGATATGATATCAGGAGGCACTTTTCCAGGAAGATCATTATAATAGTCAGGATCTTCTCTTGAAGGAATAAAATTTCCATTTTGAGCAGATGCTTGAAGCCTGGTCCAAATTGTTAAAAATTAGCAACTTTTTCTTAAAAATTATTATTTGACAAATTAAAATAATATTTTACCCACTAACCTATTTATCTCTGATATTCAGAAGCAGAATGAATTCATCAGATGAAAATAGTTTTTTTTTTTACTTTCCCTGCAGTGCATGGTAATGTATAGGGAAAGTATTGGAATCATGCAGTAAATCATAACTCGAGTTTTTTGATGGATTTACACATTTTGGGACCTCTAGAACACGAAAAAACTGTTTTCAGTGTGACATCTGTGTATATGTGTGTATCTGTGTGTCCAGATTTTATATCCGCTCTAACTGAAAAACTAATTGACTGAATTTCATAAAATTTTGTAGGTAAGTCCCTTGCGGGTGATCCTGGTGCTAATTAGATTTTAGTACAATTCGAAATAAAAGAACTTTATTTTTGAAAAATGGCCCACAAAAATTGCCTGTATCCACTCTAGCTGAAAAACTAATAGACCAAATTTCAAAAAATTGGGTAGATAAATTACTTGTAGGATAACCTGGTGTTGATTAGATTTTGGTATATGATTCAGTAAAAAAGAACTTGCCTTTTTTTTAATGCAAAATGGTCTGCAAAAATCAAAGCTAAAGATAAAAGACTATGTATGCTCAAATATATCAATTAAATGTGTATTTTATACGTAATTTTTTAAGATGAATAAGAAAAGAATAAGATCAACCCCATTACTCCAGGACTAGCTGTTCTTGATATGTTTTAGTTTCTTCGCATTTTCACTACACCACCTTTGAAAATAAGTCGTTACCAAATGAAAATGAAAATTGAATTAAAAGTGGAAATTCAGTGTAATTTAAAATAATTATGGCTGTTATTTTGTGCAATTAAACTCAATTTAATGAATTATTGCAGAAATAAAGAGATCGTGAATATGTGTCTGCAGGGAGAGTCATGTGCTGCCCACATCAGATTTTAAGTCTGTAGTTCAATTAGATGAGAGCTTTAAAATCATAGAAAAATTTAGAAACTTTTAAATTAGATCAAAGAGCAATAAACATTTTTTTATTATCAAGTTTAAACTTATTTAAGGTTAATTAAAGTTAATATTTGGTTAAGTAAAGTTCATATTTCAGTTTCTGAATCTATTAGAACAAAAACTCAAGTATAAACTTTAAATAAGCTTGAACTATTTAAAGTTTATACTTCAGTTTTGCTCTAATTACTATTATTCATATATTGGCTTAAAACGATTTCTTTTCCATATCAGACTGCCATAATTAAGGGCAACTAGATTTGGAGAAATCTAATTTTGGGAGCAAAAATAAGACTTAAAGAAAGGTTTCAGCATAAGTGAAAGAATTTGCTATAAAACTGGGGCTCTGGTGAGTTAAAGCAAATCTGTACTTCAAGCAAAATCATGCATATTGATAAATGTAAAGATGATTTTGTTTAAGTGTAACTTTTGAAATATATTATGCTATTTAATATTAAACCAAGATAATATTGTAAAATTATTTTCTTAAATTACTAAAATTTTTAAATTTTCATAACAAATTGAGCATCCAATGGCTACAACATATATAATGTCCAATGGAATGCTGTAATAAAGCAAGGAAATGTAAGCAAGGGCATCCCATTCCTACATTTCAAACTAGTTTATTAGCTGAAGGGTGCTCATGGAAGAGTCATGTATACAATATACATATTCATGTATAAGCCAAAAACTTTTTGATAATAATTTATTTTCAAAGTTTAAGCTTTTAGTTTGAGTGTGTAGTTTTACCAAAAATATTTGTAAACAATGCAGTTGGCTCATATGGGAGTAATTACAGCTTGTGAGAATACTTAGTTTCTTGCTTGATTGCATAGGGTTGCTGCCTAAACAGCATAATTTTCATAGTAGGTTTTTGAAATTTTCCAAGTTAAAAATTTTAAGAAATTAAAACAGAAAAAATGAATGTATCTTGTTATATCATAATTGTTCAGAGGCAGGTAAAATATGTGATATCTGACGACAAAATATATTAGAGGAATTTTAATAGAGAGAATTTAAAATACATTAACTAATAAAACTCCTCAACTCTTAGGTTTTGGACATTTAAAATAAATCTCTGACAATTTCCTGAAGATTTCAGGATTTCCTTTCTACAGATATAGTGATAATAACTCTGTTGCATTGCAGTTTTCAATGATAGACAGAATATTGTTTTTGTCTTAGGATAATAAATGTACACATCTACAAAAAAATCAATACTCTATTAGCGATCAGTTGTTATATAGATAGATAATTTTGGAATCAGAATAACATTTATTCTAAAATTTAAATAATATCTAGCTAGAAGATACATTACAATGAATGAAACTGCTGTCTGTAAGAATACAACATTCTAATATTTCCTTGAGGAAAGCAGGCATAAGAAAATTAAGTGACTACAATTATTATGAGGGCATTATGAGCCTTCTTCTTCAGAAATAGTGTTCTTTTAACAAAAGCCAAGATACAATTACCTTAAAGAAAGGGCTCATAACACCCTCAAAATAATTGCAGTCACCTAATTTTCTTATATCGGCTTTCTTTAAGGAAATACTAGAACAGAGATACATGTTCTTCATATATGAGACTTCACATTACGTTGACACAAACTGTTTTAGCAACAGTACATTTATTGGTATGTAATGCATTGAATCTGAAAATAAATATTTTTTATTACTTAACACCACATCTACTTTTTCAATTTGTAATATCATGTATCAAACAAGCAAGTACAACACTTATTTGTTTGAAGATTTTTATTAAATTCCTCAGAAAAATTAGTTTCTTTTTAGTATACACTGAAGGGCTTATAATTCTAAAGCTCAAAATTAGTAGATTTTTATAAATAATTTCTTGCTTAAGACCTTAGTATATTTTCTATTATCAAAATTATTTTTATATTATAACGCTAATTTAATGATATCTATGTTTTAAAATCACCAAATATAAAATTTGAAATCCATCAATATATTAAATGGGACAAATCCAATTAATTTACAGTTCAACCCAGTAATCAATTTATTACTATGAAATAAAATATCTCAGTTTACTTTTACTAAATAAAATATTTTATAACAAAAGTTATGTGCAATGTACATCATTATTTTAACAAACTAAAGAAGAATGCATAAAGAAAATAAAAGCAATGATAAGAAAACAAATTTTTTGAAAAAAAAAAAAATCAAATAAAATGGTTTACATTTCTGATTCACTTCTGGAACTTGGGACTCTTTTGAGAAACTGCTTATACCGCAACTCAAAAGCTTGCCCAATAGTTGTGATTACATCTTGGGCAAGCCCACCCCCACATTCAAGAACAAAGCATGCACGTCCATAACGATTATCCTTTGCAACATATGAAACAAAATCCAATGTGTCCTACCATGCAATAAAATGAATTAATAATTAAAAACAAAATAGACAAAATAGAACACAATAAGTAATTAATTTTAATCTAAAAGAAAATAGTTCTTGAATATACTTACGGCATCACCTCCTGATGCAAATGAAATTTTTGGCATTTCATGGTATGCAATAATCTAAAGAAAGATATTTAGTTTTAGTTTCAAAGAATAAGAATATAAACAAATGCATTAAAGAAAAGTTTATTTGAGTCTGAGAGATTCAGTTATATACTTTTCATGCAAATGATAGCAAGCTACCACATATATAAAGTTTAAACCTTAGTATATAAAAATTCTAACCATTTTTCAATATATAATACAATTTTAAAGAATAAAACACTAAAAGAAAAGCCTTTATTTGGTCATAATCCCATTGAAAATCCGAGTGCTTTTGGACACCCATCACCAGAGGCAATTGTAAAAAAAAGAAGACATATTGATTTTTTATACCCTGTCAAAAAATGTGAACATAATTTGCATATATTGAATGGCCAGACTACACAAAGAAAAATATTGGCATGACAAACATTAAATTATAAATTTGACACAGTAGAAGTAAAATATAAGAATAACATATTTAGATGTTTAAAAATTTAAACAAAGATTTAATTTGCAGAGAGTCGAAAATGAGATGCCACGCGAAACTGAGAATTTGAACAGGGTTGAAATTACAAATGGATTCACGATAAATATAAATAAAGAGGAATTCAAAAAGCAAAATATTACATGGATTATTACAGTTAGTTAAAATAAAGGTTTTATTGAAAACTGAGATAAAGTTATCATTAATAACAATTTGGGATAAAGCTGTGGAAACTTTATTAGTTCTAATACATGCAAGTTCGGATAATCTAATGTCATTTGGGATAAAGCAGTGGAAACTTTATTATTTCAAATATCATATGCATGTTCGGATAATGTAATACCAACCATATGTTTAGTACTACCAATATAAAATTTACAACTATTTTTAAGAGAAAGGAGGGAGACAACATACACCCTGGCCCTGAGTTAAGATATTACTACCTTTAAATTTATCGGTACAAATACAACTAAAGTACTTTAGCTGAGTGCTTACCTTGTGAACTGTTCGCAAAGGATAGCATATTTTAAGCCTAACTTCCACAAAAAATCCTCTATTCGTAATAGCATTTTATTATTTTCAAGGATAAAAGAAAAACTTACTTTCCATTTAATGAATATATGTAATATACATTTTTTCTTTTCAAAATATGTAAAAGAAAATAGTGGATTAAAAATTATTACCTACCTTGATTAAAATGAGTTAGCAGTTATGCAGAGAAAATATCAGAATGATTGTACTCAAAACTTAATAACAGAGATTATGTTTACAATTATATATATATATATGAATATAGTGTTGTTATTTTCACTAATATGCTTTTTGCATATGGTATATTTCAAAGCATGAATCCATGTACATATTAATATTACAATTTTTACATTCATAAAAATGAGATTTTTTTTTATCTCTTATAGTCATTATCTGCATCTTTTTCATTACTATCTTGCTCACTTAATATACTAATATAATTTTACATAGACTGAAAATGTTTTAACCTAGTCATTCTTTAATACAAAACAATACTGAAATTCCACTACTACATAGCCCTTCAATGCCAAAACTTAAAACAAAATATTATTTTATATTCTAATAACCCAGCAATGCAATCATTAAACTAAAATCAAAACAAGAAACCATACTAAATTATAATATAAACATAATTTGTGACTAGTGCTCTGTTTGCCTATAAAATAAAACCATGTTGCATGGATACAGATGATTTGATGATTCACTGGAATCCCTATGAACCAAAGTTAGCAATTGGAAAAATAACCATTAAAATGAACATCTAACACCATCTAGTACTAAAATAATGCCAAATAAAAATGTTTCAGTTGAAAATGTATATTTGTATCTTTTGCCTTTTAGGGTAAAGATCTCGTCAATGCAAATGTGTGAGTATCACCCTTTCCTGTAATTTTGCATTCGATGTCCAGGCGGCTCTGCCATCCTCAAAGGGTAAAGGCAATTATTTTTAGTATTCCACTAAATTTAGGAATTATTCCTTCTACAACACACTTATTTGTAGTCCAACTATAATTATAATTGTGCATTATAAATTTACCAATCAAGAGAAAACTATGCCTAAAACCACTATGTTCTGCTAATATCATAAAACTAATAAAAAAAATCTTTAATAAAGTGTCACTAAGAAAAATTGCCATTTTTAATTACTATAATAGTGTTATTACACTAAGCAATTCTTTCCAGCAATTTTTCAGTAACACCATACATTTCAATGGGAAGAAATTTTGGCGCCGAATTGCCGCAATTCATTCGTACTCGGCAATAAAAATTGCTCAATTTCTGAGTGGCGACCCAATCAGAGGGCGATAAAATTGGACGTCACTACACTCCGCCTTTCCTCTTCTAGTTTGCATTCAAGATGGCGATGGCGACTGTAATGCAAACACGTCGAAGCAGCTCAATTATGTTAGAATCTGGAGATGGAAAAAAATTATATAACTTCTACCAAATTACAGACACCTGTGGGATATAAAATATCCAAATTATACGAAAAAACACACTAAAGAATGCTTCCTGAAATTGGTGGCATTAAACAGGGAGTGCCTGTTAGAAAGGAGGGGCTTACAGTATCATTCCCAGGCAAAATTGCTAAAGTCTGGAGATGCAAAAATAATAATAGAACTTTTACCAAATTACAGACACCTGTGGCTTATAAAAGATCCAAATTATACGAAATAAAACCCACTAAATAATACTTCTTGGAATGAACTTTGCAGTATTAGAAAGGAGGGGCGTTTTAGAAAGGCAGGACCTAAAGTATCATTGTGGGGAGGAATTTCTAAAGTCTGGAGATGGAAAAATAATAATAGAACTTTTAACAAATTACAGACACCTTTAGGATATAAAAGATTCACATTATACGAAAAACACACCAAAGAATGCTTTCTGAAATGAAATCGGTGAGATTAGAGAGAAGGGACCTGTTAAAGAGGAGGAGCCTAAAGTATGATTGACGGGCGGAATTGCCGAAGTTCGGCAATAAAAATTGCCCATGTAATAGCACCATAACTCTATTAATCTCACCTGTTTTCCATAAATTGGTAAAAAAACCGAAGTTCTGGAAATAAACTTTATAATGATTTCAAAACTTTAGATGCTTGATGGATGGAAGGAAGAGATTTTAATAAATAAAGAAGCAACTATACTATCAAAAGGTTTGCCTCTTTCGAGGACATTTTAAGGGAAACCGTTGTTTACAAATGCCAGCCGTTTGGTCGCTAGGCCATTAGACAGCGAGCTCTCCAGTATTTCTCAATGATTGAGTTAAAAGTCAGTAGTGCAGGGCACTCGTCCAAATGTTTTCCAGATATAGGCTGTCTTACGTCACAAAATACAATCTGGGGATGCAGCAAGTCCAATTCGATGGCGATGAGCCCTGAGGCAGTCATGACCAGTCAGAAGTATGAAACTGGCAACTGCTTCTCATCAAGGGGCCTCTGGAATGACTGAAATGTTCTTGCTGAGGACACTCCATGACTTTCCATTAGATGCCTCCAGAGATTCTGCCTCAATTTCTTTTTTGTGTAGTATTTTAATGTTTTTAAGGTAAACTATACATGCTCAATTACATCCCAACCATTCTGCTTCTGAATTGCACTTGCTAGATGAAATATAACTGAGTTCAGTGCTTCTGCTCACTCTGAAATGGACAGGAACTTTAAGGGGTTAAATCAAACAAAGGTTGTGTGTGTATGCAGACTACCAAGAAAAAGAAATAGGCAAAATATTATTATTTAATATTAATACTGCGAAAGGTCTCCATCTTTTAAGAATACAAAAAAAAGTTTGAGATTACAAAGGTTAGAAATCTATTAGACCACAAGTGTAAAGCATAAAAACTGGATACATGTACTTAGTACACATTAATCGATACAATGCTGATGTGTCATTTTCTCGACATATGAGTATGAATATGAATATAAATGAATTTCACGATAAACTCAAGTTCTTTCTCAAATGCATACATGAAAGAAAAAAAAAACATTTAAGAAATTAACAATTTAAATTGAAAGATATTTTATTTACTGCTCATCAAATTTTGGAAATATTAAAAATGGTTTCTGTTGATAAAAAATGGTTTCTAGTAATAAAAATTAATATGTAAAATATAAGTGGAATTGTTATCTTTAAAACAATTTATGTTACAACTTAAAAGGCTATCTATATTGGACAAGTGATCTATTAGTGGGAGAAAATCCTGGTTTATTTTTCAAGAGGTAACTTAAATTGTAATTTTTTATATGTAACATGCCTAACCTAAAAATGAAAGGGAATTATTTAACATATACATATCTATTTAAATAACATAGTAAACAATATTTCAATGCTGTTTGCAAGGGTGTCATAATGTTAAACCTTGGTAAATCAACACCCGCTTAAGTCAATATGTTTTCTGTTCCCCTTGTAGTATTGAGTTATCAAGGTTTCACTGTAACAACAATACAGCCACACTTCTAATACTCACATCTCCATTTTCGATAGATGTAAGATTAAGATATGAACTAGTTATGGTCAAGTTAACATTGGCACCAGCATGATCCATATTTGGCTTCTCTGCAATCATTTTTAAAAGTCTTTTGTCCATCTAAGATAAAAATTAATAAATAAGACTTTTTATATATTTTAAAACAAATAGAATAATTGGTGAAAATCAACAGAAAAGTATAATAAATACACCAAGGAATGGTCTATATGAAACATTTTATTTTATTCATTATACAATTCAAAATTAATAATGTTCAATTACGAAATTTGATGTGTCCAATACATTAGGGTTACATGTTATAGCATGTAAATTATACCAATATTTTAAAAGGGATACATTCTAAGTGTCATCATCGGATCCCTAGGACATGAACATTTTTCATGATGAAAACAGATATTTATATGGTTAGCATGCTTTTGCAGCATTATCCAAACCACCCCCAAAATAATAGAAGTGTGTTACATACTTAGTGCATGCGCATATTCAGTGCATGTGCATCAAATAATCTATGGAACTTCAAATGTTACAATATTTTATTTTTACTCAGATGATGTATGTAAAAACTTGTCTCTGTAGTGCGGCAAACAGCGAAAAATTTGGTTTTGAATTAAAATGTCTCTGTTTCTCAGAGTGATATAGCCATAGAAGTTAGGGTTCTAAACTTACACTTATTCAATTTGTATTCCTGTAAATTGGTGAGTCCACAAGCATATATTTCCATTCAGTTCTATCCTTTAATTATTGCACAAAAAGCAGACTAAACTAGATTGTTTTCATATTTTGGTTAATTTTAAAGAAATATTTTACATAATTAACCAAATATTATAAGAGTTAACTTATTTTTGTAGTTAATATTCCTGTGCATTGCTGAGAGTCTACAAGCATCATTTCCATCCATTAATTATACTGGACAATAAATTTTGACTTTTTGTGTGTCTCTGAGGTTAAACCAAGTTACCTTTATGTTGTTCAGTCTGCTGAATATAAAAATGACCAGTACAACATCAGATTATAAATATACACATGTAGAAAATTTATTTTATACCTTTCGTTTCTTATCGACTGTTTTTAGGCCAGCTGCTTCACAGAGTTTAATGATGCATTCCCTATTTAATAAAATATATTATGCTTATTATATACAATAAAAATATTTATATAAAAGAATACAAAAAGTAATAGATAAAGAAAACTCAAAACTTTCTTTTAAGAGTAATATATAAGCATATTTATTTTCCAGATAGATAAGTACTATCTCACTATCTGACTTTTCTCTTTCAATGGAAAGCAAAAGTCTTCATGAAAAGTTGAAGTCCCACAGTTCTTCTGCACCCATCCCCATACCAAGGAGGAGTTGCTGGCCCTATACCCTTCGTAGCTAGACAAGAGAAGGCCAGGGAACGACGAACCTTACACCTCCCAATCAATTCATTATTGTCTTGGCCATTGGCATGACAACAGAAACCCAACTGCTCACAGGAAGAGGCAGCTCTGCATTTCTCCCCCACAGTTGTTTTCTCAGATGGACTGGAGGTCACTAGAACCTTATGGAGTACAGAGTTATTTGGTTGGTGCATCTACTCTCTGAATATTGCTGATAAAATTGAGTACACAAAGGGAGACAATCATCGGTACACTTGCACAGTAGATTCCCAGGAGAGCACTTGGCAATTCTTCCACTACTTAAAAAACCAGGACAAGGATTAAAATTTCCTTGTTCTGGTTTTCAATTTAGTTGGGTTTTTATGAACAATTGAACAAGTGAGTTGAATTTTTGTTAGATGTTGACTTACTTCTTTGATATTTTACCATTCATTCATTATGTAACACCTCTTGTTCCTTTTTCTTGGTTTTATTTTACCTACTTTTACTTCTCTTTTGGTTGGTAGTACTCTTTCCCTTTTCCTGCCACATTTTCTGTTCTTGTATCAGTCGCTGATCTTTCTCTTACGAGTGAAGGTTGCACTTCTCATGTATCTTGGCAAAGAAGGCTGTTTTTGCCTTTGAAACTGGTTGAGATTATTAATTTTTATATTATATGCTGCTTTTAATGAAGTTATTTTAATTGTATTCTGTAGAAGCAGCTGTATGAAATTGACATCCTGTTCCTTTATGCTGTACTTGCAGATATCATTCTTGTACAATGCTTGTAACTCTTTGCTTTGAGTTCTCACTTCTGCATATTATAACAAAAAATTGTTACTGTTCATTATGTAATTTTTAGATATATTTAGTTTTTCTGCAGAGGGAATTTAGCGAACAATATTAGTGTGCAGTATTTAATTCATTATGTTGTGGTACTGTATTATTAAATAGAAAAATAGATTAATAAATTCACATGACTCATTCATAAGAATTACTTACTTAGCTATGAGTGATCTTGTATCAAAATCTAAACTCTTCATTGAAGTATTAACTTCCAGACATCCTATATACTATAGAAATAAAATTCGATTAGTAGTAATAAATAATTTAATCTACTTCAAATAAGTTATATACTTTATATAAGTTTAACAAAACAATAGATTTCAGTCATGTGCTATGCTATATGTATCAGTTAATAGAAACTGTACCCAACATTGCCCGGAATTTAAGATGCAAACCTCTGATTAAAATTTTACACTGGAGAATACAACAAATTCTCCCAACACAATACTTTTATGACAAAACAAAAAATGTTTTTAAGAAATGTTTACTAAGAATAAAAAAAAGCATGCAGGGTGCATGCAATCTAGATACACGGCCTTTCTTAGCTCAAGCTAAAAATTATAGTCTTTAAAATTAAGCTCTAGCATAATTAAAAACTTAAGCAGACCTCTAGATGACTAACTGTCAATTTTCATAGTCAAAGTAGC
The DNA here is from genome assembly GCA_951213105.1 of Amaurobius ferox. Classification (NCBI taxonomy): domain Eukaryota; kingdom Metazoa; phylum Arthropoda; class Arachnida; order Araneae; family Amaurobiidae; genus Amaurobius; species Amaurobius ferox. The sequence goes on along the minus strand of OX578140.1, from coordinate 38,721,428 downwards.
ACCTTGCATATCTGCATCTTGATAGCTATATCAAATTCCACAGGTGTTCTAACTGCACTAAAATTTTCAATCTCCAGTCTTCAAACTACAATAACATAAAATTTTTCAGTTCCTCAGTCATTTTAAACTGAGTTTGAATAATTTATGAACTTAAATTATCGCTGGTGTCATATCAACTTTAAAACGCCATTTTGTTTTCCTATGCTTCTAAACCATTTTATCGAAAGATTTTCTGATTCTGTTTTTGTTTCCATAGGATTAACATGTTAACATTTTTGTCAGAAGTTCTGCTTCTGAGCGGGCAATAGCTGTCGCCAGTGTTGTCTAGAATATGATGTAAGTTGCGGTTTTCATTTCAATATGTCACTGATGCAGCTGTGTTGTTAGCCAATGAGGGCTTGATTGATTTATGACATGGGGGCATTCGGATGATGCTCGAGGCACTTGACCATGAAATTGGGGGTGTTCAAGATGTGTGGCACAGTCCGCTTGAATATATTTTCAAAATTAATAAATTAATTTAAGAGATCAAGATGGAATTTTCGTGTTTGGTGTATTGCATCTAGCATTGAATCTGAATAATGTCTATTAAGATGAAATGCTTCTACTCTGGAAACTATCACGTCTTTGGGTTTGGAAAAACCCATGTTCTATTAACTGCCAGGAGTGTTCAAGATTTTGGGTCGAAAAATGCCAATTGTGGCCCATGTGCCTGAGATTTGCTGTCGATGAGGATTCTCAACGTATATGTGTATCCAAAAAAATGATGAGAATGATCAGGTATGACAACGAGGTGTGGAACAGATTCGCATCGTGGTATTTGGTGACTATTCTATGCGTTCCGTAATTCTCAGTGGCCCGAAAGAAGTTGTAACATGTAGTCAGTGCCTTGTGAAGAACGTATTCATTGAATGTAGTGTCTGTTTGGATTAAACTGAACTTAGTGAATAAGTACAAAACTATAGTGTGGTGTTTTGGTTCCAGAGGTTTTTTGGGACACAAGATTTGCCTCCCTGAAATGCCTAACAGATTGTGAATACCTGTATTTTCAATTAATATTATTACATTAATGTACGAATTGTTCTTTAATTACAATTTGAATAGGTCCATTTCATACTTAGACCATATTTTTATAGAGAGATCTTGAAATGAGTATGTGTTTAATATATCTAATTTTCAAATTATCTGCCAATACCTATTTTCAAGTGTTTAATGTCTAAATAAATGTCTTATTTAATCACATTTGGTTGCTATGCTTTTCCTAAATATAATTTTGTGTGTCTGCTCATTTCCAAGCTGAGGCTGGCCAACTGATTCATCGAATCGGCCAGGGAATTGAACCAGGTCAACACAACGCAAATAAATGATTGGGTGGTATCCAAATCATATTTAATTTCTGCTACTTCTTAAAATATTACTTTCTAATTATGATCTGAGTTAGACAGCAGTTGCTGATCTCTCATTTCAACTTGAACTTATTTACGTGAACTGTTTGACTGTTTGACAATTCAGGTATTTTTAATACCACCAACCAAAAATGACTTTACACTGGGTGTTTATTTTGGGTATGATTTTGTTGGAGGTTCATCTGCCATACTCTTAGAAGTATTATTTGGGAAGAATTTTTCCAGTCTACCATACTCTAATTTGCCTTGTGATACTTTGAGCTTTTTGAAAATTTGTTAAACATTTTGGGAGCCATCCAGATTTAGCTGGGGGCAGTGTTTCTTTCAGGACTTTTTGGCCAGGGGGCGAATGAAATTTTAGGTGGGGGTGGGGGTGGGGGCAAGTGCTCTATTTTCCTTATATAAATTTATCACATAAATAGAAACTAGGTTAACATAAAAGGTCTCAGGGTGGAGGAGGAAGCCCCCTGGAGGTATGGCTGAAAGAAACATTGGCTGTGGGGGGGAGGGGGAGACAACTCTTGCATCACTCTTTGCTATGAATCACTTTTCCACTTATAGGTCAGACTAGAAGATATCTTTTGGTCTTCTTGTTATAGCATGGGTTTATTATACTCTTGTTCTCAAGCTTGAACCCGAACGAACAGGACCAGTCAGTACTCCCCCCCCCCCCCATTGGTGACCACAGAGCAAATGAGCAAGCAACCTTCATTTTTCAATGTCTGACAACAATCTCAATGCATCTCATGAGATGGCAGCACCACAACAAAAAGCACATGTTCCTCTCCTCTCACCTGATGACAATGACAACTGCTACGTCCTTCCTTGCAACTGCATGCTTGAAGCATACCACACATGACCTTCAACCAGTTGAATTCATGACTTATGCACTGAGATAATGGATAATGATAGGCTCTGCAGGGGCCCCCTTCCCCCGTCGTTTCTCACAGACGTGACCGAATATCTTTCCAGGGGAGGTAGTGTCGAAAGCCCAGACCACACGGCCAACCCAAAGGTTTATGGCAACAAAATGTGTGGCCGAGGGGAGGTAGTGTGTAGGAGCCAGCTCTTGCATCATGCTTTACTATGAATCACTTTCTCAGTTATACACTCGGACCCAAAAATATCTTTTGGTCTAATTGTTATAGCACAGGTTTACTATACTCTTGGTCCTGAGTTCGAACCGGAAACAAATGGGACCTGTCGCCCCCCCCCCCCATTCTTTTGCTCAGACTATTTTAGAGGGCAACACAGTTTTTAATATGAAGCTATTAAAGTAGGTTAAGAGGATGCATCGTAGATTAGGGCAACACTGTGGCACATATATTGCGACAGAGCTTAGTATGTGATGATGCCATATATTTTTAGTTCATTTGTTAAATAGAAAAGTGGTTGATATAAGAGGTGACTACTAGCTGTGGGCACTGCAGCTAGTCTGTTTTTTAAAATTGGCAGCTCAAGGTCATGGAAATTCATTTTCCACCTTCTGCTGCTCACAGAAATCGGGAGGTAGACTGCCTTTTTCTACAGCAGTTTAGAATAACTGCTTGCGGCAGACTTTCTTAAGAGGGATGTTCTTTTCTATCTTCAACTGGAGTTGAGAAAGAAAGCATATATATTTGTTCGAGGTTAATGCTTCTATAGTTAATGGTCAGGTTAGGAAGGGGAAGGCATGACCTTAAATAGCCTATATTAAAGAATCAGACTGTAGTATAGAACTGATATTCACCCAAAAAATAATCTAGAAAAAAAATTTTAGAGTGTAAAATACTTACACGAACACAATAACTAATTCCACTATCAGCAATTTTCTGATCAGGGTGTAACCACCCTCGAGTAGGTTTATTGACAAAATTTCCAGCTTGGTTCCAGTCTTCCATTTCTAATCCATTAGCTGCTTGTAAATTGGAGTTGGAAAGGATATTCGTATCAGCAGATGGTGGGGATGGTAACCATGGTCTAGGCATATCTAAAACATGTTAACTAAAAAAAAAAAGAAAATATGCATGAAATAGCAATACAAATATATTTAAAAAAATCTAGGATTCACAATCTGTGTAATATGTAGATAGCATTGAGACTTCCAAATTTCTAGTAAATAAAATATCAGAAATACCAGGTTAAAGACACTTTTATTATTATCATGTTTTATCAGTTCTAAAAGGCACATTTTTATGGCTCTGAAATTGAGGAACATTTTAGAACAGATAGTGCCTTAATCATATGTAAATTGCAGTAGGAATTGCTAGTCAGCAGAGTGGTATAAAATTGAAAACAGTCTGTGAACAAAAGTATTTGCCTAAAAATTTTCTGCAAAAATCTGTGGAGTCATATACAGTATATGTGCACAGACCTTAAGCAAAAATATTGATTTTCTGGTTACCTAATTTATTCAGGTAATATTTTCAGGGTACCAGTAAATGGAAAAAAAGGGGGGAAAACATGATTTACCAGAGTTAGATATACAATATAATTTTTTTTGAAAATGAAAGTAACAGTTTATATGTATTGCTCATATTTAAGGGGGGGGGGGGGGGGAAACCTCTAAAATTTCTGCAATTCGAAAATCTTTCTGCGAATGGTGTTCACGCGTTCATCGATATTATCTGACTCTGCTAGCCAGGATGAATTTTATAAAATAAAAAAAATTATTGAAAAAGAAACTACTAAAAGCTATATACCAGTATATAGCTTTTAGTAGTTAAAGCTACTACTACTACTAAAAGCTATATACCAGTATATTATCGATTTATATAATGTTCACCTCCCAGGATAAGATACCTGCAGAGGTTTATGAGGTGTAAAAAAACTCACAAGCCTAAGTAAACTAAGTGAATTTGCAAAGTATTTTAAGTTGATATTTTAGTAATAATGATAGGGGAAAAAATAGAGGAATCTGGCAGACAATGCCTTGGCAAACTGCATTTTCCATTTTACAAGGATATAATGCAGTAAATGCAGTAGTTCATCAAATAATCAAGCAATTTATGATTTGTTATTTCTGTGTTCTTACAGGAGAATAACAGAAAGAGAGGAGCTATATTTCAAGGGTTTTATTTGAAGGTTAGGAGATATTGCATGGTTAAGAAAAAGCAGACTTATTTTGTTAAATAACATTTCATTGTTTAATTTCATTTAATCAAATTATTTTTCTAGTATTTTTCTAGCTGGAACCAAATAATCTGTTTTGTACACATAGAAAGTACCCCTAAAAGTGTAAAGTGTTTTCTTTAATAAATTGCAGCTGGTATTTTCATTTACATCTGTCATAACTGTTTCCCGCTCGACACGGCCGACCGGAGAATTCTAACTTTCTCTAATTTTTACAACCCAGGTCTGAAACTCCACCCGTCTGTAAGTAAAACTCACAGATGACCTGCCGCAAATACAAAGCGTAATAATAATAAAACCTTACCTTGAATGGATGATTCTTCAGCTAAAGCATAAGGATACAGAAAACACAGAATATTGCAAATAATCACTAATATCCAAACTCAATGAACACACAGTTATTAACTTTATTTTATTCTTTATTAAATATGTAATTAATAAGTTATATTATGGAGTTACACCTATTCCTAAATTATATCTACGCACTGGACACCGGCAGGATATTATAACACAATTTGCCACCAAATGATAAATATAATACCAAGAATTTAATACGTTACGTGGCACACACATTTCATATAGAACCATAATTACAAAATATAAGGTATGGTCTAAAGTATGGAAATAGGCAGACAAGGGCAGAGCACTCAGAGAGAATTATATTCACTATTAATAATACTATTTAGAATTGCTGATTCTAGGAATTAAAACAAGGATCTGTAAATATGATAGTTCTCCGTTCTTGGAGATATCTGTTAGAACTTAAGGAATTTCGGAGAAAGTCTAATGGCTCCGCCAATGCATGTAAAGGAGCTTACCTTCGAACACAGGATAGCGTGAATAAGAGAGAATTACGTCATTGATTGCTCACAGTACAGGTCATCTCAGTTCAGCAGGGACGAAAAGGCATTGCAGAAGATCTAAGTCGGCGTATCAGATGAATTCTCGGACAGATGCACAGGCATGAGAGTTGACGGCAATGTCCGGCAATGCTACCTCGGACCCCTTCTTCTCCGTGGCGGTGGCGACATTCCCAACTCGCGAACCCCGGATTCCGCAGTGAGAGTCAGATCCCAGAGCTCTGGGCGAGCATCGAAAGTAAATTGAACTACCACATCTCCGTGTAGTATTCAGGATGGGAATGCGCAACGAACTTTTGCGTTCCAAGCTTATATAACCTTCCGAAACTCATAGGACTCAGAACCAAACAAGAAAACATACATGCCGAGAAATAAGTTCTCACCATCTGCCGCAGGCTTGTCCCGACACCCAGTCTAGACTTTCAGTACGTTGGACCGCTTGCGTATACATAGAACAATCGAAACCTTTACATTACTTCCGATTTCAACTGCCGAAGAACATGTACATATGAAATCTTACTAGGCTTTTCATCACCCGAATGCAGACCTTGAACTTATAACGGAAAATAATTCTCTCTCTCACAGTGCGCGTTAAAAGAATTAAAATGGCTGAATATTCCTTTGAAACTGATAGATAAATGTAGAATATAAATTGCATATATATAAGACAAGAGGGATATAATAACAGGGTTGAATATATTAAAGGATGCATAAAAATATAGATATAAAAATATAATATAGATTTTCATGATTTTGACATATTTTTACACAGGTGTCGAGAGATTAAGAAATCTCGTCACAACACATCTAATGATAAGTTTTGAAGCTGATTTACAGATCAGTGTTGCATAGTGATCTATCATTATTTAGGTGACTGACAAGAGAACCTTTTAAAAATATCCCCAGAAGGAAAAAGTGAGATACGTATTGTATTTAGAGGTAATATGTACAAATATGCATGCAAAAAATGTAGATCCCTAATGCCAGAAGTAACAAAATTATTGCCTTTTTTTATGTACTGGAATGTGTGTATGTATAAGGTAAATACATTTTTGTTAAGTTTGCAAATATGGTTTTAATGATACAGCAATTAAAATATAAGTAAAATAAAAACAAACATTGCAATGAATTATTTCAGTCAATATGTTAGATAGTGATAAAACAATGGTTTAGATATTTAATTTTGAAACTTGAATGTTTTAAAATCAACATATCACACAGCAAGTAATATAATGATGTGAAAGTAAATACTTTTCCAGATGATTGCATCCTAACAAGGGAGCCTTAACTTTTGTTCCGGCTAGTTTCAGCTGGAATTGGGTGGACATGGTAGGTACTAGCGAGTAACTAATGTCCCTGAAATATCTCTTGAATTGAGTGTGGAGATCCGAAGAAAAAAAAATTCAAAAGTTTACATGGATTAGCATGGGAAAAATTTCTTCTTCTCTTTTTACTATTCTGAACACATTTGAATGTACGAAAAGTATCATTATTGCGAAGAATATATTGAATAATTGTAATTTCACCATACAGTAATTTGTATTTGTAATAAAATATTTGGTTTCCATTACAAAAATAATGTACAATCATGAATGTAATATTGTGTCATTTTTACATAAACGTACCATATGTACGTTTGTTTCTGCTTAATCACACACACTATGTAAATATACATATTATACTTCAAATAAGAGCTACCAAACATGCTAATCCATGTAAACTTTGGGATATTTTTTCTATGAATCTCCATGTTCAATTCAAGAGATATTTCAGGGACATTAGTTTCTAGCTAGTATCTACCGTTTCCACCCAATTCCAGCTGAAACTAGCCGGAACAAAAGTTGAGGTTCCCTTGTAAGTATTTTGATTTTGGTTTATGACTAAATGGTGTGCAAGTTCAAATTAAAAAAATGACACCAAATAGAGTATAACATGAATCAGTTCGAAAATTCATCATTATTCAAAGGATTGGCTAAGATTCTGCTTAACTTATTTAATGTGCAATAACTGAAATATTAAATTGCACAAACAAAGAACACATTACAGCGGTGCTAAAAAAATTGCATCACTCACATCTTTCCATGACTTTGATGGAGAAAAAGAACAATACATTTGAAGTGATATTTGAAGTGTTTAATATTGATGAAATGGTACATTGAAGAGGAGAGTATGCATTAATGCACAAACATTATTTATGTAGGAATGTCTATATGTGAAATATTCTGAAATAATGAGAAATATGCGAGATTCTTATTTTATTAAATATTTAATAAAAAAGAGAAATATTTAACATTTTATCTTTTATTAAATACTAGAGACTGTACATGGCATTACCCAGGATTTAAAGCAGAGATTAATTACTATTATATATTAAGTATATATACCCATATCTATCGATTTTACAAAATCTTTGAGACTGGCCACAAAATTAAAACTGCCTACTGGTCACTTGCTACTAAACGAACATTTGAATTTTCAGGTGTATTTCTGCAGTGTACCAGAGAAACATGTTTTATGATAAAATAGTTCACAGTTCTTGTTTATTTATATGGGCAAATGATGAAAACAAAGTATCTGTAGTCCTTAAAAAATTATTTTTCAATGCCACTTTGTTTTAAAATTGGACAAATCTTCATGCATTTATTGGTACTTGCGTATTTGACAAATAGAGCTGGCAAACTTTCATGACAGAATCTGTAATTTATATAAAACAAACATGGCTTTTATATAAACAAGTGAGTTACATGTAAATAACTGAACTTTTATGTAAGGATTTTTTTTTTGTTTTATGTAAACAACCGATTCTGTCATGAAAGTTGGCCAATATGGTTGGGTATGTAAGTACCCATTTATTTTATATATCTGAGTGCTATAAGTAGGTAATAACATTTTACAATTGTACAGAAAATATGTTTTATAGATTAATGCTGAAATGGGACTGACAACTACCAGGACAAAACAAGTTTCAAGAAATTTTAGGGTTGGGCATACCATCTCATATGCCTCCTATAAAACTACAATTTTAGTAATGAACAATTTTATATTTAAGGAAATTTTTTATTATACTTAAGTTTTATGCTCTTACATTTTTAGAAATTTATGCATAATTTGCTGTATTTTTGCACTAGACATTTCTGAGTAAAAAATTGAGCAGTTTGTATATTGCGAAAATTTTTACCTGTTTTGGAGAATAAATAACAAAAAGAATTGGGAAAATATACTTTTATTTGTGCAAATATGGCCATTCTGTCAATGCAAGGATACCTTTTTAGAAGACTTTCTAAGGTGGGCTCTTGAGTTACTTTAAAAGGATTCCCCCAAATCTTCAAAATTACTTTGTTATAAATGTGCTCAATGGGCTTAAGTTTTTACTTTTTAGGTGACCAAATTTCTTTGTTATTATTAGATATTGAAAATACTTCTCTCACAATCCATTATTATAGATGCAGATAATTATTACACTATTAAATTATTTAGGAATGCTTCTTCCTTTAAAAAATTCTTCTTAATGTTTAATTTTCCTTCCTGAAAAAACTATGCTTGTCATGAAAGAGCATAGGATAAGCAGTATTAGTGCATTTACTTTGTGTATTTTTCTTGCATTTAACTATGTAAAAAATCTAGGCTTGTAGCAAAAGAACATAGGATGAGCAGTGGCTATGTATTGATAAACATGGTCAAAACTTCACTAAAGATCTTATAATCAAATCTTTAAACTTATCTGAATTATTTTTATGACATATTTAAAATCAGAAAAACCTTAAGGGTGTTTACAACTTGAACACCACCTATACAATTGCTGTTTTAATATATCTTTTTCCTATTTCTTGATATGTACAACAAATATAGAAAGTTGATTCAGTATAAAAAGAAAAGGGATTTTGCATCTGGTGCATTTTAAGAATTAAAATCCATCCACCACTGCACATTTTACACAAAATGTATAAGTAGGTTTAATTTTGAATTTACCTATTGGCATTTTTTAACTATATGTAAACATACTTCATATTTTAGGCAATTTTTTAAGTGACAATAGTTCAGTTGCTTTAAATCATTCAAAAACTTAAGCAATCAGTTTAGAGACTGTAACGTAACATAATTCAGCTATCTTAATTAGTACTTAATTAAAAATAAAATCTAAATTTTCTTACTAAATATAAAAACGTATTTAATGTACTTCTCTATTATAATTAGAATTTATTAAAAGTTAGATAAAAAGAGGGCTAAAACATTAATTTAGCAAGACATAAACATACTTTCAGACTGTAAAAAGCAGGAGCGGATGTCAAGTTTGATACCAAATCCGGAAGTGGATACTGGTAGTTATATTACTTTTTCCCGAATATTAATAATTATTTTATTTGTAAAAGAAGTGATTTCTAAAATGTGGCTTAATTTATATTTTTATAAAACCAGTTATGTTTAATGTCGTGCAAAAGTTGTTCTAGAAAACTTTTTTTTAAATTTTTTTTCTCAAAATATTCTTTTCCATAAACCTTCTACAACTCAACACAATTTTGTTTCGGTAATGAGGAGACAATTTTCGCAGCAGACCAATATATTTTTTAATTGACGTAATTTACAATATTCGAATTCGTATGAGTTGGTAGAAGTAATAGAATACATAAAACCATCTGTTATCGTTATTCTTAAACTCCTTCACAGGAATTATCCAGTTTTTATTTATGTGTGTATATTTACATTTTAATTTCTTTAATGTTAAATTCTTATGGCCTGGCAGTAAAACATTTGTGTTAAATTTTAGTTTTTGTTTTTTTATTCGATGTTTTTCGTTTGCAATTAATATTGGTTGATTTAAAAATATTCTTGCTTGTGAAATTACATATTGTACGGAAACATTTGAAACGTTTAATTTAATAATGTTGAAATATTGCTATAAATTACAGCAAAACTGCTGCTAAAGTAATAAAACTAAAATAACTTGGTTAAAAGAATCATAATTAATGTTGTGTTGTATGCTATTTTCAACAAAGTTATTTTAGTTTTATTTCTACGTATGTGGCATTTATTATTTTAAATCATTTATTTTCATCCAGTTTTATGTGTGCAGGTTATTGGTAACCAAATATCGTTCTAAAGTTACGTAGTGACAAGCTTAATGCCCCTTGAAATTAAGAATTTCGTAATCTGAAACTCTGAACTTTAATTCACTATTTATTGTGACTATTCAAAAATTTCTTTCTTCATTATTAAATTAATAGAATTATGGAGTGTTTTATCAAACTATCTCTCTTGTTTCCAAAATTTTAAATATTTTTTTTTTAATAAGTGTGTTTTGTGCTTACTCTCCAAGAAAATTGAACATTTTTGTGAACATCATCCCCTTTTATGTACTTTGGAAATTATATTACTTTTAAATGTTCTTGTTTATCCATCTATCTAGTTACAAGTCTGAAAAATTAGTTTTTTTTTTTTTTTAAATCAAACAGTCTATCCTTGTACCAAATTTCAAGTTTCTTGACACATATGTTTTGTGTTTTACCCATAATTCAATCATTTTGACATGCAGTACCTCCTTAAATGCAAACTTTTGAAAACTGTTATATTACTTTAAATTTTTTTTAAATATATACATGTTTATCAAATTTTGAGTAGACTACCTTGCTCAAAAGAAGTCTGTTGTTATTCGATAAATTAAACATTTTGGTGCTTATGAACCATACAAGATATTATTACAAAGAGAAATTCAGATGTTACTATAATAGAAAGCACTCTACATTAAGCTGAAAAACATTGAATCCTATGAAATATTTTTAAAACTCTAATGTTTCTACAACATAACATTAGTTTATACGTATATCATTCTTTGCAAGCAGTGTCCTAAAATTATTAATCTATTTAATTATCATAAAAAAGTAAATTAAAAAAAAATATGATTTTTATTTTCTACTTCTTTTATGTAACTAATTATAAATATTCTTCATAATTTAACAACTTATCAGTCCTTGAAAAATTTTAATAACCAGTTTATAAGAATAAGTAAAAACTAGCATCATACATCACCTCTTAATATAGTTTATTAAACATAAAATTATATATAAAGTTATGTACATAAATTTAGCCAGTTTAATTGTTTTGAAAAAAATAATTATTCAGATATGAAAGTAACAATAGAATTAAAAGTGCCATAATGATATCAGAAATAAGTAAACTTATAGTAATCAGCTTATGATTCATTTCAGGAGGTAAAAAGGCATATGCTGTTCTAAAAATGTTCAAACATTTTTATTGGACATTAATTTTAATAAAACTAATTAAAATAGACTTTTTAAAACACCATTCTCTCCAGTTATACTTGAATATTTATAAGTTACACATTGCATGTGGGCCCTGATCTCGGAAATGGGGGTTATGACAAAATGGGGGCGGGTTTACAGTACTGTATTTCATTTTTCAACATGAACTCTATGGAGAATTAATGTAATTTTTCAACTGTAATGGAGAGGGGGGGGGGGGGGGGATAAGAAATTATGATACAGTTACCTTTGTCACAGTATTTTGGTAGGGCCAACGGCCGTACCGTGCTGAAAACACCGGTTCTCGTTAGATCACCGAAGTCAAGCAGCATCGGGCGCGGTTAGTACTTGGTGGGTGACCACCTCGGAACACCGCGTGCTGTTGGCCATCTCGGGTGCGGTATCCCCGTGGTTTGCGCGCTAGATTTGCATGCTACCACAAATGCCGCCGTGTTCATGCGGAGTATGATCACGTTAAACATGTGGGTCCGTAAGTCCTTCCGAGAGGTTGGTGGTAGGGGAAGGAGGGTACGGTCCCTGTGGATGCCTCCCCCACTGGGTTCCGGTCTAAATTGGGTGGCACTTCCCGGCCGTCCATACAGTTACCTTACACCTTTCTGGTAGGTCGGACGGTCTGGGTCTCAACAACAACAACAACAGTATTTTGGTAAATTATTATTATTATTTTTTATAAAGAGAAAATCTCCCATGAATTCATCCAAAAGAAAATAACATGGTAGCAAAGACTGCAAATTTTTTCATTATATGCTTAAGCACAGTAATCTCATATAGCTTACGAAAGAAAATAAAATATTTTAAAATCTATGTATTTGAAATAATTGAATTTATATATTTGAAATAATTTGAAAAATTATAATTGAATTAGGATGTATAGGTAGGGTGCATGTCAACGGGTGAAGGGGTATCAATACAGGGAAATCTCTTTACATTAATGTCCCCCTCCCTCTTGCGTCATAATGAAGTTTCGCTGTTTTTTTAGAACACCATTTTCCATTTTATATCTAAAATACATTTTACTGTTAATTCTGATATTAACTGCCTTTTTATTTCATTACTTTTAGATTGTCATAATAAAATGTTGAAAGCATCTTATTATTTAAAACTATCTGAGTGTCCATTTATCTATATTTAAGGATTTTATCTTAGATTATATTGCTACAAAGATGATTGAGGATAAAAATAACTGAACAGTTCTGAAGAATGTTTCTTAAAATAAAAAATATTGAGTTTTTAATTATTGCATCTTTTGTAGAAAATTGTTACATGTAGTATTACCTATTAAGTTGGGTCCATCTGAACAATAAGTGGCTTGTTTTGATTACAATTATTTGGTCGAGAGCAAAGTGGAATTTATCGGAATTCTAATATTCTGTATCGCTGTTGTTCAGAGATAAGATAGTCAAGCAGGAGCAAAAATTCTATTATTGGGTTGGTATATATTAGGTATATTGGGTTGGTATTAGGTTATTGGGTATATGCTGGGTTATTGGGTATTTTTGTAGGTTAGGGTTATTGAGTATTATACTAGTATTTCTCTAAATTATATTCAGAAATATTTCCATTATAAGTGAAATTCTGGTATTTTGTATGAAAGTTCATATCAATTGTTGATTCACAAAGGTAATTACTAACATAAACTAAACTTTTTTATATGTAGAAATTACATATAAATATTGATTTCCTTATAATAATTATCTTTGAGTAAATTTTATTTAGGCTATCTCAAAATAGCCTTCTGAAAACCCATATAGAGGTGACATTCCAAACCTTTAAATTGCAACAAACAGCATTGGTTAGACTCAATGGAATTAATATAACCTTTCTATATCCTGTGGTATAGATTAAATAAACAATGTAATAATTTGCCACTAGATATGAGTGATATTGAAGTTTAATATTTACTGAAATTTAAATTTTCTGATTATAATAATCAAATATAAGACGAAAACATAATAAATAAATTTTCTCTGATTGCATTTTTCTTTCTAGATGCTTTAAATGTTATTTGAAAGAAAGAGATGTTTGTCTTCTACATTCATTTTTTGGCCTGATTATGGCAGATCCTCTGTCTGGTGTTGCCATCATCATTTGCATTGCATTTGGCATTTTAGTAAGTATATTAGCATGCACAAGATGATAATAAGTTTTTCTTTATTATGCATGTTGATATGCATGTTGTTTTTAAAATATGCAGTCTCTTTTGTAAGTTTTTATTTTGGAGTGGGAGATTCCAAATCACATTTTCTGTGAAAATGGGGAAACCATCATATATACTCACAGAAAATAGTTATGGCTTGTTATTACTTCTAAAAATGTACTTTTTTTCTGTTGAAATGCTAATATGAAACGCGATATTCACAGGTAAATTGTGTCTTTACATATGGGGTAACGAGATACACAAGCAACAGTCACTTGGAAATTATATACACGTATACGCACTTAATAAACTTATTGATAACAAATTATCATGTAATATTAATGTTTTTATTCCACACTTTTTTGAAATATCTGTTTCTTAGAATCTGCTTCAGAAAAAGCTTACATATGAATGATATAGATAGGGCATCAAATTCTAAAGAAGGTGCAGTGTGTACTTCAACGAAAATATCTTGTAATTCCGTCCGAGTAAGCAAACTAAAGGCCCACCAGCGTACACAAGAACAAACCACATAGGAAGCGCAGCACCGCACCAACCCAGCTCGTCTGGACTCCAGTCAAGAAGGGCCAATAGCATGAAGAACAAGCTTGCTAAAATGGTGGAAGAACCCTGATGGAACACTTCACCGGTTGCGAGCAACAACGACGTTGAAAGGGAAAATGATCTTATCAACCAGTACAAAGATCTGCAATTCGAATCTCCTGGGGCAGCGAGATTCTTTCCGGAGACCACCGAAAAAATCAACCATGTAGGTTACCGCAGAGATATTGGAGGTTTGAAAGTGACCCTAGGACAACTAGCACGGATTTAGTGGACATTAGAAGGCTAACCTGAGGTAAAAATCGCAGGAGGTGGTCAGTTAGATTGTCAGTTGCATTTCAATCTGACATAAGAGGGTGGATAATGCAGAGTCCACTTCGATAATAAAAGCTTGCAGTTCCGTTACAGTAGCTCAACGGTAGAGCATCCGCTGGCCAGTATGAAAGATCTGTCGTTCGATTCCCGGTTGCAGCCACAAGGTTCTTTACAAAGATAGGGCACTAAGGATTTCTACTTTCTATTTTAGGTTCAAAAATCTTCATTTTATTTTAAACATCTACTTCCAAATATTATTTATCAATATAGAGCTTAGATGACAATTCATATGGAATCAACATTATTTTCTGACAGAGGTAGTGCAGTTTCCTATGGATTTTCGGTTCCAAAATTTTCATGGGAAAGTCTTTATCTCAGGATTGGCTATAGATAAAGCTTAGTTGATAATTGATATGGATTCAGCATCAAATTCTCGAGGTGATGGGAAACTCATTAGGAATTTTTATTTTCTGTTCAGTAGATGCAATTTATATGATTGCATGCATAGTTGACACAATTGCAAAGTTTAGAGCTGAACAGATATGCATAAATACTACCATAAATACTACTATTGATATATTTACAAAAAGACTAAGCAATTCTAGAATTTTTATATTTTTCTTCTTTTTCTATTTTAACAATTTTGTAATAGTTTATTAGAAGTAACAGTGTCTATAGTTAACTGTTATGAATTTAAATCCATCTTTATTAAATTTTACTTTGCTCTTCATATAGGCAACAAAAATATAACTGCCTCTGAATGCTAATAATAGGTATCAACTTGAAAAATTATTGGGAGTTCCAGAAATTTTAAATTGAATGACCCATGCATTTTTCAAAGGAGTTAAGTCTAATTTAAATTTCATTCAGTCAGATTATTTGGTATAATAAGACATGTGAAATGCTAAAATGAAGCAAATTATAGTAATAAATTAAGTACAGAAAATAATAATTTTTTTTTTAGATAATTATATATTTAATTTATTTTGCTTTTGTAGGTGTAACATTATTATAATACAATATACAGATACTGTGTGAATTTCCAACTCAATTATCTTTATAAAAATTACAAAAAATGTAAAATTTTTTTAGGCATTTTTACTAATATTAAAAATGTCAACAAATTTCTCTTTAAATCATTTCTGAGTTAAAATCTGAGTATTCAGAATACAGTAAACTATGTGAGAGGGAAATTTCTATATACATGACTTTATATATATTAAACAGGGAATGAATAACGAAATACTTGAAGAATTAATAACAAAAAACAAAATTTATGCATGTATACATACATTTTCCACACTACATATGCACAAAAACATTAGAGGTTGAAGGAACACACAACAAAATTATTGGGAGTTCAAAAAGTGTCTTGAACCCATGAAGTCGGTGCCATCATTACTAATAGTATAAAAATTCCAATGCAAATGTGTATTTATTCCTATACTGTAAAAATATGTTCTTAAATAAAACATTTGACCTACTTTAAAAACTACTATGTGTGGTGTTCACAGTTAGCAATAATTCTTTAGTTAGGCAATCATTTTTCTCAATTAAAAAAGTAAAATTAAACTGGAGTGTGCCTCAATTTCACTTTTTTGCACCAGAATCCTTATTTAAGCAGCTTGTGATTTTTTCTTTTTTTCCTTTCCTTTTTTTTTAAATCTGTATTGTTCCAAATAATCAGAATTATAGCATGTTACTCTTCATTTTAAAGGGCTTGAAAAATCATTCAATTGATACTAAGTCTGATAATGTACCCGCCCCCAAGGGGGTTAATAATGTCACAAAATGTATAGTCACAGCTTTTCTTTTTTACTACAATTATTGAAACTATTAAGTTTCATGATCATTGAGCCATAAATCACACCTTATAAATATGATTATACCAAATTTTGTTCTATGCTGTCATGTTAAGAAAATATAAAATGTTGAATAAATTCCGAAGATTTTGCTCAAATTAAAAAAAATTCCATCTCGTTCTAGTTTTTTTGTTAACAAAGCAGAATATAAAGTTTTGTAAAAATCCTCTAATATTTGTGGCAGTTGTATTTGTGTACACAAGATATTTACTACAAACTGATAGATTTATCTGATTACTATAAACTGATAGAATCATAAGTCATCATTCCAAAAATAGTCAAAACGTGTTCAGGAGGTATTAAAACATATATCGGCATTGAAATCTCGAAATAAAATTTTTTCATGAAAACAATACTTTTTCAACACTATGAATGAGAAAGCAAAAATAAAAATAAATAAAACACTCCCGCTACATGGGTGCTGTAGATAATGTAGTAACTACACTAGTGTAACTGCATATAATGTAGTAACTACACATTATAAAAAAACATCTATGACCAGCTGCAAAGCATTTTGACTGCTATGCAGCTTTTGTTAATAAGCAGCTCTTTAGCTGGTGCATAGGCTTCTCAGTTCTCCTTATGTTATCTGGTTACATCTGTGCATTGCATGATATGCCTTAAATAAAGGTCTTTGGCCCACTGGTTGATATGTTTACATTATGCAGTATATCTTATACTTTTGTAGATTGATAGAAGTTTTCTATCATTACAGGATTAATATCTTCTGTTTTTAAAAACATTCTGTTTTACAAATAATATATATTATCAAATTATTGAAATACTTGTAATAACTTTTAAAATATTTTCGCTATTTCTAAGTTTGTAATAATTTGCTTTATTTGATGAATATTTTACTTGCATTGTACTAATTATTTAAATTCAATTTTTAGACTTTTGTATTGCTGTTTATTTTTGCTAACCGGCAAATTAAAAGATTTTCGCTGAAATCAAAATATGGTCCTCATATGCCAATTGCACAAGATGCACCAAAAGTAAGGCTGCTTTAATTGATTATTTGTACTAATTTTGAATTCAGGTTATATTTGACTGGTGTTGCATTACTAAATTTTTTATTATTTCTTTGAATTAGTGTATTGAATGTTTAATTTCTGATCTGTTGCTTTTTATTTGTTAAAAATATGTTTAGAATTTGCTGTTTATTTTGTCTGAGTAAAATTGATGCATTTTAAAATGAATTGCAAAATATTAATATTTTCTTACATAAATTCTTATATAATTTGTGTAATAGAATTAAAATAATATTTATGCAATTTATTATAGTATATTTTTCTTTTAGGAATTTAGAACATTCTATTTTCCTAAAAATATTAACATAGTAACAATTGCACATATTACGATGTATAAATTTCATTTTTTTTTTGTATAAAACATGTGTTTTATATGGGTAAAAAGATATGTTGTATACAAAAATATTTTATAATACAGTTAGTTCTCGCTTTATGAATTTCTATTCTAGGAATTTCCAGCTTTACAAATTTTTTTAAATGATATAATATTAAAAATATCTATCTGGACTATAAGAGCTATTTCAAATGTCCTTTCAAGCTATACTTCTGTGTGTGTATGTATGCATTTAGACAGACAGATTCCAACTTTCAGTATGCAGTTAGTGCTGAGAAAGAAGTTACTGCAACTGAAACTCCTGTTCATTCTTTTACTCTTAAAGGCTTTGATTAAGCATTTCAACACATCGAAAAGGCAATTGAAATTTTTGAGTCACAAGATTCTAACTTTGAGAGAACTACCAAGTTGCTGAAGATTTAAAACAGAACATTTATGCCTGCTATTGGGACATTTATAAAGAAATGAAAAGACTTTCTTTTAAGCAAACACAATCACAGCTTTTCTACAGAATGATATTAGAACTTGATCTGCTTCTAATGAACAAAAACGAGTCCGGTGAAACCTTCATTGAATTTGGTGTAGACTTAAACAAATGTGGGTATTGAGGGTAGACGTTGCAGTGAAATGTTCAACGAGTGTATGCAGCATATTTAGAAATTGAGGAGGATTATGATTTGTTTAGTTTTGTTTAGAACTAGTTTGAAATATGTATTACTGTATCTACAACATATATTTTTTTGCTATGTTTTCTTTTTGTAATGTAAATAAATCCTTTGTTATATATTAGTTCTTGTTTTATTATTCATTATTTAATATTAAGTTTTTCCATGGAAAAAATTATTCAGTAACAGGAGACATTTATTACAAGGAGGATTTGAACGAATTTATTCATAAAGGCTTAAACTAACTACACTTTGTACTTCACGTAATTTTCATAAATCACATTAAAAATATTCATTTACTTAGTCTAAATTTTGCTTATCATTCATAAAATAGAACAGTTGTGCCAGTGTGTTTGTCATTTCTTTCAATTCTTCAATTAAATGACAATGATAGGTCATTTAAGTGAAGAAAATGATAGATTATGTATATCATTTTTATTATTTTTGCACTGTGTAACAAAAAATATAGCACAGATTTCTTAAAAAAATTTCCTATGAAAGTATTCCTTCTTTGACAGAATGGCCACATATGGCCTGTATATTCCTGTTTCAAAGAATGTTTCAAATTGTGACAAAAGGGCAGAGGGAGTGTTTTTCTGGGGAGTGTGGATCGACAGAATAGTACGGTATGTATTTGTTCAATAGTAACAGATTGTTGTGAGGTCACAATCCTCTTTTATGGATATCCATGGGAAATTCTGTAGAAGAAATCTGTTATTAAAGTAAAGAATAAACTTAAAAGACAAGTAATTTGGAATTTTATAGGCACAGTTGCAGAAATTATAAATTCTATTAGATGTTTCATATACAACATTGTTTGGCCTCCCCAACATGCATATTAGACATGTTTTTGCAGTTATGCACCAAGAGTTATATTCTATGATTTATAAAAGGATCTAGTAATGTTCTCTGTATAGCAATATTTTATTTGATTGTCGAGGCTGTAAAAAAAAAAAAAAAAAAAAAAAAAAATCCTTCTCTTTACAGATATGGAGCACTCTAGTAACACTTATTTATCTTTAACTATCTTTAAATTGTAATATTCCTTAGCAGCCTAATTAAAGGGTTTTTGCAGCTACCAAGTGGGCTGCATTACTGCATTTTGAGAAATAGTGTTATAATGCCTTTTATTCTAAATATCTATGTTCTAGACTATCATTTAAAAATTTCAAATGTTTTAAATTTCATTATTTTCATACATAAGAGAGAAAAATGATACAAAGTTTATATGTATATATTTTTTCTTGCATATAAAATTATGTACTTTTTTCTTGCTTTTTTATTATAGAATTTTGCTTTATATTAATAGAATTGTGTTAATAAAAAGCTTAATTTTAAAACTTAAATCTACTTATGCAGTAGGTTCATGAAATTTTATATGTATATTTAGAGTCTGCAGACAGAGATTAATCGACGTCTTGACATTATTAAAAGCATCACTTACCAGCCACCATTATTGAAGAAGTCTGATGATATTTTTTTTGAAGAAGAGAATAGCTCTCACAGTAAGTTTCTGATTATTAATAATTGTTATAACTTATATTGTACACTTTATAATGATTTTTTATAAATGTATTTAATTTGCATTTACTCTTCTTTGAGTTTATAATTTTATATTAAACTAAAAAAAAATAATATTGAGTTCTAATAGTTTTAGAACTTAGCTATAAATAGTGAAATTCTTCAACACTTTGATGTTTCATTAATATGTATTGTTATAAAGTTTGCCCTGAATTTAAAGCAAGGATTTATTTAATTCATTCAATTTTTTTAAAGGCATAGTCATGCTCCACACTTTTTTAGCAATTACATTAAGCAAATAATCAATACATACACATATATCTTAAATATGCACCTTTTATGCCCTAAAACATGGATTCCTTATTAAGCAGATTTTTTCAAAACTAATTCGAATGTTTAAAAAATCTCACAAAATTAGGTTAAAAATATTCTAAAAAAGCAAATTTTAATTAAAGGCTGCAATGTACCTTATTATTCAATTGCAATTCCCTAATAAAAACTTCTTCAAGAAAGAAAAAGCTAAAGCCGAGAGAAGTAATTATAAATTTTTATATGCTATTTTCAGATGTTTGTTAAATTTAAGTCAAATTTTCAAAATACTTCAAAATACTTCAAAATAATAATATAAATTTTCAGCTTTTGCAATATTTAATATTGAACTAATTAAATATTCCCAAAACTGAAAATTTATTTTTAAAATTCACAAAATTAGGAAGTTACAAAATTTATAGCACTTATGTGTTTAGACAAAATGTCTGAGATATTATTTGCAGAACATCTGCAAAAGAAAGTGTTTGCATTCAAGCATACAAAATTGATTTAAAAGGTCCAGAAATTTGGCTGAATTTCAGCTTTTAAGTTTTAAGCTTTTAAACTAATTTGAATAAAAGAAAACTATGAGGTTTACCATCCTGGGGGGTTCAGTTACCCCTGTACCAAATTTTACAGCTGTCTGAAACTTTGATTTTCCACCACAGAAGTGACACTCACACAGACAGACACACAAACATCTTCCTTTACTATCTAAGTAAAGATTTAATTTTAAAATTTGAAAGTAATAATAATTATATTGAATATTTATTATTGCATTCAACTTATTAAACTACTCACAATTATAAATTTACTACAAAATATAATGAAGCAATATTTATATCAGACGCTTTTGAACTCTTTTACCCTTGAAACAATATTTTACTTAATGTTTATCAATATATTCATACTGTTCATTTTAGTTTTCAAAAATTACACTAATAATAATTTCATGTGTTTTTATATCACCAAATAAAACATAGATACTTAGTAACAGCAAGACTTAGACCTGCTACCTTTTGAATCATGAGACAGATGCTTCACCAACTAAACTGTTTAGGGTGTAAGTAAACTGTACCTTCTCCTCTACCTAATGTTTAGGGGCCAAGGCTTCTATTTGGCTATTTGGCATTAATCAAGGGTTGTTTTGTCAATTAAAATTTTCACAACTTAGGATAAAATATTCATTTTAGTGATTTTTAATAAAAGTTTCAAGTGCAGAATCAATCAAATATTGGAATGTAGTAATTTTTGCCAGGATACCTACTTTATGATGTACTTCTTCATTGTGCTGAAATTTATAACCCGAAATATAGAGCCAAAAGTTTTGTGCTTATTTTGCACAAAACATATCATCATGAAATAGCTGATTGCAATAGCAGCAAGGAAAGGAAGCTTTCTATGTACCACAATTTTGCGAACTTCAATGGGAACTGACTAGTTTAGTTTTACCACATAGTCAGCTACTAATTTCTTGAAAATTTAGTTTAAGGGTGAGCGTCAGTAAATTTTCTGCCCTATCCGCGCTTTGTTAACTTTCGCGGCACACATATTTCGCCGAAATTCTGTTCAAACAGTTGTGAAATATTTTCTGAAAGATACAATGCAATGCTTAGATTATATTAAAACAAAATTTAATGCCCCCAAAAACATAGAATATATTTTTTATTTTAATCCAAAATATTTTTGGTGCTGCCATCTGTTGTCGTAATTTAATTCAAATCGATTATTTTTATTTTTTAATGAACATTTTTAAATATCTATTCCTTCTAATACAGTGTTAAATACAACAACAGATCATATATAATAATGCCACAATCACGAAAAGGTAATTTATCATTCTATAAATTTGATAAGGGATCTGAATGTACATCACTGAGGACTGCAGTTTTGTCTTCAAGTTCCGTTGTCTTCAAGTCCAAGTTCAATTACGTTTCCGTGATTATGGCATTATATATGATCTGTTGTTATATTTAATAGCGTATTAGAAGGAATAGACATTTAAAAATGTTCATTAAAAAATAAAAATAATCGGTATGAATTAAATTACGACAACAGATGGCAGCACCAAAAATATTTTAAATTAAAATAAAACATATATTCTATGTTTTATTGGGTATAAAATTTAGTTTTAATATAATCTAAGCATAGCATATTATCTATAAAACAATATTTCGCAACTGTTTGAGCAGAATTTCGGCGAAATATGTGTGCCGCGAAAGTTAACAAAGCGCGGATAGGGCAGAAAATTTACTGATGCTCACCCTTAAACTTGACCAAATTTAGTTGAAATCACATAAACAGCTCAGTGGTGTTACTCCATAAAGACGAATAGAACAACAGACTGGCTTTCATCTTTATATATATAATTTACTAGTGACTAAGCATTGAATTTAGATTGTGGTATTATTTATATATACACAATAAATATTGGGGTAAAATTTGGTGCTTTAGTTGACTTTTAAATGCCATTGCCTGGTCACAGTGTTGAAAAATATACTGTACTTTCTTTTAGATATTAGTAGCAACAGTTGCATAAATAATTATTGGTTTAAATCCTGTTAATAAAGTGTCACCATTCAAAAGTAAAAAGTTGTGAAAATCCATAAAAAAACTGCATATAAAAAAGCCATGATCCAATTTAAGCTATAAATGTAAGTCTTCGAACGTTACATTTTTATTTGATATGGGATTTATATTTTGTATTAAGTATTAGCAAAGATCTTCAATGTACATTAAAGAAGTTTACAGATGTATATGTATAAATGAACAATTTCCATTAGCATTCTAAATTAATTGTTTTTTATTTTGTATTTAGTGCCATGCCACTTGTATAGAATGAAAGCTTTGGACTCTCTTCCATCTTTAGGTAAGTATTTTAAGATATGTTTAATAAAATAAATTATTGTATTATTTTTCAAATTTTTCTATGCTTTCATTGTTGAGAAGTTTTGCTTGCACATGCACAGAGTTAGTTTAGTCACAGCCTGAACACCTAAATGCTTTACTAAATATTGTGCTAAGTAATATGTAAAGCCTTGAGTAATGGCAGCTTTTGTGTTGATTCTAGAAGATTCATAAAAACATAACATATTCAAAATATATTTCAAATTTTGACTATTATATCTTAAACGTTAGTGCATACCTTGAATAACCAAAATTTTAGATACAGTCCAAACTTACTTTGTTTTTATTATTCTTATAAGCTAGACATGAGAGCTGTTACTGACATTGAATCTATATCTACATTTTACATGTTAACTTCAATTATTTTGTATCCATATGCCAGCTTGGTAATATAAATTTCAAATTCGGCTTGTAAATTTTAGCCATTTGCTTTTTGTGACTAGTAACCTTAAAGTGTGGACTAAATTGTCCCTGGTCTGATTGATAATAAAGATTAAACACCTAAATATCTCAGTTAGTAAAATATCTTTTATTTATTTATTTATTTATTTTTTCTTTTAGACTAGAACAAAGGTTAACATTCAGTTTTTTTTTTCAGATTAGAACAAAGGTTAACATTTAGTTTATTTTTTTTTATTTCCTTACTGCTCGCTTTTGAAATAAGGTCATAGCTTGCAATAATTCTCTTGCTGTCACCCATGTTGTAGTCAATGGAGAGTTAATACCAAATTCTGGGAATACTCTCTATAGGTGGGTTCTGTAAGTATGAACTTACCTGTTGCAGCCTGAGCTTGGTCTTTATGAAATTTGATGCCAGCTGTGATAAAACTGAATTTATCATCTCTATAATGGTTCACAAAACTGTAACATATAGCAATTTTTTTGCTGCCATTGCAGGTGTTGGGTATATCATGCTGATGAGCTCATACAAAGTGTGAAACCAGTTCATATGCTCTTATCTGCAATGGAAGCATATTCCTAATTTTGGGAGTGTCTCTTATGGGCAGGTTTTGTGAGTGTTTTTAATCGAAATTTTTGTAATAAGGTATATAATTTCCCCTTTTGCAATTTATTTACTTTTGTGTTTTATATGTATGTGTTCATCACCTTCTTTTATACTATTCAGATGCTGCTATCCTTTCTGCTGATCCCTCAAAAGTTCGTCCATTTCACCAGGACTACAGGGTGTATTTGGTTCGGTTGGTGCAAAGTGGATTATTTGGATCACTAGAAATGATCACAATTCACAAGTTTGCCGACTTATATGAGTTAGCGAGGCATGAGCCTGGAGTAAGATTTATGCATTTTAAATAATTTGTGTTTCTTATGTGTGAATTTGTGTAGTTTTCTTTTATGAAATTTAAATTCAGCGTGTAATTAATGCGTAAAAGTATTGGAATATATAAAAATGTAAAGCAAAATACAAATTAAGCTTAAAATGGATTTTCTTTTAAAATGTGTTTTTGATCTTATTTTTATTATCATTGCATAAATTAGAATTTTCTACATAAAAAATAATATCCAAATCTGACATAATAAATTTTAAAAAACTACTTTTTAACATTATCTTTTTACTGTGTTTTAACTTTATTTCAAAATTAGAATGTTTTTGTTTTGCATCATTCCTTTAGAAGATAAGTAGTTTGAAATATAATGTGTTCTCATTTATTTTGTTGAACGATCCATCAGATACCAAATCAATTTTAAATATACTGTGTTAGAAAATTTTATTAATACATTTGTGGCATGGCTCCATTAAGAATTCCTAAGAGTGCAGTGGCGACAGGAAATTCCAATTCTGTCCCGCGACAACATTCACTTGAGCATTCAAATGTTGTTTAACTTAGACATCCCCAAAAATGTAAATGTTTTAAAATAATACTTTTCCACTGTTGGTAGTTAGTGTCAAGTTTTTAAACTTATTGTATTTAGTAGTATAATTTTTTCATAAATTCAAAAATTTTGCTCTAAACACACCTTAAAATGTAAGCATTTAACAGTTGCAAATTCTTTGTTAGCTTAGCCGGATGATCAGGGGTGAATATAGAATAATTTGACAAGGGGGGTCAATGTTATACCTACATTTTCAAAATAATATAATTTAGAATTAGTAATTTTTCATAATGACATATACTTATTTTTACAATAATATACATGATAATACAAAACTTCATTTAATATCTTTAATGAAATACAAGTTAATATTTATTTTATTTACAACTTTTCAATTGCAATGAAAACAAATTGCTGTTTTACTTTTCAAATATTTTAGCTGTAGCTTCCAATTACATTTCAAAGAACATTTGATCAATACATTTTCAGGATGAATTTCTTGATCATGATGAATATAAACATTTTAACCATAGATCTAAACCATTTATCCTTTCTCTTTTCATATTTAATCTCAAGTAAGTGTTTACTCATCCCGATTTTGAGCAGGACTGTTCATTAATAAACATAGTGACAGGAAGTATACACAAAATATGGAGTCTTTGTGTTCAGATAGAAGTCTGTAGCATATAGTGCACTTTCAATCAGGGGTTTTCTAGTGTATTTTTCAGCTGCTGCTGCCATAAGTCTATTTACCCTCATATTTCTGAAATGGTCTCTGGAATGTTGTTCCAGTATGTTTTGGATGCATTTACCGGTATTCTGCTTATTCCTCCTTCTTTTGCTCCAAGAAGGATACAAGATTTGCAATAGGTTCCCCAATCTTTTGTATTGTAAAGTAAATTCATCCAAGATCTTTGAAAACTTATTTTACTTGCTGAATACAAGGAAATGCATATGGTGGTAGTGGAATGAACTTACGTTTTAAGAAACAATTCTCTAGTTCATCGGTCATTGTTTCTATTTGAATGAACTTCTTAATATCAAACTCATCAATTTAAGAAAATTCCACACCAACATCTTGCTTCATAAGATTAACAAAGGTAGATGTACCATTTTCATTCAGTATTTCTTCGGTTTCTGTCTGTGTTTTTTTTCTCAATGAAGCTATAGATATCTGCCTGCCCTGTTTGCTTTGACATATTCACTTTGTTTCACCAAAATATCATGAACTCTCAACTCAATGAAATAGAATATAAGCTTTCTTTGAGACAAATTATGTGTATTCTGAGTTCATGATATCTTTGAGAATCTTTAAAAATGCTTGTTGTGCAGAGATAGTTGCAGTTATAAATGGTAGACCCTTGGGAGCCTAGTATAGAAATTTGACATTTACAAGATTTGGGGTTCAACACAAGGTTTGGCTTAAGTCCAAAAACTCATAATTGTTTCTCACAATCAGGAAAAAGTGGCATGAGAAGTTGGAGAAGATTAGGGACCAGTTTTCAACAATTAAGGAAGGGGAATAAATAGGAAAGTCAAGTCTGAGATGTTGTCAACATTTTATATGCCCATAATTTATCTATATCTATGTTGCAGACAACAGGGGGGGGGGGCAACTGATCTTTTGACCTTCAACTGAATTCACCCCTGCACATAATCTATGTGCATGTCAATTGAATCTCTGTATATCTTGAAATTAGGTATTTTACATTCGCCTAATAATTTGAATGATTTGGTATTTACCACCTATAAAATAATAAATGTTCTAAAACTATCATTTGTTATTTGCACTTTGCATGAAATTTTGAATTCTACCATTTTAATCTGCTCTACTGCTAAAAAACTTATTTTTATTCAAAAGTGGGATTTTTTTTGCTATTTTTATATAACAATCTATTATCTTCTTAAATAATAAAAGGCAATGTCTGTCTGTGTGTCTTATACACTATATGTTCAGCGACCGCTTGTCGGAGAGCTATGAAATTTGGCAGTCGGAGACCCAGGGGGGCGGGAAGGGGATATGTGAAAACATATTTTTAAAATTTGATTTATTTTTTTAGTTATTTAATGCTTTATGCGATTTCGACCGTTTTTTTCCCTTTTTTCTCCACGATCCAGACGTCATAGAATAAAACAAATCACACCACCGGAAAGAGCAGACAATTGCGAGTAAAAATATTTCAATTTCAAATCTCAGGGACAAATTGTAATATTTTTTAAAGATTTTAAAACAAAAGTCACTTTCGGTTTAAAAACATGAATTTTCGTTTTTAAATCCTGCCATCGGGAAAAGTTCCGAGAATTTTGACTAATAATTTACATTTTTAGAAAGCTCAAACATCAGGCTTTCGCACAAGCCCAATCTGGTCAAAAAATAATTATAAATATCCACAGGATCGCAATTTTAATGAACTAAGGATTTTCAATTTCTCGGCAATCCTCTAAAGAAGTTCTTCATTAGCGTTTTCCCCCCCATCAGCAGTTTTTTTCCCATTTTCATGGAGACCACACTTCTGGTTTTAAATTAATTAAGAGCTTAGCATATGTATTGTATACATCTGGTGAAATTATTATATTTATATGAAATTTTAAATTGATATTTTAATTTATGGATATTAAATGATTGAATTATCGTGGATCGAATTGTGGTGATGTATTTGAAATTATTATATTTATGGATGGTGGAACGATATGGATGATTGATGGAACAATATGGATTTTTTAAATGGATATTTTAATTTATGGATATTTTAAATGGATATTTTAATTTATGGACATATTTTAATTTTATGGATATTTTAAATGATGGAACAATGGATATTTTAATAGAGCTTAGCATGTGGATATTACAAAATTTAAATTAGCGTGCGGGAATTGTACTCGGTAAGCCCGGGTTCAATACCACCACTTCCTAAACTACCGCCATGTTCAGGCGGAGTACGATCACGTTAAACATGTGGGTCCGTAAGTCCTTCCGAGAGGTTGGTGGTAGGAGAAGGAGGGTACGGTCCCTGTGGATGCCTCCCCCACTGGGTTCCAGTCTAAATTGGGTGAATAAAAAGAAAGTTATGGAGATTGTCGCGGAGGACGCAGTAGCCCAGTGGTTAGCGTATGGGAATTGCACTCAGTAGGCCCGGGTTCGATTTCCGCCACTGCCAAAACTGCCACCGTGTTCATGCGGAGTACGATCACGTTAAACATATGGGTCCGTAAGTCCTTCCGAAAGGTTGGTGGTAGGGGAAGGAGGGTACGGTCCCTGTGGATGCCTCCTCCACTGGGTTCCGGTCTAAATTGGGTGAATAAAATTAAAGTTATGGAGATTGTCGCAGAGGGCGTGGTAGCCCAGTGGTTAGCGCATGGGAATGACACTTGGTAGGCCCGGGTTGTACGGTTCCTGTGGATGCCTTCCCCACTGGCTTCTAGTCTAAATTGGATGAATATAAAGAAAGTTATGGAGATTGTCGCGGAGGGTGAAGTAGCCCAGTGGTTAGCGCACGGGAATTGCATTCGGTAAGCCCGGGTTTGATTCCCATCACTGTCAAAACTACCGCCGTTTTCACGCAGAGTACGATCATGTTAAACATGTGGGGTCCGTAAGTCCTTTCGAGAGGTTGGTGGTAGGGGAAGGTGGGTATGGTCCCTGTGGAAGTCTCCCCCACTGGTTTCTGGTCTAAATTGGGTGGCACTACCTGGCTGTCCAAATAGTTGGTAGGTTGTGCCAGCGAGTTTGCCACGGTCAGAATTTTCAAGGGTAGTGAACAGGCTGGTTGCCGAAGGTGGCTAGTTATAAATAATTTCAGGTTCATCTTATTAAAAATGTGGTGTATGAGTATATTTCAGAATTTTTTAATTCACAGAAACATTTAATTTACAGCACACATCCCTAGCTCTTAAATTAATAAAATTGAAACATTCATTTTTCAATCTGCTCTGCCAAATGACCTGTATATTTATTAAATTAAAAGTATATTACTTATAAACATCTTTTCTAGCCCTGTCATTTAACAATTCAAATGTTTTTACCTATGACACCCTTAAAATAATAAACATTTGAAAATTGTTGTTTTTTCATGCTCTATCTATGTGTCAAGTCCCTAGCTCAATAAAAACAGGTGTTCCTAAATTTAAAGTATTTCTAAACTATAAATTTTCCAGTAACTTTTGTATAACTGTTGACTTGTGTAACAAAATTCCAGCATCTCTGACATATGGAAGCATGTTTTATAGGCAATATTAAAATGGGAACATGTGAAAAGAATATTTGAACTCCCATACACTCATTAGAACTTATGTTGGCTTCCAAAACCTCACTGTGCACTCTCTATTGGTTGGATTAGTCAGCATGTCAAATTATGTTGAGTTAGAATAAACAATGTATAATTGTATAGCTGGAAAGACAGACAGATATACAAGCTTTCAGAATTATACAAAACAGAATTTTTTATGTACAAAATGTACTTATAAGTGTTTACTGCATTTACCAAGTAATTTTTCCATAAATAATCCAGGCACAAAAATTTTAAACTATGTTTTTCCTTAGCTAAAGTTTAGAATCTTATGAAGTTCAAGTCTGCATGAAAGTTGTAATATTTGCAAAGAATAACAAAAACATATATTGTTAATTAATTTAAATTTTCTTCATTCAATAATTGTTTTACCAGTTATTAATATAAAAATAAAACAATAAAAATGCATTATGAGTGGTCCAAAAATTTAAATTTATAGATTATCAGATAAATGTATTTTGCATCGTCATTCTTTATTACTTAATATCTTTAGTATATTCAACTATTTATATCTGTAAAGTATCCTTAATTCTTTTAGCATGCTTCAGCATTTATGAAACTTTTATTTGCAATCTAATCAAATTTATGTTGCATTTGCGCTAAATTTAGTAATAGAATATGTTGTTAATTTTAATTCTACTTTCATCCAATGTTAATAGAAGAATTCTGTTACTCGCTTTCTGCTATTTTTTTAGGTTTTTTTTTTGTCTATGTTAATACATTTAATGTTGGATTATCTGTATTATAAATTAACCTCCTCCTTACTGTTCATGAAGTTTGTTAAATTATTTTATTAATTTAGTCAAATTATTTTGTTATAATTAGTCAATTGCTATTATTCTTATTTTAAGCTAATAATATACTTTTCTTAGTTGTTATAAGTCTAGTACTGCCATCTATCATTATTCCTTCTTACCTTTTGTTAATTTCGACTTTTTGGTATGGGGAATTAAATATTTGTGTTATTATATTGTATTATGTGTAGTATATTGTATTGGTGAATTATTGAAGCTCTTTTAAACTGTACTTTTCAGTACAATCATTTTATTTTATTATTACGTATTTGGAATAAATTTTAAGTGAATCCAATTTTTACACTATATGTATTATTTAATACTTAGTGTTTTATTTAATCCAGATCAGAATTGATAGTAACTATAACATTATATCATTTCTTATTATTTTGTAATATCCTCCTTATTACCATTAGAATTAGGTTTTACATGGACTTAGTTGTTTATACTTATTTATCTATAAGCAATTATTTTACTTTTATATTATGTTCTCTATGTTATATTGTCATACTAATAAATATTCTTATACTACAGGGTGTTTCTAAAGTCACACAACCCACATTTCGTTTGATATTTCTCAATATAAAAAAGACAAAAATATGAAATATTCACAGTAAGTAGTTTAATGTCTGCATAACATCGTGAGTTACAACAAATGCTGAAAATGACAACCATTTGCTGCCAAGCACAGCTCTACTCGACGACAGGTATTTGTAGCCACACGATGCAGCATATCGGTGGGAATGGATGCAGTGATGTTGCGGATGTTGTCTTTTAAGGCTTCGATTGTCTTTGGATTGTTTGCGTATACACATTCTTTGAGATAAGACCATAGAAAGAAATCAGGGGCAGTTAAATCAGGGGATCTGGGTGGCCATAGTCCATAGTCTTCTGGGTGTCCATAGGTGGCCATAGACTTTTTCTGGGGCTTCTCTGTAGGCTTGCTTCAATCTCAGACATTTCATGCGCACTCACGATTAGGCCTACCACTTTGTCGCCAGTCATTAACAGAACCAGTTTCTCTGAATTTTTTGACTACACGAAGTATCGATAATTTATTCGGCACATTTTGTGTTTCAAAATGTTTGCGAAACGCTGAACGAGCAGTTTTCTAAGAATTAGTCTTTAAATAATGCTTCACAATAAATACATGCTCTGGTCAACTGAGCATCATTTTAGAACTATGTGAACTGACTCTGTACTAACAACGCCATCTATTGTGCATAATTAATGTGTTAAATAGCGCGAAATTCAAACATATCTCTTTATATTTATGAGAGATATCAACTGAAATGTGGGTTGCGCGACTTTAGAAACACCCTGTATTATGAATTACGATTTAGTGACTGGCAAATATATTTATACTTATTATATAATTTGATAGATATTGCCCGGTATTTTCAATTCATTTTGGGAATTGTCTGGATTGATATCAATTTACCAACATTGTGCTATGGATAGTTTAGAATATACTAATTACCCTGCTAAAAAGTATAATTTCAATAAATGTAAGAATAAAAATTGCAAAATTTGCCCTTCTGCTTTTAATATTCAAATCACGAACCAAAATAGCCATTTGCCTTTCTGTAAAATTTTTAATTGTATATAACATATAAAATTGCATATTGCATATAAAATTTTTAATTGCACAAGGGGGCTGTAGTAGTAGTATGTTATCTAATTTATACTTTTATCATTATGCAAAATATTTTTTTTCTACAGATTTATAAAATTTACAGATATGTTGATGATCTGATTTGTTTGGTTTTTACAGACAACTGTGTCATAGATATAGATTTCTATCCGGATAATTTGGAACTAATTCCTAATGAAGTCACTATTAGTAATAACATTAATTTTTTGGATTTAAATTTAATTATTGAACCTACTAATGGGATAGTTACTAATTTATATGATAAAAAAGACTTTTTTAACTTTAACATCAATAAAATATTACCATTTAATTCCTGTAACTCGATTCAATTGTTTAGAAATATTATTCTTAATCAACTTTTTAGAATTTATAGATTATCAGATAAGAAAGATATGCTATGCATATTAATAAGCTAAAAGTTACCAGCAAATTATATAAATATCCTGCATATTTAGTAAATGGCATAGTTACAATGTTTGGAATGGCTGAATATACTTAAATTCTCTCCTTAGTATCTTATATTAGCCAGATATCCACTTTCTCTTGAATAAGCATTACCTTGCATTTACACCCCCTTATAATTTAGCCTCTATGTTCTTTTTTAACATCTGCCCCTTTAATTTGTAGCTCTTACTGTTGAATATTAACTTTTATAGCCTTTTTGCATTACTGTTATTTATTTTTCATGATTGGTAACAGTAGTCCTCAACTTTTTATTTTTTGCGATTGGCAATATTGGTCTCTTTATTCAAGGCTCCAATGGTTCAGACGTATGCAGTGCTTTTTCAGGTATTCTTGTTTCCTATAATTTTTCAATCTTTATGCATGGCATCCAAGTTATCAGTGTTTATAGACATAATCTATCACTGATATCAAAAACATGCATTTTGTGTTCATTTTGATGAAATACTTGGACTTGAAGAAGAGTTTTATCGAAATGAACAATTTATTTGTTTAGGCCTAAGGCTTGTTTGCGTGTAAAGCTTTAATGCTTGGATTTTATTCCATTTTCTGTTATTGATTCCTTTCCATTGATGTTTATTGTTTGTCTTCAGCTTGATGACTAGTGGTTTGCCTTTTATATTTCATTTGATTGATGATTCTCTGTTTGATACTTTTTTATTTGTTAGGCATTTTTTAATATTGGGGTTTTTTTAGTTGAAGACCCAGACCGTCCGACTCGTCCAGAGGACTTAGAGTAACTAGTTGGACGGCCGGGGGTTTTTTTAGTTGTAATTTCTCTTAATACTATCATTGGATTTTCAAACTATTATTATTATATATATATATACAGGGTGTTCCAAAAAGATTGAAATACGCTTTCATTTTTTACCTGTTGGAGATAAGTGGCAATGTAAATTACAAAAATGTTGAAAATAAGGTAGGAAATAAGACTACGTTAATGAAATAGTCCTCCCAATAATTTCCAAAAAGTTACACTTTTTGAATTTTTATATGACACTCTTAGACAAATTTGGTCAGTCAGAAAATTTTTATTTTTAATGCAGCAAGATCATTTAAAAAAAACCGCGTATCTGTATCTTAAAAATTAACTGAATTATGATAAAGGAAAAAATCTGACTTCTTCCACTTTTCCATACCATGTGAAAGGCTGTTTCATCAGTGAAAATAGGGATCATAAACAAATTGATGATGGAAATTGTTTAGATCAAAAATACGTCAATATGTGTCAAAATTTTTTATCACAAATGCATCTAAATAAAGCATTACACAGACAGAGATCATATAAAGCAGTGGTACTCACTATGCGGTTGGATATCCTATGTATTATCATCCAGTTTTATCTTTTTTGTGATATGTCACAAATTTACATTTCTAATTTGATATAGGGTCCCTATTCACAATGTTCAAATTTTAATTAAATATAACTCTCTTAATTTTAAAGATACAAATATGCGAGGTTTTTTAATGATCTTGTTACATTAAAAATAAAACTTCTGATTGACCAAATTTGTCTAAGAGGGTCGTATAAAAATTTAAAAAGTGTAACTTTTTGAAAATTAATGGGAGGACTATTTCATTAATGTAGTCTTATTCCTACCTTGCTTTTAACATTTTTGCAATTTACATTGCCCACTTATTTCCAACAGGTAAAGAATTAAAGTGTGTTTCAATCTTTTTGGGACACCCTGTATATATATTTATATATACTAAGAAAGAAGAAATAAAATCTGAGTGAATAATCATAAATCAAAAGTTTGACATAAATTCTGTGAATTTTATGCTATGTTTAATTACTGCTGAAAGTATCAAATTTTTAATATTAAAAAAATAATTTTTGCAAAAATATAAATTAAGCTTAAATGATTTAATTTTAAGCTTAATATAAAGCTTAATATATAAGTTTTTTTTTATCTCTTTTAGGAATTTAAAAAAGAACAATACATACAGTTTATGAATTTAATAACTCAGATACAGGAAAGGTATGTTTTATATTCTTTTAATATGTTTTTTTTTTAATTTATATTTTTCTTGGTGTCCTAGTCTTAAATTTACAAAGTTTACTTTCCATAAAATTTTAACTTACAAA
Source organism: Amaurobius ferox (assembly GCA_951213105.1). Lineage (NCBI taxonomy): Eukaryota > Metazoa > Arthropoda > Arachnida > Araneae > Amaurobiidae > Amaurobius > Amaurobius ferox. The sequence continues at coordinate 38,687,013 of OX578140.1, read as the reverse complement.
TTCTGATAGTTAAAGCATATTATTTATGCTATTGTATTAATAATATGAGTGTTTAGTATCTTAAGCTGTTTATAAATTTCTTTAAAATTATTTAAAAGACCCTTCTAAATTCTATAATGATTATAAAACTCAAAAATTCAGTTCACTGTATGACAATGTCAGAAATGCATTTATATACTGTCAAGATGATTTGTAATTTAAAACTAGTTTTCAGTTTTCCTGTGTGAATAAATATAAATAAAAGGCCACCCTTAACCTCAAAAAAGTACCCGACTTCATGTGATTATGCACTTCGCAGTGACTTTTTAAAATATAGACTAGTTTTTGAGTAATTTAATGTTTAAGTACAATTTTGAGTGATTTGCACACAAATTAGTCTTTTATCGATTGGAAATATTATGACAGTTTCCATCTTTAAATTATCGGAAGGATCAAGAAACTCTCTTTCTGATGAGTTTTGAATTGAATTCGCGAGATTTTGTTCAATATGTTCATTTTTAAAATAAATTTTTGAAAATACCTTGAGAAAAGCATTTTTCATCCTTTTTGAAACAAAATAATAATAATAATAATAATGATTTTAATTTCATGCACAGATTTTAATGCACAGATTTTATTTTCATGCACAGATTTTTTTTCATGCACAGATTTTAATTTCATACACAATGTAGATTTGCACAATTCTAATATTTTACATAAGAATGAATTTTTTTAATGCTATAATAAATATTTTTATAATGCAATAAATTTTTATTATGCTATTTGTAAATTTATTATGAATTTTTTAAGTGAGACTAAAAATTTATTCCGAATCGACATCATAACTGATGTCACAGTGAGTGGCATCCCAACTGTGTGTGTTGGGGGGCGAGATTTGTCATATTGATATGAAAATATACTTGGCTCATATGTGAGGCTCAGGATTTTTTTGTTGTTCTAAAGCAATTTGTTAATGCACATTTCTTTAAGATGTTAAATGCATTTACATTTAAAATTTGCTGTGTATCTGTACAAGTGTGTATCTGTACAAGTGGCTAAAGCGGTTTAGTCACACATGTAGGGCTTATTACACTTATGCAAAAGTCATAGAGCAGCCATAAGTGCACCCCTGTAGCAAGTTTTTTTTTTATATTTCAAAGTGTTTTGTTTTCAAGAATTTGCTGTTTCAGTGTAAGTTTAATCAGAGGTATGCATCGCAAATCTCAAGCAATGCCTGATATTTGTTCTGTTTTTTTAATTTTTTTAATAAATATTTTTTCTTTTTTAAGAGTTATATACATAAAATGAAATTTTGATAATTTCACTGTTTACTTGAACTCTCTATATGGTGTCATTGATTTTTTTGAATTAGATATTTTTAATTTAAACTCTTGGGCATCTGATAGTTAGTTTTAAAATACTATATAAATATTAATGTTTAAAAACATCATATATTTAAATCTGGTAAGAAACTAACCAATTTTAATGGTTAGAAATATTATTTCAAAATATTCCAAATGTAGTTGTTTATTTTTTCTATGTATAAATTGTAACTTTAAAATGAAAAATGTAATGATTTTAAAAGGGGAAAAATGTATTTGTTGTGGTTATCGGAGAATATGAATTAAATAATTTGTCCAAGCATGGCAAAACTAACAAGCATGAATAGTTCAGTGGTTGAAACATTTCACTTGAGTTCCAGTAACTAATATACGTACTTGTATAATAATTTTACCTAGTAGAACCACCTATATGAATTTCTTTTTGAGGAACAACATATAGCATTTCTTAATGGGATAATAGATTGTAAATATAATAACAAAACCTAGACTGGCCAAAAAAAAAAAAGCAAATATGGCAAAATTTTGTGGCAGTTCTCTTTAAGGACAACCATGTAATCTAATACTGTCTTCCTGAACTTTTATATCTATAGTAGATTCCCTTTAATCCTCACAGCTTGGGAGCAGAGGTTGTGCGAATTATAGAATTTTGCAGATTATAGGCCATTGCTGCATAAACTGATGTGTAAAAATGAGACATTGGTACATCTTGAGTTATTTAATTAAAAATCACTACAATACATTTAATGCAAAATTACTTAATATGTAAATTTTGCTGTTTATTTTAAGATTTTTAAACGTAGATTTAATTACCGTTTAAGGATTTTTGATTTGATATTTTTTCTTACAGTCTATGTATAGTCATTATTTCTTGCTCTGTAATAAAATTCTGTTTCTGTATAAAGTCACGGTATTTTTATCCCAGAGCTAAGCCCTGCTCAAAATTAAAATTTTTTCCTTCATCATCATCAGAATTGGCTTTTGCAGGATTTAATACACTATAGAAATTTATTGTAAATTTAACTATTTACATCCAAAATGTATTGTGGATTATAGGTGTTTGTGTATTATAGGGTTGTGGATTAATGAGAGTTGATACACACACACACACACACACACACATAAACACACACATAAGCACACACACACACACACACACACACATAAACACACACATAAGCACACACACACACACACACACACACATATATATATATATATATATATATATATATAAACATATATATATATATATATATATATATATATATATATATATATATATATATATATATATATATATATATATATAAACAGAAGTGCAGGAATGCAAATTTGTAGAATATTTCATTTAATTGCCTTCTTGATAAAACTACTTTTTTTTTTCAGTATTTCAACTAGGTCTTCTAATCGACAGCCATGTGCCACCCGGAATACCTCAACCTCTGCACAATGCACTGAACCAGTGAAGAATTCTGTAAATGTGAAATCATCAGCTGTGCCTAGTTGCCTACAGGTTGAATCTTCTGAAGAAGAAAAAGCTACCTATGAGACGTCCGTTTAGTTAGGTCTCATTCCTTGACCATAAATTTCTAACTTTTATTATGGTTTATGATTTTATATATATATATATATATAAATATGAGTAAGAAATGCAGGTGAAGATTTATTTATTTCAGTTGAAGCAGGACAAGATAAATAAGTCCATTGGCTGTCTCGATCCAAGTCCCTAAATTAAAAAAAAAAGGCCATTCTGTGTTTGAAGCTTATTTTGTTAGTATTCATCAGAACCACTTTTTAAAAAATGAGTGGAATTTGGAACATTGTTTGCAATGGTGATGAAACAGGCTTCTATTAAGATATGATCTTACTTAGATGCTAGTATTTATTTATTAGAATGAATATAATTATTTATTTTATCGTATTTTTAAATATTTTATTGGTGTCTGAATTATTTCCTGTTTTAAACTTCAGTGATATTTATTGCTTTTATTACATTTTGTTATGTTTGCATGATTTCTTGAATTATAGGCAAAAACTTTTCTAATAGTAGTTAAGTTGTTTCTTTATTATTCTATTCATTGCTTCTTTATTAAAATGTGAAATATTTTATTTCATATGTAAGAGTTATGTCATTTACAAGCCATATTTTAGCCTTAAGGAAAAGGTTTTTAAACAAATTGAGTATGCCTTCAAAATAAGGATGCGAAGATCATATATAGAAGATTTGAAATTCTTCCCTGTAAAATTTATCACAATTGTCTTCTTTCTTGATGAAAGGGAAGATGTGTGAACATGAAATTTAATTTAAATGGAGGTGTGAAGGTAAAATAGTTAAGAACCCTTGTTTTAGGGGTATCTCAGTGAAATCATCCTTACTGTAAATTGTTCCCTTTCAATAAAACATTTTTAATCTTAGTGTTCCCACTGTCCTTGGAAAGTGCTTTCATTTTATTTGGGTTTTCAAGGGCCCTTGAAAGTGCTTGAATTTCACAGTAGGTTATTGATTTTTATTTTTTCATTTCAAGTTTTTGTTTTACTTGAAGCTCTGATTATCTGAATAGGATTACATAATTGGCAATCATTGTCTCATGTCGTTTGGAATGCCAAGCAAGCATATGGCATGGATTTTTTCCTACATATTCCAGTCCTTAAAAGTACTTGGTTATAGGGTCCTTGAAAAATAAAATTTTCATCCTTGAAAGCACTTGATTTTTATTTGTGGGAACCTTGTAATAAGATATGTTGAAATTTTAGAAAAAATTAAATTTATTATGTATGTTAATTTTCTCTTGTGATATATTAAAGTATAATTTACATTTTTTGATTTTATTGATAAAATTTTGATTGACAAAGAAGTAGCTATTTGCTCTACTAAAATTTAAAAGTTCGCTATTTTTACATTTTGAATTAAATGTTTGTATTTCAAAATGTAGTTGCATTTAAATGCAAATCAAGTTTCTATGCATTGAATTTTTATGGATTTAAAGGCAGGAGTGTGTATTTTTACTCAGATACAACAGTTTTTCATTTTTATCAGTAGAAATATTTGAGATCTTCATATTACATTTCCCAGATTCTTATGTAAAGAAAGTCCTTTATATATAATAAGCCTATCTGTGATAATAATTATTAGGTAAATGTTCGTGCAAAAAGACTTTGTTATCTTATATTAGTAAAAAGGCAGATTTTCAATTACGTAATACATCTAATCTTACTTCTGTTTGTAGTTGTTACTAGTCATGACTAAATCATTAAATATTGCTACATATCATTTAGTGTGAGAGCAGAGAGAATATGCTGTGATAGCAAAAAAAAAAAGATATTTTTTGTGATATATTAAGATATTAACTCTTTGAGTAGTTTTTTTTTAAATTTATATATATAAGCATTTTATGTTGTTGAATCATATAAATATATATTTTGTTGCCTATTTTAAGTTTGTAAAGATCTTATTTGTATAAAAATTGTTGCTAAGTTATTGTTAGTGTTATTTTTTCTTTTTAATTTTTTTTCTCAAATGATACACATTTGAAACTTTTAAAATTATTTCATGCTAGTCATTTTTATTTTATTTACCAATACAGTAAACATGAATATGTCAGGATTTGATGAAACTGTTTCAAATAATGAAACAGAAGTTATTGTGTGATTTATTTATTTTAAGGATTGAGGAAAACTGTTTTTTTCCCATTAAGAATTAGAAGTAATCTTGTGTTTGAAAATGTTTGAATATTACTATTGAGCAACATTGAAACAAATTTTAAGAAGTTCTTTAAAATATGCTTTAATCTTGTAAACACCTGCAAGGTTGAGTATTTTAAAAATTCTGCTACATGTAGCAAGGAAATTCATTGGCTGTAATGCTATAAGGCAGTTGGCTTATATTTTTGAAATCATACTTCCAGCCCAGTGCAGAAACTGGCATGAGTGAACCGGTTTAATGCTTTCTAGCATGACCTTTTTTCTAAAGAGCTCCATAAAAGCATTTTACTACACTAGGAGCATGATTCTGTGACTATAAGTGTGAATCTGCTTTTTAAAACTTAAAAGTAAATGTTAATTTTTTTTCATTGCAAAGCACTTATAATTACTAAAAATTTCCTTATTCCAAGCATTCCTACCTGGTGGCTTATTAACTCCTTTTAGATTTGTGTTGGTGTGAATTTGGACAAAAGTTCTGTGGTAGTTTATGATTAAGTTTTTATTTCTCTTCTACCCTGACAGTCCAACCTACTCGAAGGTATGAGGTAACTGTTTGAATGACCAGGACAGTGCTCCCAATACTAAGTTAATTAAGTTTATTTTATGTGAAACATCTCAGGCAAGTTTATTTTATGTGAAACATCTCTTAGGGCACAGTGTACGGAGTAAATCATGAAGGAAATGCGTCTTGGATCAAACAAAATTATGTAATAAAAGCAGGGCTAAACAATTTTTTCCAGTCCCCCGGTAGTGTAAATTAAACCTGCATAATTATTTCTTTTGAAGAAATTGGGAAAAGGGGAAACTTTTATTATATCAATACTTTATTGGATTAAGAATTCTTAATACAAAATACACATATGTACTTCCAAAACTAAATAAAAAGTGATGATAATATGAAACTTAAATTTATACAATAATGATTATAAAATTGATTTTAAAAATCCCTTTTCCTTGCTCTTATTTCAGCAAAATTATCAATTATTTCCTCATAATTAATATTATCTACAGCATTTTGTTCTGTGCACAATACAGCTGGATAACTTAATTTTGAGTGATTTAAGGAATTCTGTAAATAATTTTTTACTTGTTGTAAAACTGAAAATGATCTTTCACCTGTGGCATTTGAAATGGGCAATGTTGAAAAGATACACAACAAAGTTTCTATATTAAGGAAAGTCCATACCACTTGTTTTGTTTTTTTATATAAACTGGAGCATATATAAGGGTAAATTTACATTTTTGCTTTTACAAAGTAACAAAAATTGTAACAATTCGTCGTTTAATTCATTAGTGTTAATATCTTGTTTGTACCATTTTCTGCCCCTCAAAAAAGGCCCTAGACATTTGCCTTTTTCTTTTGTCTATGCTATAGTCCAGCCCTGAATGAAAGTATCACCCTGCTTATCGACATTTGTGCTATATGCCAATATAGAGTTACCGCTTGCATCAGTCCCATGTTCGCTCAATAAAGTGGCTGTGAGCATTGCATTTAAACATTTCTTTGTTAATAACTGTGGTCTGTCTGATTTGGACAAAATAAAAGGAATTCTATAAATCTATTGAAATTGTATCATTTTTCAAAAAATTGAGGAATTTCAAAGAACAATTTTTTTAAATATGATTTTAAATGGAAATAAACTAATGTTATGAATCTGTATGGTCAAAATAAGCAAATTTGTTTGATACAAATCTCACCAACCTTTTCTCATTCAAAATATGTAAAAGGAGTGAAGTTTCAGATCAATCTATAATGAGTAACAGAGTTACTCACTATTTAACAAACCTATATATTTGATAGTGATTTTATTATTATTACTGACATAATTGTTTTCTTAGTTTAGACAATTTATATGTAAAAACAATATTACTACTAAATCTATTAAATGACAAAAGATGAAACTATTTTAGCAAGAAATGTATATCAAAGATTTACCAATAATATATTCTGCCAAAATAATGAATAAAATGCAATATTAAGGGAATTAATGTATCCTAAAATGTTGAGAAACATTTAAAATAATGAGCCAGATATCGGCTGAATGTTATTGTTGAAATTATTTATGTATACACATTGTTCATTTCACTTTATAATGAAAGTATATATGCAAGCATTAAATATGTTTCTTATTTGCAATAAGAGAAATTTATCTGGACTTAAACACCCTCAATGACATTTTTTTTCAGGAATTGATTTAACACTGTAAAACTGTACTCTGCTTCCAATACAACTGTGTTAGTAATGACATGAATAGTGGAAATAGTTACCAATCTGATTAACAGATGGCACCACCAGTTTAGAATTCTAGTCAATGTACTAAAATCTGAGAATTTTTTTTTTTTATGAAATGATTAAAAGTGTCAAATATACAGGTGCCTTGTTGGCCCTGGTTGTGCTTAAAATTAGTAATATCAGGGGAGGTATAAAATCAATTAAACTGCTGTTTCATGAAAATTTTGTGCTTCCTGAAATATTTGTTGGAGCTCAACCAGTTACTTTAATTACAAATGTGGATATAATTTTATACTTCAAGAAAGAAGGGCTGCTTTTGACTTGAAAAATTTATGTTTTTTTTTATTTATTTTAACAAGTTATATTTTTATGAAAAAAAAAACAGTATTCTATTAAATTTTTAACCTCTCATTTGGACAAAATAATCTTAATAACTAATACTTCTAACTTAATGCTTAAAGTGTGTTTACTACTCTTGTGCAGTGCTTTAATTTGTAAGAAAATTATCTATTTCCTTACTCTAGTTTTATATAAATTTGTATAAAGTTATTAAACATAATTTATATTATGCAGTCTTCCAATAATTGTTTTAAAGTGCTGATTTATTAGAAACGATAGAATAAGTCAAATGTCAGATTTAGTTGAATATTGTATTTAAATATCTTTTAGTAGGCACATTCTTTTTACTTACTGATCTGATTGGCTGGTCACTTTCCACATTCTTAAATGGACTGTGGTCACTTCATGGGGAGAAAATGTATGCTTTTCATTAGTGAATTAATTTGCATGATGTCACTTTCTCACCACTATTTGACCATGAAGGTAACAACTAAATGATCAAGATGTCAAAAGAACATGTCTAATGTAACTTCACTCTTGATAAAGCAAAATTAATATCATCTTTTCTAAAATTTTAAATTTAAATTTTTCATGTTAATAGCTTCAACCTTTCCAGAAAACAAAGTTAAAAATGCAATAAAGTAAAACATTAATTCTCATTTGTAAAATTTTGATTTATAATTTTTACTGAAATTTGAAAATATTTCTTAAAATTAATTGGCTATAACTATTAGATATTTTTTAAAATCTTTAATATTAAAAAAATGAACTTAGTATTGAAATTTTGGAGGTATTTAAATTTTTAGGCTAAATGTACCGCATTTTTAACTATTGAATTATCAAAGATTTACTATACTAATATTTATTTCTTACCTAATCTATAAAATAATTAGTTTCATTTATTCAGGCCCTCTACAATAAACCATGGGGACTAGAGTCATATTATGCTGTATGTTCCTCTCCACAATCAAAATGTGAACTTTACCGGCTATACAAAAGGCGTGGTTTATATCAGGGCTTGCACTAAATAGCAGTGGCGTAGCAACCATTTAGACTGGCTAAATAGCTGAACCTCCCCTGTTTAAACTTGAAGTCTAATGGCCATGGGGTTTGTGAATTGTTTAAAATCTAATTTAAGAGACTATTTAAACACATTTTTATTTATTTTAATCTTTTAAATAATTTTTTGAATATATATATGAATCTTTGAGAAAATTGTTATACTTTATTTGCTTAAAGTGACATGTTTCAAAATATTTTTCCCATTAAAATGCATTCTTACATGCTGTGGATGCTAAGTCTGCCCAGTGTATGTCGTACATTACAAAAATCATGGTATTAAAATCTCCCAACTCTTGAATGTATCTTCACTGATAAGCACTTAACTAAGACTAGCATAAAAAAGGCGTGCTATTGACCTTAAGACACTGATGAAAATTAAACATGATGTTTCCCTAATGACAGGGAGGTGGGGAGTAAGAAAGATAATTTCTCGGGAGAAGCTAATGGGCCCCCTAATTTGGGTTAAACAAGATTCTATTAATTAATCTTTGCAGAAAATAATAACTTTTTGTGATTCTAAAGAATGTGAGACATTTTCTTAAAAGAACTTGACATGTAAGCTTTAAAGAATATCAGGATAAAAAAATGTGCTAATAATGACAACCATTAAACTTAAGTAGTTTGCAAAGTAGACTTTTCTCTTTATCTGGGCATCAGTAAGATGAAGCAACCACTTGCATATTTGGAAGGGTTAGAAAGAATCTGATTTTGTTTATGAAATCATATGTTATATCAGAATCTCAGTTAGACAAAATTCATAATATTTCTAGTGCATTTTTATTATATTCTGATTATAATATAAGATATTTTGACGTTTTCATAGTATAGTATTTGTAAGTAATTCATATACAAAATTGCTCAAGTGTTCTGTTGATGATTGTGATTTTCAACTTTGTTACTAAGATTTATTTCTCACCAATTTTCAGTGCACTCTTTTAAATTGTTTAATTTTGTTAGTTCTGTTTATATTTACAAAACTGATATATTTTTTCTGTCACTTGCTAATAATATTCTAATATATTTCAATTTCTTATTTAATATAATGGTTGAAGACCCAGACTGTCCGACTCGTCCATTGGACTCGAGCAACTATTTGGACGCCCGGACTTAATATAATGGTTGTAAAAGTTCATCTAATTTAAAAATAAGAAGACATTTAAAATGTTATATCTTGTATGTATTCATCTTATATAGGTAACAGATCTTAAAATTTCATATATTCCATGCACTCTACATTTTTATGTTAAATATTTTTATTTTACTTACCAAGGGAATAAAACTTATTGAAAGAGTGAAATCCAATATGAATCTCACTTGTAGTACCTTTTCCAATGTAAAATGTCAATCACTCAGTTTCCCCAGCCAAAAATCTCACACTACGCTACTGCTAAATGGTATCACATAGTAATTTGCTACTAAATATTATCCATTTGCTAATAAATTTAAAATATGCTTAGCAAAACTGCAATTCAAGAAAAACCTTTTCCAAAATATTCAAAATGTCAATCAGAAATCCTGTCAATTGTGTTGATTTTGATCTTCTAAGAAATGAAAATTAACAAAGAGCACTCATTTATATAAAGAACATTCCTTCATGGAAAGGAAACACCAGGAAAAGAATTAGTACAGTGCAATATAGGCATTCTTAAACTTAAGAGCACTGTGGTGTTTGTTCACAAGCACCAAATTACCAATCTCATATCCAAAGGAATGTTAGCAACTACTTTGTCACTATGTACAATAAATAAATCATAGAACATTTTTAACTAAAATTTATGGAAATTGGCTAGTTTATGTCAAGTTCATGTAATTATTCTTCATTAGTCTTAAAATTGCTATGCAAACTGGTATAATTGCTAATTAACTTTAATTTTGATTAACAGTTTTAATAATGATTTTCAAATCTTAAGAGAGAGCTCTGGTTTAAATACATTAAATAGTTACAATTATTTGTGGTAATTAGTCCTTTTAATTACTATTGTTATTGATTATAACAGCATTCATTACTATTATTAATTATATATTGAAGGTGTAAGAAAAAATAAGTTTTGAATTCGTAATGAAATATATTTTTTTATAGAAATTCATTAGCCTTGCTATTGTTTTATATAACCAAAATTTAAATGTTGGCTTATATTGATTTAATGCTGGTTTTTATAACTGTACCATACAAATAAATATAAAAATAGAAATATATTGTGAAACAAATTGCTGTTATCTGGTACTACTTGCAACTGAACTTTCCCCTTTTGATTTTTGCCATTGTCGTTCTGTACATGATGTTTCAAGAAGATTGCCCAACTAAATACCCCTCTAATGATAGGTTGTAGATCTATGGTTTCAATTTAATAAATGCTTTAATTAAGGTACACTATCATTGTATGCAAATTTTGATCATGTGACACCATTTAGTAAATAAAATTAAAAATTTAACTTTTTATATAGGATTCCAAGCAAAAATTTCCCCAATTACAAAAATATTTTTAATAGTCAGATTAGTCAAACAACCCAAAAAAAGTTTTGTTGTCATTCAGTCAAAATTACCTGAGATATCTTTAATTAAAGTTTTCAATGAGTCATAGAGGACTGTATAAAACTTTTTCTAAAGATAAGTATGCATGTAGTATTGATTTTCCATAAATATCTATGTGTCTTTAATAATTGATAAAACAACTTGGAAGAGTGTTTGACTGCAAATAACTAACTGTTTAGCAACCTGCCTCATGTATTTCAGTTAATTCAATAGAATTTTGAGCTTAAAGTAGTAGAGTGATAATAAAGTTCTGAGCAACTACTAATATGAAACATACTTTGAGATTTCTTAATGTATAAAACGTTTTGTAATTTATCTGATGGATGAAATTTATATAAATCATTACAATGTGCCTGTGTACAGTTTGATAGTTTTTATTAATTTTGTAATTATTAGAAATTATGGCTGCAGTGATTTTCACATACAGCTTTTGTTAGTAATTTTAGTAATTACTCATTTGTTAAAAATATATTACAGTGATGTTTTAAAAATCATAATGTATATTATTATTGATTATTTAAATTTAATCTAATGGTAATAATATTTACCATTTTTCCATTATCACAGTAAAAATTAAAGTATGTTTTACCTACATAGGCTTAACATTTATATTCTGTGCAATTAAAACCTAAATTAATATCATTTGAAGATTTGATAATTCAAGTTACATTGTATTGTACTACTGTTATCTAAGGTGTCTAATTCGTAAATTAATGTATTCTTTAATTTTGTTTTGGCTATTGTCTCATTCATTTCTTAATGTTCTTAACTATCTAAAATTTATTCTAATTGAATTAAATTTGAAAATCTGAAATGAATAATTCTCAAATTCATTTAGTAAAAGTGTAAATATATGTCATGACACATAAGATATTATTGATTGGTTATGTATCCTGACAAATATTAAAAATATATCAGAATCTTTTAAAGTTCATTTTTGTATGAAAAATCTTTGCCACGTTCGTTATCCTATTTTTTTTTTTATTCTTCACAAGGTTGCGCTACAGCCACTTTTATGTGATCTGACATGGTTACTTTACTATAAATAGACCTAGTGTGTACACTCATGGACTTTTCCTTACAAAGTTACTGGGAGTATATACAGATTGTTTCAAAAAGTGGTAGCGATATTCATTTCTTTATCTATTAGAGATTAATATTTGATGCAAATTGGGAAAGTTTAAAATTAAGTAAAGGATCACAACATTATTTGGATGATGTAATATACGTATATTTGAATGATGTATCATATAGTTCAATCTCTATGGGAGCTATTTTCAGAAGAATTTAAAATTTAAACTTTTATACGATTCCTCTATTGAGAAATATCTATTTAAAAAAATGTTCCTCACCGTTTTTCACACCCCAGAAAAAATAATTGGCAGTGACTTTCGTCTAATGGAGCCAGAATGGTTTTGTGTGAATAACACATGTACTTCATTTCTTCTTAGACAACAGTTTAAAATATTAAAATATAGAAATTATAATCACTATATTTCGAAAACTGAGACTGTTATTCGAAATCCAATTATATATCCTTATCTTCAAAGGATTACAAATTATTTTTTATAGTTTATAGCTAGCTTAGCTAGCATTTTTAGCTTTCAATGTATAATCATTACAAACTTCAAACACAGAAAATTTTCAATCTCTTTGAAATAGACAAGACGATTCCTCGAAAATTATAATAATTTTGTAAAAATAAATTATAAATCTAGAAACTAGATTTTCTATTAAACATTTTTATCTCTTACTGTTTACATATATCTTGGGTAGTTCAGAAGATATTTTGAGTGAAAGTAAGCTAAGTAAGTCAAAAACTCTTTCGGTCAAAAATTTTAATTATAAAAAAAAGAGTTTAAAATAATAAAATATTGAAATTACTTTTATATGTTCATAAACAGAACCATATTTCTGACAATGCAAGTAAAACTGGTTTACACTTTTATCTATTTGGTTCGGAGATATAAGTGTCTAAAGTATGTACTGTTTTCGTAGCGCTCCGATTTCAGTCAGAGATACTGCAGCCATAGATGCTATTCACATCAAAACAAGCTCTGTACATTTATCTTCAAAATTCTTGGAAATTTATACAGAGCTAAGCATTTTAGGCTTTATTAGGCGGTTACATATAAAAAAAGAATATATAAATTCCTATTAACCATCTTATTATATTTTTTTCATTATATGACAATGTTTCTGTAATTTTTGTAGTATTAAAATTTGCTGAATTAATTTCTATTTGCCTTAATCAGTGATCAAAAACCTTTTCACGCTCTATGAAGATTTTCTTTAAATGCTCTTTTTTTTAATTTCTTAATTACACTTAAAAAAGATTTTCATGTGATTTAGATTATTCCTTAATAAAATCTGAGATACACTTTAGTAGAAGGAAGCTAATTTCAATTAAAATGGATATGAACAGTATTAAAACAGTTTAATTCTGTAGAGATGAGGCATAAACCATAACATACAGTATAAATTGAGAAAGAAAATGCAATTGAGACTGATAATGATATTTAGGGATAATTTAGTTGTAGTACATGATTATTTCAAAGTTACTTTTAAAACACAGTCCGGGTGGAGTAATCATCTATAAAGTAAACTTTAAAATTAAAGACAACCAAAAATAGGTTAAAAAGTTTTTATTAAAGGACTTTGAAACCTAGTTTTTTGGTTGTCTTTAATTTTAAAGTTTAGTTAAAGTTGACGTGTATCCATTTTATTAACACTTTACAACAAAGTTGAAAAGTGTTTATGGCTTTGTTCATTCTGTCTGTCTGTCCGTTAGCACGATAATTGCCGTAAAAATGATTTAATCAAAATGAAATTTTAGTATGTTGTTCAGACAGTCTGTAGGACCTACGGGAATATAAATGAATAATATCACCCAATTAGTTTTGGATTGAACCCGGGTTGAAAAAATGAAATACATTGAACCCTATGGGACCTAATTTTTCAAACATTTTTTAAGTGGATTTAAAATTCACAAATTGCTTCAAAAATTTTAGATAATATTCAAATTATTCCATAAAATATATAAAAAAAATTTCAGCAAAATATATTCAGTAGTTTTTTAAATAAGAATTAAAATAATAATTACACCTCTTACATGAAGCGATCACGTGACCCACCTCAAAATGAAATATGGCATCCATCTTGTCTCAAAATCGTGACTTTTAAAGTTCTTATTAATTCATATTGAGTGTTGTATCAGCCCTAAAACCGCTTTATTTTTGCTTAAATTCTGTGCATCTACATACTGAAACAATGGAATGACAATATATTTCAGTTTAAATGATCATCCAAATTTGATTATTTCTACAACGAAGCCTATTTTTCACTTATGTAAAATATAAACAGCAAAATATGTAGCATGAATTGTATAAGAATAGCTGTATTTTTTTAACGCAAAATTATTTAGCACATGGAGTTTGCATAGCTGATATGAATGAAATATTCATTGATTTTACACAGAGAAGGACAATTTTTTTCGATGAAGTTTTAAGCACAGAGTTTAATTACTTGTAGCTCCATGGTCTTAAGTTTTTAAATAAAATAAATTATTATAGTACTGTGATGAATGACATGAATGGGAAAATGTTATGAATGAAATGTTGCTTTTATAGAGAGCCAGGCGTGTTATTTTTTCTATGACGTCATTTGAATGAATTTCAGTTGTTTTCGATGAAGTTTTCAAATATAATAAATTATCGTAGTATTATGATAATTCTAAAATTATTACCGAGGAATGTATAGCATTTTAGAGATGTTTAAACCAGGCAATTTATATTTCAATGCAGTCATTTGAATGAAGTTCATTTTTTTCGATGAAGGTTTAAGTTTTCAAATATAATAAATTAATGTAGTATTGTGATAAGTTTTAAAATATTACCCAGGAATGTATTGCATTTTAGACATGTTTAAATAAAATTGCATTGAAGTTGGAAAGTGCTTCATAATCAATGCTTTAAGCATGATTGATCTTTCTTGTTTATCTATAAAATATTTGGCAATTCCCATACAGAACTGAACTTTGAGATTTTTGAATGTATGTTAATATTTAACTCACATTATCATAGTCATGAATTTAACACATCTAATATTTGAAAATTTACTTGTGTTCTTAGTGTTTTTACATTTTTATTTTAAATATTAACTTTGGTTTTATTTAAATTGGGCTTATATGCAGGTGTTTTATGTATAATACTGTGTTCTATTTAAAAAAAAAAATAATAATAGTCTAATTTGACCCTGAGCATTTTAAAAGCTTTTAGATAATTATGCTTTCATTGTTATGTTAGACTATAGTATCCAGTGTAATTAAGATCTTAGAGGGAATTTCTTCTCATATTTTTGATCACGTTGATCGTGTTAAAATGTCTTAAATGAAGACGATTTTAATATATAATTACAACATTTCTCAGTTTTTTTATTGTAATGTTTTTGATTGATTTTCTTCATATTATTTTCTTTATTATTGCAGATATTTAAACTGAAAGAAAATAATCTTGTAAGATCATGTTTTTCATCTTCTTGTAAAAATTCATTGTAAATACCATTAAAGTATTTATTATAATTTGTCATGTGTTACCTGGTGAATTCTGTATAAAATATAAGCAAATACTTTTGTCCAGAGCTGAGTTTGGAAAGCTGAGGACAGTTGTTACGTGTAATGCGGCCCTAATACGATTTGCTTCATGTTCAAATTGTTGATGTACTATAAAAAAATTCGAATTTTTACCAAATTTCCATCAAGTTTTGTATGTTAAGTTAATCTGATGTAGAAAATTGGAAAATGAAGTTAAGTTTTGCGTCACAAGTGTTAAAGTTTAGGAAATCGTCCTTGATCATTAACAAAATTCAAATGTTCGTCAAATCTTGAGAAACATTTGATATGCTACTGTTGCGTTCTAATAGAAATGAACACAGCTCATTAAATCCAAATAACTTATTTAACATCTTACTAGAACTCGAATATAGCATGATATAACATAACATCACAAGTCAAGAACAAGAAATCAGACGTGGTCGATAGTAACGTACAATGCAGGACAGGGGGCTCAGACCGGGGCTATCGTGATGGAAAAGAGAGAATTACGAGGCTCCCGCTCAGACCCAAATGTGAGGTCCGAGATTGGCCCGTGAAAAAAGGAGCATAATCGGTCCTTTTAACATTGGCTCATCGTACATATTATCGATAACAGGAGAAATTAAATCCAACGGGTCCGGACTACCTGGAAATCGCCGAAGATCTTGCCAGCCGTATCTGGGCTTCAGGGCACTAGTCTATGAAAAGGACTGCTGGAGCTAAAAAAGAAATTGAAAATTATTATCAGTGAAAATTATAATCATAGAAATATTGGGAAGAAGGCCCAATCTTGCTGGAGGATCCAAGTTGAATCAATCTTTTAAAAACGTTTCACAGGTGGTTGTCCATGTAACCGATATGCAGCTCCTGGAAGCTGTCAGACACGTCCGTTTAAATTAGACTTTTCCTGAATACACTATCTAAAATTTGCATTTGCCTGTCCCAATGCGCAACGCACTTCCCTTCCCTTTGAGCGTCAGTAAATTTTCTGCCCTATCCGCGCTTTGTTAACTTTCGCGCCACACATATTTCGCCGAAATTCTGCTCAAACAGTTGCGAAATATTTTCTCATAGATAAAATGCTATGCTTAGATTATATTAAAACTAAATTTAATACCCAATAAAACATAGAATATATGTTTTATTTTAATTTAAAATATTTTTGGTGCTGCCATCTGTTGTCGTAATTTAATTCATACCGACTATTTTTATTTTTTAATGAACATTTTTGAATGTCTATTCCAATAATAATCGCTAGTAAAATAATACGCTATTAAATACAACAACAGATCATATATAATGCCATAATCACTTAAACGTAATTGAACTTGGACTTGAAGAGACAAAGGAACTTGAAGACAAAACTGCAGTCCTCAGTCATGTACATTCAGATCCCTTATCAAATTTATAGAATGATAAATTACCTTTCCGTGATTGTGGCATTATTATATATGATCTGTTGTTGTATTTAACACTGTATTAGAAGGAATAGATATTTAAAAATGTTCATTAAAAAATAAAAATAATCGGTATGTATTAAAATACGACAACAGATGGCAGCACCAAAAATATTTTGGATTAAAATAAAAAATATATTCTATGTTTTTTGGGGCATTAAATTTAGTTTTAATATAATCTAAGCATTGCATTTCATTTTTCAAAACATATTTCGCAACTGTTTGAGCAGAATTTCGGCGAAATATGTGTGCCGCGAAAGTTAACAAAGCGCGGATAGGGCAGAAAATTTACTGACGCTCATCCTTAATTGTCCATCCGGGAGTCTTCTAATCCGTGTAGAAGGACGGAGTTTCGGGTCTGGGGAATTTTGCCATCAAGTTTTGCTTTCGTCTACTTGTTGGCTTCCTCCAGGAAGTGCAGTGTATCAGGGCTAGATTCTGGAGCCAGAGTCGTATTTCCTCAGAAGCAGAAGAAGCACGGGGCAGCACGATCTTCGGGCTGCAAAAGCCAAGCGCCAAGAAACGAAGTTAAAAAAAAGAATTCATATTTGATCAGTTTTTCAATTCAAAACATTCGAGGAAGGACTGTAGTGTTACGAAGTCCTGCACTATATAATGTATTATATACATGCCCATGCAGATGGTCTGCAATATGATTAATTCCCCATCAAGTTTTAGACGATGATTAAAACACAGCATTTAGACACTGCTCTAAGATTGTATGGCAATGCAAACTGTAAATAATATGAGGATAATTGTAAAATATTACTGTATTATTGCAAGCTTATAAAGTTTTGTTTTCACAATGTTAAACTATATTTGACACATTTTTTTAGTTCTATGAATCAAAATTGCTATATATTATAAGGGTATGCACAAAGAATCGGAAATAAACAGTGGAATAAAAATGAATTTTAGGACGGCAAAATTTTCTGTGCTTCCAGCGTCAATATGGTTAAATCCGACACAGGGGGTACCCGGCCGGCCATCCAAACAGCTGCTCTAAGTCTACGGACGATATATATATATATATATATATATATATATATATATATATATATATATATATATATATATATTTATTTATATATATATATATATATATATATATATATATATATATATATATATATATATATATATATATATATATATATATATATATATATATATTTATATTTATATATATATATATATATATTTATATATATATATATATATATTTATATATATATATATATATATTTATATTTATATTTATATATATATATATATTTATATATATATATATATATA